>JAZHRO010000002.1:20845000-21470000 GCA_037157565.1 Thalassia testudinum | reverse complement strand
TCTTTAAAACATAAAGGGAAGGGGACCCAGCCTTAAGTTTGGGCTTGATCCAACCATGATGCCATGATCTCTTGCACCTTGCCCTGTAACTGCTGTTCCTCTTGGAAGTTGGAATTATAGATGTCCCTGCACCATTACTATGGAACATAGTGTTGTCATGACCCAAGGCTGCTTGATCTCTTTGGTTCTCCTGTCAAACAAAAGCTTGCCATCTTTTTAGAGCTTTTTTTTGGGAAAGTCACCTTCTTAGCGAATACCATGACTATTTGGGAAATTGATCCTTGGCCTTCACTTGTATCTTTATATTGCCTTTAAAACCATAGCACAATGTTTGTTATTTTTTACTCTGGAGATGCTTCTCTAAAGCTTAAATATTCAAGGGCCACTAGTGAATTGTCATTTAGGTGAAGTTTCTAATAGCCCTCAACTGATTCTTGTTGTACAGATCATCGACACTTTTTCCCTATTTAGGTAGACATTCTTGAGTTATGTTCCTGCAACTTGCCCCTGTTATCCTCGTTTTTCCTTTTCCTGTGTTTAGACTTTAGAGAAGGTTGCAAGAAGGGTGCTTAGTGAAGGCTCTTGTGGAGATTTTGGGGAGAATATTTGTTCTTATTTCATAACCAAGCCAAGCTCCTTTTTATAGAGAGAGGGTTTGGTACAAAAAGGGAAAACACACTAACATACTAAACATAACATGGACCAAAATAAGTAAGATAACTAACTAATTGGATCATTGACAACCAACTAATTAGATCCTCATTTATTTCAGAACAAATAGAAAAGATAACTAAATGTCATTTCTGATTTATTTCGTAACACTCCCTTGTGAGTTGAGATGCGGTAGATGGTGGAGACTTGGATCTTGTAGATGTTCATGATGGCGCAGACCAACGGTAGTTGAAGGTAGTACAAGATAGAATAATCGGCTTTGGTATTCGCATCAACTTGTTGTGTTTCTACTTGTATTTCCCGCGTAAGGCGTTGGGTACGTGAGAAATCACAATTATAACTTGGGTGTTGCTGCTTCCACGTCCAAGAGTCTGAAGATGATTAGGCTTGGTCTTCTTGAATGCGCATAAGGTCACACAGTTGCTATTGGTCCTACACCTCGTAATCTAGCATACTAGCTTGGTTTCTCTAGGCATGCATAAGGTCACCTCACTGCTATTGCTCCTACGCCCCAAGAGCCAGCTAAAATGCTTTAGGTGCGTGAGAGTGCTTCCCATCTATGTGAGGATCGAAGGTCGACGATGATCAAAGTAGCAATGGTGGTGGTAGTGATGATCTTCGATTTGTTGTTGCAACTACTGTTGGTGGGTTCCAACATTGAGAAAAGCAGAGAAGGAGATCAGTGGAAGAGAAGAAAAGGAGATTGACGTGGAGAGGAGGGGCCTCTCCGGTGGCTTGTTGGAGGCTGACGGTGTCGCAGGAGATCCCCTTCTCCTCTTTAGGGCTTCTTCTCCCCTAACCCTAAGCCACAGAGATCGGTGGCTTTGATATCATGTGGAGATTTTTGGGAGAATATTTATTTTTATTCCATAACCAAGCCAAGCCCCTCTTTATATAGAGAGAGGGTTTGGTACAAAAAAGGAAAAACACTAACATATTAAAAATAATATGGACTAAAATAAGTAAGGCAACTAACTAATTGGATCTTTGACAACCAACTAATTAGATCTTCATTTATTTCCTAACAAATAGGAAAGATAACTAAATGTCAAATATATTTCCTAACAACTCTTTCATTAGCAAGGAGAACTTTGTCTCCTTTAGCTAGAGGATTTCAATGATGTCGTTTAGGCCAAAGTGTGTGGTAATGTTTTGCAGAATGGAAAGCACAAAGGTCTGTGTTGTTGCTTTGGTGTACTTAATTGGGAGGATGGGATGGTGGTTTGCAAAGTGCCTATGCTTTATGGAGGAGTCCTTGTGTGATAATGTCCTAGAGCCTGTTCTGGGAGATGGTAGAATTTTTTAGCTTGTAAAGTGATGATTGGATGGGAGCAAGATGTTTGATAACCTGGTACCGAGGATCTATGCAGTTGCTACTACATAAATACCGTTGTTTCGGATTGTTGCAAGGGACTGATGGAAAGAGGTTCAAAAGTGTGGATGCCACGCTTGTGTGAGCGCCTATATGAGGCAAGGCTTGAAGTTTTGCAATTATTGCCTTCTAAGATTGTGGGCTATTGGCTTGCAGTAGGAATACGTGATTCCTCTTTCTTGGCATAGGAGTGAATTTAGTATCAAAAAACCTTATAATTTATTTAGAGATTTGGCATCAAAATGAAGATGCTAGTATTGTGATGGAATTTATTCTGTTTGGAAGTAGATAATTTCTCTGAAGATCATATTTTTTGCATGGATTTTTAGAAGGGGGAAGACTTGTAATTAAAGTTATGAGGATAAGATGGGAGCTGGACTTGGAGGGGACTTTATCCTCATGCTGATGTTTAGAGGAACATATTTCACATCTACATTTTGAATATAATTTTCAAAGGAGGTTTTGCAGCATTTGCAGGTCACTGCAACTGATGTAGTGTCTCTGGATGCTTTCTTGATTGCAGTTAGGGGAGGCATGCAGATTGGTGCTTTTGCCTGGAAAAAGATTTTTGGTAGGATTGTTGTCCATCTGGTTGCAATGCAACGAGGTCCCACTTAGCTTTGAGCATACATGGATAAAAAATGTTTCTGGAGGCATTGTTCTTGTGTAATTCTTGGACTTAAATAACTTTTGCCTGCTTGTAAGTAAATGAAATGGACAGCCATCGATATCTGGTGGACATCTTTACCTTCCAAAAATGAAAAACCTATAAACTGAACTAAGTTTTGGATGCATATATGGCTATCATTTATGTTGGTCTACAATAGTTGGTAGTTGTAGAAAAAGGAGTTCTTTTTTTTTTTTGGAAAAGAAAAAGGATGGTTACTGGAGATTGCTAATCATCCACTTCATTAAAACCTCCAAATTAGAGGAAGATTACAAAAAATCAGCCCAAGAGGAAAAGTTCTTGTTTTTTTTTTTTTAAGCAAGACTAAGAAGATACCATTCATTCATCTAAAAGACATCCTAGCAAAGTTTTCCGGGACCTCAAACAGAAGCCACAAGCCAAAAGACAACCACAATAAACTGAAAGCAATAATGTCATGAAAGGAAAAGGGCTGGGAAATGCCTAAACTAAAAGTAAAAGCAAACTAAGCAACAATGGAATCTCAAATAGCAGCCAATAGCAAGGGAAATCTTCTTCCAACGAACTTCCAATGATCTTCATGCATTTTTCTTCTAGTGGGAAAGACCAGTCACCTTGTTAACAAAGAGGTTACATATTAGTTAGACCAATAACAACTTGGGGAAGGCCTAAGATAAGGCTCTGTATGTTATTAGCTTTCAAGTAATCACTGTAACAGATAGAAGCTTTTTTAGCGATTGACAAGCAATTTAAGGTGTGATCCCTAAAAATAATTTTGCATTGTTCCTTGTGAACCAAAGAACAATAGCAAGGAAAGTAAGATGTGAGGGAGGATTTCGCTCAGAGCATTTGTTAATGGAAAAAAGATCCAAAGGAAAAATGTTTCCAAAGAAAGGTCAAAAATACTTTGTAATATGTAGGGAGAATGTACAATGTTCACATAAATGAGCATTTGGTTTTGAATGAGATCTATGTAGGAAACACATTGTTGCTAACTAGAAACTACTTTTAAGCAAGTTTTCTTTAGTTGGTAATTTTTGGTGGAAAGATTGCCATATAAAAAAGGACATACAAGCAGGAAAAAGTTTTACCCAAATCTCCCTTGAGATTGGAGTCTGTCAGTACATATAGTTTCTATTTTTTCTTATTGTAAGGGCTATGAGTGTTTTTGTCTCTTAGGGATATTTATGTATATTTGACTCAACGATCTCTCTCTAATCTCTATATAAAGAGAGCCTAGGGTTTCTAATGAGATTAACTCTTTTCATCCAATTCGGTATCAGAGCACCGATCCTAGATCTTGGCTCTAGGTATCCCACCCCTCAAGGCCTCCTAAACCCTACCACCAAATCTCGATCTCCTCTCTTCCTCTTCCTCGGCGGTAGCAGCATCCCTTCGGTCGCATGTAGTAGCCCCAGCAGCCCTCGGTAGCGCTCTGGAGGCACGCTTTAACCCTCGCTGCGGGGCTGCGGCGGTGCCGGGGTCGCTGAACCATCGCGCGGTGCTCTGCGAGGGTCGTTTGACCTAACAGTGGTGCTGGGGCAGTGCAGCGACCTACTATAGCAGCTGGCGACGATGCTGCGGCTTCAAGGGGCATCGACGGTGCTCTGTAGCAAGTGGTAGCAGTGGTGACATCCTCCAGACCGGTAGCGACATCGACATCCTCTAGACCAGCAACGGCGACCTTCTGCAGCACCGTAGCGGCTGTCTACAGCCGCGATCGGCGGTGCACAGCGTTTCTGATCCTTGTGCAGTGATCGTGAGGGGCATCTTGCCCTGATTTAAGGACTGCAGTCCCTGTTGTTGTTGCGAGAGCGAGGCTAGGTCTCTTTGGGGCACTCTTGGGTGTCTTTCCTTAAACTCAATTGAGGCCAACATCTGTCTAAGGAAGCCTCTTGTCAGCTATGTAAATATGAATCCGTTGGTTTTCAGATTATTTGTTGGTTTTTGGGTCCTAGACGCTTGATCGAGGCTTTTAAATTGTGAAGGTGGCTTTAGATGGTAAGTTGAGGTGTCTTCAGGCTCTATTTTGGACACTGGGGTATTTAAGAACCCGTTATTTGGTTCTGTTGTTAAGTTGGATGAGACCAACTACCCGTGGTGGTCCCAAATCTTTTTTATGACCGTTATGGGTCATAAAAAGAGCTAGATACTTACGGATCCGGAACCTGAGAACAAGACTGGCACAAATGCCAACTGGTAGAGTGACAATGCCATGGTTTGTGCATGGTTGATGCAAACAGTTATTCCCTTAATAGGCGATGAGATCATGTATTATACTACAACAAAGGAGATGTGGGAGTCGTTGCGTGATACCTATTCACACGCTAAGACTCTGCACGAGTTTTCCAGGTCTTTTACGACCTTTTCTATCTACGTCAGGAGGGACGCACACTGTCACAGTATTACTCCCTCATGAAGGGAATGTTGGAGAGGCACTACTATCTGCCCGGGTGTGCCTGTGAGTCTTGGAGGAGTTTTAGGAGACAGTTGGCTGTCTTCCTTTTCCTGGCTAGCCTTAGACTTGAATATGTTGCAGCCAGAGATCAGATCCTCACTGCTCCTGAGCTTCTTATCCCAAAGGAAGCATATAGTAGACATAACAGAGTTGTAGTGCGCACTCCTGCTCTCGACTCTACTACTCAGTCGTCTGCGCTGGCTGCGATTCTTGGACGTGGCAAGGGTACCGCTTATCTTGCACGTGGTCGTGGATGCGAACGTTCTTCTGATACACGTACTAGGACCCCGTGTACTTGCTGTGGCAGATTTGGTCTCTCTGAGGCTACATGCTAGCAGAAGCATGGTAGACCACCTATGGCCAATCAGGTAGCTGAGATCTTAGATGCAGCTCTTCCTACTTTTGATATTAGCTCCTTGAGTATTGAGATTGAAATTTTGCGGTAGCAGATTGCTCAATTGACTCAGGCTTCTTCCTCTCAGACTCCTGGTACTACAGCTGTGGCTACTTCTTTAGAGATACCTGCGATTGGTATGTTGTCCCTTTTGTCTTCTGTTGAGTGGCTGATTGATTCTGGTCCATCCAAGCACCTATGTGGTGACATGCTCTTTCTCTTAATTAGCACCTGTTACACCTGCCAGGACAATAAAGGTGGCTGATGGGAGACACTCGCCACTTGTTGGTAAGGGGGTTATGTCTTTATCTCATACTTTGAGACTATCAGATGTCTATTATGTGCCTGATTTTCCTTTGAGTTTATTGTCTGTTAGCAGTATCACTAGAGATTTGAACTGCAGAGTTATTTTTGATGTGTCATCTTGTGTCTTGCAGGATAAATTCTCTGGGATGACAATTAGTGGAGGGCGTGAGGAACATGGGGTGTATCGTTTGAGCCATACCGCTTTTGCTACCTTAGCAACTAAGGGCTTTGCTTCTGTTGGATCTCCTCTCCAGTGGCACCATTACCTTGGCCATCTACCCATTCATTGCCTCAGACGTGTTCTACTGCACATCCCCTCTACTACTGCTCTCACCTGTGATGTTTGTCAGCTTGGCAAAGCACCACTAGGCTAGTTTTTTCAGTTTTTCCTCTGTTTCATCTGTTGTTGCATTTAATCTGATTTATATGGACATGTGGGGTCCCAGTCGTATTCCTGATCGACTTAGAAACAAATATTATCTTGTTTTAGTTGATGACTTTTCTCGTGTTTCTTGGATGTTTCTCTTGAAAAATAAGTCCGATGTGAGACAAATTATTAAGAACTTTGTCAAGGAAATAAAAACTCAGCATTCGTGTTTGGTAAAATGTTTTCATTCTGATAATGCCTTAGAGTTTTGTAATATGCGTTTGCGCAGTTTCTTTTCTAGTTGTGGCATTATCCATGAGACATCTCATACCTCTCAGCAAAATGGTGTTGAGAGGAAACATCGTCATATTTTTGATATTACTCGCACTTTATTGATTCATCATTAGATCCTATCTCTCTACTGGGGTGATGCTGCTTTGAATGCATGTCTTTTGATTAATCGGATGCCCAATGTTGCGTTATATGAACGGATTCCTCTTTAGGTCATGTATCCTGATCGCCCCCTATTTTACGTCACCCCTCGAACTTTTTGTTATGTTACCTTTGTCCATTTGTTAGGATTGGGTCGAGATAAACTTACATCAATAGCAGTTAAGTGCGTCTTTCTAGGGTATACTCGGATACAAAAGGGGTATTGCTGTTTTAATCCGCTTACTTCTTAGCACTATGTTTCAGTGGATGTTACTTTTCATGAGGCTTTACCTTTCTTTTCTGTGACGTCTACTGAGATGCCTCCTGAGGGTGATCTGGCACCTATGCCATATACTCTCATTCACTTCGGGAGCTTTCTTGAGATTCCTGTCCTTACTATACCACCACTACCTCCTGCTACGCATCCCTTTTCACACTTGATAGAGCCACTCAAGACATATGTTCGCTCTCATACTACCTATTAGGAACCCGCACTCTCGCTTTCACTATCGGCTTCTCAGGTGAGTCATTTAGACATTGACGTATGCTTGTCGTGTGATAGTCACATGGACATGACATGTGGTGTACCAAGCGATGATCTTGATCTTCCAATAGTCATTCGAAAGCGACCACAGACCTGTACTACTTATCCCACGGTGGGGGCACTTGCTACTGATAGTTTAGCTCTTGGATTTGCTGGATTCACTTAGGCGTTAACTACTGCGCAGATTCTAGCTACTTACCATGAGGCCATGCTTGATCTGAAATGATGGGCAACCATGAAGGATGAGATGGTTGCCCTTCGAGGTCATGGGACTTGGGAGCTAACTCCACTTCTTGATGGTGTTGCACTTGTTGGTTGCCGGTGGGTATTTACTTTGAAGTTCAATCCTGATGATGGTGTTGCTAGGTACAAAGCTTGCCTCGTGGCAAAGGGTTTCACCTAGACTTATGGGGTGAACTTTTTTGACACCTTTTTACCAGTTGCTAGGCTTCCCACAGTCCAGGTATTGGTTGCAGTGGTAGTTCAGTTAGATTGACCCTTGCATGAACTAGATGTGAAGAATGTCTTTCTTTATGGTGATCTTCAAGAGAAAGTCTATATGCAACAGCGACCTTGCTTTGAGAGTCAGTGAGAGTGTGTATGTCGATTACAAAAGGCTATATATGGCCTTAAACAGAGTCCTAGAGCTTGGTTTCAGAGGTTGTCACAGGTTGTTGAGGCAGGTGGATTCAGGAGATCGACAGTTGATTTTTCACTCTTTGTTAGGAGGACTATACGAGGTACTGTAGTACTTGTTTTGTTGGTGATTTGATTATCATAGGGGACGATGAGCAGGGCATTGCTGAGGTTAAGCGCATCCTTGCAGCGCAGTTTGTCATGAAGGACTTGGGGGCTCTACGGTATTTTCTTGGTATTGATGTTGCTCGTAGCAAGAAGGGTGTGCTCTTGTTTCAGAGGAAGTATGCTTTAGATATCTTGTAGGAGGTTGGTATGCTTGGGGCCAAGGAGGGTAATATTCCTATGAATCTTAAGATGCTACTTTATGATGAAGATGCACAGGTGATGGACAGTAGACAGTACAGACAGCTTGTGGGTAAGATGCTGTATCTCACTATTACGGCGCTAGATATCTCCTTTGCAGTTGAGAGACTGAGTTAGTTCATGGCCAATATAACACGTCAGCATTGGGATGCAGCATTGATGGTACTTAGATATGTAAAAAAGGCTCCTGGGAAGGTTTTTTCTTTTCCAAGGGGTCTTCTATGATATTGGTTGGCTACTCTGATGCAGACTATGCTGGATGTCATGTGGATCTCAAATCCACTACTGGGTTTTGCGCCTTCTTAGTAGGGAATTTAATAACATGGAGGAGCAAGAAACATGGTACAGTTGTGAGATCCAATGCCGAGTCTGAGTATAGAGCTATGGCTTAGATGACTGCTGAGATGATGTGGATAAGATCGTTGCTTATTGACTTACAAGTGCAGTTTTCTAGCCCCATGGAGATGTGATATGATAATAGGCAGCCACCTTCATTACCAACAACCCAGCATTTCATGAGAGGACAAAGCATGTTGAGGTTGATTATCACTATACCAGGGACATTATTCAGAAGGGGTTGCTATATACCACTTTGGTTGCATATGAGGAGCAGATTGTAGATATTTTAACCAAGTCATTGACCAGATCTTCATTTGATTTTTGTATATCCAAGCTGAGCATGATAGATATCTACGCTCCAGCTTGAGGGGGAGTGTTAGTACATATGATTTTTATTTTTTCTTATTGTAAGGGCTATGGGTGTTTTTGTGCCTTAGGGATATTTATGTACTTTTGACTCAACGATCTCTCTATACAAAGAGGATTTAACTCTTTTCATCTAATTGAGTCCTTATGTCTCTTTGAAGACATTCGATAAAATTGGAACGATATTGAGATTAGCATGCTTCTTGCGCAAGCACGACACACACAAATCGAGATTGGAGTTCTTATACCAACATCAACTAATTTGAAATAAGCATTTCTAACACTTTTTCTAAGGTTATTTATGAAGGCCATATTTACTTGATCCGGTTCATTTATCAAATTTTATCCCAAGACAAAAGATTGAAATAAACTATTCTAAAATGTAGAACTATGCCCTAACCTGAGCTATTAGGGCTTTTAGCCAATTATTTCTGGCATTTAGAGTAGTCTTAGCTCGACAAACTCTAGAATTTTTGTTTGAAGCCAATGCATATAGGGTAGGGCATTTAGAAAGTAGAGGTGAAAGCCCAAGTATGGAATCTTTTCATAAATAAATGCTTTCTCCATTTCCCAAGATATTATAGTGGAAAGAAATGATCAATTTATCTTATTGAGAAAATCTTACACCTCTATATATAGAGATGTTGGGAAAAATACATAAAAGAACTAGATAGAATATAAAGATAACTAAATAGTCCCCAGTAAATATAAACAAGAAATATAAATAGGAGTATCAACACTCTTCCTCAAGCTGGAGCATAGATGTCAATCATGTTCACGTTGGAACAGCAGTAATTAAATGTCGATCGAGGTAGAGGCTTTGTGAATACATCAGCAGTCTGCTCCGCAGATGCAACATAAGTAGTACGTAGCAAACCACGCTATATGAGATCTCTGGTATAGTGGCAGTCAACCTCAACGTGTTTAGTGCGCTCATGGAACATTAGGTTGTTGGCTATATAGGTAGCAGCTCGATTATCGCATCGCATCTCCATAGGTTCCTCAACAAGGATGTGTAAATCATGCAGTAGAGACTGTATCCAAACCATCTCTGCAACAGTTTGGGCCATCGCCCTATACTCTGACTCTGCACTGAAGCAAGAAACTACTTGTTTCTTGCTCCTTCAAGTAACCAGATTACTAGCTAGAATATCCTACCACTGTCATAGGAGAGCCTCTCTGGAAGAGAATACTGCGACCTGGTGCTTTATTCAAGTATCTAAGCACCTGCATAGCTGCCTGCCGGTGCAGCTTCGTTGGCTTCTCCATAAACTAGTTGAGTTTATCTATTGCCAAGGCAATATCCGGTTTGGTAATGGTCAGATACAACAGCTTGCTTATAAGCTGTCTGCACGCTCTAGTATAAGCTACCTCTGCCCCCTCATGTAGATGTGCCTTGGGGTCCATAGGAATATTGGCTGGCTTGGACCCTAGCATGCCTATCTCCTGAAGGACATCCAACGCATACTTGCGTTGAGAAAAAACAATCCCATCTTTACTCTTATCAACCTCAATCCCCAGAAAGTATCTAAGCTGGCCCAGATCCTTTATAACAAATTTCTGTACAAGAGACTCCTTGACTTGTCTTATCCCAACCTCATCACTGCTGGTGACAATCAGATCATCTACATAAACCAGTAGTGCTACAATGCCATTCCACGTTTTCCTGACAAACGGAGAATGATCTGAAGAGGACCTCTGCATCCCCATCCTCTGCAACACATCTGACAACTTCTGAAACCAGGCTCTCGGGCTCTACTTTAGGCCATAAATGGCCTTCCTGAGTTTGCACACACACTCCCCCTGAACCTCAAAACCTGGGGGCTGCTGCATGTAAACCTCCTCCTGAAGATCACCGTAGAGAAAAGCATTCTTTACATCAAGCTGATGTAACCTCCAATCTCTGTGGGTAGCAACAGAGATGAGTACCCGAATAGGTGGCAAGTCATGCAACAGGAGAGAAAGTATCAAAGAAGTCTAACCCATAAGTCTGGGTGAACCCCTTTGCCACCAACCTGGCCTTATACCTTGAAATAGACCCATCAGGATTGTATTTCAAGGCAAAGATCCATCTGGAGCTAACAAGTCACGCACTTGTAGGAAGCGAGGTGAGATCCCAAGTTTGCTTGCTCTAAAGTGCGGCCATCTCATCCTCCATGGCTTGACACCACTTAGGATCAAGCATGGCCTGTTGGTAGGTAGACGGAATGTGTGACGCTGTAAGCGCCTGATAGAAGCTGCTAAGTTGAGGAGCAAGACCATCGGTAGTCAAACTGCCTGCAACACGATATCTGGACTCACATGTACGAGGTGGCTTCCTAATAGCAATAGGAAGGTCAGAATCATCTGGTATCTCTGATTGAGTTGCTGCAAAAGAAGCCTCACTACTGTGGTGATCTGCATTGTTAGGGGGATCAAGTATAACTAGACTATCGGTGCCATTCAAGTCAATCTCAACTGCCTGTGAAACATCAGTCACTGGTGTGGTCTGTGGCCTCTGTAGTGTAGCATGAGGTCTACTATATGTGCGTAGAAGACCATGCAATCTCTGGTAGTCATCTACTGGGGTAGTGGACCCTGAAGAGGTCGGTTGAGGTATGGAGACTAGAATATCCTCAACTGAAATAGGAGGAATAGGCATGGGAGTTATATCATCATGAATACTCGTTTGTCCAGTAATAGAAAAATATGGTGTCGTCTCATGAAAAGTCACACATCAGTGTTGATGTAATGCCTGTGATGGATGGGGTCATAGCATTGGTACCCCTTTTGACTCCTGGAGTACCCTAAGAAGACGCATTTAACAATGCGAGGAGCAAGCTTGTCACGTCCCAGTGATGGCACATGAACAAAAGAAACACATCCAAGACTCCTAGGTTACATGTGGAAAAGCTCACCATCTGGGTGTAACAGGAGAATCGATATTTGCTTGTGAAAAATTGAACTTAACATCCTGTTAATGAGGTAGGTCGCTGTCAAAATAGCATCCCCCCAGTATCTCTGTGGAACATTGTGGTGAATAAGAAGAGTGCAGGCAACCTCTAACAGGTGTCTGTGCTTCCACTCGGCAACTTTATTCTGCTGCGAGGTATGGGGACAAGAAGTTTGATGGATAATCCCATAAATCCTTAAAACTCTGCAAGTCTAGTAGTGCAAAACTCGAGGGCGTTATATGTCCGTACAATCTTTACTGTAGCAGAATACTGAGTCCTAATTTCCAAGAAAAGAGTCTTTATAATACCTTCAACCTCTGCCTTGTTCTTCATAAGAAACGCCAAGGATACTCTAGTGAAATCGTTGACAACAACGAGATAGTAACGGTGTCCTGTCCTGTCTGGAGCTCTATTCTGTCCCCAAACATCCATATGGAGTAACTTAAAGGGAGCAGTTGCTCCGGGAGAAGTACTGGTAGGGAATGAAGACCGATGACGCTTACCCAATTGGCAAGCATTACACCTAATAGTAAGAGCAGGTGAAATATGCAGAATCACTTTCCTAAGGCGATCCAGAGGCAAATGTCCTAGACGAATGTGCCATTGTAAGACACTCTCACCATTATGTCTGCTAACACCTGCAAATGGCTCCTGACCAAGATGATAAAAACCCTTCTCCTCTGTACCTGTGGCGATGGTCTTTCCAGTAAGCTTATCCTCGAACAATACATCCGACCTCATCAAAACTCACCCTACAATGAAGATCCCTCGTGAGCTTGCTCGTGGACAATAAGCTCATGGGAAACTCTGGTATGTGTAGTGCTCTCAACAGTCGCAATGTGGGGTCACAGATACTTCCCCCTGGCCAACAATGGGTGCATGTTTGCCATCAGCAACTTGTACTGTTTTCCCTGATGGAACAGAACTAAGTGATTGGAAATAGCTCTGATCTCCATTGAGATGTTGTAATGCATCGGAATCGATTAACCATCCTGTACTATGGTGACTCTTGTCATGCTTGTGTGGCATCAAGCCTGCATGGTCAACCACCCCTGCCATAGTAGCAATGAGGTGGATCACCAAGAGCTAGAACTTGCCATCATAGATGTAAAATCACCAAGGCATCACTCTAGATGCATTTATCATCCAGCTTATGATCTAAAATAAATATTCAGATATGAAGACTTCACAACCAGAGATAAAATGATCTCTTGAACATGAGATCTAAGGCGAAGAAACCCTAGAAAACATCTCAAGAATCACAGAAATCCTGTAGATCAAGTTTTAGTGCATGTTAGGACGTTAGGATGTGTCCTAACAGCACTTGGGCAGGCTCAACCAACCCCAAGAACCACCACCGTGACCTACAGGTGATGGGCGGCGGAGGTGGCGGTGCTAGTGTGGTCTAAGGCGGCGCTCCGACGATGGGAGGTGCTGTCTCGAGGTAAGGGGAGGCGCACGGGCGATGCTCCAAGGTGTTGGACCAACCATCGGGAAGTGCTACACCCTCAGGGCAACGCCGTGACCTCCAAATCGACCCTCAGTGTGGGGAGAGGCGGCGTAGGGCCTTGAGGCGACGCTGTAGAGCCTCTCGAAGAGGCCCTCAGTGCGAGGAGAGGCAACGCATGGCCTCGAGGCAGCGCTGCAGAGCCTCAAGGTGGTGCTGCAGAGCCCTTGAAGAGGCGGCGGTGCCTTCTAGGGCTCGAGAAGAGGTCCGCTAGGGCCTGCTGGCGATGCTAGCACTCGAGAAGGCGACCTGTAGCTCAAGGTAGAGGAGTAGCTGGAGTCGTGATGGGCACAAGCAGCCACTGCGACCACTGCAACAGCCTCGTAGGGCTGGCGGTGGCTCCCGCGGGTGTAAAACGGGAAACTAGGGTTTTGGTGGAGGGGTATGGATGCTCATGTAGGGTGGAATACCAGATCGTCGATCTAGGATCATCGCTCTGATACCAAGTGGAATAAAATGACCAATCTATCTTGTTAAAAAAATCCTACACCTCTATATATATAGAGAGATGTTGGGAAAAATACATAAAAGAATCATACAAAATATAAAGATAACTAAACAGTCTCCAGTAAACATAAACAAGAAATATAAATAGGAGTATCAATAATTATATCTAGAATTTTGTAAAAGATCAACACTTTTTCAAAGTGATTTACTAAACGGGAGTAGGTTGTAGTAAATGGTGTTGGATGAAAAGGTGTACCCTTAAAGTAATGCCCCTTAAAAATCCTTACCAAAAGGGAAGGCTTGTTGTTAAGAAGGCGAAGAAGAGTCTTTGTAAGCATAGTAGATCTATAACCCTCCATCCATCATTCTCTTTCGATTGGCATAATGTACTCCAATTGATCCAATGCAACCTATAATGTTCACTATCCCTTGCCTAAGGAAAATTTTCCTAATTTTGTCAATTTCATTAATCACCCTTGCCCAAGAGGAAAAATTGGTTGAAATGAGATAAGTTTATTTAACCCTAGGTCTCTTTTATATAGAGAGAGATCAAAAGAGTAAAAATACATCCTTGTCCCTGAGGAGCACACATGGAAAAAGTTAGAAAGGAAATAATACACATATGGTATGCTAACACTCTCCCTCAAATTGGAGCATATATTTCTATCATGCTCAGCTTGGAGATACACGAATCAAATGAAGATCTAGTCAAGGGCTTGGTGAAAATATCTGCAATCTGCTCCTCAGATGCAATAGAAGTGGTATATAGCAACCCCTTCTGAATAACGTCCCTGGTATAGTTTTTTTTTTTTTTGAGAAGTAAAAGGGTAGTTATCCAACCGATAACCACCCAAATTCATTCCACTAAAATGTTAGACCATTACAAATTACAAAGCAGACTCCGAGGAGGACACCTTGGAGGAGATAGACGAGAGAACATTCTCCACATAAGGCTTCTCCCCCCTAAACATGACTCCGTTCCTCCCTAACCACACACACCACAATACAGCCAACACCCTGGCTCTATCTCTCTTGGATCGGAAGGTGGTCACCCCAGGCGTGGCGCTGCCTCTCCGAAACGACAACCAAAAGCTAGACACATCTCGGCGGTTTATCCAGGGCTGGTCCAATCTCTGCCAAACAAGTGAAACAAAAGGGCACTGGAAGAAAAGATGCTGCAAGTCCTTTGCCTCTCCGCAAAAGGAGCATTTCACATTGTTCATCTGTGCCCATCTCGCACTCTACATCTTCGTCACAATCCTTCCTCTCCGTAGGAGCCAAGAGAAAACATTAACCTTCAGCGGGCATTTTGCCTGCCAAAGCAACCTGCAGTCTCTGGAGAGGTCCGCGTTCGCGGGCTATGCAGTGCCACCCAGCTCTACAAACACCTTCGCCACGGTGAAATCCCCATCAGACCAAGAAAAGCATCTCTCCCCTCCTTAGGTGCCTAGCCCTCTAGCTCCTGAAGCAACTATTGAAACTCTCCAGCTCTCTGATCGAAGAGACCTCCCCAAAAAGTTGGGCACCACGCCCCATCCCAGCAATCTCCAACTGTGGATGTCGGAGCCCTCACCCTCTTGAATAGGCGAGGAAACCTGTCACTGAGGCTGCTCCCCCGCCCCTGCCAATCGTCAAGCCAAAACCTGAAGGTGTCCCCCGCACGGAGCTTCGGCGAGAAGATGGGTCACACCTTCGGTGCTAGCTTTGCCAAACCTCTGAAGAAGTGGGACGCCCCTGGAGGGGGGCCTCTAGCAGCTCCCACGAGAGAAAAGAGCCATAGCCATGCCGTGCCGCATGACATCACCAAAGTGACCCATCTCCTACCCAATCAACCTGGCGATCCACTTCGCGAGGAGGCTCAGGTTGACCCTCCCCACATCTCTAACCCCCAACCCACTGTCCTGCAGCGACCGACACACCTCCTCCAAGGCCACCAACCTCATCCCCCGCCCGACTGCTTCTACGATAGTCCAAAAGAAGTCTCTCATAAGCCCCGAAATCTTCTTCTCCACCTGATGCGGCGCCCTGAACACAGAGAGGAAAAAAATCGGAATGGAGGACAGCATCGCCTTTAGCAAGGTCAACCTACCTCCCCTCAACAAAAGCCTGGATGACCAGCCCGTCAACCTCCTCTCCATCTTCGCCAGAAGCGCGATCCAGTCCTGCACCCTAAGACGTCTGTCAGAAAGCGGTAGCCCTAGGTACACCAAAGGTAGCGTTGACAACATGCTTTGTTCTCTCGTGAAATGTTGGGTTGTTGGCAATGAAGGTGGTTGCTCTATTATCACATTACATCTCCATAGGGCTAGAAACTGCATCTGTAAGTCAATAAGCAAGGATCTGATCCACATCATCTTCGCAATTGTCTGAGCCCTAGCTCTAAACTCAGATTCAGCACTGTATCTCGCAATGTGCCTTATTTCTTGCTCCTCCAGGTGATCAAATTTCCTACTAAGAAGGTGCAGAATCCAATAGTGGATTTACGATCTACATGACATCCGGCATAGTCTCCATCCGAGTAGCCAACCAACGTCATAGAGGACTCCTTTGAGAAGGAAAGACCCTTCCTAGGAGCCCTCTTGACATATTTAAGTACCATCAATGTTGCATTCCAATGCTGCTGTGTTGGCTTGGTCATGAATTGACTCAGTCTCCCGACTGCAAAGGAGATATTTGGTCTCGTGATAGTAAGATACAACAGCTTGCCAAAAAACTCAGTGTACCTTCTGTTATCCACCACCTGTGCATCCTCATCATAGAGTGGCATCTTAGGGTCCATAGGAATATTGGCCTCCTTGGCCCCAAGCATACTAACCTCCTGCAAAATATTTAAAGTATACTTTCGTTGAGTTAAGACCACACCTTCCTTGCTGCGAGCCACCTGAATACTAAGGAAATACCGTAAAGCCCCCAGGTCCTTTGTGACAGACTATTCTGCTAGGATGTGTTTAACCTCAGCAATACCCTCCATATCGTCCCTTGTGATGATTAAATCATCTACATAAACCAGAAGTACTACAGTACCTCGTCTAGTCCTCTTGATAAAGAGTGAAAAATCAGTTGTCGATCTTCTGAATCTAGCTGCCTCTACAACTTGTGACAATCTTTGAAACTAGGTTTGGGGACTTTGTTTGAGGCCATATATAACCTTTCGTAATCGGCATACACATTCCCCCTGTCTCTCAAATCCAGGCGGCTACTACATATATACTTCCTTTTTGAGATCACCATAAAGGAAGGCATTCTTCACATCTAATTGGTGTAAGGGCCAATCTAACTGAACTGCCACTGCAATCAACACACGGACTGTTGGAAGTCTGGCAACTGGAGAGGTGTCAAAGAAGTCCACCCCATCTGGGTGAACCCCTTTATTACAAGGCGGGCTTTGCACTTAGCAATACCACCATCAGGATTGAACTTCATAGTAAATACCCATCGACAGCCAACGAGTGCAACATCATCAGGAAGTGAAGTAAGCTCCAAGTCCTATGGCTTCGAAGAGCAACCATCTCATCCTCCATGGCTGCTCACCGTTTTGGATCAAGCATGGCCTCATGGTGTGTAGCTGGAATTTGTGTAGTAGCTAATGCCTGAGTAAATCCAGCAAATCCAAGAGCAAGAGTATCAGTAGCAAGTGCCCCTGCTGTGGGATAAGTAGTGCAAGTCTGTGGCCGCTTCCGAATAGTTATCGGAAGGTCAATATCATCACCTGACCCATCACCTGTTTTGTCCCTGTGATCATCACATGGCAAACATATGTCAATGTCTAAAGGACTCACCTGAGAAGCCGATGGAGAGGGCAAGGATGGGGGTCCCTTATAGGTAGCATGAGGGCGAACATATTCTGTAGAGGCCCAGTCAGGCGTGGAAAGGGATGCGTAGCAGGTGGTGGTGGTGTGGTAGAGAGAAATCTTAGGAAAGCTCCCAAAACGAATGGGAGAATATAGCATAGGCGCCATATCGCCCTCGGGAGGCATCTTAGCAGCCGTCACAGAAAAGAAAGGTACAACCTCATGAAAGGTAACATCCGCTGAAACATAGTGTCGAGAAGTAAGCGTATCAAAATAGCGATACCTCTTTTGTGTCCGGTTATATCCAAGAAAAACACACTTAACTGCTCTCGATGTTAGTTTAACCCGACCTGGTCTCAACAAATGGACAAAGGCAACACAATCAAAAGTTTGATGGGTGACGTGAAACAAGGGACGATCAGGATACATGACTTGAATAGGAATTCGTCCATGCCAAGTAGCATT
Source organism: Thalassia testudinum (assembly GCA_037157565.1). Lineage (NCBI taxonomy): Eukaryota > Viridiplantae > Streptophyta > Magnoliopsida > Alismatales > Hydrocharitaceae > Thalassia > Thalassia testudinum. The sequence goes on along the minus strand of JAZHRO010000002.1, from coordinate 21,451,959 downwards.
AGGCATCTGGTTAACCAAAAAATAAGCAATTAAAACATCGTCACCCTAATAGAAAGAAGGGACAGAGTGGTGAATCAACAGGGTGTGAGCAACATCAAAAAAATGGTTATGTTTCCTCTCAGCAACACAATTTTGCTAAGAGGTATGAGCACATGTTGTCTCATGAATAATGCTACAACTAGAAAAGAAATTTCGCAAACGTAAAGTACAAAATTCCAATGCATTATCAGAGCGAAAGCACTTTACCAAACAAGAATGCTAAGTTTTTATTTCTTTGACAAAGTTCTCAATAATTTATCCCACATCAAATTTATTTTTCAAGAGAAACATTCAAGTCACACGTGAAATATCTACTAAAACAAGATAATACTTGTTCCCAAGTCGATCAGAAGTACGATTGGGACCCCACACATCCATATGGATCAAATAAAAAATGGCGACAGACGAAACAGATGTAGAACTGGAAAACTAACCACATGGTGCTTGCCAAGTTGACAAGCATCATAGGTGAGAGTAGTAGTGGAGGGAATATGTGATATAACACGTCTGAGGTGATGAATGAGTAGATGGCCAAGGCGGTGGTGCCGCTGGAGAGGGGATCCAGTAGAAGCAAAGCCCTGGGTAGCAGAAGCAGCAAAAGCAGTACGTCTCAGACGATACACCCCATGTTCCTGATGCCCTCCACCAATCGTCTTCTGAGTGAATTTGTCCTGCAAGACACAAGAAGACGCATCAAATATAGTTCGGCAGTTCAGATCCTTAGTAATGCTGCTAACAAATAATAAACTCAAGGGAAAATCATGCACAAAATAGACATCTACAAGTTTTAAAGTAGGAGATAATGGCATATCTCCCTTGCCGACAAGTGGCGAGTGTCTCCCATCAGCCACATGCACTGTCTTGACAGGTGTAACAGGTGCCAACTGAGAGAAGGATCCACGGTTGCCACATAGGTGCTTGGATGCACCAGTCGCAGGTGTCTTTGATGAAGAGGCCATGGCTGCAGTGTCTGGAATCTGAGAGGAGGATAAAGCCTATGTCAATTGTGCAATCTGTTGTCTCGGGTCTTAATCTTTGTACTCAAGGAGCTCACATCAGGACCGGTAGGCACTTCGTCGACAACCTCAGCTGCCTGAATGGCCATGGGTAGTCTATAGTACTTCTGGCAGCATGTAGCCTCTGGATGACCAAGTTTGCTGCAGTAAGTGCATGGTGTCTTGGTACGTGTACCAGACGAGTGTCCACGTCCACGACCACGTGCAGGGGAAGGGGTACCCCTGCCACGTCTAGGGATGGCTACTAGTGTGGATGTCTGAATACCTGTGTTTGGAGCCGATGTACGAATTGCAACTCTGCTGAGTCTACTGTAAGCCTCCTCCAGGGTAGGAAGCTCAGGAGCTGTGAGAATCTGATCTCTGGCAGCTGTATACTCAGGTCCAAGACCTGCCAAGAAGAGAGATACGGCCGGCTGTTTTCAAAAATTCCTCCAAGAATCACAGGCACACCCCGATAGATAAGAGTGATGTCTCTCCAGCATTCCCTTCAAGAGGGAGTAGTATTGTGGTAGAGTGCATCCTTCTCGATGCAAATAGAAAAGGTCGTAGAAGACCTGAAAGACTCGTGTAGAGTTCTTTCCATGAGAATAGTTCTCGCGCAAGGACTCCCACATCTTCTTTACAGTGTCATAATACATGATCTCATCCCCTATATGGGGAATAACTGTCTGCATAAGCCACGTAGAGACCATGGCATTGTCTCTATCCCAGGTGGCATTGGCGCCAGTCTTGCTCTCGGGCTCCGGATCTGTAAGGATGTGGCTCTTCCCATGACCCCTGACGGTTATGAGGAAAGTCTGAGACCACCGTGGGTAATTGGTATTGTCCAACTTGACGATAGGACCAAAAACGTATTCTTCAGTACCCCGGTGTCCAAAGAAGTCCCCGAATTCACCTCGGACTGATCATCTGAAGCCATCCTTATAATCTTTGAGCCACAATCAGACTTTTATATCCAATAGATCATTAATTAGATTTGAATCATGCAAAATCACACCTGCATCTTCACAAGAAATCCCCGTAGACTAGTGTTGGCCTAACTTGGGTGTAAGGAGATCACCCGAGAAGGCCCCAAAGAGATGTAGGTCTCTTTCTTCCTGTTGTAAGAGAAGAAAGTAGCCCTAGGAAGGGGCTACAGTTCCCTCAAACGTGCAACAACACGTCAATCTGCTGCTTTGGAGGTTGTCGGTGCTGCCTCAGCCACGCAAGGCTGCTAGGCGATGCTCTGAACGGCGACACAACTGCTGATGCACCTCTAGTGAGGTGCTGTGCCGCCTTCAGGGTCGTTGTAGCACCTCTTTAGGCGCACACGATGACTGTCCGATCGGCTGGAGCGTCGCTGTAAGGCGTTGCGTCAAGTCATGAGCGTTGGAGCATCGCCTTAGGTACGCACAACCACCGTGCAACCGGCTGGAGCGTCATTGTGAGGTGCTGCGCTACCTTAGAGGAGCTGGAGCGTCGCCGTGAGGAGCATTGAGTGCTTGCTTGTGGGTGTTGTTAGCTCACCAGCACCGCCGCACGTGCTGTCGGAGCTCCACCGAGAGCTTCTACTACTCTCGAGAGAGAAAGGAGACCTAGGGTTTCGGTGGTTAGGGTTTTGGAGGCTATGAGGGGTGGGATACCTAGAACCACTGTGTAGGATCGTTGCTCTGATATCAAATTGGTTGAAATGAGATAAGCTTATTGTAACCCTAGGTCGCTCTTATATAGAGAGAGACCAAAAGAGTAAAAATACATCTTTGTCCTTGAGGAGTACACATGGAAAAAATTGGAAAGAAAATAACACACATATGGTATACTAACAAGAAAAGTAGAGGAAATACACCTCGTAAAGGGAACTCTTTTTTTTTAAAAAAAAAGAAGAAAAAAAAGATAGTTATGGTCAGTAGCCATCCAATTCATTTATCTACGAAAGCATAAGTTACACATGGTGTTTCCAAAGATAAAAGAAGAAAAAAAAGATAGTTACGGTCAGTAGCCATCCAATTCATTTATCTACGAAAGCATAAGTTACACATGGTGTTTCCAAAGATATGCCAAAGCTCATGATTTTCTTGCAACATTTTCCAGCCATGCCCTCTCCGGCTGAAAGATGAACAATTTCGTTGGAGCCACGGGACCCCAAAGCTGCACACGCCTTGACCCAGGAATCTTCAGTAGTTTGAATGCCATTCCTAAAGGAGCCCCAGAATTCTTCCTGGGAAGTAGTAGAAACGTCCATGATCCCCAAATTCTCCCAAACCGGCATAGCAAAATCACAAGAGCAAATGCATAGAATCTTCAAGCCCCTGACCACAGAGGTCATAAAGGGAACTCATGTTATTAATCTAACTCCTAAGCATCCAAATACATCTCGCTACTTTGTACAGAAGTGGAGTTACGTAAAACAATTAGATATGTCAACTCTATTCCTGAATAAGAAAAGGTAAAAAAAAAGAACTTTTCTAACTATCGAAGAAATAAAAAAATTACATGGAATGTTGTGGTCAAATTTTTGTGAAGTCTATTAATAAAATAATCATTAAGGAGCTCTCAAATAAAATCTTCTATGCTGTGTCTGGGATAGAACATAGGATCACTTTGAAAGCACTTGTAGTGTAGCATCCGATGGTTGCTTCACATAAATGAAGTTATAGTATGTCAGCAAGTTTAGTAGGAGAAACTCAATGAACGCTTAGTCCATATTGAGCTACAGTACATGCATAATCACTTCCACAATATTGTCTCCGCTGTTAACTTTCAGAAAAAAAAATGGTTGTTGCTGTTATAGCAGTTTTATCAGCATTCTTGTGGTTATGGTGAACCTTTACATTTGACACTTTCTTATTTCACAGTTTTGTTCATAGTAGGCATGGTATAGAAGAGGCAAGGCAAATGCTTCACTTAAATATTTTGAAGATGCAAAAAGAGATTTTGAAGCTGCATTGAGCATGAATTGTTCTATTTCTGAAAAGCGGCATATTCAGGGAGAATTGGAAGCAGTCCTGAGGCTATATGACCAGGAAACCACAACCACCGAATCTAGAACTTGTGAGATCAATAGTAATCTGGTATCTCATGGTAGGCCCTTTTGTTGCAGTGACAACTATTCTGTTTGTCATTTATATTGAGGTTAATTTCCATCTTTTCGTTGCTAGTTTGTAAAATGATAGCTTTTGATAGAACTTTCATTTTGGTCCCTCTTCATATGATAGGCCTAAAAAGGAAAAAGATTGCTCTTGGATCATACGAAGTCACAATTGTCTTGGTGTTGTGGCAATATATAATAACAACAGCAGAACCAAGGCCTTTCCCATGTTAAGTGGGTCGGCTATATATATATATATATATATATATATATATATATAGAGAGAGAGAGAGAGAGAGAGAGAGAGAATTTAGGAAAGAGTATTTTAGGATTACTCTTTCTATTTTATAGGGATTTGATTTGATTATGATTTGATGTGATTGATTTTATTTCTTAATTTAGTTAGTAGGATTAGGATTGCCTCTGTAATCCCCTCTATATATAAAGATGGGTTAAGGATTATTCTTGTTATTTATTCTCATTTAATAAAAATCTAGTTTTAGAATTCTACGACATTGTATATAATGGCCCTAGGGAATTCCTCGGACTGTTGACCTTCTCTCTCTTGCACGCGATCTTCTCGATGTGTTTTTTGTGTACGTGCCATCGCTGCACTTCATCTTTGTGCCCACAGCATACACACGCGTAGGACTATTTGCCTCGTGCACCTTTGCCCATATGTCTTCTTCCTTGGTGTGCAAGTCACATGTGTGCTATCCTCTCTAGTTTACTTCCATCGAATTTGAGCATATGTGGTCTCTCTCCCAAGGAGCTAGATCTCCTGTACTGCTGCCATGGCTGCGATCCCTATTACTTCTCTAGACCAAGGTGCTGGGACTTTTGATCAAGCATTTGGCTTCTTAGTTGAAGTTGATGATTGGTGGGGACTTTGAGTAAGTCTCTCCCACCTCTACTACTACGTGCTTGGGATCGTTTCCGTATGTGTGATCGCTACTATTGCTACAACCATTATATGTGTGGTCGCTACTACTGCTATGGCAATTGTATGTAGGCCTGCTACTCCTGCTTCAGCCCTATGCCTATTATCTTTGGCCACTACGGTCGTTGTGTTTTGCTGCTACTCTACCATTGATATATTGCCGATATATCGGTATCGATGGGTTGGGCGATATCGATAACAGGAGATATCGCCGATATATTGGGTGATATCCTCGAGATATGGGTGATATAGTGTCGATACTAGGGACGACTGGGCGAGAAAGGGTTGGAAACACACACACAGACAATTTTCGTCTTCTATGAATTTCTTAATAATGTGACATTTTTTGACATTTTTGGCCTTTCTAAGCGATTTTCCCAAAATTCATCGATATCAGCGATATATCTCCGATATATCCCTTTTTTGACTTGTCGATACGACATCGATATCAATATCTAAAATCCTGCTCTACTACAACAATAGTACTCAATGGTGACTGCTACTTCTGCTACAGGTTGCACTGTTATTTGCTCCTTTGCATGCTTGCATTAAGGGGGACTTTTCATTTTGCTATGCCTCCTATAAATTGGATGTTGTATGGGGGGAGTGTTAGAGAATTTAGGAAATAATAGTTGAAGAAAATGGAATTTCTTAATTTAGCAAGCCGTCTCTACACCTCTATATAGGTGACGGAAAAGTTACACCATAAATCTACTACAAAAAAAAAAAACAAAACGCTCGTTACTACAAAACATAACTCAACACTCTCCCTCAAGCTGGAGCATATATATCCATTATGCTCAACTTGTTTCTACACTTCTCAAACTGGGGGCGAGGCAGCGGCTTGGTAAAACATGTCAGCAGTCTAGTCTAGGGAAGCAAGTCAAGTAGTACGAAGTAGGCCTAGTTGAATCAAACTTCTGGTGTAATGACAATCCACTTCCATGAGTTTTATTCTCTCGTGGAATGTAGGATTGTTCGCAAAGTGGCAGCCCAGTTGTCGCAGTGCATCTCTATACGCTCCTGAGCAGTAACATGAAGTTCCCGTAACAGAGACCTTATCCATATCATCTCAGCTACAGCATGTGCCATGGCCCTGTACTCAGACGCAACATTCCGTTTCTTGCTCCTATAGTTCACCAAGTTCCCAAGTACAAAAGTACAGAAGCCAGTCGTAAACCACTTGTCTCCAACATCACTTGCATATGAGTAGGTAATAATAGACATAGGTGCCTTCTTTTGAAAAAGAATGCCGCTATCTGGATATCTCTTGATGTATCTCAACACCTGCATCACAACGTGCCAATGAACATTAGTGGGCTTATCTAAGAACTGACTTAGCTTACCCACGGCAAGGCTAATATCTGGCTTAATATGGTCAGATATAACAACTTTCCCAGTAGCTGTCGATATGTTTTCTTGTCTTTTAGCTTCATTGTATCCTCAAAAAAGTGAATTTAGGATCCATAGGAATATAGCATTTTGGATTCTAGCATTCCTGCTCGTGAAGAATATCAAGGGGATACTTCCTCTGCGACATAATTATTCCTTGCTTGTGGCAAACTCAATGGCCAAAAAGTATCTCAGCTTCCAAAGATCTTTCATGACAAATTGACATGCCAAGTATTCCTTCACCTAAGATATACCCTCTGCATCATCACCTGTGAGAATAAGGTCGTTCGCATACACAAGTAGAGCCACTGTACCATTGTTGGTCTTTCTCACAATTAGTGAATGGTCAGATGAGGATCTTTGCATCCTAATAACAGACAACGCCTCAGACATGCGCTGAAACTAAGTTTGGGGGCTCTACTTAAGACCATTATTGGCCTTAGGAAGCTTACATACACACCCCTCCTGAACCTCAAAGCCAGACGGTTGTTGTATATAGATCTCTTCCTCTAAGTCTCCATAAAAGAATGCATTCTTGACATCCAGCTGTTGTAGATGCCATCCATAATGAGTTGCAACAGAGATAAGAATGCAAACAGTGGAGAGTCGTGCAATAGGGAAGAACGTGTTAAAGAAATCGACCTCATAGGTCTGGGCAAATCCTTTGGCCACAAGGCGGGTCTTATACCTTGAAATAGACTAATCTAGGTTGTATTTCAAGGCAATGACCGATTTGGCTCCAACCAAGGTTCGAAATGCTGATTTCGACGCCGTGCCGAAGAAATGCCTGTTTTTCGATGGCAGATTTCGATGATTTCGATAGCTCGAAAAAATGCCATTTCGAAGGCACGCCGAGGGCATGCCGATGCATGCCGACAAAAATGGTAGAAGTGATCAAAATGATATCAGTTTCAAGAAAATCAAATGTTGATTATGTAACAATAAGAGCGTTACATCATAATATTCATATACAACATGACCATACAATGTTAAAATTCAATAACGAGATGAAATATTCTTACCATGTTAAGAATACAGAAAATTTAATAATAGAATAATACAAAGAATTTAAGAATCAAAGAATTTAAGAATGAAAGAATCAAAGTGTATAGTTTCAAAGTAAAAGTTAAAGCTGTAATGTCTTGATGTATGATGTATCGGAAGTCAGGACTTGGAACTTGAAAGACAGATTTCACCAAAACCAAGAGTGTCTTGCTGGATGCATATCTTTATCATGGGTACTATCATCACTTGATTGATACCATTGTTGACTATTGTGTCGATGAATACTTTGAATGTATTCACAGTAATCTTCCAAGACATATATGAATACATTGTCTGGTAATCCATTATGTGCTGTCTGTATTCATGTTCATTCATACTAACAAAAATCCCAAGACGGGAAAATCTACTATCTGTGTATGGTCTGTCACGCTGCCCACGTGCACGATTAGTTGCACGTGTTTGTGAGAATCCTGTTGTTCTAGAATCATCTTGTGATGATTCTGATCTTGGCATTTGAGGGAGAGCTTGGGGTTGGAACTACTGAGGAAAGTAATTTTGGATCATACCATACTCATATGGGTAAGAATATTCACTCACAGTTCTAGTCCCAGAAGTGTCAACATTTTCAGACTCAGCGTATGAATATGATGGATAATTATATGAAGGCGGTGGTGGTGCAAATGATTGTAGGTAGAATGGTTGAGCATATGAAGATCCCGTCTCACGTGTTGTGTTGTATGATCCCATGTCATATCCAGATCCAGGTGTTGAAGAACAAAAAAATTGATTACTAATGCTCATGGAACCAATTGAGGAGCTCAAATCCTCCATGTAGGCATCGTGACTTGGATATCCCTCGTAATCCATGGCTGGTGGACTTGGACTTGGAATATATTCGCCATGGATATTGGTGTGTCGTTTGTCATATTCTGTAGCACCCTGAGTTTACACTTGACTACCATGTCTCCCTCTGTCGGATGATCCGTCTTATCCAGATCCTTCTACCATTACAAATGCATCTGCATTTGAGCCATCATCTGAGTCATCCTTTGAGGTTGAAGTAGACTGTGATAACTGTCGTTCTTCATCCTCTTCATCCAGTACTCTTATAGGAAATGTATGACGACCAGATCTGACCATATGTCCTTCAACATCAGCACCCATTTTCTTTGATAGCTCTAGATCTGGCCTTCCCCTAACATCCATCACAGGTTCTCCAATGTCATTTATCTAACTTTCTAGCACATTATCTCCAGTTCGGAAAATGTAGGCCAGATCAATTGGATCGGTCATTTCCTTATTTTTAAAATCAAAGCCCTCCTGAATGTGCCTCATTCGTAACCTTGTGTTGTAGTGGATATACACAAGGTCATTAAGCTTGTCAATTCCAAGCTTGTTTCTTCTTTTGAAATGGATAAGGTTAAATGTATTCCAATTTCTTTCACACCCACCAGCAGATGATGTTTGTGATAACACTTTAACAGCCACCTGCCGTAAATTTGGAGCTTCTGATGCATACAAATTCCACCATTCCGCTGTAGGGAAACATATTCTAGTCAAAAATTGAATTTTATAGAGTAAATTATTATTAGTAAATACTAAAGGGATGTCGGTTATTACCAGGATGAGTGGCCTTAATAGCCTGCTATGCCATATGACTCCCAAAAGATCCCATCCTTTCTCTAAATAATTTAATCTACAACATGTTGACATGAAGATGTCAAATATCTTATTTAAGCATCAAATTTCAAGTTAAATTTGCCTACCTCATTCATGCACGCTATTTGCGTAGCAGTTGTAGGAGAGCTTTTGAACAACTTTTTGTACAGCTTGAATGAGATTTTCGCGCGTGCCAAGGTGGTATTTATAGTTAAAATTTGGGTTGAAATAATAGCCTATGATAAAAGATAAATAGTTAAAATACTACAAAATTATTTGAATAAGATAAATTTATAATGAAATATACTTACCGGCAAGGTGGAGTGGGTGAGATAGCATGCTTTGCCTTCGTTCTCTTATTATCTTTAAGAATGGCTCTTTAGACCTTCCCGCTGCTTCTTCCACCTTTTCATACATAATTTCTAGTGCTTGGTATATGTAGCTCATCGTTGGTTTCTTATCTCCATCCACCAACTTCAAAACTAATACGACGGGCTCCATAATACGAGTAACGCGGCTACAATCATCCCAAAATCGTGAATTGTTTATCAAGTCCTCTGCATCCTTCCCACCTTGTGTCCTAGTTTCTGCCATGGCAAACCAATTGGTAGAATTTACCATTGACTTTAATCCAACTTTATTGTCTACAATACTTTGCAAGACAATGTAATTTGTAGCAAATCGTGTTATCCCAGGACGCACCAATTCGCTATTGCAATGCTCCCTCATTAACGACAAGACATGCCCGTGATTGTAAATAAATGATGTAATCGATCGGGCCTTATCCATAACAGACGAAATTGACTTCCTCTTTCTATACAATATGCAGCACATGGCGTCCAGAATATTCCATATTTACTTGATTTCATAATCTTTTCTCCCGCCTTCTTGAAGTTGCTGCCATTGTCCGTAATAATTTGAACAATATGTTCCTTTCCGACTTCATTAATCGTATCCTTCAATAAGGAATAAAGGTATTTGTAATCTTTTACTTTATCCGATGCATCGACGGATTTCAAAAAAATGGATCGTCCATCACAATATACAAGGAAGTTAATGATTTGCCTCCTTGTATAGCTAGTCCAACCATCTGTCATCAGTGTAACTCTATAATGGGGTCACATACTTTTCAAATCAGAAATATACTCAGCTAAATCTGCCTTCTCCATAAGCATGTATTTGTTCATTATTTCATATGCTGTAGGAGCCTTAACTCCAGTTCCATATTGAGCACTGACGTCAATAACATTTTGCAACCATGGCTCGTCTGCAATGTTAGCTGGCAGCCCATGAGCTGAAACTAAGCTCGTGACTACTCTACCAACCTTTTCCCTTGCATTCCCAAACATGCCCTTAATGGTTTTCTGTTTTGGGTCTGCTTTTCCCCCCAGGCTCCCCTTAGTGCTACCAGATCGAAATAAACTACGTAAACCCATTTTTTGTTTTTTGGATGGGTGTGGAGGTAGTCTAGAACCTGAGCCACTACCACCAGCATCTGTATACCTCATGCTCTGTGCTCTTCGATCACCTGCCAGGGCTTGTCGTTCATGCTCACTTCTAAGTGAGTCTTTCATTGCTTGTCTGAATTGTCTCCTCCTTGGATCAGCCTTCACATCACTCGGATATTCATAGTCTTCATCCGAGTCAGAGTCTACATCGTAATAATCTTCATAACTACCAAATAGGGCCTCACGAACTGCTTCTTTTGACCTCTGTTTTATTGATTCCTTTTCTCGCCTTGACGTCATTGACTCGGCAATCAAATCACGATCATCTGGACAATCCTTACAGTTTATAACATTCTTATCGTTACTAACTAGGTGATGCTTGAATCGTGTAATTCCACCACCTTTTAGCTGTTTTCCACAAAAATTACATTCTGTCATAGGTTTGGTTCCATCCATCACTTTGGTGCAATACAACCATCCAATGTCTTCCTTATCCTTTTTGACGTTTCCGCTCCCACTTCCTCCAACAATAGCCTTGCCTTTTCCAGACCTATTGATTCTGCACAGCTACACTACATTTACCTCATAATTCATAATCATTATATAATCATACTATACCTTTGACGTATCTGTCCCTATTTAATTCAAACAAGTGAGAAAAATCTACCTTAAATGGTTACACCTTTTGTATCTAATCCAAGTCCTAGACTCGATTGGATTACCCCAGCTCTTGAATTACCTGGCCGGCCAGATAGGTGGGACCCCCTAGGACACCCCGCACGGCGGGACACCACTAAAGGTTAACGCGGTTACCGCACCGACCCGTCTTGTCACCGGTTGTTCTAAGTAGACAAGGTCCCAGAATGATCTAATTAAGTCTAATATGACTTAGACAATTATCCAACTTAGTTGGCACGTCTACTTTTTTTTAGGTTTTGGTCTAATCGTACTTTTTTGAAAGTCTAATATATATGTTCGCTGATGAGTATTGGTAGGTGTTGGGCCTTATTGTTGGAAAGTATGGGGCTAATATGTATTGTACTTTATAAGTGGTTACTACTTTATTTGTTATTGTGTATTGCTAAATTTAGAACTTGACAAATATGATAGTTAAAAAATGATAATGAATACTACCAAAAACGAAAAAGAGGTAGGAAAAAAGGTACGAAAGCTATAACTTAAACCTTCTGCTCGATTTTTGAAAGAAACTGTCTCACCACAGCAACTCACTGATTCAGCGAGTCAGCGTCTATCAGTGATCGATAGGCAACAGCAGGCAGCAGCAAATCACTAACTCTGAATTGGGATTGTGAGCTCAATCGATGTGTCTATGGTTGTGAGTGTGAATTACAGCAACTGATAGTCGATATTTATAACCAATCATTTCGAATAATTTATGTGATTTTTATAATTAAGTCCATCTGCTATCAATGAGTACAACGTGAGACGTATATTATCCGAATCTTCGATTAATATTTTATGGATTTTTTATGATTATGTCCGTCCGTCAATGACGTACTGTGTAAATATTTGATTCGATACATTTATGATTACGTCCGTCGGTGACGTATACTGTGCAAATCGTCGATTAATATTTTATGCATTTTTTATGATTACGTCCGTCGGTTGGTAACGTATTGTACAAATATTTTATTTGATCATTTACGATTATGTTCGTCGGTGACGTACTGTGCAAATCGTCGATTAATATTTTATGGATTTTTTGTGATTACGTCCATCAGTCGGTGACGTACTGTGCAAATATTTGATTCGATACATTTACGATTACGTCCGCCGGTAATGTCTACTATGAAAATTGTCGATAGATATTTTATGGATTTTTTATGATTACGTCCGTTGGTTGGTGACGTACTGTGCAAATATTTCATTCGGTATATTTACGATTACGTTTGTCGGTGATGACTGTGCAAATCATCGATTAATATTTTATGGATTTTTTGTGATTACGTCCGTCGGTCGGTGACGTACTGTACAAATATTTGATTCGATACATTTACGATTATGTCCGTCGGTGATGTCTACTATGAAAATTGTCGATAGATATTTTATGGATTTTTTATAATTACATCCGTCGGTTGGTGATGTACTGTGCAAATATTTCATTCGATATATTTACGATTACGTTCGTCGGTGACGTACTGTGCAAATCGTCGATTAATATTTTATGGATTTTTTGTGATTACGTCCGTCGGTCGGTGACGTACTGTGCAAATATTTGATTCGATACATTTACGATTACGTCCGTCGGTGATGTCTACTATGAAAATTGTCGATAGATATTTTATGGATTTTTTATGATTACGTCCGTCGGTTGGTGACGTACTGTGCAAATATTTCATTCGATATATTTACGTTTACGTTCGTGGGTGACGTACTGTGCAAATCGACGATTAATATTTTATGGATTTTTTGTGATTATGTCCGTCGGTCGGTGACGTACGATGTAAATATTTGATTCGATACATTTACGATTACGTCCGTCGGTGATGTCTACTATGAAAATTGTCGATAAATATTTTATAGATTTTTTATGATTACGTCCGTCGGTTGGTGACGTACTGTGCAAATATTTCATTTGGTATATTTACGATTACGTTCGTCGGTGACGTACTGTGCAAATCGTCGATTAATATTTTATGGATCTTTTGTGATTACGTCCGTCGGTGTTGTTTACTATGCAAATTGTTGATAAATATTTATGGATTTCTTACCCATTCTCCTCCACCACCAGATACACCACCATCCACCACACAGTGCACACACCTTAATTCCCACCCCACCCGATTCATATTGGCCATTGCATCATGCCACCATCCAGTGCGGGCACTGGCACCGCACGACCTCCCGTTACCTTTTGTCCCCTTTCCCCTTCCCTCCAAAAGAGTCATCATTGGAGGAAATCCTAAACGTGCGGCGGCCACCCTCTACAGGGAGACGCTCCCCCACCTTCCCAGGAGGCAACTAGTCCACCACCAAGAAGGTGAGAAGTTCCATAAGTAACGATGCAGGCTACAACCTGAAGCAGCGGCAGAGATGACAGTGACAGTGGCATTAGTGGAGCAGAAGAGATGGCAGTGGCAGTCTACAGCAAGCACACAGCATCGGCATTTCTTAACAAGGTGGGCTGCATCGGCATCGGCACAAGCACACGCCCTTGGTGGGAGTCCCTATATGTTAAGCATCCTACGGCATCGGTAGTGCTTGCCGACCCTATGGATATTTGCACAAGCACACAGCATCTCTTAACAAGGTGGGGCCCCCACTACACCCAAATCAAATAGCCCTCCCGCCTCCCCCGCCCTCCCTCCCCACCCTCTATGTCCGCGGGGCCCACTGACCCTGCAGCTCCACCACCACCACACCTTCCTCCCCATGTCCTCCTCCTCCCCCTCCATCCCTCCTCCCTGCCCCCACCTTCAGCTCTTCCTCTCCTCCTCCCCCAACCCCTTCCGCTCCCCTCCACCTTCTCCTTCTCCCCAAACCCCCCGCCCTCAGCTGTGCCGAGCTCCACCTCGACCTCCCCCACCGCTGTCCCCTCTGCCCCCCTCCTCCCCACCCCGCCTCTACTTCTGCCTCTCTTGCCCCCTCCACGCCCCCGACCACCTCTACCAGTCCCCCTCCTCCCCTCCCCACGCCCTTGCCCTCGACGTCCACCGCGTCGAGCTCTTTTTGCTTCGCCTGCTGCGACCAGGTCACGACCCCGACTTCGACTCTGCCGTCCTCGCCTCCCAATACCGGATCGCCTCCATCCCCCTTCCCCCTACACCCCCCAAGAGGAGGCGACTGGTCGAGTTCCGCCCCTGGGCCCCCACCCCCAGGGAGCAGCGCCTCCTCGACTGCTGCTCCAGCCCACTGTGGTGCCCTGACACCGCCGCCGTTGAGTCGGGCTGCGGGGTCCCGTGGGGCCTCCGGGGGCTCAACAACCTTGGCAGCACCTGCTTCATGAACTCCGTACTGCAGGCGCTGCTCCACACCCCGCCCCTGAGGAGCTACTTCCTCAGCGACCGCCATAACCCCTACGTCTGCAGGCCGCAGCAGAGGAAGAAGGCGGGCGGCGAGGGCGACGACAGGAAGGTCGTGTGCCTCGTGTGCGATCTCGACGCGATCTACTCCGCGGTGTTCTCCGGTAGCCGCACGCCCTACAGCCCTGCCAAGTTCCTATACAGGTGAGGGGGATGAGGGAGAGTGACCATTTTGCCGGCGGCGGCACGGAGGCATGCCGACCGGTATGGTCAGCATGCCGACCATACCGGTCGGCATGCCGCCGAAACACCTGTTTTTCGACACTAACATCATATCGGCATGGTTGTTCTTCAAAACTGGCCTTGCCGACGGCATGCCGTCGGCATTTAAATCCATGGCTCCAACAAGGTGCGCGCTAGACGGTAGAGGTGAGAGCTCCTAGGTATCTCTGGTAGTGAGTGCAAACATCTCCTCCTCCATAACTGCCTTCCAGTGCGGATGTGGTAGAGCTTGTTGGTATGAGATAGGTATCTTAGCACTGGATACTGCAACTCTAAATGTATGAAACTCTGAACTCAGAGAATCGGTAGAAACAACTCCCAGCAATGCGATACTGTGTACAAGATCGTGGAGCCTTCCTGATAGCAATAGGGATATCCTCATAAGTACTCATGGAAATAGGACCTGGACAAACATCTATAGGTGACGGACTCTCAACCTCTACACTTGCTGACACTGTATCTGGAGGAGCCTCCTGAGTAGAAGTAGCCTCCAGATTACCAACATTAACCTGAGGAGTCTGTGGAATAGACTGGGGGGGCTTTGCCCTATAGATAATTGACAACTGATTGGTGTGACCCTTGAAGGTACTTTCATCTGTTGATACTGGCCTGAATGTGCTGGTAGATGGCTCAGTAACTTGAGAAGGTCTATTACTATTTGTGAATACCCTAAATGGTATAGGAGTAACTGGTACAAGAGCATACTCTGGCACACTTTGCACTTGCCTGGCAGCAATAGAAAAATAGGGTAAAGCTACATGAAAGGTGACATCTGCACTGATGTAATGTCTCTAATGTAGGGGATTAAAATACCGATACCCCTTCTGAGTACAAGAGTAGCCAAGGAACATACACTTGACTGCTCTAAGTGCTAGTTTATCTTGCCCAGGTCCAAGAAGATGTACAAAAGTCACGCACCCAAATGTCTTAGGTGGAAGATCAAACAACTCATCATCTGGATAGAGCACCTACCACGGTATCTGCTTGTGAATCACTGAGGAGGGTAATCTATTAATAAGGTAGCAAGTTGTGAGAATTGCATCTCCCCAGTAGTTCTTTGCCACACTGTTATGGATAAGAAGGGCTTTAGTCATATCAAGGATGTATCTGTGTTTCCTCTCTGCAACCCCATTTTCCTGAGAGGTGTGAGGACATGAGGTCTGATCTATTATGCCATGTAAATCATAGAACTCTGCCAGTCGACGAATACAAAAGTTCAATGCATTATCAAATCTGAGAGTCTTGATGTAGACATCAAACTGATTCTTTATCATCAATACAAACTTCTCCATCAGTGGACCCACTTCAGACTTGTTCTTCATGAGAAATAGCCAAGACAATATGAAAAAATCATCAACCACAATCAAATAGTATTGATGTCCTGCTCTATTAGGAATCCAACTGGGACCCCAAATATCGAGATACACTAACTGAAAATACGAAGATGAATGTGGTCTAGTAGCAACTAAAAAGGACGATCTATGGTGCTTCCCAAGTTTACATGTGTCGCAGGTGAGTTGTGTAGCTGGGGATACATGAGGAATAAACTTGCGTAATTTTTCCAAAGAAGGATGGCCCAACCATCTATGCCATTGTAGAGTACTCCCTAACGTGGTACTAATCTGACACGCTGTAGCCATTAAACCCTGTTGAAGTAGGTAGACACCTCCTTCATATCCACTATTAATAGTCTTCCCTGTCATTCGATCCTAGAAAATATATTCACGCTCATCAAAGATGATACGACAATTCATCTGCTTAATGATTTCACCAACAGAAAGCAAATTCATAGATAAATCTGGAACAAACTGGACATGATTAAGCTACATAGAGGGGGTAACATTAATTTTCCCCTTATCACTAATAGGAGTAAGTCGCCCATCAGCCACCTGTACTATGTGACCTTGAGAGACAGGTTGAATCAACCCAAAATATTGCAGATTATCGGATAAATGATTGAAGGCACTTGAGTCAATCAACCACATCACACCAGTAGTTGAAGAAGTATCACCCACGGTGGTTCCTAGCATAATCTGACTGTGATACTACTATGTTCACAGAAACATACTGCCACAATCTGATTTTAAAGCACAATAGAAAGGGTACACCTCTCAAGTTCATAATCAAATCTAAACACTGATAGAAAATGGGGAATACACATCCCAACAAATCCACCAAATGGGGAATACACATCCTAAAAATCTTTACTCACACGCAGTCAATACTCAAGGGGAATACACATCCTAAAAAACATGCATCAAAAGGGAATACACACCCCAAAACAAACAGAAACAGAGATCTGCTTTGATTATACCATCCAAGTGAACATTTCAAACTCCTTTCTGGAAGATCCTCACTCTAGAACTCCATCACCAACATGAATATTAAGATAATTGGACTCTAGGGAGCGGAGGAAAATGAGAGAGGGAGAGAGAGGGAGAGGTCTGGCGACGGGGGCGGGGAGGTTTGGCCCGGGCTGGACGGTGGTGGGCAGGAGGTCAGGGAAGGGTGCGGCGCCGGTGAGATGCTTCAAGTGCCTTGGTGAGGGGCACTTGGCGGCGGTGTGCAGGGACCCGGTGCGGTGCCTACGATGCGGCGCTCTGGGTCATCGGAGGTCGGGCTGTGGGCGTCGGAGGTCGGGTGTGGTGGTCTCTTCGGGGAGAGGGGAGACACTTCCGTCCCCTCCGGAGGGAGCGCCCCTCGTGGAGGTCGAAGCGCCGTGGCTGGAGGAGATGGGAGCGCTGGAAGGGAGGCTGTCGTCGGCGCTAGTGGCGGTGGTTTTGGAGGGTTTGGTGGAGGTGGAGGCCCTGAGGGAGGCGGTCGCCGCCTACTTGGGGATTGACGGAGGTCGGTTGGGGGTGGCCTCTCTGGGAGGTGGGTGGATGGTGTTGCTGGGACTGAGCTGGGTGGAGTTGAGGTGGCTGGTTTTCAGGGTGCTCCGGTGTGTTGGTGGTGTGGTGAGATGCCGGTGGCCGGTCAAGTCTGATGGAGCTTTGGCGGAGAGATCACCGTCAGGCGTGAGGAGGAGGGTCTTGATTGAGGGGGTTCCGCTCTTCCTTCGCACGATGGAGGTGGTGGCGGCGGTGGTTGCCCCATTTGCAAGGTTGCGCGGATGCGGGGGCCTCGGCCTGAAGGCGGCTGATCTATCGCGGATCGAGGCTTGGGTGGAGATGAGGCCGGGGCAGCGGTTGGTGGAGAGGTCGGTGCTCAGGTAGGGTAGCTTCGCTTGGCTCCTTTGTATTTCTTGGGGTTCCGGGAACCCTAGATCTTTTGCTGAGGTGGTGGGTGGCGAAGCGGCGGCGATGTGTGGAGGCGGTAGCGGCGGGCGGGCGGAGGAGGGCCGGACTGCTCTCGGGAAGGTCGAGGGTCGTGGCGAAGATTGTGGCGGGGATCTCGGGGCGGTTGCGATTCCCGTGGCGCAATTGGTGGTAGGCGAAGGGGCGGGGATGCGGAGGGCCGATGCGATCGTTGCGGAGGGGTCGGGGGAGGTGAATGCGGCGCTGAGGCCGGGTGACCCCGCTTAATGCGGGTGTGCTGGCGGTGACGTTTTGACTCCTGGTTTTGAAGGAGTGGTGGTTGGCAGACTCGGGTCGGGTGTGCGTGACCCAGTTACGGGGTTTGAGGGCTCCGGTGCTGGTGCCAGGTCGGGCCTTCGTGCGCGTGCGACTCCACGCCCCCAGGTCTCTGCGGTGGAGAGGCGGGATGCTACTGGAAAGGGTTCGAGGCGCTCTGACTGGTCTGGTCTGGTCCGAGCGGAGAGGGGAGCGGCAGGACAGGACGTGACTGGCGGAGAGGGGAGCGGGCGACGACAGGAGCGGAGGTTGGCTGGTTCGCAGAGACTCTTCTACCGGTCGCGGTGGTCGTACCGTAGGGGGCTGGCTCGGAAGACCCCGTCTGGGGGGGTGGTTGGGGTCGACTGACGTCGGTCGCCGGAGGGGCTGGGTACGTCTGGTGGCGCTGGGTCGCCGGCGACGGTGGAGGTTTGTCTGCTCCGGGGTCCCTAGAGGTGGCAGTGGGGCGGCAGGTGGCAAATGCAGGTGGTGGAGATGGGGGGCTGGTGGCTGTAAGGGCGGAGAATAGGACAAATGAGGCGGCTGGGCTGCTTCGGGACGAGGCTGGGCTGCTTGGGGCTGGTGTTGGCAGCGGGGAGTTGGCTGTAGGTGGTCTGGAGACTGCGGGGTGAGAAAGTAGGGTATGTGGTGGTGAGGGAAGCCAAGAGGTCCAACGTTTATTGATGGAAGAGGAGGATCATGTGGCAGAAATGATGGGGTTTAAACGGCTGACGTCTGGAGGCGATTCCCGGAAGACCTCATGACTAAGGTCCTGTCTTGGAATGTGAGGGGTCTGAATGACCCGTCGAGAAGAGCTGTTTTGCGGGGGTATATTCAAAGATGGGGGCTCAATGTGGTTTTTCTCCAAGAGACGAAGTGGGGGAGCTGTGATGGAAGGTTGTGGAGGGAGGTGGGGGGAGGGAGTTGTGGGGGTTTCCTGGTCCTGGATGCGGATGGGCGTGCGAGGGGAATTGCTGTGGGGTAGAGGGAGTTCTCCTTGCTGGACACTCTGGTTGGATCCCACGTTGTCACTGTCAGACTTCAGAGATGTCGGGACGACACGTGCTTGCTCTTTTCCTCGGTTTATGACCCAACGGAGGGTCGGAGAAGATAGGTCTTATGGGAAGATCTGAACTAGGTTGCCGCAGCTTTCCAGGGGGTTCCTTGGTTGATTGGTGGTGATTTTAATGTTACTCTGCGGGCTGAAGACAGATCGGGCGACCGAAGAGGTTTGGACCAGGGCTCTGAGGCGTTTGCAGACTTTGTGGCAGACCAGGGGCTGGTTGATATGCCTCCGTTGTCCTGTCTCTACACTTGGAGGAATTCTGGAGGGCAGCGATCCCGTATTGACAGGTTTCTGGTTTCGACGGCGATGGCAGAATCATTCCCGATGGTGGAGGTTAGGCCTTTGGAGCGCTCGTTCTCGGATCACACCCCCTTGCTGTGGGCATCGAACGAGGAATGGAGGCATGCCACTTACTTTAAGTTCGACAAAGTGTGGCTCATGGAGGAGGGCTTTAGGGGTTTGATTGAGGAACGGTGGAAGTCATCTCAGGCGGATGGGTCGGCGGCTGCCAAACTGGAAGCGAAACTGAAGGATTTGAGATCTTTCTTGAAGACCCACATCAAACAGGTTAGGGAGGAAGGCGGGAGGAAGAAAGAGGAGGCTCTTGCTGCGATTACATGCCTAGACAGGGTAGAGGATGTTGGGTTCCTTTCAGAAGATGACAGGGCTTACAGAGTGAGGCAGATTCAGGTGATTCAAGAGGAAGACCGGAAAGCGGAGGTGGAGTGGAGAGTGAGGTCTAGGTAGAAGTGGCTGAAGGAGGGTGATTCCAACACCCGTTTTTTTCATATGGCTGCGTCGGGCAGGAGAAGGAGGAACTGGATTGACAGATTGGTGGTAGATGGGGAGGAGTTTGTGGGAAGGGAGGCGGTGGGAGGGGCAGCTGCGAGTTATTTTAGAGATTTTACGGGGTGGAGACGGGGAGGAAGGTGGAGGTGGTTAGGATCTGGGATACCACAGATCCGGGAGACGGACGCCGACTTCTTTACGGGATCGTTTGGGGAAGATGAAGTCCGTAAGGCAGTTTGGGGGTTGAACACAGATGGATGTCCGGGGTCGGATGGCTTTCCGGTTGCCTTTTACAGAGAGTTCTGGCTGGTAGTGAAAGAAGACGTATTGCAAGTGGTGCAAGAGTTTAGAACGGGCAACTTGGGTTTTAATAGGCTGAACAGGTTCTATATGTTCTTGTTACCGAAGAGGGAGGGCGCTGAGGAGATTCAGGAGTACAGACCGATAGCTCTTTCGAATGCTATCTACCTAGTGGTGGTGAAGCTTCTGGCGAATAGATTGAGGACACTTGGTGGGATTATAGACTCGGTGCAGACGGCCTTTGTTCCTGGTAGGAATATTTTGGAGGGTTTTGTGATGGCCTCAGAAATCCTTTCGTCCTGGAAAAGAGATGAGAAGAAGGCTTTCTTATGGAAGGTCGATTTCAGCAAGGCTTACAACTCGATCCAGTGGTCATTTCTTTGGGTGTCTTTGGTGAGGAGGGGATTCCCGCCGGTGTGGATTGAATGGATGAAAAGGTGCGTCACCACGACGTCTTTCTCGGTTCTTATCAACGGAAACTCAGCTGGGGGTTGGATCTAACTTAGGAGGGGGGTGAGGCAGGGTTGTCCGCTGGCCCCGATGCTCTTTGTGATTGCCGTGGATGCTCTTGCTAGGGCGGCGAGGAGGTCGTGTGAGAGACATTTGGTGAGTGGTTTCTCCTTGAGGGACGGGACGAGTATCCCACTGCTCCAGTATGCGGATGATACGATCTTCTTCATTGAAGGTGGAGAAAAGGAGGCCAGAAGGTTGAGGTTCCTTGTTTTCTTACTGGGTGAGGCGTCCGGATTGCAGATTAACCTGGCTAAGTCGGAGTTTGTCCCTTTCAACATGACTGAGACAGAGGCGAGGGGATGCAGTTTGGGTCTTGGCACGGAGCAGGGTAAGCTTCCGATTAAGTATTTGGGCCTACCATTGTCGGATGGGAGGATTCTGGTGAGAGACTGGACCTCCCTGGTGGAGAGGCTGGTTGGGAGGCTGGAGGGGTGGGCGTCCAGGCTTCTGTCTAGAGGTGGGAGGTTGGTCCTGCTCAAGGTGGTTCTGTCGGCGATGCCATCGTATTTCATTTCTGTATTGAAGATGCCTCGACAAGTGATTGCAAAGATTGAGCAAATTATGAGGAGTTTCTTTTAGTCCAATCAGGGGACGAGTGGAAAGGGTGCCAGGTTGGTTGCTTGGGAGGAGGTCTGCAGATCGCTGAAAGATGGGGGGCTCGGTGTGAGGGATCTGGGGAGATCAAATGACGGTCTGTTGGCGAAATGGGTGGGGTGCCTGTTGGAAGGAATGGGGGATTTGTTGGGCAAGGTGTTTGAGACGGCGTATGGCTGTCCAATGCGTTGGGATCTTCTGGTGTCTCCGCCTAGGGATGCTTCTCACTTCTTGAAAGGCTTGTCGACGGTGGCCCCTAGGGTGAGGAACTGCTTTGTCCCCGTGTTGGGAACATGGGAGATTTTTAGGTTCCGGCAGGATGACTGGACCGGTGATGGAGCGCTTTGCAGAAGATTTCAGAGATTGTTTGCCTTATCCCAGGACAAGATGGCATCTGTGGCTGAGGTGTGGGAGGATGGGTGGTGCCCGCGCTTCGTTAGCAGTCTATTAGATGCGAGAACGCTTGATTTTCAGACCTTACTTGCTGAGTTGGAGGGACTGCATCCGACGGCTGGTACAGACATGTTTGCTTGGGATGAAGGTGAGTTTTCAGTTGTGGCCGCATACAGGAGGTTGTCCGCTGGTGGTCCAGAGGTGGAGCTTGATCTGGTAAGGGACTGCAGACAGATTTGAAAAGCCGCGTGTCCGCTGAAGGTCAAGATTTTTGCCTGGCTGCTTAGGAGAAGGCTGGTGACTAAGGTGTGGAGGGCAAAGTGGGCTCTTGGAGAATGTAAGGTATGCTCTTTGTGTGGGGGTGGTGAGGAGGACGTTGACCACCTTTTTTTCGCTTGCCCTTTTGTGATGCAGATTTTGGGCAGGATGGGTGGGAGGTGGTGGGAGTATCGGCTGTTTGAGGAATTCTGGCATAGCTTCAGAAGTGGAGGTGGTGTTGGCAGATAGTTTGTTTTCCGTACAAAGGAGAAAGCCAAGCCATTGGCAGTCCTTTGGGGAATTTGGTTGGGCAGAAATGCGGTGGTTTTCCGGGACCAGAAACCTTACATAGAGAATTTTGTTGAGTCTATTGACTCTTTGTTTTCTCTTTGGGCTGAATCCTTGTGAGTGGGGGACCCTGGTGTCTGCCTGTTGTAATGTTGTTTATGTTTGTTTCTAATATATGAGATTTTGGGTAGTTATCACTCTGAATAACTACCCTTTTCTTTTTCAAAAAAAACTCCATCACCAACACGTGGAGGATCTTCTTAGACCCCAAAACAAGGGAGATAGGGGTCTACAACCCTCTCCTTATTGCCGAAAGGTGCCCAACAGCATGTGAGAGAGGTGAAGAGGAGAGGAGATAGCTAGGCCCCTCTACAACTCCTACCGCAGTCGGCGGTGACGGCCCGGCGGCAGGGCTGATCGACGGTGGCATTGGCCGATGACGGCAATGCTGTTGTTGCTGCTGATCGGCACTGCTGGTGGCGGCGATGGGGCACTCAGTGGTGGGGTTAGGGTTTTTCTTGGTGGAGTCCTTAACTTGGCTTTGATACCAAGTTGAAGAAAATGGAATTCTTAATTTACCAAGCCGTCCCTACACCTCTATATAGGTGAGGGAAACGTTACACCATAAACCCATTACGAAAATAAAAAAAACAAAATACCCCTTACTACAAAACATAACTCAACATGTTGAGAGAAATGTGTAGTGGTTTAATCCTAAATAGTGGAGTGGGACTTTTGTTAGTGTGGTGGCTTATAAATAAGCATGTACCCCCCACTTAGTCTTTTGAGAAGAAATACAGAGAAACACGCCCACAAGGGCACTGCTTAGGAAAGAGTATTTTAGGATTAGTTATGGTAGGCAATAGTTATTTTATCTCATTGTATTTTGTAAGGATTTGATTTGATTAGGATTTGATGTGATTGATTTTGTTTCTAAATTTAGTAAGATTAGGATTGTCTTTGTAATCCCCTCTTCGTATAAAGAGGGGTTAGGGATTGTTCTTATTATTCATTCTCATTCAATAAAAAATTGGTTGCAGAAATCTATGACATATATTTAATGAGGTGATGTGGAGATATTTTTAATGTACTTTTGGATCTTTGAGAACTTATTGAACTTTTGGTTTTTGGTTACCTTGACCAATTAATTTTCCAAATACACCAATATGCAAAGAAATGGCAGCAAACTGGATGCTTGTTTTGGTCAAAGATCTTTTCTAGGCATTCAATTCATTTGATTTGTGTAGGGAATTCTTTGGCAAGACAATATAACAAACTTTTGAAAGTTAGTCATGAGATACATGGTTTACGGTGAGCCAATGCCATCTTACGTTTTGTGCCATTTGCCTGAGGTTGCTGTCAATACACATTGTGTGCCTTTTTTTTATTTTTAAAGGTAAGGGTGGTTATCCGTTCGTTGTGTGCCTTTTTAAAGGTAAGGGTGGAGTGACGATGTAGTCTCTTGCGACCTCTGAAGTCGTTGTCTCTTGGGCAACCTCAATAGTTGTCACGACGGCTGTCGTCTTCTCTTTCTCATTCAAGAACATGGTCTTGATCTTCTGAAGATCCACACGAGTAAGAGACTCCACACATGTTGTACTAGAAGCCTCACGTGTGGGTCTTCCAAATTTATATCAACAACGGTCTTGTGGATGGTTGGTGCATCCACGACATTGACATGGTGGATAGACTTGACCCGAGCCTCAACCACATCCTCTTCCATGTTTGGTGCCTCCATCAAAGGCAACCATAGCGGTGTTTTCAAGCACCACTGCTCTACTGGAACCTGCATCTGGTTCTCCAGGCTTCTCGAGATGACTATAAATCATCTTAAGATCCAACTCCTCGTCTAGTGCAAGGATCTGATCACGCGTCGACTAATATCTGGGATTCAACCCTGACAGGAATCTTGCGACTTGCCACCTTTCCCGTACATCGGTCTACTTGTCATAGTAGACAGGTTCGTAAATCTCTAGTTCTTTAAAGAGTGCCTCCATCTTTGAGTAGTACTTGTCAAGGGGAAGATCCCCTTAATTAGTCGTCCAAATACGAGTGTAGATGTCGGTGTTGCAGGCGTTCTTGGACTTCTTGGAGTATCCCTTCTCCAAGGAATCCTACATATCATGAGTCGACTTCTTATAGAGCATGTTGGAGGTGATGGATGGATTGACTGAGTTCATCAACCAATTCATCACCAAGTAGTTCTCCTTCTCCCACTTCATCGCATCCTTAGACCCAGACTCTTCCTTGAGAAGGACATGCAACTTGTCTTGTCCTCCTACGAAGATCTTGAATGCTTGGGCGCATAGGATATAGTTTGAGGAACCTTGTAGTTTAATTGTGGTACCTTGAACTATAACATTTTCTTCTCCAGTGTTGATCTGGTTCTTGCTCTAGGCCATCTTTGCCCTTAAGAAGTGAGTCTTCTACTTGTACGTTTCATGTAAGGTGTTGGATACATGAGGGAAGCCACCTGCCAGAGTCCCCTGTGTATCCTTGGGCCTTGCGTAAGGTGCCAAGGTCCTTCAAGGAGTTATTTGAGAGAACTCACAAGTCGATGGAGAAACCTCGACACACGAGTTCATGATGTACGTGGGAATCACACACAAGATAGGCTTTCTTGTGCGTGATTTGACAAGACGAAAGGCCACACACGTGGCTGCTATTCACCAAGAAAAAAGTCATGCACATCATGTTTTTTCTTCTCTTCTTCCTATGTGTGTAGAAAAATCCTTGGGAAGAGCTTAGATCATGGGCTTTGATACCATGTGAAGATTTAGGGCACTACGGAGCATGGAGGCTCTTCCATGTGGGAAGAGATGGCAGCAGCAAGGTGTTGTCAATGGTGGCTGCACATGTTGAACAAGGAGAGAGATGGCAGTTGGCAATGAAGAAGAGAGGGAGAGAGAGGGCGTTGATATGCTAGAAAGAGATATTGCATTAACTCAAGAGAGAAAACAAATACATAAGAGTCTCTTTTATAAATCCTAATCTCTAAAACGGGAAACAAACTAAATTATATCACTTAAAAAATAGAAAAGGTCAAATCCTCTTAACAACTTTCTAAAAGACAAAATGCCATACTGAAAAATACCAAAACTTGGACTTTAAGCAAGACCCATAAACCTTCTTAGGGCCGGCGCCCCTTGGAGGACTCAAGTCCTGTACTACCATGTGGCCCCTAACTCTTCACAAAAACCAGCCTCCCACCACGAGAAAGAAGCTTCCTACTCCAACCAGCCAACCTCTTATTCAACCTTTCCTCCACCACCCTCCAGTCAACCACCACTAACCACTTTCCCTTTAGCGAAAGGCCCAAATAAGTAATCGAAAGCCAAATAACTGGCGAATCAAGTGCCTCAGAAATAGCATCCACTCTTGCTCTATCCATGTGAAAGGAGACAACGACAAACTTTCTTCCATTCACAAGAAGGCTAGACATCTCACCAAACATTCTTACCAATGACACCACATCTCAGCTTGACGCAGGCCCCCTTGAATGAAGAAAATCGTATCATTCGCATACTGTAACAAGATAGGCAGCGAACCTTCAGATCTCGGGGAAAATTTGGAAAACAAATCCACCTGACATGCCTTAAAAGCCAAAGATGCCAAAGTATCAACAACAATGATGAACAACACAGGCACCAACGGACAACCATACCTAACACTCTGTAGCTAGGAATAAGATCTACACGACTCCTCATTTACTAGCATGGAGAATGAAGTCATGTAATACACCTCTTCATTATCTGAACCTTGAAGCCCCTCCTCCTAAGAATCTCCTATAAATAAGCCTATGCCACATAATCACATGCCTTAAAGAAATCAACCTTCCATGTAAAGGCAGGAGAGGCACATCTATTCCATTTGCAACCATCTCTTCAGTTAACACAAAAGAATCACAGAGATCTTCCAAAAATGAAAGCAAATTGAATCGGGGATATCAAACTAGGGAGAACCAGACATAACCAATTAGCAAATACCTTTTCCCACAATCAAGTAAATAGCATTCAACAAGGCAATCGACCTGAAATTGTCCAAAGTATCAACACCTTCCTTCTTTGCAAGCAAAAAAAAGATTGAAACGATTAAGCCTCTCAAAACAAATATTACCATAGAAGAATTCATGGATTATTGCCACCGCGTCTGACCCAACAACATCCTGAAACTACTTAGAAAACAAGACCTGAAGGCTCTCTAGACTAGGAGATCCCTTTGCCTTGATGCCACACAAGGCAACCAAAATCTCCTCCTCAGAAACCTTTTGAATCAACTTTGCCGTTGAATAAACATCCAACCTCACCATCACTGATGATCTCAAACTCCACTCCTCAAGAGTCTCCTCTTAGTAAAAGCATGAAAATGATCCATGATTGCCCAAAAAATCTATTCTCTATTATCTAGAACCTCAACACCAACACGTAGAGAAGAAATGATGTTGGCTCGCCTTCTAAAACTGGCCAACAGATGGAAGAATCTTGTGTTGGAATGATCCTCCTTAAGGCAAAGTTATGTGGATTTTTGTCTTCAATCCATTTCCCTTTTGTGGTCCTTTTCTCGGAATCATCTCCTGCTGCTCACTCTACCCCAAGCCTTCTCTCTCATCCAGCCTAGCCAAAGTCTCCAAAGCATCTCTCCTGATGCCATCACGTCTCAACCCTCCTTAAAATCGATCAACGCCTGTTAATTGCCAAAATATGGGCAACCAAGGTGCGTGTAGCAGACATGGAGGTAGGAACACCATACCATTTTTCCTGGACATAATCATAAAAACCTAGCTCCAACAACCACAACTTCTGGAATTTGAAATATGTCAAAAAGGATCCACCATCACCACTATCCTACACCAAAGGCGTGTGATCAGAAAAGTCTCCATAGAGCCGACACCGCAGCCCCATGACAAGCCTCTGCCAAGGAAACACTAGAAAAAAAATCTATGCGAGAAGCTTGACTAGAGTCATTCCTCCAAGTATATTGCACTCTCGAGATCGGAAGATCAAGCAATTCGTGCTCATCAACAATCTGACAAAACTTAACAGAAGAACCATCCAGCCTGTCATCAGGTCTATCATTTGTTAGAAGAGTAACATTAAGATCAACCCCTATCAGCTAGGAGCAACCATCAAGAAGATCCAAAGCCTGCCTCAACTCCTCCCACAATATAGTCCTAGAAGACACATCAGAGAGTCCATATACGCAAAAAAACCCCAACTCACACCATTAGATATCCGGGAGAAGATTCCCGTAACCACCCATGAAGCCACTGCAGAACTCGAGAGACGAAAGACATCATCCCTTCACATAAGGATCTGGCCACCCGATCTACCAATAGCCTCAACAACAAACATATCTGAGAAACAATCACCGCACAAACTATTCTTTGAAATCTCAGCAAGTTCCTCCAAATGCATCTCCTGCAATAGTGCAACATCCACTCTTTATGAAAGGAAATGACTTGAATTACCACCTATCTCCACTAACCATCCCTCATTGCTTTAGAAAAAAAGATCTATAGGTCTATATCTATGAGTATAAAGTTCAAATTGATTGCCATTCTTTCTTGCACACAACAATGTGGTTATATCTTGAGATCGAATTTCCAGTGACGACTATAGTTATTTTAGAAAAATAGTTGTTTGAAGAAAGTTTCCTGCAATTATGGAACGTCACTGAAATTTGATCTAAATTTCAGTTGTCAACCTTCCTCCAAAGAAAGGAAGATGTCAACATTCTTCCACCATGTTTGCAATTTCAGTTTGATGAGAATGACATGTCAACCAAAGAACAGAAATTTTCAATGAAAAACAAGAAAAGTAAGGCGTTTTTTTTGGGGCTGTGGAGGATTCCCAGTTTATTGTTTTTCTGAAAGAAGGTTCCCAATTTATCATAAATCCAAACTTCCATAGTTATTTTTTTACTCCAACGTAAGATTTCTCTTGATGTCTATGTCAAGTATGAAACGATTAGTGGAATAAACTCTGTTTTTTTGACACATCACTCTTTTGATTTTTTAAATAGAGAACTCACTGATCACAGTAGAGATTGTTGTGCTTCACTTGATAATAGTAGGGGTAACATTGATCACTATGCTCATATGATCATCCTTTTTCCTCTCAAATAAAAGTAGGGGTAGTATTGATACATATCGCACAAACCAAGATGTATAACATATTTCAACAGATTCTACGTTGCATCAAAAGCTAATGATAGTTGAAACATTTCTAACAACTTCCCCTTGCAATTTGGGAAAGTTCTAGATCTTAATATGTGAAATTAAGAAGTGGTTACTCCTAGATGATGAGCCTCTTTACACAAGCTAGTTGCTTTTGAGATGGATGCTTGCAGATGGAATTAAAACCAAAGCAGTCCAATGGTCAGCGTTTTTTTTGAAAACTCCAATGGTCAACATTTTAAAATGCATGTTACTCATTTGTTTCTTTACATCTTGCACACAAGAGCCATAGGCAAGGATGTTTGCTGAGAACTATTCATCATCTAAAGATGAACTTAAGAAGAGCTTTGATTTTTGTGCTATTCATTCATTCAAGTCAAATGACTTTGAGGTAGATGCTCTCACACAATGGAAAGTGCCATTATTGGATGTAAGGACCAAGGAGGTTGCTGGATGAAACCCAAGTGGTTTTAGCCTAAGTTTAATGATATACTGAACATGTTCACATGCTTATTTAGTGAGTTATTATTGTTGGGATTTTAGGGAGAATATGAACTTTATTAATTAGAAAAGAGAGGCCTTAACCCTCTTTATCTAGAGAGAGGGCCTTGGCATACATGGAAACACAACTAAACAATTACTAAAAATAGAAAAGACCTAAATGGAAAACAACTCTATAATATCCTATCGATTTTATTTCCTAATACTCCCCCACAAGTTGAGATGCGAGAGACGTCGAAGATTTGGATCCTTAAGGTGGTGGAGATTAACTCTTATCGACATGATAGTCCCTTTTTGTGTCTTCAACCTTGGGTGCTTCTTGTACGCCTTCATAGAGTTAGTCTATGCTTTGTTTCTCTTGAGGTACATGAGAGTTGCCCATTATTTGGACATCTTGAGGTTGCTCCCGTCTTCGTTGTTTCTTCCACTCAAACATATAAGGACCCAAACAAGACAACTTATACAGGGGAAAGAGAACTCGCAGCAGCCTTATATGGCCAACAAGGCCTACTGCAGCATGAGAGAGAGAGCAATAGCAGCAGCAATTGCTACTGTTGTCACTGATGTTATTGCTATTGTTGTCACTGATGTCATTGCTGCTGTTGTCGCTGATGTCGTGGCTGTTGTTTGCAGCAGCAATTGTAGCAGAAGGAGCGGAAGAAGAGAGGAGAGGTTTGGGAGAGGAGAGGGCCTTGCTGGTGGCTTGTCAGAGACCGGCCGCATCACCCACTAAAATTGGTGGCTCTGATATCATGTTGGGATTTTAGGGAGAATATGGACTTTATTAAGAGAGGCCTTAACCTTCTTTATATAGTAAATAGATGGCTTTGGTATACATGGAAATACAACTAAACAATTACTATAAATAGAAAAGACCTAAATAAAAAGTAACTCAATAATATTCTATTGATTTTATTTCTTAACAATTATTATTTTTGTTGTTAAACATATTTAGCAGACTGAGAATCAATTATAGAATTGCTAGCCTCAAATTACAACATGTCTCTTAGAACCTCATCTTTCTTCCAAAGGAAGAAAAGGTGATTCGACTTTTGTATTTTTTTTACGTTCTTGTACCGTTGTTGCTTACTGATATGGAAATGTGGATGCAACCTTCCTCTTCTCCATCATTTTCCCTTGGTGGCCAGCTTTGGCTTTAGCTTGATTGACCCCTTGTATTAATATTACAAATAAGACTGCCTCAGACCTCAGAAGAAGTCCAATTTCCCATCCTCGCCTCCCTCCCCCAGAGTAGCTGTTAGTAAGAGACTAGCGGAGTGAGTCATTAGTAGATGCACATTCTGAAAAGCTGATACCAGAAAGCATGGGGCCATTGAACTCATCTATTTATTGTGATTCTGTCTGTTTTTCTTTCTTTTATTATCCTTAATTTTCTTAGGTTTGTCAGCTACCACATTTCTTGTTTGTCTTAGCAATCTAAGTTTGATGTGAATGCAATAGTTTTATGGGTCATTTTTCCTTTTCAACTTTGCAATGTAGAGATTTTGTTGACATTGATTTATTTTTATTCTTTGTATATAGATGTGACATATAATTTTTCTACTTAATGAGTGTATTACTCTTTTGTTGAAAAGTTACTTCATTTTTTGCCATGTACAGAACACCATGAAGACAAAGGATGTCCAGTTGAATTGCAATGTGTCTCTACAAAGACCAAAGGAAGAGGCATGGTTTCTCGACATGACATCCCTTGTGCTACTTTGATACATCAAGAGGAACCTTTTGCTGCAGTATGTAACACCTGCCATTACATTTTAGCATAATCACCTCTTCAGGAAAAAAATATTGACGGTGAATTTTCTTCTTTGGTGCATAAGAGAATTTCTTATCCTTGGGACATATTGCTGCATACGCAATCATTTGCTTTCTCTGTAATTTTGTTGAACTTTGGTTTTTTCCTACTTGGTGGGGGTTGGCTTTGAAATTGGCACTCTTTTCCCAAATGTTACTGGCCGCACATCTCAAATGTCTAAAATATGTAGGTGTCATTTCACACATGGGGGACAGGTCAGTTTGTCAGAATGATTATAATAAGTTGATTTTAGTTCGTCAGAGATCAACTCGGTAAATGGGAGTAACTTAGTTTAATAATTTTAGTTCAGGAAAAATAAATGACAACTAAACAATCAAACAAAAAAAAGATTTGTCATTTGAGGAGGTAAATAGAGCAAGGGTGAGTGAAACAACAAAACACATAATGCGATTTTGTGGTTGACAGGCTAAAGTCTGGGTGATTTTGTGGTTTGTCTAGGTAAAATGGTGTACTGTTTAAGGGTGTGAGGCCCTATGTTGACAATGTTATCCATTGCACATTATACCTGCCCTTGACTAGGGGGAATCTGAACTTTGGATGATGTAATTTTGCAGCTTTTAATTGAACAGACTGGCGGCTGCTGCTGCCCAGTGGCCACCCATTTATCTGCCAAAAAAAAAAAAACAGAATGCTATTCTTTTCTTGCATATACTATGCCTTTTTAGACATGCTATACATTTTATAGTCTTTTGCAGGTTGTATCAAAGTCTTGCCGGGAAGCTCACTGCCACTTCTGCTTTAATGATCTACCAGCTGATTCCGTGTTCTGTTCATCATGTGCCACTCCAATGTACTGTTCTAGCTATTGCCAGGAACAAGCAGGTGAGAAATTTGTGGCTTCCTACTGAAACAATGGCTTTTTGGTCTTTGTCCATTGCTTATTAAAACAACAGAAATGCATATTTGACTTTTTGTTCATTATTTTCCTTATTTGAGTTCAGAAATTTATGTCATGCATAAACTATAGAATGCTTTCTGAATATGTTATAAGGTCTGGAACACAATCATGAATGTGGCGGTGCGAACTGGCCTGTTGTCTTGCCATCAGAGGAAGTGATGGCTGGTAGAATTATTGCAAAGCTTATTAAGAAAAGTGATGCTAGGGATCCACCTGGACCAATTGAAACCTTGGTAGTCCTTTGGCCCTTATCTTTTACATCGCTGGGCTTCATGCTGATTTTCTTTTTTTGTATATATTTTATCTGTAGGATTTAGCTCACAATTATTTTTATTCACTTCCTGAGAGAAAGTTGGAGTTACATATTTATTCTGTTGTACTCTCATACTGTCTTCATCAACATTTCGGGCCAAAGTTTCTTGTCACTGGAGTTACTGTATCACAGGTATTTCAAGATTCCAGTCTCTGTCAGGTTTCTGGTTTTGACTACTTGAGCTTAATTTGGCTAAAGCTATGTTCGGATAATGATTAAAGAAATTGTTCATAGTTTTCAATTTACATTCTAAGCAATATATATCCCTTGCCCCTTGGCTTATCCCCCTTTCGTTAGAATTAACTGGAAAAAAATGCACAATGTCATATGTAGGCTGTCCATATGCTTTTATGTATTAGTAGACTTATGCCTTACAATAAGCCCTTTTGGTATTCCGGTCGACAGAAAGTCCAGAGGGGGTGGATTCAATTAGAGTGAGATAGGGCTACCCCCTTGCTCCCCTTTTGTTTGTCTTGGCCATTAATGATCTTGCTACGTTTTCATTATTTACCTTTGAGGAAGGATGCTATAAGGGGTATAGTCTTCGGGAGCTGCACAATATTATTCCAGTCTAGCAGTACGTGGATGACAGTATTTTCTTTTTTTGTAGGGATCTGAAAATTATGCAAATGACATTTCCATACTTCTAGGCTTGTTTTACATTATGCAAGTTGTGAAGGAGTGAAGCCATGTGGACTGCCGTGTGGCACAGTGGCCATGTGGACAGTCCACATGGCAGTCAGTCAGGGTGTCAAGGCCATGTGGCCTATTTAGGAAATTAGGTTGGTGGCTTGCATGTTACGTTTTGTATTACATGTGGCAACTTCTTTTATTTAGTAGAAGTCCAATCTAGGATTAGTTGATTTATTAGTTGTTGGGATTTGATTTGATTTTAATTGAGTTATTTTAGGTATAGAAGGAGATCTCTTTATAAAGAGATTAACAATTACTTGTTTGAGTGGAGTTGCAATAGACATCTTTTATCATCATCAACTCCCTCGTCTCTCTTTCTTCTTCATTGCCGACTCGCCCTCTCTCTCCCCATCGATCTCCACGCTCCATGCGTAGACCATCCACACTCCTAGGTCCGCTCCGCTTCCACATGCTCTCACACATGATATTTCCACACTTCTAGAGTCGACTTGTTTGTAAATTTTTCATGGCTAGGATTAACAGAGAGAAGTCATTCTTTGTGCCCTTTGGCATGGAAGAAATCTATGTAGAAAGATGTGCCTAGCCCAACTAGCATAATCGTCCCAGACCTGACCCAAGCTCATTTGTAACTAAACAGGTCGTACCTAGCTTGACTTGGATATTAAACGGGTTAGGTCATGGGTAAGCTGTGGCAGACCTCTTGCACCTGATGGACTGGATTAGATTTTCACTTGAAAAAAAAGCCCAAATGGCCCAACCTCAAAGACCTATCTAAGACACATTTAGACCTAGACTCGTGAACAATGATTCTCTTCATTATGAAGCAAAACCATTCTTGGTTAAGTTCTCCAACGTAACAGAAAAAGGAATGGATTCCATTCTATGAAGTTTGACTCATAGCAATCATTTCTCTTTATCAAAGAATGGTTTTGGTTAGCAAATGATTGAACAACTAGGTTCCATTTACTTATGACACATAGTTGACATGCATAAGTCTCTGATGAGTTATGAGTTCCATAGATCCTATTTAACGGAAAGATGGTTATTTCTCGCTCATTATCAAACAATCACTTATTCACAAACTTCATGCAGGCCTAATCGTTTTTATTTTCCATCTCATGGAAACCCCTTTTAGCTCCGCTTAGATCTTAGAGGAACTAGCCCATCCTATCTAGTCAAACAACTAGCGGCCAACTCCTATGTCCCTTTCATTATGGTATTTTCGTTTGAGTACCTACCTAACTAGCTTCCACCTTTAGGTTTGATGAATGAGATGGACATTTTTGATGGTTATGGTATCCACATTGAGGATAGTGATGATTAACTTAGATAATTGGATCAATATTCTATCTCACATGAATTGCCCCAGCTCCAGGTTAGATGCTGATGAAAACATTGAGCTATCCATGTGGCTGAGAGCCCTCACAACCAAGCACAACAATGCAATTATCAGGTGCCTGGTCTACCACTAAGCTAACAGCTTGTTGTGCAGGCCCAACCTTAGACCCATCTAGACACGCTTAGACCCTTGCATACCTATGGATCCTACAAGGACCCATGGTCCATGGGCTAGGTTGGCCCAATGAACCATTGCCCCGATTACCTAAAAGGGTCAGGTGGGGTCCATGGTTAAAAGGATTGGGTCATGGATCCTGCCCATTGGACCTGTTTCACATATTGTTCCAACCCAATCTGACCCACTTATAAATGGATCTAGCATAAACAGATTGGGTTGGTCCTAATCTAACCCTTTTGATAGGACTATGTGCCTCTATTCTATGGATGCCAAGGAGCTCTTTGCCACTACAACACTTGGGATTACCTCTATCTGATAACCCTCTACATGTTGCTGACTGGGCTGGGGTGGTAGGCATGAATTTAGGAATGAAGTCATGACTTTTGTTGAAAAGTGAAAGATTGGTCTTACTAAGGTCTGCTATATACCTTCTCCATCTTTTTCATGTTTATTTTCCTGTTAGTTTAGAAAGTGCAAAACATATTAAATGGCTTGAGAAGAAGGTCCTTTTGGAAACATGCAGGGAAGGGAAGTAGAAGTGTGCCTCTAGTCTCTGGGGAGGAGATATGCTTGCCCACTTCTGAGGGTGGTTCAGGATCTTGAACTTCAGGATGACGAATTTGGCTTTGCTAAGTAAATGGCATGAAGGATGGGAACATAGGTGGACTTGTTCATGGGAAGTTGAGTTGGGGAACAAGGAAGATGCCTCTGAGAGGTGCCTTGACTTTTTGAAGAGGGTTATTACGAGTCATGACGTCGATGATTCCTCATTTCTTTCCTAGCTCAATGACAAATTTGGGTTTAGTTTTGGCTATATGATTGGATGATAGGAAAATTACTAGAAGGGCGACTTCCAAGACTTTTTGCCATAGCTGTGAACCTGGAGGCCTTGGTAGCTAATTACTGGGATCCAGCAGTTGGAGAGTTGAGTGGCAGCTAGACTGCAATTATGATTGTAATCTTTCTGATCAGAGGATGGAGGAGTTTGTGCAATTGCAGGAGGATTTGTCATCCTTGCAGCATCGAGTTTGAGTTCTTGATGGATCATTTTTGCGAGGATACGGTTTTGTCTATGTTATCTGCATACATGCCTTTGTTTGCTCCTGTATTGGATAGGAATGGAAATCTATTCAGGGATTGGTGGCTCCTCTAGAAGAAAAAGATGCCAGTGAATATTAAGATTTTCAGGTGGCAGCTGAGGAGACAGAGGGATGACTAAAGGCATAAGGCTTAAAGTTTGTGGTCAATCAGTCACAACGTGTATCTTTTGTGAAGAGGCTCAGGAGGATTGCAAGAATTTATTCTTCTCTGTCCTTTAATAAAGTCTGGGATCAACATGGGTGCATTGGGTTACACCATCCTCATGGGAGGAGTTCTGGAGGAGATTTCATTGTGGCACTCTTCACACTAAGGCAAAAGGGGCAATTGGTTTTTCAGTGCTATAGACCATTTTCCTACAAAAGGGACAGGGTGTTTTTTTGAGAACATGCTTTTTGTCATGAATGATCATAGGAAGGTCAAGGTATTTATGGTCATGTAAGAAGTTGATGTAATTGGCTATTGCCCTTCTAATCTTTTTCTTCTTATTAATGGAGTGGATGATCACTAATTTTGAGTGATCAGCTTTTTCAGATCGTTGGGGTGGGTTGGGGTGCTATGAGCCATAGGAACTAGTAAGCCTACAATTGAGAGGGATAGCATCCATCATTCATGTTGAATGACCATAAAAGAGCTATTTGATGAGGGTGTCCCTTAAGGTTAAGATTTTTATGTGGTTGTTGAAGAGAGGAAAGCTATCCACCAAGGATCGGGTCAGAAGATGACTCCCAAATTGTGATACCACGTGTCACCTTTGTGGGGTGGATCATGAGAAAGGTGAACATTTTTTGATGAGATGTGGTTTGGTGAGGGATCTTTTTCTTGCCTTGGGGTTACCAATGTGGCAGGGAACGAGACCGATGGACGTGTGTAGGTCTTTTTGCAATGGGCAACATGCGGATCCTAGTATTCGGAGCGGGTTCGTTGTGGTGTTGTGGGCCTTGTGACTTCAGCGGAATCAATCCATTTTTAGGGGAGAAAGGGCATATGGTTAGAAAATGTGGTGAGTCAAGTTTTTCTCTGATTTATGGACACAATACCTGTATGTTCTAACTTTTACAATTGGAGAAAATAAATAACCATATTTCTCAAATGAAACCTTACGCCTCTTTATATAAAGAGGGGTGTTGGGTAAGTTGCAACATAAGTCCAAGAGGACAAAATAAATAACAAAATAGTCCAAAACAATAAGTAAAGAAATAACTAGAGTGCTCTATCAACACTCCCCCTCAAGCTAGAGCATATATATCAATGAGGCTCAGCTTGGAACATCTATCAAATGTGGATCTAGGAAGGGGCTTCATAAATATATCTGCAATCTGATCTTCAGAAGGCACTGATGTAGTGTAGATAATCCCACATTGTATCAGGTCTCTGGTATAGGCAATCAACCTCAATATGCTTCGTACATTCATGGAACATTGGGTTGTTTGTAATGTACGTAGCAGTACGATCATCACACCTCATCTCCATTAGTCCCTCCACCTAGACATGGAGATCCTGTAATACTAATCTAACCTAGACCATCTCTGTAGTTGTCTGTGCCATAGCTCGGTACTCAGACTCTGTACTGGATCTGGATACCACCTATTGCTTTTTGCTCTTCCAGGTCACTAGATTTCCTGTCGCATAAGTGTAGAATGTAGTTGTTGACTTCCTGTCAGCCATGCAACCTACATAGTCAGAATCAAAGTAGCTAACAATACTCATAGGTGTGCTCTTCTGAAACAAAATACCTCTACTAGGTACTTCACGTATCTAAGCACCTTCATAGTAGCATCCCAATGCTGCTCGGTTGGTTTGTCCATAAACTAGTTCAGTTTTCCTACTGCAAGAGAGAGGTCAAGATGTGTAATAGTAAGATATAAAAACCAATTGCCTATAAGATTTATTTTCTATAGGCGAAGAATCAGTATCATAGAGGTATCCTTTAGGATCCATAGGTATATTAGCATGCTTAGACCCCATCATTCTTGTCTCCTGCAAGACATCAAGAGCATATTTGCGCTGGTTGAGGACAATTACATCTTTGCTGCGTGCCACCTCAATGCCAAGAAAGGATCTGAGTTCACCGAGGTCCATCACAAAGGCTTCAGGCTTCTTCACTTCTGCTATCCTAGCAATGTCATCTCCAGTAAGAATTAAATCATCCACATAGACTAGGAGTACAACAACTCCCCCTATGCTTTTCCTGACAAAGAGTGAATGATCAACAGAAGATCTCACGAGCCCCATGATCTATACCTCCTCTGATAGTCTTTGGAACCAAGCTATCGAGCTCTGCTTCAAGCCATAGATGGCTTTCTCCAGTTTACATACACACTCCCCTTGATCCTCAAACCTCAGAGATTGTTGCATGTAGACTTTCTCCTGAAGATCTCCAGTAAGAATTAAATCATCCACATAGACTAGGAGTACAACTCCCTATGTGCTTTTCCTGACAAAGAGTGAATGATCAACAGAAGACCTCACAAGCCCCATGATCTGTACCTCCTCTGATAGTCTTTGGAACCAAGCTATCGGGCTCTGCTTTAAGCCATAGATGACTTTCTTCAGTCTACATACACACTCCCCTTGAGTCTCAAACCTCGGAGGTTGTTGCATGTAGACTTTCTCCTGAAGATCTCCATACAAGAAAGCATTCTTCACATCCAACTGATGAAGAGACCGGTCATAGTGAGTAGCAACAGACAGCAGAATACGAACAATAGGGGCCTGGCTATAAGTAAGAATATATTAAAAAAATCTACCACATATGTCTGAGTAAATCCCTTTGCTACGAGTCTCGCCTTATAGTGATAGATAGTACCATATGGGTTGTACTTGAGAGCGAAGAGCCAATGGCACCTCATCGTTTTGGCGTGAGGAGGTAGGGTGATCAATTCCTACGTCCCCCTGGAGTGTAGAGCAACCATCTCATCCTTCATGGCCTGACGCCATTTTAGATCCAACATGGCTTGCTGATGGGACGCAGGAGTCTGTGTCGTAGAAAGAGCAGCAGTGAAAGTAGCAAACGATCTCTTAAGATTGGCAGTAGACACTGCCCTTGCAGTATGGCAATGAGCATAGCTATGGGGAGCCTTTCGAATAGCAATCGAACGGTCAAGATCTTCCTCCATAGGCTTCATCAATAGGAGGAGGCTCATCAGAGGAACCTGCATAAGCACCACTAGGACAACTCACATCAGTATCAACCCATACTTGATAAGGGGAGGAGACAAGTGGCTGAGGTAGTGGGGTGTGTGTTCTTGTTGCCATGCATGTTGTTTGTATGTGACAGGTAACCTGTATACCTGAGTAATCTTTGCTTTCTGCCTCATAGAAGCCTTTGTGGTAGTAGTATCCTCACTATATGTGATAGGAATCTATTCCAAGGGAACTAGTGGAACAAGCATAGGAGCAGGGCCTCCTTCAAACATTACCTGGTGACCATCTGTAGAGAAATAGGGAATGTGCTCATGAAAAGTGACATCTGTAGTCACATAATGCTTCTTGCCTTGGGGGTCATAGCATCTGTATCATTTCTGGGTGCTACTATAACCCAGAAAGACACACTTCACTACCCTTGGAGCCAACTTGTCTCTGCCAGGTCTAGAAGATGGACAAAGGCTACACACCGAAAAACACAAGGTGGTACAATAAATAGCTCCTTCTTTGGATAGAGAACTTGTCATGGAACTTGTTCCTGAATAGCTGAGTTGGGCAGTCTGTTAATCAAATAGCATGCAATTAATACTGCATCTCCCCAGTACACCTGTGGCATGTTACATTGTATCAGTAATGTTGTAGCCACATCTAGCACATGGCGGTGTTTTCTCTCAACTACACCATTTTGCTACGAGGTATCAGGGCAAGATGTCTAGTGAACAATTCCAAGAGATATGTAAAAAGCTATTAACTTAGTTGTACAGAACTTCAGAGCATTATCAGGTCGTACAATTTTCACAATGGTAGAGAATTGAGTCTTTATTTATAAGATAAATGTTTCAATCATAGACCCAACGTTTGATTTATTCTTTAATATAAATAACCATGACATCCTAGAAAAATCATTCACAACAAGTAAATAGCATCGATGACCAAGTCTATCTGACACTCGACTAGGATCCCATACATCCATATGCAATAAATAAAAAATCGCAGTAGAATTCTAAGAGGAACCGGAAGGAAAACAAGCTCTGTGATGCTTTCTCAGCTGACATGCATCACACAAAATCTCAGTGGTAGGTGATATATGAGGATGACGCGTCGAAGCCTGTCCAGTGAAGGGTGCCCAAGACGACGATGACATTGAAGAGTTGTACCATCACTAAAAGCAACCTCGCCCTGACACATTGCAGCAAATAGAGTTTGGATTAGGCGATACACACTCCCTTCCTTATGTCCGTCACTAATCGTCCTACCCGTGAGTTTGTTCTAAAAAATACAACCCAACTTATCAAAGATTGCGTGATAGTGCAAGTCTTTTGTAATTCTACTAACAGCCAAAAGACTAATCGAAAAATCAGGAACATAAAGAACATTAGGCAGAGTTAGTGCAAGAGTCACTGCCACATCAACTCTGCCATGAACTATGCATTGCTTACCATCTGCCACCTACATAGATCTACCTGAGGGAACAGTTTGAACATGTTTAGAACATCTCTCATCACCACTGAGATGCTGGGAAGCACCCAAATCCACCAACCATAAGGCGCTGTCAGAAATACCAGTACCAGACCTATAAGCAGGAGTTATACCTGAGGAGGCCAATGCAACAGTATTAGTAGTAGTGGTAGTCTCCTGGGTCAATTGGGAGAGACACTAGACAGCAGCATCATAGTTAGCACATGACACCATGTTGCTCGCTTCCTCAGAAGAAATAGCTTGGTTGGCCATAGGAGGTCTACCATGCTTCGTCCAGCAGGAAGCTTCTGAATGGCCAACCTTCCAACAATGCGAACAGATGGTGCGGGGTCTACCAGTCGTACCCTAACCACCACATCCTCTCCCTTAGTAGATGGAGCACCACGTCTTCCACGTGCAGCAACAACAAGAACAGGAGTCTATCCAACATCCAACATTGATGGTTTAACAACCACCCTACTCACACGACTATATGCTTCCTCAAGTGATGGAAGCTCAACCAGAGTCAAGATCTGGGACATTGCAGCCTCATAATATGGTCTAAGTCCATCTAGGAACTGGAGGATGGCATACTCCTTCCTATGTGCCCTCTGAGTGGCATAAGTGCAGACAGGATGACATGCATTGTACTTCTTTAAGAGCCCCTTCAGAGTAGCATAATATTGGGAAAGTGACTGGCCTTCTTACTTGAGGCCACCAATGGCATGGTAGATCTCAAATACCTTGCTGGAATTCTTCTCGTGAGTATGTGTCATGCAGAAAATCCTACATCGCCTTGGTCGTCCTGTAGTATATAATCCCATCAACAATCTGAGGCTCCACAGAATTCATGATCTAAGCACGGACCATTGCATTATCTTTCTTCCACGTGGCATTCTTCCCTGTCTTGTAGCTTTAATTCCAACAAAATATGTTCCTTATCATGTCTCTCGATAGTTATGAGGAACGTCTGAGACCATTTGGCATAACTGGTTTCATTCAACTTGGTGATAGGAACGAAGGGAGTTTTATAACTCCTGATGTCTGTAGCGGTAACCGATGACACCTCAAAGTGCTTGAAGAGGCTATCGTGCCTTAGGACTGCCACAAGACATTGCAAATGTGATCTGAAATCACTATTCAGATCATGAAGAACTGGAAATAAGAGAGAACATGACTTCTTAATCATGAAATGTAAGATCTAGAGATCCTAGATGGCATCCCAAGAGTTACTAGCACCCCTTAGATCAAGGCGTAGCTCATGTTAAGGTATGGGAAAGGCCCTAACAATGTCTCTAGGAGCTGCTACTCTCCCTTGTCAGCAAGAACAACCTGCTACCAACCACCACCACCACCCGCAACTAGGTAATGGCAGCAGCGGCAGAGGATCAGCAGGCAACGATGGCCTGTAGCAGAGGTGTTGCAGGTGACAACGGCGGCCTGCAAGGAAGGTGGTGGCGACGGTCTAGAGGTGCAGGCGACGGCTTGCTGGATCAGCAGTGGTCGGTGGAGCATCGGTTGTGACCCTAGGCGTAGGCGCAGCCTACTGGGGTCGGCGGTGGCTGGTGGAGTGTCGGCAGAGGCTCCTTCGGGTGTCGACATGGGAGGCTAGGGTTTTTGGTGGAGGGGTATGGAGGTTTGTGTAGGTGGGATACCGAAGTGTCGATGTAGGATCGTCGCTCTAATATCAAGTCAGAGGAAATGAATAATCATATTTCTTAAATGAAACCTTACGCTTCTTTAGATAGAGAGAGGTGTTGGGTAAGTTACAACATAAGTCCAAGAGGACAAAATAAATAATAAAATAATCCAAAACAGTAAGTAAAGAGTTAACTAAAGTGCTCTATCAACATTTACTTTTTTGTGGAATGGAGTGGATGACTACCGACCTCCAGTAGGCATCCTTTGTTTCTTTCAAAAAAAAAATAGTAGGCCTAATTCACGTATTCCTAGTGATGATTATGATAAGTGTTGCATTATGTTGTAAATCGGCATATGGCATTTATGTAAGGTGAAAGGAGATACCAATAGGATATAGATGCTATTAATTATGCATATATGTTCATTTGTGCACCAATAAAAATGTTTTACAATAAATAGCTGATGTCAATTGCTGATTACATTATAAATTTAGCAACCACGACCATGACTTCAGGTGAAGTTTCGGAACTTCCGAAATACAATCAAATGTGGCTTGCCATTCCAGTTTCATGGTTTGACTTGTCAGCATAGGTTTTACTAAATTTTTCTGAGATTCTAATGCCAAACAAATGTCAGTTTTCTATTTAAATTCATGCTTTGGCCAGTCAGTAATTACAGGTGTCCAAATTCAGGTTTTCCTTCACACCTTAACTTGTACCCAAATAGGAAAAGTATATAGAGATTGAGTTACCTGTACAATCTCTCACGTTCTGCTTTTTATCAGCTGATTACCTAGTTGAAAACTAAATGAAATCTTAGTGAAGAATAGCCTTCATAATTCTTCATCATTTACCACCATGCCCCTCAATTAATTGATGCTGCCAATAAACTGAATCGTCATACCTAATATCATCATACTTGGATAGGAAGAAGTGTTCTTAGTTATTTCTCCAGAACTTTGCAGTTCATGATGGATTTTAAAGCCATACTAGTAAAGCCTCTTTGTAGTTCATGTAATTTGTTGTACCATATGATGTCGGGTAACTTACTGATCTAACAATGGACATCTTTTATTTTCGTTGTTTGCAGTTGGTTGTTCTTCTATCACAGATCAAAATCAATTCCATGGCGATTGTTCAGATGAAATTTACGGGATCTTCTGTTGAAGTACTGGCTCAAAAGCATCAGGATGTTGAAAGGACATACACTAGCAATATTGAACAGGCATGGTTTTATTCTGACAAGCTCGACATTGTATATGTGCAACTTGAAAATTTTCTTTGCAGAGAATTGCTTAGTGTCTAACTGAGAAGGAAAAAAAAAATGATCCTAGGGCACATGATATTCAATCATTTTGGCTATATATGTAGATATATTCAATCCATCACAGATTTGGACTTCCAGTTTTTTTTTTTTTTAAGGTTAAAAGGGGACTTTCATTCCACGGTCTGAAGAGTACAAGGAAGGTTGGATCTATCCCACAAACCCCATACATCATTGGAAATACAAAATTGCGCTAGATAATGAGCTACACTGACACAATTTCAAGGGACTTTTAAAACCTCCAGCTGTGTGGACTTGCA
The DNA here is from genome assembly GCA_037157565.1 of Thalassia testudinum. Lineage (NCBI taxonomy): Eukaryota > Viridiplantae > Streptophyta > Magnoliopsida > Alismatales > Hydrocharitaceae > Thalassia > Thalassia testudinum. The sequence continues at coordinate 21,408,558 of JAZHRO010000002.1, read as the reverse complement.
TAATACATCCTGAGCGAGAATGACAGCATGCTTGCATCTCCAGTAAGGCTGTGATTTACCACTAATTTGGCTCACAGCGGATGATGCATCACAGAGGATACTCTCATTGAGGCAAGCCAATTTCAAGGCAAGATTAAGGACTTGATGAATCGCAATAGTCTCAGCTTCCAAACTATCTGAAGTGGACACTTTTGACACCATTTCAGCAACCAAAACCCGTCTCATTGAGCACTATGGCTGCTGCCAGTGAGCAGTTTGAACTTTGAACAGACTGCAGCATCTACTTGAATAATATATGCAGGGGAATCTTCAAGTGCGAGCGGTGAGGAAGAAGATGAAGAGAGCTCAGCTTTTATCAGCCGTTGATCTCTGTTCATTGCATAAAACGCACAGATAGCCATAGCTCTATTCCAAATTTCCTCCACATCTGGTTCTCTCCTTCCAGTCGTTATCTCACAACGATGCAGCCATGTGATATGAACAATATAGAAAGGTGGATTGTGATCTCTCTGCCTCCTTTAGCAGCTTGGAGACATGAAGACATTTATGAAACGACCCCTCATTTTCCATAACCACTTGCACACCCAATCTGAACCAAATGGCACGTGCAATGCTACATTTCAAGAATAAGTGGTCTGCATCTTCCTCTTGTATTTTGCATAATGCACAATTAGGTTCAATATCCACAATTCTTTATGCTAATAAAAGCTTCAAAGAGAGTGCTCCAACAACTACACGTCATAGGAAACTTTTGTTCTTTGGGTATATTGGAAATTCAATGAGATCTCCATGTTGGAGATCTCATGTGATCTCTACGTTAAGTGGAGAAGAAGAAATCTACTTGGCAACTTATCCCTTTCCTATTTTTATGTTTTCTATTTTGGCATCCTCTTGGAAATTTGTTTATGATTTTATGTGACTTGGTTTGAGATATTTTTTTCTTTATTTAGAAGATTGTATTAGGTTTTGAAGAAGGATTGGTTTCTCTATATAAAGTGACCAACACCCCTTGTTTCTCTTTGAGTTTTCCAATAATAAAAGTGCTCCATGTTCTAGAGAAACTCCTTCATGGTATCAGAGCACGAACGGTCCTAGGGACCATCAATCTTCTTTGTGCCTGTAGTGTATATGCAAGTCTCTACGGTTCGTGTGCAAACCATGCACACAACACAGTTCACCTGCACAAGTCGCATGTGATCAAGTCTTCTCTGCATGCAATCCACGCGTGCCTTTGTCTAGTTCTTACACACAACAAGGCATGCCATTATCCTCCTTCGTGTGCATCTGTGCATAGTTGGCATTGGCCTTGCACACCCAATGCATGTGTTGGCTCACCTCTATCGATGATCCTACTATGGCTACTACTAGTGCATCGTTGTTGTTGCGATTGCTGTCACCGTTGCCTCCTCCTGACGGTGGTGGCTACCATAGTGTCCATCGATCTTGTTGCCATTGTTGCTGCTGTAGTCGTTGTTGCTGCAATTTTTGATTCTGCTATTATTGTGGTTGTTAGTGTCGCTGATGTTATTGTGGCTATTGTTGGTGCTTCATGCAAGAAAAGGGAAAGTTCTGTTGTCAAGGAGATAATTTAAGAAGGAAAAGTCTTGTTGTGGCTACTAAACAAGTGTTTGGCCCGAAAGATACTAGTGAGGCCTCAGTACATATGATCGGTGCCTTCACTGATAAGTGGTGTGGAAATTGAGCCACAGGCTCAATCCCATCCAAGTAAATGCTCGGATCCAATTCTCCTATTTTGTTAGTGTGAAGAGTTTTTTCTCTAAAGAAGGGTGACTGCTAGTGCTTGGAACGTACCCTGAGTGAAGTATCTAGTTTAGTTCAAGTTTAGTTGAAGTATTCAAATTCGTGTTCAAGTTTCAGTTCAACTCAAGTTTGTACTTTGGATGAACTCCTGAAATCAATTTCAGTTTTCAATGCTTGGAATCGTCTTCCAATTAAACTCTCGAAGTTAGTTTTTGCTCTAACTCCAAGGATGTTGGATGTGGTCCTTACTGAAGAGAGATCGTTTGCATGCTTGAAGAAGTTTGTGTGCAAGCAAAGTATGTGCGTGAACTACATGCATGCTCTACCCTCAACTAAATTTGATGGGGGGAGCATCTACCAAGTACTCCTTCAAGTTGGATCGTGCACGTCTAACTTTGGGGGGGGGTGTGTTGGAGATCTCACGTGATCTCCATGTTGGATGGAGAAGAAGAAATCTACTTACCAACTTATCCCTTTTCTATTTTTATATTTTCTATTTTGGCATTAACTCCCCATGTTTCTCTGAGTTTTTCAATAATAAAAGTGCTCCATGTTCTAAAGAAACTCCTAAGAGGCAATTTCTAGAGATCATATTGTTTTTTACCTCTTTTGATCATTGCCTCAGCCACTATTGTATCTCTGCCACTGCATTTGAGAAGACTTTGTAGGCCGATTTGATACGAAAGTTCCTTCTAGGTTTTCCTTTCCAAACCAATTGATTTGCACACCTGCTATAAATGGGAATTCAGCAAATCCTATCAGCAACTTCAGTTGGAAAAATTGCCTCAATTAGTTGCTTATTCATCCTTCCCCTTGACTTTCCAGTAGCTCCCAAACATGAGTTGGAACATATTGGATGCCATCTCAATGAACACGCTATGCATTAAAGTTCCTCAACCAACTATCCTTCCATATGTCGATCCATTGTCCATCAACTACCAACCAATACAAACCTTCACAAAGGTAAACATATATGGCATGCAATGGTTTCATGAAAGGAGAATTCCCCGCTTTTGGCTGATACTCCCAAAATGAAGTATTTGGGAGTATTTTGCTTTAAGTTGGGATTGCTCTCAGTAACAAGTTTCCAACCTATCTTCATTAAAAATTCAAGATTTGTGTGGTATGCGTCCCTAAAACCCATCCCCCCAAAATGCTTTGGAATAGAAATAGAACTCCATGCCATCGAGTAAAAATGCCTTTTCTCACCATCAAATCCCCACCGAAAATCTCTTGCACTTTTGTCAACTTCATTATACAGCCTCTTGGAGAACAAGTGTGTGAACACTAGATGATTAGGCACTACTAATAGAGAGGATTGAATTAGTACCCTATGTTCAGCCTGTGAGAGCGCTCTGTTCTTCCATCCTGCAAGTTTCTTTTGGCATTTGGTTAAGACCAAGTCTTTTAATCCCCTTTGCCCCTTCTTTTCAATGAGTGGATTCCTTAGATAAACTTTATTATTCTCCATGCTTTTCACAAGTAATCAACCAAGCTAACACCATGACCAAAGAATATTCTGGATTTGGAGTACTTTTCTGATTGCCTTGAAATATCCTCATACAACCTTTAGAGTATTCTTCATGCTACAAGGTTCTTACAAAGATGCTCTCACAAAAACAATAGTATCATCTGCAAACATGAGATGGGTGATAGCCTGAGAGTTCCTTGATATTTTGTAACCTGAGATATGATTAGAAAGTAGTGAAGCATGCAAGGAGCAGGAGAGAAATTAGAACAATGAATAAAAAGGTAAGGGGAGAGTTGGTTGCCTTGCCTAAAACCAAGGAAAAATTGCACTAGTAGTGTTGCCATTAACAATTACTTCAAAAGAAGCAGAAGACATACAAAACATGATCGGGGAAATCAATGGACTAGGAAAATGCAATTGAGTGAGGCAAGAATGGATAAACCTCCTCTCCAAACCTATCAAATGCATTTTGAATATAAAGCTTGATTGCCATAGAACCTTGCTTCTGCTTGGACCTCCGCATAGTGTGAAGGATCTCCTTGGCTAGCACAACATTGCTTGCAATCTGTCTTGATACTAGAAAACCAAATTGGTTTGTTGCGATGAGTCTATTGAGGATAGGTTGAATTCTTTTGGCTGCCAACTTTGTGACAAGCTTATAGAGAGTATTTGTCAAACTAATTAGACGATAATCCTTCGGCTTAATTGGATTACATACCTTGGAGGCCAAGGCTAACAACGTTCTACTCATCTGACTAGGCATAGTGGAAGAATGGAAGCAAGACTACACACAATCAATCACATCTATCCCAATTGTGTTCCAACACTTTTGATAAAAGAGTGGGAAAACCATATGGGCTCGGACTCTTGCAAGTTGACACATGAAAGAGGACATTTTTAATTTCCTCTTCCACAAGGATAGAGCCACCCATCTTCTCTCCCTTGGAGACCTCAAGAGTGGGCCACCAGGCTTCTCCTACACGAAAACTCGAAGTAGGTCTCTCCCTTGGAGTCCTTGAAACTGGCAAACACAACATTGAACTAGTGCCTTGCCATGATCACTCTCTCGTGGGTTTACGTGGAAACCCCTCTCATAAAGAAAGGGGAGAAAACCATAGGAGAAGCACCCCTGTGGGTGTGATCTTAGAATATTCTTCTCAAGAATAAAGGCTCATAAAGAAAGGGGAGAAAACCATAGGAGAAGCACCCATGTGGGTGTGATCTTAGAATATTCTTCTCAAGAATAAAGGAAGGGGACAACGACTCTTATATAGGCTACCAGACACCTCTCCTTTTCCTACTCTACTGGGTAGAACTAAACATTACCTACGACAATAATTCTCTCTTGAGTCTCAACAAATCCATTGATATCGACAATCACTTTCATGATGTATTCCATTGTCTTTGGATGGATTCCTTCCCAATTAGAAACATTTGTTCTTCTCTCATACATTGTTGTTATTATGTTCTGCTTAATCCAATCAACTAAATCACACATTACTAATCTTCTTGCAAGTGCGACCCATGCATTAAATGGCTAAGGTTGTTTATGTTATGGAATTTGCCATTAGGTGCGAATGTGTGCCCACATTCTCGTTTCACTCTATCCAACCACTTAAATACATGTATATTCATCTTAATTTTATTCATCCAATGGATATATCAGGGTTGCATTCTCTGCTTGAGTTGTTTGGTGAGGCATCTGGCCTACAAATTAACTACGGAAAGTCCATCCTTGTACCTCTTCACCTGTTGGACTCTGAGGCGTATGAGTGCAATGAGGCACTTCAGATGGCGGTTGGATCTATCGCTGCCCTACTTGGGCTTTCCTTTGACAGGGGGCGTCTCAAGCTACAGGATTGGTTCCCAGTGTTGGAGAGGATGGAAAAGAAGTTGGCAGGGTGAGCATCCAGGCTACTGTCTAAAGGTGGAAGGTTGGTGTTGGTCAGGGATGCACTTTCCTCCATGCTACGTCCTATCTGTTTTCAGGCTACTAGTGAAGATAGAAAAGAAGATTATGAGCTTGATGCACGACTTCTTCTAGGCAAGCTGTGGGGCCACCAAGAGTGGGGTTAGGCTGGTGGCCTGGGATGAGGTGTACAAACCGAAGCAGGAGGGTGGTCTTGGGGTCCGTGATGTGGGTTGCGTGAATAAGGGTTTGTTGACGAAGTGGGTAGCCAGGCTACTAAGGGTAGATCGTGACCTTTTTTGGGGAGGTTATGCAGAGATGCTATGGGTTTTTTGTGACTCAGCAGATGTTGGAGGCGCGTGTGGCTGGGGCCTCCCACTTTCTTAAGGATGTGGCATCGACAACCTTGAAGGTGTGTAGCTTCTCCCCTGTTCTGGGGACAGGTGATGAATTCAGCTTCTGGATAGATGACTGGATGGGAGACGACCCTTTCTGCGATAAATTCCCTGGTCTGTTCTCCGGAGTTGCGCAGAGAAAGGCAATGGTGAGCAGTTGCGGTCAAATGCTTGGTGCCTTGCCTTTCGTGGAGCTTTCTCTGACCAGAGGGTGGAGGAGCTACAGGAACTCCTATAGTGTTTACAGGGGTGGGAGTTGGAAGGAGGGGTGGACGGTTTTCACTGGGAAGACAGGGAGTTCTCGATTCGGAAGACCTACGATAGGATATGAGGCCCCACACAGATAGATGACATTGATCTCCTACAGGACTGTAGGTTGCTTTTGTCAGTATGATCTTTGTATGGTTGTTGAGGAGAGGGAGGTTGCTACGAGGGCTTGGAGGGCAAGGTGGGTGCTTGCAAACGACAAGACATGCTCACTTTATGTGAGGGAGGACGAGGATATCGAACACCTGTTCTTCAAGTGTGGTTTTGCAGGCCATGTCTAGATGAGATTAGGGATTGATTGGGTAAGCTGCAACAGCTTTGACTGGTTCTAGGACTCTTTCAAGAGAGCTGAAGGGGAGGGGAGGCTCAATGTGTTTAGATCAAAAAATGAAAGGGCAAAGGTGCTAGTGTTTCTTCGAGGTATTTGGTTGGGGAGAAATGGGGTGGTCTTTAGAGGGCATACCCCCTATGTTGAGAATTTTGTTTCCTCCATTTCCTCTCAGGTGGTGTTTTGGGAGTCCTCCATGTAATCTGTAACTGACTGGTTTTGTGTTAATGAATTTGGCTGGTTATCTAGAGGATAACCACCCTTTCTCCTTTTAAAAAAAAACTTTAAACTCCTAACAACACACTACACTATGTTCTCTAACTCTTCACAAGGAATGACTTCTTGAAATTTGTATAAATATGTCATACTAGCATGTATTTTGCAATTGGGAACCTTTCATTTGTTGCACTCTCCAATCCCTTCTCACCAATGGATGCAATTGTCAAATCTTCACTCGATTCAAAATCAATGGATTCCTTTAAATGCTCTAAAAATCACCTTCAAGAGGTACAAGACTCGTTATCGACAATTATGAATTCTTCTGGGAATAACTCATTGCCTCCGTCAGGTGTTGTAGTTGAAATCAAGGTTCCAGGATACTTTCCTTTTAAATGGCAACCATCCAAACCAAGAAAAGTTATGCATATATTCTTAACCCTTTTCATGTAAGCATTAAAGCAAATAAACACCTTAAAAAGGGGAAATGGGTCTGCCGAGGGTGTTACAGTGGGTGAGGAAGGGTTGTTTGCAGCCCTTCTTGGTTTGGATGCAAATAACCCTCTGCACCCTTATTTCCACCTTTGTTAGAGTGTTTGTTTGCTTTAATACTTGCAAGGTAGGGTTTAAGAAGGGATGCATACTTTTTCTTGATTTGAATAGTTATATTTGAAAGGGAAATACCTTGCAACCTTTTCTTTTGCCATAATATCTGATGAAAGGAATGGGTTATTGCAAGTAGCATTTGTAGTTGTAGAAGATGAGTCTTATGCCTCTTGGAGGTGGTTTCTAGAGTATTTAAAGGAATCGATTGGTTTTCAATCAAGTGAAGATCAACAGTTGCATTTAATGGTTAGGAGGTGTTGAAAAGTACGATAAATGAAGGGTTCCCAATGGTAGAACATATAGGGCCTATACGAGGTATTCATACAAAAATTTTAAGAAGTTATTCCTTACTAAAGAGTTGGAAAAAAAATGTGTAGTGTGCTGCTAGGAGGTTTAAGTCTAGCTAGATATATCCATTGGATGAATGAAATTAAGAAGATGAATATACATGCATTTGAGGATAGAGTGAAATAGAAATGGAGTAGGCACATCGCAGCCAACGCCAACTGCTATTATATCACAGACCTCAATGAGTTCTCTAATGCTTAGGTTGGACATGTAAGAAAATTGGCACCATGTGATTTAGTTGATTGGATTACGGGAGATGCAACAATGGATGAGAGAAGAACCACTTCTAAATGAAAGGGAGTCCTTCCAAAGACAATGGAATACATTAGGAAAGTAACTTTGATATCAATGGTATGCTTTATGTTGTATTAATGTTCTAATTGGTGTGTTCATGTTGCCTTTGTGAGAGGAAAAATGAATCATTCATTTCTCAAGGAGAACCCTAGACGTTTATAAATAGAGGCTAGGGGACAATTATAGATATGCCCTTAAGAAAAGAAAAATAGAGTAAACAAGATTGAAAAACAAAATAACCAATAAACTAAAAGAGCTTCTGTCTCAACACTTTCCCTCAAGTTGGAGCATAGATATTCGTCATGGTCAACTTAGAACAACATCGATCAAAGGAGGCACATGGAAGTGCCTTAGTGACCATATTAGTAGTCTAATCTCCAGATGTCACATGTGAGATGCGAATATATCCCTTCTATATTATATCATGAATGTAGTGTTAATCCATCTCTATGTATTTGGTTCTTTCATGGAAGACTGGATTGTTAGCAATGAAGAGTGTTGCCTTGTCACACCTCATTTCCATAGAGCTAGATACTGGAACATGTAATTCCATGAGAATGGATCTAATTGACATAAGCTTGAATGTGATTCGAGCTATAGCTTTATGTTCTGATTCTACGCTCGACTTAGCTACCACGATTTGCTTCTTGCTTCGCCATGTAACCAGGTTACCTCCAATAAAGGTGTAGAAACTAGTGGTAGACATCCTATCATTGGGACATCCAGCATAATTGGCATCCGTGTCGATCACCACATCTAAAGGACTCCCACGAGTAAATAGGAGTCCTTTCTTGGAGACGACTTCAGGTACTCGAGGATCATAATAGCCGCATCTCAGTGTACTTTCCTTGGTTTGTCCATGAACTGATTCACTTACTACAAGTGTAATGTCGAGCCTCATGATAGTGACATGTAGTAGCTTCCCTACTAAACATATAAATCGATTGGTATCAATTTGTTTAAAGTTATCTTCATATAAATGCACACTAGGATCCATAGGAATAGAAGCGGGCTTTGCCCTTAGCGTGCCGATCTCCCAAAGTAGATCTACTACATACTTTCTCTAAGTAAAAAACTACTTCATGTGCATTCCGAGCCACCTCAATTATAAGAAAGTCATGAAGCAGACCCAAGTCTTTTGTAACATTGTGCTTGGTTAGAAATTCATTGGTAATTCTAATGTCATCTGCCTCATCTCCTATCACTATAATGTTGTCCATATACACAAGCATCACTATCACTCATTTTCCAGTCTTCTTTATGAACAAAGAGTGGTAAGCAGTAGATCTCTTGAAACCAACCCCTTGAATTACATTCGAGTGCTTTCGACACTATGCTCTTGGACTCTGCTTGAGTGCATAAATTCCTTACGTAATCTGCAAACCTTAAAACACTTCCCTTTAGCCTCAAATCCCGAAGGTTGCTCTATGTAGACTTCCTCCTTTATATCAACACAGAGGAAAGCATTCTTGACGTCAAGCTAGTGGAGAGGTTAGTTATAGTGAATAGCCATTGAAATAAGTATGCATACTGTAGGAAGTCGAGCAATCAAAGAGAATGTGTCAAAGTAGTGAACCCTATACATCTAAGTGTATACCCCTTTGCTACTAGGTGAGCTTTATATCTCTTAACTGACCCATTCAGATGATCTTTGATAGTAAACACCAATTTGGTACCGAGAAGAGAAAGCAATAGCAAACTGTTGGTACTGAGACGAGAGACTTGCTGTAGACATATACTTGAACATTAGATGCAAAGTACATGATCTAGTGCCTTTCCACAAGGTGATAGGCAAATCAAAACTGTCATCCACTAGATCATTTGTCTCATCAGGCTCAATATCAGAGTATGTAGTTGCTATAGTCTCGTACTTTTGAGGTCTATTAAAGATTTAGAATCTCCTTGAGTAGCAGGAATGGTGGTCTCCATATCATCAAGTATAGGACTCTCCTTAGGAGTAGAGGATACTAGCTTTAGAGGGGGTGGTTCTTCCTACTGATTCTGACAATGAGAATAGATCAACCTGAATTTGTTCTCTAGCTGCCTTTGTGGTTCATCTTAGGGTACAAGAATGGGGATGGTTGCCTCAGCCTCAGGTGTTAACGTGGAAATGCATGAGCCAGAAGTAGAATAGTAAGAAATGAAGTGACATATGCACTCACATAATAGCATCAATCAACAAGATCATAACATTTATAGTCCTTTGAGTCCTTAAGTACCCAACAAAGACACACTTGAGTGCTTGATGTGCAAGTTTGTCCCTATTGGGGCCATGAAATTATTATATAAATGCAACACATCCAAAAACCTTGGGTGGAACCCCAAAAAGCTCATGATCGGGAAAAAGAACTGAATAAGGGCACTACTTATCAAGTATAGTGGATGGCATTTGATTGAGGTAGTAGGTAGTTAACAACGCATCTCCCTAATATGAAATTGTAAGGCTATTTTGGATCAATAAGGGCCTGCGCTACATCTAAAATATGTCGATTGCTTCCTCTCAATCACGCCATTTTGCTGTGATGTGTAGGGGTAATTGGTTTGGTGGATGATCCCACATTCCCAGCAAAGTCATGGAGTGAGTGCAAAATCCAAGGCATTATCGAATGACTTTCATATTGGCCCGGAATTGATTTTTGATCTCCACCTAAAAGGTCTTGATCTTTTTTTGTTGACAAGTGAAAGGTCTTGATCATATCACCAGCTTTAGACTTGGATTTCAACAAGATTACCCAAGTCAAGTGAGAAGAAACATCCATAACAAGAAGTTAAAACCTGTGACCGGAATGATTAGGAGCACGACTAGGTTCCCTAAATATTCAGATGAAGTAATTGGAAATTGCCTTAGAACTTTGACGTTGTGTTCTTGGAAAGGAGCTCCTATGATGCTTACCGAGTTGACAAGCTTCGCATTGGAAGGTAGCAGTTGGCGGAACTTGCGGTATCACCTATCCAAGTTTAGATAAGGGGAGATAGCCAAATCAAAGGGGCCATAGATAACTAGAAGACCTACCAAATGAAAGAGATGCATGACCAGCATATAGTGACTATAGGAGGCAATAGACGCTACCTTCCTCATGCCCACAACCAATAACTTGTCCTATCATACGTCCTGAAATGTGACACAACATCGAACACCGCTCTGCAATTCATCTTCTTTGTAATTCGACTAACAACTAGTAAGCTCAAAGGAAAGACTAAAGCTAGAAGAACATTTTCTAGTTGTATGCGAGGCACCCTGACCCGTGATAGGGGAATGCTGCCCATTAGCAACTAATACGGTTCTGCCTGATGTAACCAATCTAAGTCTAGAGAACTATCTTGCATCACCACATATGTGTCCAGATGCGCCTGAGCCAACCAACTAATCTGTGTCCTCTGTTTAAGATAGGCATGCAATACCCACTTGGGAAGCTCTATACTCTCCAAGTGTCCGGATCAATGAATCATACTTAGTCCGTGGAATAGTAACTACCTTGTGCGCTAGCCTAGGTGCAGCAAAGGGCTGATACTCATCCTTGTGTCTCTAGAGTCTAGCCTCAACAACACGTTCACGTCCTCGAGTAGACAGCAAATTACCTCAGCCTCTACCTTGAGAGACAATCATGGTAGGTAAACACTTCTTGGACTCCAATTTAGCCTGGATGTTCTCTTCTACACATTCCTCAACACAGTGAGGAAATGTTTGTGGCCATATCACATGATTGCACCCATTAGACTCCACAATCAGGTCAAATGGGGGGCTTCCGCAGTCCCCTTGACCCCCATCTCCTATAGCGAGTGAAGGGACCATCGTAGAGGCCATCTCCTTTTTTTTTCTTTTTAACAGATCGGTGTCTTTACACCATCAACTCCTCTTAGATGCTAATATTTACCCCAAACTAGGGTATCTGGATGATTAATCACAAGAGAAAATATTCCATGTACAAAACAAGCCTCATAGGTGTCACCTATAGAACCAACAGGCCTTGCTGGAGCAAAAGGCATGGAAAAGACCACCCAGAAGCACCCAACAGTGAGAGGGAGAGAGCCTCTGGTGGTCCTAAACAGTTAGCAACAATCAGAAAGAGGAAACAACCAACCCGAGGAGGTTCAAGTTGTAGTGAAGAGGTCCCCCCCGAGGTCCTACAGGGTCATATAGTTCTCACCTAGGCCACATAAATGGCCAAACCGGACTGGTGGTGGTCGGTTCACAATCACTGGAGGGTTGGTGATCTAGGGATGGTGCCAAAGGTGAGATTCGAGGAAGACTGAAGATGATCTGAGGTTGTTCTTGTTTGTGTTTTTTTATTTGGTATAGGAAAAAAAGGAATGGGAATCAAGTTGGTATCAGGCATCAACGTAGGACCGCCACTCTCATTTCATGTGAGAAGAAAAATGAGTCATTCATTTTTCAAGAACCCTAGACCTCTATATATAGAGAGGGGCTGGGGCAATTGCAGATATTCCCTCAAGAAAAGAAAAATAGACTAAACAAGAATGACAAATAAAATAACCAACAAACTGAAAAAGCTTCTTTCTCAACGGTCTTGGTGTATCATCTTGTGAAGTGATGTTTCTAGCTAAGATTTTCTGGTAGTTCTGGAACTCTGTCGAGATATCAGGATCCTCTCGTGGATTATACTCAGAAATTCCTCCGTCAATACTTAAGTTGTATTCAGATGAGGGTACTATTCCTCTACCTACCAGTTTTGATAACACTGCAGAAATAGATTCTGCTAGAAAGGAAACAAGTTGTGACAATTGAAGATGGTGATTCATCCATTGCCATCAGGAAGGGCAAGCCTGCATGTACCTTGCATCCTACTTCCATTCATATATCCTTGGATTATCTTGTTATCACATATCACATATTGGCATTTTGTAACTACACTTTCTAGCATCCAAATTCCAAAGTCTCATCAGCAGGCATTTCTTGATTCAAAATGATGTCATGGAGGATAAGTTCACAAAGGAAACTGATCTCTCTGCCTCAAAGGCTGAAGCACCCCTAACCTATTATCTTGTCGAGTTTCCACATCCACCACAATCTCAAAATGGTAGCCTTGAAATGTAGGATTTTACATATTTGTCCCACATTGTGAATGGTCGCATGAGTGTGCACAGATCAAGGTATCCTTTTTCTAGTGTTCTTAACTATTTGCAATGTAGGAAGCTGAATCTGTTACTGCTACATACTTAGAACATGGAAGGTTTTTAATTATTTTAACAAATATATGAAACTGAAGTTCAGTTTGATATTATGACTGGTAATCATTGGCTTACATGGATCTACAAGCATTCATTTTCCCATTAAATTATATTTGAGAACTTTATTGTTTAGATTATCTTAATGTTGTTTTTTAACAGCTCAGGATTGGTCAAGCTATCTATTTGACAGGGAGATTTTTTAATCATTCATGCCAACCAAATATTAATGCTTACTTTCTGTCTCGCAAGCTCTATCTCCGTTCCATAGAATTTGTGCCAGCAGGCTGTCCACTGGAGCTTTCTTATGGGCCTCAGGTAAAAAGGCATAGTTTCTCCCGAGTCCTCATTTTAAAGTAATCGAAAATAAAATGACAACCTGTCCTTTTTGTAGATCGGGCAATGTGATTTCATGGGGAGGCAGATGTTACTGAAAAATGATTACTCATTTGAATGTCGTTGCACTGCCTGTTCTGAAATAAATCTATCTGATACAGTTATACATTCTTTTTGTTGTTCCAAGCCTGATTGCCTTGGTGCTGTTCCAAATACTTATGTTGGCTATAATTCAACCAGTGCTGATTCTCCAAGTTCTGTTCCTCCAGCATGTGATTCTGTTATTCCACTACCGGTATTCACCTACACTTGCTAGCTTTATGGTAATAAGAAAAAGTTTATCAATGCTTTTTCTAATGTATACTTGCTGGTACTTTATCAATGCTTTTTTATTCTAGGTCTCAAAGGAGAAACAAGATGCCTTTAAGGAGGTGGCATCCCTTTTGGTTGAGCATGTTGGTGTATCACGGATCCTTCCAGGTCATTGTCTGTGTTGTGGTTCTTCTCATGACTTGAATCTCTTGAATCAACAAGCTGAAGATGCTGTGACTACGATGAGAAAGTATAACTATCATGTGCCATTTTTCCTCTGTTTGCTTTTTTTCCATGAAGTTCACCTCTATACAAAGAGAATATTTTTATGAAGAAAATGCATTGAACTGTAGTTGAGGAATATAAGTACCAAAAAAGAGTTGAAGAATTTCAATCTTTTGGAATTTTGTATATTCGTAAACGAATATGAAAGTTCTCTCTTTTGGTTAAAAAATTGGAAGCTTTCTTAGATTTCATTATAAGACAACAACAATAACAAGCAAACCTTTTTTTGATACTAAGTTGGGTTCTGCTAGATGGCTTCCCTGCTTCTGTTGGAATCTATTTTGGGCCATTCCAAATCTTATTTTCAATCCATTTTGAACTTTTCCATGGTTGAGTGCCATAATTTGAGACATTACTTTTGATCTCCTTAGCTTTCTTTACAACCCTTTTTTCTCCTATAATCACAAATTTGATTATTTATTCCAATCATCATGTTCATGCCCTCTATGAGCTTGTAGATCAAACTGCCAATATTCCTAACCCTGTTACCCTGACCTTCAACTTCTTTTTGTGTAATTTTTTTACCTACATTCATCCCTCATCCGAGAATCCTTCTATGTTTTGGATGATGTTAGAGTATTAGTTTTGTAGAAGTCCATTTATATTAGGGTTAAGTTTGTTAGTGAGTTGGTTATGTTATTTATTTTTCTACTAAAAGTTCTTATGTTTTTTTTTCTTTTCCCACTTCTTTATATAAGAGTGGTTAGGATTCCATTTTCCAATAATGAAGTTCATTTTCTCCAGCATGATATTAGAGCAGTGGTCCTAGGTCAACGTTCGATACTTGCTTGACTCTACTCTCCTTTCTTTCTTCCACCACCACCACAAGAAAAAAAAAAAAAAAAGTAGCCACCGAGAACCCCAACTAAGGTTCACCGACGGTGCTGTCGGGGCCTATGGCCCTCCAACGAGGGTCCATTGGTCCTTTCCTCCCCTTGCTAATCCCTTTAAGGGTCTCCTCCTTTCTCATCTCTTGATAGAGGTCTGAAAAGACCTCTTCTTCCCTGCAGCGCCCTGGGTGGCAACTAAGGACCTTCACCAATGCTGCCTCTGGCACTTAAGGTTCTAATGAGCCTTATCTAACGTGTCGCCCGACCCTTGTAGGGCACTTTGATGGCCACGCACCGCCACCATCTCCCCTTGAATCTTTGTCTCGAGGGCCTCTTCAACTCCAACATCACCCCTTGGGCTTGGATTTTCCGCACTGTGCCTTTTAGAATGTCGCCAGTGCCACCTGTCACTGTTGATCGGCTCAGCGATGCTCCGATGACGGTGGTTATGTCAGAAGGCCCAAAAGAAGGCCTACCTCGCTATTCTAGATTGGATCTAGCCCCTTTTCTTGCCACGAGAGGCTCTATAGTCACTTCTCGCTGATTTGGTTTACATAATCTGGATTCCTAGGTCACCAAATCAGATTCGGTGGCCTTCTGTGGTTGTCTCTTGTGCGAGTTTTGCTCGTGCACATGATCTAGACTTGATTTATCTCTACTCTGCATGCATAATGTATGCTTCTGTGCATGAAAATGGACATACCTGACTATGTATTCTTGTATTCTCATGGCAAACATGGATTCTACTACTGTTGCTACTGAGGCCAATACCTCAACCTCCATGCTAGTTCAAGGGATGACTATCAAGTTAATTGGATCCTCGAACTTTGTTCTCTAGTCACATGTGTTTCGTATATTTGTTGGAGGACAGGAGAAGTTGTACGTACTGACAAATAGGGTCTTTTGAACCTAAAAATGTTGCCAAATACAAGAAGTGCAAGAAGGACAGCTATTTGGTTATGACCTAGTTGATGATGATCGACCCTACAATTGCCTTCAATATGATGTATAAGAAGACAACAAAAGAGATCTAGGAGACTCTGGAGAAGAGGTACTCCATATGAGCAACTCCCACCGTGCAGACATCTGCAAGCGTATATAGAGTACCAATCAAGGTGGCATGTCCTTGGTTGAATATTTTACTACTTTGGAGGGTTTATTTGAGGAGCTAGCCATATTTCAGCGTGCTTATTGCGAGAAACAGGTTATTGAGCATGCAGAATGCCAGATGTACCGATTTCTGGATGGCTTAGCACCAATGTACTATTCATCCAAGACCAGATTCTATCTTCTGACTCAGTGCCTAACCTAAAGACAATATATAACCATCTCCAGAAGATAGATGCAAATACACCACATGCTGCTCCTGTTATTGTGCTTGACACCTCTGCCCACGCTGCCTCTGGTAGGAGAGGTGATCATTCTGTTGGCCATGAACAAGGTCATCATATCTATTTTCCTTGCATTCATTGCAAGAGAACTAATCACTCTTGTAATTGTTGCTGGAAAACTTTTGGCAAGCCTACTTAGGCTAATCAGACTTATATTGTTGAGTCTCTTGTTAATGAGACTCCAGTAGAGCAATTGCCTCTACCATTCATTGTAGACGAGTTAGATCATTTGCGACATTTACTGAGGAGCGAGCTCCCTCCTCTACTGCTACTATTGCTACAACTCTTATGGCTAATATGACTACTACTACTAATCGGATCACTACATTTGGAGCATCCGATCCTATTGCTAACTATATGAGGACAGTAATGACTAATGGGGGATCTGAGCAAGGATGCTCCTCTTCCACTCCTGACTACCTACTTGTTGACTATTACTAGGGAACGTTTCCCCATTTACTACTGCTACTATTGCTACAGTCTACTACTGACTACTTATGTTGCTACTTTTGCTACATCTATACTACTATCGTTTGTTACTGCTCTTGCTATATGATCTTCTACCATTTGTTACTGTTGCTACTGCTACCACTGCTTGAGATCGTCTCTCGTCTCTAACTACTACCAGATGTTACTTGGGATCGTCTCCTACTACCACCTACTCCTACTATTTGTCTACTGTGATTGCTACTTCTGCTATGGCTGCAACCTGCTTTTCCAGATGTCTACATTGGGGGGGAATTAACTTTTATTTCTTATAACAATTTAGGTATTATACACTCCAACTTGATGAGTATTGAGTAAATTTAGTAGAAGCCCATTTATATTAGGGTTAAGTTTGTTAGTGAGTTGGTTATGTTATTTTATTTTTCTAGTAGGACTTATTATATAATTTTTCCTTTACCACCTCTCTAAAAAAGAGGTTAGGGTTCCATTTTTCAATAACGAAATTCATTTTCTCCAGCAGATGACATATAGCAGAAAAAGAACTCCCTTCTTTATTTGCATGCATCATTCATGCGAGAACTGTTGCATATCTTGTGTTTCACCTAGGTGGCAATTTAGCAACTCTTGGCAACTTCCCAATTTATTTGGAGGGTGCAGCACGTAGCTAGTAGGGCATCCCCTGGTGAAATATGAATGAGTTATAGATTACATGTTAAGAGATACAACTAAGTTTTATTTTTTATGCTAGCTGTTGTCTATCAATGCAACCCTCCTTTATTTGGGCTTGGGACTACCTATTGATAGGTGAGAACCTCACTACATATAAAGTTGAAATTGTATAATATTTATTGTTTGCACATGAAATTCTTCTACTTCCATGTATTAAATTTCACACTTAAATTCGTCAATTTCATTGTATTAAATAGCAGACGTTTCCATTTCATTGGGTGGAAAACTTGTTCAAGATGTATGTTGCCTTCCACCATCTCCACAAACCAGTTGAGACTCCTATAGCTTTTGGGGCACGGTTCAATTTTTATTTTCCTTTAGGTTAGTTGGAATCTGAGAGCTTCAATCAAGGGTACTTATGCTGATAGTTGAATATCATAAAGTAGCAAGCTAACCAATTAATAACCAACGAGTTTTGCATGTTACTTCTGCATAAAGCATTTCTTTGCCTTTCACATGACAATTTTATGCTACCTATTGCTTCTATATCTAGTTTGACCCTTAAATGATAAAATAACTTCAGTTTCAATTAATCGTACTTTCTTGATGTTATTTGATCTGATACACCCACAAGAATTTAAGAGCGAAGCAATACACCTTTCAAGACACTTATGGAAATTGTTAAAGCTAAGGATACATATAGTTTTTATCAATTTGGAGAAGGCTTGTGATTCTGCTATGAGGAACATATTGTAGAGAATTTTGCAGAAATTGCCCAAGTTTTATGCATCAACCTCATAAAGATTTATATATGATGATCCTAGGAAAAAAAAGAAAAAAGATTTATATAATGGAGCTACAGCTTGTATGAGCACTCAACTAGGTTGACAAACTACTTACAGATTGACATTGATACATTTCAATTTTGTGTCCCTACCTCTCTGCTATGATAATGAATGGGTTGAATGGTGCATGTTTTTCAGATGACACTATGTACGTGGAACAAACTTGAGCATTGGAAAATATTCTCGAATCCAAGGGCCTTCAATTAGCACAAAAGTTGAATATGCGGAATCTAAGGGCCTTGAATGTTGGAGGATGTATAGTGGGAATAGATGTGAAATTGGGACACAATCCAAATATAGCAACGGGTTTCTAAATAGCTGATTAAAATTTTCAGAAAATGGAGGAATCGATGGGGATGACACACTCAGACTTAATGTAAGTTGGTTGAAGTGGAGAGGAGCTTCATATGCAGCAAGAAGTTTACTTTGGAAAAAAAATAAAAGTATCATATAACTTGCCATGCTTTATGGATCTGAAATATGAGGTTGCTAATTGTAGGCATGTGAAAAGGGCACTTGTCGTATAGATGACAATTTTGAGGTGGACATATAATAATGAAGGATTGGATCCTAAATGAGGTTATAATAGAAAAGGTTAATGTGGCATTAATAGGGGATAAAATATTAGGAACTCATTTGAGGTGGTTTGGATGTCTAGAGAGGCCTTTTTGATGTGCCGATGCAAAGTTGTGGGAAGTTGGTTATCAAGCCTTCAAAGTAGTTTCAGGGAAGATGGAAAAAGTCCTAGAAGGAAAGTATCGAGGAAATCATGGATTTTTTTAAAAAAATTTGGGAGGAAACTATCCGGAAAATCATTTTTTTACTTGTATTTAAATTGTTGATGGCCACTAGACGTGAATGGAGGCAAAGGATCCAAAAAGCTGATCCCACTTGGCATGGGGAAAGGCTTTGTGGTTGTTGTCACCATTGCTTAATGCTCATTTATGTGGATGGTTGAGGTTCGAAACTAGCATAAATATGGACTTGATATATGGTTGATTTATTAAAAAACTTTCGTTCTTTTTCTCTTTTAGTTTAGTAAAGATTGACCCTTTTGAAGATTATTGTTGCAAGTTTTCTGAGGTGTTGAAATGGGCATTGTCTAGCTTCAATTGTTAATGTTATTCTGATTGGCAGGTTGCAGCAAGCTTGTGTTTCTGGAAATGTCCCAGCAGCATCAATTTCCATTGCTTTAGACTCTCTCAATTGTTTGAGATCTATAAAGCACGCGTATAGCGAGGATGTTGCACGTGTAAGTTAAATAGCATTTTTTTACCCAATATTTCATGATATTAAATTGTGTAATACCTATTTGGCATCATTGCTGTACGATCAATTTAATATAGCTCTTATTCTGTTTACCTTTTTTCTGCAATAAAAAATAAAAGAATGAGAAAGCCAGGACAGAGTCCAAGTTTGTGTTCAATATATTGTTATGTAATGGTGCAGGCAGAAGATATTGTTGCAGAAACCTATTGTTTGATGGGCAAGTTTGAATTTGCATTGGAGCACTGCCAGTCATCACTGAAGGTACTGTTAAAGTTATACCACATCCTTAGCTGCCTCTTTTTTAATTTGAGAAATGTGCCCAAGCCTATTGACATTGCACCACTTTGATGATGGACATTTGCGGTGTTCCCACCTGCATTGCCCTGATTGAGTGGGGCCATAAAGTTTCCCTATTTGTTTTCTGGGGCCTGAGGGTGTTGGAATCCTCTCCATCCCACTACTGGCCTTCCAAGAAGTGGAACTGCACTGATTTCCTTAGGTCATCCAGTAGCTTAGAGGATATGCACGTCTTACATGGGACTCTACTTGCATGCTTCCTTAGATGAGTCTGCCCACCATTTATTGAAACAAGATTCAAGTAATTTTCTGTTTGGCCTTCAGATGGTAAAATGTCAGTAATCTTCAGAAAAAATAGTGTGTAAAATAAGCATATCTTTAGCTAGTAAATGTGCCTCTATACCAAGGTTTGAAATACCGATTTCAACGCCATGCCGAGCGCACGCCGTGGGAATGCCGAAGGCATCCGACAAAAAATCACATAAATACTAAACATGGTGTTAAAATACTCAAATGTGTGTGTGTGTGTGTGTGTGTGTGTGTGTGTGTGTTGGTTGGCACTGCTCTATACCATTCTACCATGTGTCGCTGCAGGAGAGACTTGTGGACTATCCCAATAGTCTCTCCAGTGGTATCTCTCGCTCCAATTTCCATAAAGCACCTTATGAATGACATTTATTCTTGACATCCGGCAATTTTTGCCAAATATACTCTTAAAGAAAATGAACAATTTACATGAAAATACCTGAACCTGCCCCCCCAAATTATGTCATCCTTGAACTTCAAGCACATTAATGTTGTCCTTGATCTTTGTGAATGAACCAATGTGGTAACCCTCAATGTACATTGGGCTGGAGCTGATGGCCATTTTTTAAGTGAATGGAAATGCCCTTCTAACCCATTTCCACAAACCATAACATTCCAATATGACAACAACAACAACAACAACCAAGCCTTTTCCCACATTAAGTGGGGTCGGCTATATGGATTCAAAACCATAACATTCCAATACCGAAAAAAAAAATTGTGAACACATATTAATTCCATTAGGATCCTCACAATCTTATTTGCAGCATTGCAACATTGCACAACTCGTCTTTTGTGGATACCATCCCAGATTTCCCCCATTCCACCTACTGCCAGATTGCATAGACATTGGGGGGCATCAAAATGAGATGAGGTAATCATGTGATCATATTAAAATGAACTTGTCGTGACAGAATTTAGACCGAGGGACAACATTGACATGAAATTCTGGTATAGTTTGGAGAGTTTTATGTACATTACACAAAAGCAAATGCAACATATCTATGGATGTCACTCAAAGGCAAAGACAAAAATTTGCATTACACTGACTGGGTTTCAATTTAACTCCCAACTTTTCAAAAGAAAAAGAAAGAAAAAACCTCCTAAAGAATGAAAGAGTCATTGCACTCTTTATGTTGTGATCTAGTCAAGTCATTCTTTTGTATTGGGAGAAGTTGGATGTGGGAATGGCGTAACTGGCTTTTTGAACTCAATATTAGATTGAAATTAAGGTGCTTCCAAGAGTTTTTGTACCTTTCTCATCCAAACTGAGCAACCTATGATTTGTAGAGAGAATAGCCTTGCAGTCTGCTCGATCCAAAAGATAGGATTACTTGATCTAAAGTCCAATTCCGTTTCTAATTAAGTCCCAAACATACATTCTGTGGGTGCTGTCAAAGTGTGGGATGGATGACATTGCAACCATTCAGGTATTTTTTAAAGTTCTTTGTGTTGCTAGTAGGAGAAAACAAGGATTCTGACTATGTGGGCTTGAGGGAGAGGAGGGTGGGGCAGGCTGCTTTTGGATATATTAGTAAAGAAAGAGGGAATCAAATCACCCATGATAATGAAAAAGTCAGGTGTTCTTGCTTCTTGGATCGCAGTAATAAATAGAGAGAAATCCCCCCTTTGCCTGGAGAATTTGCCTTCATTCTCTCTTTTGCTCTAGACTCGAAAACTTGTTATCTCTCTATTCTTGTGGTGCACAAACACAAGATGCCTCTTATGATGTAACTGTCAGGCTGTTCAACGTCTTCTGCAAGAAGAGATTACTAATCTTTATGTGTTTTTGTTATCCTCCTTTAGTATGTCGTTAGATTTTGTAAAATGCAGTACTCATGCAGATACTGAAAAAGCTTTACGATGAGAAACACATTGTTGTTGGAAATGAGTTGGTGAAGTTGGCATCCATTCAGCTCCATTTGGGTGACCATTCATCTGCAGTGGACAGTATACAACAGCTAGAGGCAATATTTTCGCTTCATTATGGGTCCCATGCACCAAAGATTTTTAAATATCTCGAATGTCTTGGCAAACAATGTTTTCACAATCTACATATATAGCAAGCTTGTGTTTCTACCGGGCATGGAAGGTCAGATGGTGCATCCACTGAGGAAAGATCATTCCTGGGCATCCCTGGAGTTAATTCTGGTGTAGGTACCTTGCCTTTCTTTCATCATGGAGAAAATACACACTTGGACTTGACAGAGGTATTACTGCTTTAACAGTCAACTTCTTTTGTACAATGAGAACTTGCATAAGATGTTACAAATCTACATATCTGATTTCTATTGTATTCAATCCAAAATCAGGTACTCATAGTCTTTAGAGACATTTCTTGTAGGTCTTTGGGTTACAGTTATTTGAGTGATTTAAAGTTTGTTTTTTTATGAATTTTGTTCCAATTTCTTCTTTGTTATTAGGTCTTTGAGATGGAGTGCTATCGGAAGGTTTTTAGTTGTAGCCACAACTGACAGGGGGAACTAAACGATATTTACAAGCGGAAAGTCATAATTAATGCTTGCCACTGTGATTACAAGTTAGAAGCACTCAAGGAGAGTCAAATTAATCCTCTTTGCATGTAGCTTATGTCCCCAGCAATGGACGGAGAAGGTGGTGGTGAAAGATAGAGTAAAGAAGCCTATAAATCTTTGCGGTGATTCGAAATTTCTCTAATACAAGTTGGAAAAGCACTTTTTATTAACTGAAAAACTTGGCTACCACTTGACTAATTGATTATAGGGAAATTTCTTCCGAGCATCTGGGAGAAAATTATGTAGCTCCCACACCCTCATGCCTTGTCTCAATCTAGATTCCCGTACGTGACACCACAATTTTTTTGATCTATGACTACAGTCCATTCGTCATGCTTGAAGGACCATGCTGGGAGGGAGGGAGGGAGATTATCCTTTAGATGGTGCATTTTTAAGAAAACCATCTAAATCATACATGTGTAGCACTTTTTAAGTGTCTTATGTTCTCGCGGTCTTAACGGAGCAATCTTATGGAAAGTCTTGAGACCTTTTATATGTTTTATAGCTGCAAAATTCAACTACTTAAATCGAAAGAGTGTCTTTCTAAATAATATTTTGGTCCGATCGTCTGTACATATTTTTGATGAGGGAGAAAATGGATCTATTTCACCCAACTGGCCCTTGGCCTGTCAGGACAAAGCAATTGAGAGCCCATTGAAGCGATTAAGTCCAGCTGAAAAGAGAACATGCCTAGACTTGGTTGAAGGTCAACCTAGGTGTCTCAAATACGCCAGAAACTCTAGCCGAATAATAGAAGTAACGCTGCCGAATGGACCGCTAGAAGATCAATGGTAGGTGATTGAGCAGAAGAGGCGACTCGTCAAGATCGAAGATGACATCTAGCGGTCCGTTGGACAAGACACCCGAACGACCTGGACAGATCGAGGAAAGCGCCAAGTAATGTGTTAGATGCAACAACTCGGATGGTCAAGGGAAGCCTTATGGATGGTCGGACGATGGATGCCTAATGGACTCGAGAGACGAAACAATACGATAGGGTTATTGGGGAATGAGATGGTCCATAGCTTCCTCGAGGTCAATCGTAATCCTATCATTATCATGAAAGGCTCTATAAAAGAGGAGATATGTACATTGTTTAGGGTAATCAATCCTACCGTAATTATGTGTATGATACACTCTTGAAGGTTAGATTCTTTTTTAGACGTATACCATTATGATGAAATTGGTTACCAGTTTCTTCTCCTTGTGATTGCGTATCATTTGGATTAGATCTTCTGGATTTGATTATTGCTTAACCGGTTGCATTAGGTGCCGATTTCCAACGTTTTTTGTGCAAATATACTAAGAGAGATTCTTTAAATCCATAAGATTGAATTTCGTACAAATAGAATTGTGTGATTTTTTAAATATGTATATATATTCAAATTGGTTAAATGATTGTATTGTATCTCATATTGTTCTTTTAAATCATATGGTTTGTATTTTACAAATGCACTTTGTATAAAATTTATGATGATTTCTCACAAAAGTTTCTCCTCATAACATTCCCATAAAAACAAATTTGAACAGTTCCAAGGATGGCTCGATTTGATGCAAGTTGTATTGACAATTGTTTAGATGCTGAGTGAAAAAACTTGGATCTTTTTCAATTTAGGAAGAAATAAAAATTTAGAAAAATAAATTAAAAGAAAAAAAGGACTTGTTTTACGTTGACATGATAAGGAAAGGGGGAGAATTTGTTTCACATTTTTAATGGAAAGAGGGAGAGTTATCTCTTAACGGAACGTTCCTGACTTTGGTTTGCGTTTTTTCTTTTCCGCGCGAGTTCGTTTTAGTTGGGGAGCGTTGGTGGTTGGTGAAAATTTTAGTCGGAAATACAAAACTGTGACGAGCCCACAGAGGGATTTCCTTTGAGTTCCAAGAAACCCTCGCCTTAAAGGGATTTCCTCTGAATGGTACATTTATCGTCTTCTTTTCTCTTTGGCTGAAATGCTATCACTTCCGTTCCAAGGAATAGGGAAGTGATAAGAGGACATTATTTTACACATTGAATCGTACGCACACTCACACAAACGCAAAACACGTCCTAATTACATGATATATTATGAGATATATGACCCCTTTTAATTGAGGAAAAGATAGCATATTAGATCTACGAAATATTTTTCAAAGAACTATGATACTAACTCATTGATTCCGGGAAAATTATCGTTACGCCTTTTTTCTTTTTTCTACTGGAGTGCCTTTAGCGAGTTTGTAAAATTTTCTTGTGAAATTTATGCTAATAAATAAGGCGGGAAAACGAAACATCTCCATCATTTTAAATTGTTGTAAAAAATCAAATAAAATCATAATTGTGATTTTGAATAGAATCACCTCATTTGGAAACCTAGTAGATTTGCATATCTATCGACTAAAATAACAGATGTGAGCATTTCAATAACTTTTACTCTAAAGAGTGAATGCGATCCAACCATACTGATAAGTATATTGTATTTAGTTGTATACTAAAATTATCGCATTTAGAGTTCCCCAGCTCACTTGTCCCTTCAATTCTTCAACATTCATATTACGCATTCATTCAAGTGTCCATTCAAATTAAGGTTTCCTCTCCAACTTTCAGATAATGATACTACGCACGATTGAGATGATTTTTCATAGAAGTCTAAATAAGTGAAACAATTTCAACTCACCCTGTCAAGTGATGGGTTCATGCCTTGTGTGAAAAGTTATCCAGACGTCTTTCAAGTCTCCTTCAGATGTACCTCTCCGTTGTGAACACTCTACATGACATCTCAACGACTAAACAACTCAACACCTTCACCATTAAACATGAGGGTGGTTAGATACTCGGATTCATTTTAGCATCCACCAATATCATTAAAGTAAATTCATCAAGAAAAGAGACATTGGAGGAAAATGATCCCTTAGAGGGAGAGAACAAATAGTCATCATCCAGGCAGCCATCATAACTTGAAAGTCTTTGGCAAGAATTGGATTATTCGGGCTAAGCTGATGAACAGCCAGGTTTACAGCATCCCAGAGTAATGACCGAAATAGTGGATGTTAAACCTTTAGCAAAGAGCAACAAAATTTTGCTTAAGATACTTAAGGAACTTGCCCAAGATGTTGCATGCTTTCCTGGAGGTAAAAGCACTGGGTACGATTTACACACAGCATGTATATGAAAATAATAAAAGTCATACTCCGACCGGTCTCCTCGAACTTCAAGAAACTCTTTTAATACCCAAACAAGCATCAAGAAATATATGCCCTGTAAGCCCTAAGAGTCAATACTTTACAAGAGATGAGCAAAAGACTCGAATCTTGTAATGCCCTTGAGTTACATACACCCTCTATGAAACTTCAAGAAACTCTTGAAAGCCATACTCCATAAGAGATGAGCAAAAGTCTCGTACCTTTTAATGCCCTTCCACATACATAATACACCCTTCATGAAACTTTAAGATGAAACTGGTGTTAATCCATTTTTTTTACTCTCTTTCCTGACACCATAGGTTAGCATCTATTTCAGGTAAATAAAAATAGGTGTTAACCCCTCCTGTAAAGTAAACAAAAAGAAAGGCTAACATGGATGTTAACACCTATTTTAGTTTACTTCAAACAAGTGTTAACCTATGGTGTCCGGAAGGAGAAAGGTTAAAAAAAGAGGGTTGACGCTAGTTCCATCTCAACATCAGTGTGAACTCAGATCTTGCAAAACCTATGTTCTCTCCAAAACACAGACTTGAAAAGGTAGTGTTAACCTACGAAAGTAAATGAAAGTTAACCCCCATTTACTAGATTAACCCTCCAAATAAACTAGATCTGTAAGAGATGAGCAGAAGACTCGAATCTTTTAATGCCCTTGAGTTAACACACAACCTTCATGAATCAAGTACAGCACAAAATCAGCAACCAAGAATGTTAGTGGCTATGGGCTCCAAAAACCCGATAACTTCATGCCTGAAATATACCGGTCTAATGTACCCAACTCCACCGCTTATCCTTCAAGCGGTCTTTAAATAAAGCTGGGTCATAATTGCCAGAGATTCCAAATCGAATAGCACTAAAGCGTTCATCACAGCTAATATCCACTCCTGCAAGGAACCAGGAATCCTGCCCAACCGTATAAGAATGTCTTGGCTGGTTTTCCTTTAAATCAGCAACCAGCATCCACTTTAATTTGGAACATTGTTTCTCTAGGACAGGTTCTTAGTCTGGAAGATGTCGGTGATGCTCGGGGTTATTATCACACATGGAGGTTCCTGTCTCCTATATATTTTTGCTTAATACCCACAGCCAACGTATAATTCTGGAAGTAGCTATAAAACATCGAGCATAACAATTCTCTCATTTGTCCTCTAAAACACAAACGATTGTACCTCAGATCCCTGTCTGAACTTCAATCTTACAATCCAAAGCAATAGAAAGCCCTTGCTTCCTGGCTCGTCTATCAATCACGCTGCGGGCTTTCTTCAACAAGAAGATTCATTGACATCAAGTGGGAAAGGACTAAAATGGTTCCACATTCATCAAACATAATGACCAAAATAACTGCTAGGAATGTCATCTACAACATAGTTGGCTTGTGATTCCACATTAATCACTCAACATAACGACCACAATAACTGTTAGAAATGTCATGTAGAACATAATTGGCTTATCCGATATCGTCTAGAACGTAGTGATTGACATCTATAGAAAGACAAGCTTATTGATATTGAGAACTTCAGACATACCATGCCATGCCATGTCAACTGCAACATAATGACCAAAAATCAACTAGCGGGAAAGCAGGATCGATCCTCTTTTGCAAGGGATTGTAGTGTTTCAGAAAACAAAGTCAAAGCCAGAAGGTATATTTTTGATAATATTGCGTTACCCATCAAATTGCCCAGAATATTGATAAAGGCAATAATGTTATGCTCAGGCTGGACATGGAGAAAGGATACGATAGACAAGTGGAGTTTTCTATCACTTTAAAAAATTGTATTTGGTAAAGAGGTAGTGAGATCTTAAAAGGACACCACAAATTATCCTGAACAGCATCACTCTTCTTCCTGTTTAGTAACATTTTCAAATGACAAGTTACTTAAGAACATTAATTTTATAGCGCAGAACCTTAAAAGGACGCCAGGCTACCCCTAAAATTTTATTTCCCAAAATCTAAAAATGCATAGGATGCCATCGAGCAGAGGCATCAGTTTGTTCTTTATGCCATCAGGTGGAGGACGATTCCAGCCATCTTTCCTTGGGGTGTGATTTTGCACTGGAGTTTTGGGAGCAGATGCAGCTGTTGTCTTTGTGGCATTCGTCGAGCATTTCTGGGAGGCTTTTTTGGGAAGGCTTCAAACTGGTACTTTGTCCCTAATAAAAGCATCTACAAAATTGTGGGTTATATGCCTGCAGCTAAATAGATCTGTCTTCAGGTATAAACGACCGTGGGTTGATTATATTGTAAGAAAGGCAAGGGGGTTTTATATGACTCGTGGTCTGACCTTTAGTAACACTTTTATTGGTAATTGAATGATGTGGACAGCTACTAACCTCCAATATCTTTTTCCTTTTCCAAAAAAAAAACATATGATGCCTTCTTGGGAATTACAAAGTATGATGATTGCACAATATGGTGCCCTTCTTGGGTATAATAAGGGTATTATAATTGCACAATACTAGTAGCTTTTAGAAGCGATAGACCAAATAGATTTTGCAAAGAAGGATTGCTAAATAGCTTGTTCCCTACATATGAACTCTACACTTTGCAATCGTCAGTGACAGCAATTGTGGGAGTTCTGTTTTGGACATGGATGATGAGTTTGTAAGGCATATGTTTTTGAGAACCTGCTTTTGGACAAAATCCATGTGTTGGAAAATAAGTGACAAGTCCTAGTTTGAGATTTCTTTCCAAGGGTGCAGAAGGACCAACTCAACAGAAAGAAAGTCATTGATGCGAAGGTGGCCTTAAAAGTAAAAATAGGAGGGAGATGTACAACTCCAGATCTCCTGTGCACAAAGTTCATGAGAAGATATGGATAAGGAAATCAAACAGATTTCATTGGTGGATTTGCTAAATTGAAGACATTAGGCATACTTATTCGAAAAGGAAACAGACGGATAGGTTCAAAGCTTAAAAGAAATATCCGACAACAATCGGAAATGGCCAAAGAAGAAAGAAAGAAAGAAATGATCCATTCTTGCTGGGTGAAGGTCAAACTCCAACATAAACAGAGTGGTTGATGACATCCCAAATCTAGATCCAAAGTTCCTTAAAATCAAATATCATACATCAAGTTGATGATACTCGGGAAAATAAATTATCAACTCTTAACTTTATTATCCCAAAACAGGAATCATTTGACCAGATTCATTGAAGGGTGCTCCATTTAAGAATTTATCCCCTATGGCGACTGAGCTTTATGGAGTATTTGGTGCCACAACTGGGACGTTAGTCTGAAATATAAGCTCTCCCAGCAGGCAATCAAGGGAGAGAATTGGCTCCTGGAGGATCTGCTTAAGTCAGATCAATAGAAGGAATAGAAGACTGGTTCTAGGAAGGAGAAGAGAGACTTCTCTCTCCTGAATTCAGTCTTTTGAGTATCAAAAGGAGAGTGAGCTGAGTTAGGAAGAGAGAGACTGGTCGATGCATCCAAGCATGATACTGACTTTCCTTCTAGATTGGAGAAAGAGCACTTTGATAAGGGTAGGGAGTGGAATTCAGATGACTTTCTCTTCTTGTTTGGGAGTTCCTAAATAATCTCCTTAATAGTGGCATTAGAAGCAATGAAAACATTAGTTTGGCATCTGATGGTGGAACCTCCAATTTCTCCAATGGAATATTATCTTCAACCCTTGCACAAAATTTTTTTTGAAAGGGAGCATTATACAGATTATTAACTAAATGTGCATCACAAAGTCAGCCCATTGGCATGTATTGGATGCATCTGGGGCCAAAGCACTTGAGGGCTACCTTCATGTTGTCTTTAGCTATGGCATCGTCACTTTCAAGAAGCATCATTTTTTGTTGGTCATGGAGCCAATTGCTCAAGATTGCCATGTTGATCAAGTCCCAACTGACAATTTGATTGTCCTTGTTCTCATGGAAGATGTTGTGGTCAACTCAATTTTCTTGAGCAACCCATAATGCGACCTGCAGTACCAATTATGAAACCTATGTGGACAATCTTGCCACCAAGTATTAGGATGCCCAATGTTGTGGTGAAAATGAAGCCTGTGGATGATCACATAGGTCATCTTAGGTGGGATCATGCACAATCTCAATAATTTTTTTTTGAAAGGGCAATCTCAATAATGTTAACTCTTCTCCTATCAATGATCATGTGATATCTAAAAAGAAGCAACTTCTAAAGCTAGACAACCATCTCACACGTGAAGTTTGCAAGCTCATTTCTATCAAAGCATCCCAAATTAGGTCACAGTTGTTTATCATCAGGTTTGATGACCATGTGCATCTTTATGTCCCTCCCAATGTTGATCATTTCCGCATCGAATCTGGCTGAGCATACTACAAGGTATTGTTGGTGAGTCGCCAAGTTAGGATCGTATCACCATCATTGGTTGATAGAATTCATAACACTGACATTGATGGAAAGCACTCTTTCCAACTAATCGCTGAAGCCAATAGAGGAACATATATATACTAGAAGGGTGTTTCTCCTCCCTGTCGACAGCTGCACTACAAAACCAATCAACCATCATTGGTGACATCATCCCAAGGGGCAAAACGATGAGTACGTCTTGCAGCAACTTTATTGGATTCATCGGGTAAGATCAACAACATTGACAAGGATATATGAAGATGCATATGGTCACCAATCCAAAAACAAGATCCCACAACCTTAGGAAAGCATGTTGCAATTTTGTGTGGCAATGCTCAAAAGGATCCTTGCATTTGTTGGCATCCGCACTATGGATCCAAACAATCAATGTAGGTAACACGATTCCAACCAGCAACTGGCAGGCAGGAGCTTGCAGCATGCTCTATCAGGTTCATCAGTAAAAATGTGTATGGTCACCAACCTTGATAACAAATCATTGCAACCTCAAGAACGAATGCTGCAATTTTGTGTAACAATGCTCAAGGGAAAAGATACCAATCAATTTTGAGCATGAAAAGGTTATTACGCTCTAAAGGCCACTTCTTTGTAGAAATCACACAGCCATCAACAGGAGAGGCATTAATTTTTAGTTTGAGTACAGTTCTGCCTTCCTGGGGTATAAGGTGACCAATGTAACCATCTACATGCTCCACTTCCACAACATCAAGCATTGCCCAACCATCATAGGACCTAGTGGAAAGGTCATTCTCATAGGCCTCGTGGATGGCAACACAATTTGCATCATCAATTGCTTAAAGATTTTAGTCGACCAAAAACATTTTCCACAAAAACAAGTATGGCATTGTCGATGTCAACAATGGATTAACCAATGAAACCATTTCAAATTACTAGTTCTACAATCACCAACAGGATAACACTTCTTAGGAGCAACAATGCTATGGTTGTAGACACAAACATAAAACCAACCATTGCCATGAACCACTTCGACCTTGAAGGCATCCAACATGTGCAGAGAGTCCAGCTAATTATGAACGCATAGTTATCAATAATGTGATGGTTGGGGACAATATACCATTAAAAGAAATGCAGGTCCCACCATCAAAACTAAGTTCTTTCATGGACCTAAGACCTATATCAAAGAGGTTACTTGTGGGTTTGCAGAAGAGGAGCAGAAACTGTGAATTTGGATATCCGTAGGGTGGTAAATTCCTAAATGGGCATTCTTCAAAAAATTTGGACAAGTCGACGAGAATCTCAAATCTAGTCAAGCATCAAATCAAACTTCATATTTCGGATTTTTGTCATTTTGACCAAATTCTTTGAAGAATGTCCCTTTAGGCATTTACCCCTCTATGGATTTCCAAATTCATGACTTTTGCTCACTTGCAAGCCCTTGAGAAACCCCTCTGATGTTGGCCCTAGGACCATGAAAATGTTGCCTTAGGCTTAAGCGTTCCAATTGCAATGTGACAGGTGTCTATAAAGTTATCAATGCTGTGAAATCGGCCTTGGATGTTCCAATTTCTCAGGAATCCAACTAGTCTGCATCAGTTATCATATGATTCATATCTCACACTCAGGAGAACGTGAAGGAAGTATCATGTCTAACACATGATAGGTACTCATGACACATATGGCAATGGCACACAGTATTAGCAATAGCAAAGGACGTCAGGAATCTTATACCACAAAGTGAAACTCCAGTTACTTCACGATACAAATATTTCCGTATCCAAAAAAGTTTCCAAACAAAATTCAATGCCAAATGAGTAGCAACAGGTCGTTCCAACTGCTATTTAGAGTCAGCCCCCTTCACCAGGAGCAACACATTCCCAAAACTAAACAATCAACTTTCAGAAAACCAAAAAGAAAGAAGGTTCCAACCTACAAATCATACAAGAGACGCAGCAACTCCGGTCTCTGTCTCATCTTCACTTCTCCGACGAGTTCGGACCCCTCTTCTTTCCGAACCCAACCACTGCGAAACAAGAAAAGGTGGGAAGCCCCATTATTTGTAATGACCAAAACCCCAAAAAGATGCCAACTTTGAGATGGAAACCGCATCGGAATCCAAACGCACCTGCCGTGACGAAGCGGCGGTTGTACTGCATGCGCTTGTAGGCTCTGCCGCGGGGCTTCTTCTTCTTGTCCTGCTTCGCCACCTTCGGGGTCTGCCCCCTCACCTTCCCAGCACGCGCCAGCGACCCGTGAACCTTCCCTGCACAGCGGAATCAACGGATCCAAAGATGGGAACGAGAGCTATGGAGATCGAAGTGGTGCGGAGTTGGAGAGAGGGGTCGGGAAAGTTACCCATGTAGCCGGTTGGAGATCTTCTCTTCGCAAGAGGGGAGTAGAGGAAACCCTAGCGCTTGATGGGAAGCGGAGACCGGAGGCGGCGGCTAAGATTTGGCAGGGGTTTGAGTGTGGCGGTGAAGGTTCTTAAAATGGTCCAAATAAAAAGCAGTTTCGCTCCGTTTGTGGTTAGGGCTGTCCAATGGACTCAGGCGCGGAGGGCTCGCGACCCCAGTTCAATGACCATTTAGCCCATTTTGAATAAAAATTCCGATTTGATGGGTTAGAGTTCGGATTCGACAAGAAATTAATTAATTAAATGTGTGTGTATAATTCCCTCGTAGCCTTAATACTGTCTCTTATTTTTCCTCCCTCTGCCATCCCATGTATGAAGTTGACTAGCTCTTTATCTCCGTAGTAGCATTCTCATGCTGTAATAAATGTGAAGACTTTCTGAAGAATAATTGAAGATATAGTTGAATGTGATGATGTTTTTATTAAGTGTAATGTGTGACGCTTGCTCCATCATATATTATATCTATTTTATTTATTCATTTAATATAATCTTACTATTTTTTATACTTTATTGGTTAAATATATTTTATTTATCAAGTATTTATAGTCCATTTATCAAGTCCCAATATGGGCTTTGAAAGTTTGAACTTTGAGTTAATGAGCTCGATAACAGGCTTAAGCTTAAATGAACCGAATTACAGTAAGTCCTTTCAAAACTTATAAAGCCCGAGCTAAGCCCAAGCTAATGTAGCCTTACCAAGCTTAGGCTCGAACAATTCCAAAATTAGTTCATTAGACTCAATAAATAGTCATATCAATGTATTATCTTCCACATACACTTCCATCAAAAGCAAGTCCCTATTTCATCAAGTATAAATGAATGAAATGGACACCTTTATTTTTCCTTACAAAAATTACCCCCATTACGTCCCTCTTCTCCAACACACTAGTTATTCTATAATTATGAGATCTCTTAGATGCACATCACACAAGTCTCTCTCTCTCTCTCTCTCTCTCTCTCTCACACACATACATGCACGCACACACACGCACGTACACCATGTGTCGAGAGAGTACTTCTTGCCATTACAACACTACTATTCTTGGTTCTATAAATTGTCATTAATGCTCAAATTCCCTCCCCTTCTTGAGTCAGAATGTACATCACAAGTTAAAGAACTGGTAAATATGAAGTGAAACTTTTTGTTGAAGCAATGCATATCAATTTGGAGAAATTCAATTTCATATTTAGACTTTTATTTTTTAGAATTATATTAAAATCATTAACAATTTACACCAATTCAGCGGTAGAAGTTACGCACTGATTTGAACACCTATTAGACTTATTTTTTCTTATGTAGAATTGACTTATATTGATTTGCCATTTGTTTGCATATTAAGATTGTGTTGTGTCTCATATGCAAGAATCATGAGAAACAATATATTCCAATTACGAATAGATGAGAGCAATTTAATATATTCCAATTGTGAATAGATGAGAACCTAAATTGCTCACAACATTCCATTTGGCATAAGCATATGGATAATCTGAAATGCAGTTTGGCATACTCAAAATACCTAAGATATGCTTGGGCAAGAAGGCCAATTCACCTTGAAAAAAATGATCCAAAAATATATTTGACATAAAGTTTTAAGGTATGTCCTACCAACGATTTTACTTACCCAATAGTAAAATCCTATAAATAATGCAAAATCAACTCCCATCGAAAGTACATGATGGAAATGTGCAATTAGAACTTTTTTGTGGGCCCTTCTATTGTGAATAAAAAGATGAATCCTATTGCAAATAACATGGGTATTTTGAATTGCGTTGAATCTCTCCACATGATGTGATCTAACTAAAGATTTTGACTCCAACGAGGACAACAATGATCATGGTAGCTCTGGTGAAGTAGTCACATGTATCAATGTCTAAGCCCAGAGTAAACATATGATGAGCCAAACCAAGAATCCAAGAGCAACTATACTAATCATGGCATTTTCTTGAAAAAGTATATATGATGTGACTAACAATATCAAATCTAAGCAAAATGACATCTAGATGACTAAAAAACTAAAGGAGATGCCAATATAATATGGGATCCCCCCCTCTTGTAGGATTAGGAAAGGTTATATCAAGGTTGCAATCAATAAATAGCATTATCCCTACCAATACCAATAGTGATAATAAAATTAGGAACGCTACTAGAATCGACCATGAAAAAAGGGATAATCTATGTGTAGTCCTTACATGTCCACGCATGTTGAAGAAAGTGGTTATAAATTTGATATAATCTAAAATGGATGAAATACCAAACAAATGAAAACTGAAACTTGGTAAATCAACTGTTTTTTCAAAATGGCTAATAATACTTGATGAGAACACCATCATGAGCACTAACTAGCTCATTTTGACCCAATGAAGAGAATAAAAGCTCCTACATAACCAACTGAAGGTCCTAATTCACTACATAATCTTTCTGAGAGAAGAACAAGAAACAAGGGGCAAAACTGTAATTTTACCATTGCAGTATAACAACGAACTTTTTCAAAGGCTAAACAAAGGTCAAAAGGTCTGAATAAGATAATAAGCGGGTTGGATCAGACAGAAAAGGGTTTGTGTGTATCCTGTGAATTAAATGACTTCTTGAAACCCTAAAATAGGCCCACTTGATTAACCAAGGTTCTGGTTAGGATAAAATTTACTTAAATCCTCTAAAAATCATAGAAAAATATTCTATAGGGTTTATAATCTTTAAATTGGCCATTAGAACCCATCTTGACCTAGAATGGGGTCTTAGACAGATATTTACCCTAAATTAAGTTTTTACATAAATTACTTAGTCAAACGTGATCAAACCCAAAATCCAACTTCACCATTGGATTTCTTAGGTCCAATTTAGATTTGTACCAAAATTTGGACCTAAGGGGAACTCATCTTGACCCACTTTGCAAATAGGTCAAGCCTGATTACATTTCTACCCCTATCTTTCGAAAACCCTTACAATCAGCCCCCTGACTTTTCATCATTTTTGGAATTAGGTCCCTACACCATTATAGCGAAGGAATTCTACTCCGACAAGCTTTAGAAGGTGGTTTCTGAAATTTCCTACTTGGAGGGGGTGAGATCAGCGTAACGTAAAAAATGCGGAATTGAAATATAAACAATCTCACAAGATACAATCACACAAAGTACACAAAGTATTTTTAGGTGGAAACCCAAACCGGGTGAAAACCACCACCTAACCCTCTCGAGTTAGGATTTTCCGATCAACCAAGTTGATCAAAAATCACTAAATGAATCACTTTAAACGAGGGTGATTCAACCTCAAATACAACCACGCTACTTAGACGAGGGTAGCGTACCTCAACCCCTTCTCTTCACGAGAAGGATTTTGTCCCTCGAAGGAGACGGGAATTCGCAAAACGAATACCCAACCAAATAACAAAGATAAAATAAACAGGTAATCCTATAGAGCCAACAAAGTAATTTTAAACCTAAACTTCTATAGGAATTAGGAAACTCTCCTTTGAAAGGAGTGCGTCAACGACGCGGATGCGTGTGCCACGCGACGACGCAACGTCGCTCTCGTGAACAACGGCGGGAGAGCGGGTGCGCAACAGCTTGATGCTCTCAAGATGTAGAACTTGAGCTTAGAGAGCAAGAGAGACACAAAAAGGTTTGAAAGTGTATTGCAAGGTGTGTCTTGGTGTTTCTAGGTGTGTGTTTATGTTGCAAAGGTTCCCCTCTATTTATAGAGGCCTTAGGAAGGCTTAGGAAAGGTTCTATAGTCGTTGGGTGCAAAGCCCAAGAGAATCAGCCCGAAATTAGAAACAATCATTGCTCTGACAGCATTTCCAGACGTCTAATTATGGCATCAGACGTCTGGAAGTTCACTTTAAGATGTCTGATTTCAAGGTCAGACGTCAGATTTTGGGCGGGTTCCTTCCTGACTTGAATCAGATCTAAACATGGTTCTTGTGCAAGTCCATCAGACGAC
Source organism: Thalassia testudinum (assembly GCA_037157565.1). Taxonomy (NCBI): domain Eukaryota; kingdom Viridiplantae; phylum Streptophyta; class Magnoliopsida; order Alismatales; family Hydrocharitaceae; genus Thalassia; species Thalassia testudinum. The sequence continues at coordinate 21,372,406 of JAZHRO010000002.1, read as the reverse complement.
ATATAGGACGTCTGGCACTATATCTGGACGTCTGGAAACCTACTTTTTCTGTGGGAATGGATTTCCAAACGTTGCAACGGCTAGAAAATCTCTGAAAAGAGATTTTGGGTCAGCTGAGGCAAAACGGTCAATTATCAGACATCTGGAAAGTCCTATGGACGTCTGATAAGGCTTTAACGGTCACATTCTTGACTGTTCGCTAAGCCAACCAACGGTCCACTAATTGGACGTCTGGCAAAGTCATCAGACGTCTCCTAAGACGTCTGGTTTAAGGTCTGGACGTCTGATTTCATCAGACAGAACTAACTATGTCCAGCCTAATAGTTATCAGACGTCTGAATCAACAGTCAGACGTCTTAAAACACTTTATCAAACGTCTGATTTAGGAATTAGACGTCTGGAAACTCTGTTTGAACCCTATATTGGTTTTTTAAGTATTCTACAGAAAACCTAACTATCCTAGGGTTGTGCAGGTGTTCCTAGGACTACTGTTAGGGTACTTTGAGGCTCTTCAACATAATGTTCTAAGGAAATAAAAAGAGCAAGCAAAATAAAGATAAAAGTACATGAAAGAATTAAATAAAATTCTATCATATTCTTCTTGTCCTTCCATCTTCAATCTAGCGCTCCTCGCGAATCTCCTCTATTCTCCATCAAGCTCCTCCAATCCGTCCTGGATGAGAGCTCGAATTCCGTCTAAACACGTCTACATTTGCAATTGACCTGAAATCTACGACTCCAAGTGCAAATGTTAAATAACACGTGTTTTGTTATCATCAAAACAAATGATCGTGGTGCTCTAGCACCAACAGTTTCTCCCTGATTGCTCAGAGGATCTTCTCCAAAATTGGAAGGGAGATTCTCTTAGAAAATCCCTCCAATATAAACCCATCATGATCCAAGATTCTTTCCCAATCTCTCATGCGAATGCATGAGAGACATGGGTGTCCCAATGGATTCCAACTCCGGCGAGTCTTCTTTCCTTGGGAAGCTTGCTTCTCAAGCCCTAACCGACCTCCAGGGCTCTATTTAAAGGAGCCCAGTTCACCCCGACTCCTCCAAGCTTGAAATTGGGTCGGATAACCCTCACATTCTTCTCTCCTCGCTGGCTGCAACCCTCCGCAAGCTCCGGCGGCTTCTCCCTCGCTCTCTCGTCGCCCAACCACAATACCAGTGGTTGGGTTGTCTTCCTCTCAGTCCTCCGCGTTGCGCAACACCGGCCGGCGTTACCTCTGCCCTATCCTCGCTGCCGCCTCACCTACGGAGGTATTCGTCTTTCCCACATCCGGCGACCATACCGACGTGGGATTCCCTTTCCTTTCATCCTTAGATTAGGTTTATTAGATTCCCTCTCTCTTCTACTCTCGTTCCCTCTATTTCCCTAAACCAACCCTCGACGCCACTGATCACCATCACCTCCTCCACCTCCGGCGATACCTCCGACGAGGTGTCCCTGCCGCTCCACACCTCCATCTACCCTGCCAACCACCCTACAACCTCCGCAACGACTCACTGAACATTTCCCCCCACTCCATTCACTCTATAGACCGCCCAAACATCCCACCAAACACACCCACACATACGCCCACAGTGAACCCTAGGCACGCCACCACAGCCACCCACATGCCATGAAAACACATCCATCACATCCGCTGTGGTCCAGCGAAGCTCCCTGGGCAATTTGACGTGGCCGCGAGGCCGTTCTCATGTTTTCAAGTATCTGGCCACCGGCCGCCATTGACGAAGGAGCTTGAAGCTTGCTTGCTGCGCTCCAGGTGCTGCTGCTCTAGGTGATAGTCCCACGCAGTGTGGACTTGAGGCGCACATGCACTCAAGTTCTCAATCGGAGTCAAGAGCCCTTGAAGCCTCGCCAATTGAGCCACGCATTTGCTGCTGCAGCGCGCAAGGGAGGTGGGACATTTAGTCCCACCTCGGAATTGAAAGGAGGCCCGTGTGCACATAAAAGGATTTTGTGTTAGAGGCTTATCGCCTCCAACACTGAGGGTGAGGTCCTCCTCCCCCCCTCTCGCGGTCACGTCCGTGGCACTGCCCACGCGGACCAGGCCACGACTCGTTTACCCGATCGACTCACTCCTCGCTCACCACCCACGCCGGTGAGCCTGAACCCGAGTCTCTGTTAGGTCCGATTACTCGAACCGGTTGTGGCTCTGGGAAAGTGAACCTGAAATAGAGAAGAGAGAAAGAGAGGAAAGCTACGCAGGGGAAGGGGGGTTTTGCCTTGGAAAGTTTGGCCCCACACTTAGCCAAATTCAGAGATAAAGAAGAGGTCAAGCAGTGAAGAAGAAGGAAAGAGAAGGGCCAGAGAAGGAGGAAGAAACTGAAGAAGAAGGACCGCAAAGGCTTAAGGCAAAGCAAAGAAGGAAGGAGAAGATAGAGAAGAAGGAAGAAGCTAAAGAAGAAGGCTTGCAAACTCATTAGAGAAGAGAAGAAGAAGAAGTAAAGAAAGAGAAATCAAAGCAAAGCACTGTAGCGCACAACTTTTAAGACGTCTGATTGCAAAATCAGACGTCCAATTTTTATATGCTCTCAATTATTTTGTCTACAATTATTTTTACTCTTCATATACTCATGCTTTACACTCCTAATTAGATTTTGAGTAGTATTATGTGTTCAATTTGCATTTATTGTTGAGATTAGTGCGTGAATTCCATTTGCTCTCTGTGTTCGACCTCGGAATATATTCGAGTAATAAAATTGTATTTGTTTTGAATGCTTTTTCGACTGTACTACAATGCAACCCTTTTAAATACCAATCCAATGCTCTCAACATTTTGGCATCGTTGCCTGGGAGAAATGAGCAATTCACCACTATTCTCTACATTAGTTAATTATATTTGAGCACTAACTTGGCCTATTTGCTTTATTGTAATTTTGCAAGGTACTTCACGAGGAGATCTTCCGCGCAAATCAACCACTCTAAGGCAGGTAACTTCTCTAGTCTTCCCTAATCAACCTCCTAATCTTGGAAAGACAAAAAAGGAAACAATCAATTAGGAATCACCTGCCTTAATTTTCATAGTAATTATCATTTAAAAGACAAGTTTCCTGAGTTGCAAGAATTTTTTCAAATCTCATTAAAGTTGAAGCGATTTTTAGAGATCCTACCCTAAAAATTCCTGTGCCTATTAGATATTACGCTTAATTTCTAATCTTCTTGGACTACGCACTTCTTGTTTGAAGCCTAAGGAGAACATTTGTGAAAATCAAAGAGGACTTGAAAATAAAGCCAATTAGGGTTTCTACATTAGGGTTTTTGAGTGCTAGTTCACACTTGCCTTTATAAAAGAAAACAAACCCACCCGCATTTATGTGCTACCCAAACCCTTGATTGAAAAGATCTAGTCAAGTAAAGCCCTAAAATCAGGCTCTAAAATCCCTTGAACATTAAAATCCTTGGACCTAATAACCTGGGAGTCAAATTAGGGTGATTTCTAGGTCTTGACCTAGAGTCATTCTGCCATCTTTAGGGTAGGTGTTCATGCGACGAAATCGTGTTTTAAGAAGACATTCGTTGCAGTATAGTTGAAATCGTCGTATAAACAATTTACAATTTTATTACTCGAAATTCAAAACTTCCGAGGTCAAACACAGGGAGCAAATTGGTATTTTAGAAGCTTAAGAGCACAACTCTCAATTTAATAAGAAGCAATGACCAATTCAATCAAAATTAAGAAGTAATGTCAAATGTAGAAATAATGTCCAAAAATTGGACGTCTGATGAAAAATTAGAAATCTTAAAAGGGTTTTGCTACAATGCTTGGTTTGTGATTTTTGGCCTTCTCTTTCTCTCTTCTTTCTTCTCCTCTGCTGCTGTGCTTCTTTTGCCTTCTTAGGCTTCTTTCTTCTTTGCTGCGCCTCCTCCTTCTTCTTCCTTGGCCTCTGTAGTCTTTCTTCTTCTTCTTTTCCTCTCTGCTACGCCTCCTCCTTCTTCTTCTTCTGCAGCTCCTACTTCCTCTTCCTTTCTCTTCTCTTCCTCTGCCGCTCCTCTGCCTTGAGTTCTCCTTCCTTCTTCTTCTGCCTTTGCCTTCAACCACACCTTCTCCTTCAGCTGCTCCTCTTCTTCTTCCCTGCGCACACACATAGAAGCAAAACCTAGCCCCTACCCTCCCCGCGTCTCTCTCTCTCTCTCTCTCTCTCTCTCTCTCTCTCTCTCTCTCTCGCTTTTAGGAATGCTCTCCCAGAGCCTTCTCGGGTTATCGAGTTGGATATGCGCACTCGGGACCAGGTCCACCGGCGTGCGGTGGTTGGCGAGGAGTGCACAGGTTAGTCGAGTATACAGGTCAGAGCCAGGTCCGCGTGGCGTGGGGTCATGGACGAGGCGGTGGGTGAGTGGGACCTCACCCCGTGGTCAGGAGGCAATGAGCCTATGACAGCTTTTCACTTTGTTCAGCTGCGCCCACAGCTGATCTTCCGAGGTGGGACTAAATGTCCCACCTTCCTCGTAGGCACCCGCAGCAAACGTTCGCGTCCAATTGCAGAGGCTGCGTGGTCGTCGACTCCAATAGCTGGGTTGGAGATGTGCACGAAGGAAACTTGCACAACCTGGGACCTGGAGCCTGACTCCTGGAGTTCTGGACGAAGCTCTCAAGCTTGCCTTGTGCTCTATCAATGGCGACGAAGGCCTGGCCCCTGTCAATAAGAAAACAGCCTTGCAGCCTCGTCAAAACACACAGGGAGCTTCGCCTGGACATGGCGAAGGTGGGACAGTGGTCGACGTGGCACGAGGTGGCCTGAGTGTGCGTGCCTAGGTCACCCTGCGCGTGTGAATATGGGTGTATTCGGGGGGCGTTCTGGGTGTGTGGTGGAGAGATTGGAGTAGGGGGAAATGGTCAGTGAGGTGTTGCGGAGGTCGTAGGGTGGTTAGCGAGGTGGATGGAGGCGTGGAGCGGCGAGAACACCTTGCCGGTGGTCTGGTCGGAGGTGGGAACGATGGTGGTGGTCAGTGGCTGTTGAGGGGTCGAAAGTGTGAATTAAGAGGGGAAATGAAGAGGGAGAGAGGAGGAACTTATCTGTGGGTCTCTGGACGAAGGGGGGAGGCAGAGGGTGAGCGGCGCGTATTAGCCGTCATCGGAGACGAAAGCCCTGAGGTGAGGATGACGGTGACGAGGAAGGGGTCGGAGGGGCATGCACGGGTACGGCGCGGCATGGAGGAGCACGGAGGAGAGGACTCTGCCACTGGTATGGTGGCAGAGTGACGAAATGAGGGAGAGAGAGTCGCTGGAGCTTGTGGGCTACTTGGTCGGAGAGGGAAGAGATGAATTCTTCGGCCAAATCAAGCTTACTCCATGCGGAGGGATCTAGATCTTCTTTTATAGGCACTGGCAGAGGGAGAGTCGCAAGGATGCGGCCAAAAGTCTTCGCCGAAGGCATGGGCGGAGTGAAACCCATATCTCTCGAGCATTTGCACAAGAGGTATGGGACGATTCAGGGCATGGGGAGCTGCTCATGCGGTAGGGGGTTCGCAGAGAGCTCCCCTTTCAAATCTGGGAGTAGCTCCCTGGGGAAACGAGGAGAAAATCGCCTTAAAACCTCGCCGGAGGTATGGGTCCCTGCTACAATGGCAGAGGGACCTGAATGAAGAAAGTGATGAAAAGTTGAGGGGGTTTTTGCAAGGGTTTCCAAAAGTTAAGGGCCAGAATGTAATTAGGTGGATCATTTTGCAAAGTAGGTCAAGATGACCTTCCCTTAGGTTCAAATTTTGGTACAAACCTAATTTGGACCTAAGGAATCCAATGGTGAAGTTGGATTTTAGGTTTGACCACGTTTGACTGGACATTTTGCATAAAAATCTAAATTAGGTCAAATATTGGGTTTGGTCCCCAATCTAGGTCAAAACAGGTTCCAAAGGTCAAATTGAAGATTCTAAACCTTAGAGGATATTTTTCCATGAATTTTAGAGGATTTAGTTGATTTTTATCCTGCCTGGAATCTTGTGAATTTAAGTGGGTTTGTTTTAGGGTTATAGAATGCCATTTAATTCTTAAATTTCACAATAACCCTTTTCTGACTGAACCATCCCACTTTTTCTCTTATTAAGTCCAATTGACCTATGTCTAGACCTTGAGAAATCCCGTTGATGCACTGCAATGGTAAAATTGCAGTTTTACCCTATTCTTCAGGTATTCTTTTCAAATTAGTAATCCCTGGAATTAGGCCTTCCTTTAGGTTATGCAAGAGCTTTTGTTCATTTTATTAGATCAAAATAAGCTAATTAGGGCTTATGATGAGGTTCTCATCAGCAGGTCAGGTAAAGTTAGACTACATTGTAGGCCAACCAAGCTCCAAATTAGGTCATAAATTAAAACAACTGCTAATTCAAGTGAAATCAAAGGCACAAATTAGGATATAAAACTGGTAGACTTAAGAGGTCAAGTTATCCATTCTGGTATACCTGGACCCTCAATGACAAGAGAGGTCAGGTGGGAGAAACCCTATAACCCATGGGGGCGCTCTACCGTGTAGGAGTCTTTGCGGAACTCTCCCTCTCTGGCTGCCCAGGTAATTCTCAGGTGGACGACTTTTTGACTAAGGTATATCATCTGCCCTAAACCTCTATAGTCATCCAAAAATCTTTGGGTGCCTTGATTGGGCCAACATCACATCCAGTCCCTCATCCCTTCTATTTAGAGCACACAGACATATTTTCATTAGGAATCTCTTCCAGATCAAATCACTTCATTCTAAAACTTGAATTTTGATTCTACATCTTGATTCCACCATCTGATTCAAACATGCAGCCTGGTTACTTAGGAAGACCATTGGAGAAACCTGAATCACAAAGATCCATGAGAGATAGAATGGTTGAGGATGCCTTTGAATTTTATGAGATTGAGTACAAAACCTCAAAACCAGCAGAAGACATTCAGGTTAGTGTATCAACAACAACAACCTTCATTATAAACTGTGCCCAATTGTTATTAACAGAAGCAACAAAGGGATCAACCTGAGACATTCTCATAACAGGATATATTGAGATAGAAAAATTGCATAACTTTGAATACCTCCAATGCATGACAAATCCTGTACTTTGGGAAAAACACCAAGATGATCTTGAAAAATGGGAAGAAATGATGAAATTGTTGAAACAAGTTATCGATCAAAAATACCCGTACATGCCCCAAATAGTTAATGAAACATCTTGGACTAATATTGAGGATCAATTTGATTTCCCAAAGCCTGAGTTTGAGACATAAGGTTGTTGTGGTACCCAACCCAGATGGAATATAACATGCCTAATCTTGAATTAGGTTGGGAAGTCTCGATTGTAGGAGAGCATGATTTTGAGCCAACCCTATAAAATCAAAATCCTGGTTCACCAAGCATAGAATTCCTAGACTCCTATAAGAATGAGATTGAATCAAAACCTCTCGAGGGTGTAAATCCCGCTCCTTATTTTGATAAGGTAACCCTCGAAGGCAATTCTGACCTAGATTCTAGTAATTCAACCCACATCCTCAGCTTAGAATCTGGATCTGAGTCTTCTTGGGACGATTACAAGGCCCCGTATGTCGAAGATCAAAATTTGAATTGGGATTATGATTCTGGGCCTGTATTTGATGAATGTCCCTCTCCAACATCCTCAGAGATACAGATTGATTTTTTGGAAGTCACGCCAATCTACGATACAGAAACCGAGGAGTTGGAAGAGTAGGGTTTTGATTGGGTCTTTCCAATAAGCCTAGAACTCGAGCTTAGACCTAATAGGGACACCTTTTTGAGCTCAGAATCTACAAATAGGCTAGACCCAAGTCAGGCTGCTGAGTCTACATCTTGTGATTTATTTTGTGGCGGAACCTCTGTTCTCGAATCCGATTTAGAATTTAAGTCTCGCAATTTCTCCGACGATTTCGAATCTTACTATGATTTCGGAGAACCATTGTTTCTTGACAACCACAAGCTAATCTACGACCTCAACTCACACGATTCATTCTTCGACTATAACTCTGAGGTCCCTAATCCCGAGATCATTGATCTAAATTCAGGTTCCATTGAGATGGAATCATCTTTTTTCGCTCCTCAGGAATCAAAATCAAAAAGTGCCAAGAGTGACTACAATCAAGAATTCAAATCATTTCTTGACTCAGATTTTCCTCATCCTATAAACACTTTTCAGGCATTTACCTTTGAATTTGACGGCTACTATGAGGACTTTCTAAATGAACCCACCTTTAAACCATTACTAGAAGAGCCCTCATACACAACTCTTATGGAAGCCATCTTTACATATACATAACCTATTCAAACCCGTTTTCAACCCTGACCCGCAACCGGACTCAATTTTTGTTCTGATTCCCCTCTTACTGAGTCGATTGCAAATGATTCGCCTCCACATGTTTATCGGGTTTTGGACAATGATCAGACTACAAATCATGCCCCATTATTCTCTCATCACTCTTGTAGGGTTTCCGCATCATTCACTGATTATTTTAAGGATCCCTACTCTGATCAGGCTAATTCGACTCAGCCAAACTCTGAATTCACACTTCCGTATCATTCCGAGCTTCACAGCATATGGTGGGTTCCGCATCTCTTGATCAACTTTTATCAACCCACTAGATTGATTGGGTTTGGGCTGTATCATCAGCCTGTTGATCTGAACAAGCACCTAGTTGGACCAACTAGGCTCTTTATTAAGGTGCTTATTTTACAAAAATCAGTTGATTTGACCACTCCCTCTCCATACCATTTCCCACTCGGCTAAAGGCGTTGAATTTAGCGCTTAACGGGAGGCAAACCGTCATTCCAAAAACCCGAGATCCTTCTGATTATCCTTTTATACTTCACGTCTATTGCACCTTGAGTTCAATTTTAGAACAGTCGAATCCACCTTTAGTACACGTGCCAAAGCTTGAAATCGTCCGCAACAGTCATTCCCGATCCGTTCGCTAACCCAATAATCCTGTTCTAAATTCCTGAACCTAAACCTATTTCACACCCTCCGTTTACAATGAGGACATTATAAAACTTAGGCATGGGAGGTGGTAAAGTGCAAACATACAAAAGTCAAAAATTTGGAAGGGTTCTCACAAAAAAATCTCATATTCCAAAAATACCAAAAAAATAGAAAATTGTGAAAAAGAACAAAAAATTGAGAGGAGAGAAATTTTTGAGGCCATACAAATCTTGAGGAGAAAAAGAGAAGATAAAAATGTCAAAAAGTAGCACAAATTGAAAAGAAAAAGAAAAGAGATAGTCATTAGTAAGAAATTAAGGAATTAACTGAGTTCTAGACCATATCAAGAAAAAGAAAATGAAATGAAGAAAGTGCTAATGAAACACAGAAGATATTAATAGGAATGCTGATCTTAGGCCTCTTGGATTATGACCATAGGCTTAAAAAATTTAAGTATCCGCTAAAATCTGGATAGTCCTCAAGAGATTGAGTAAAATGTGAAGCTCAAGTATTAGGTCTAAAGGCTTAGCAAGTATTCCACCTCGTTAACTGGCCTCTAGTTTGCGGGACTCAGTAACCTAAGCACCCCAATCCATATACAAGCTAGTTCGCATAAGTATCAAAATCACGCAAATGCATTTAAATTGTTCTGAAAAAGTCGCCTAGATTAGGAGCGACCGATCAACACAAGTTGATTTAGACAAGTTCCCGGGGCGGAGAGGCGGGAAATTTCCCTCGAAGATGCGCAATAACATATCGTCTCCTCGGTGCTTGTCTCCTAGGATATTTACATATCCTACCAGGGGCATGTAAGCACCCTATGTTGGTTCAGATGCCATGGGCGACATTATCCTGAAATGTCAATTGTCAGGATCTGGATTTGGCTACAGAACGCCATGAGCAGAATTATCTCGAAATCTCGAAAGCTAGGGTTCTGGGGTTTGCCGTGGGCGATGTTATCCCGAAGCATCGATTTCCAGGGACCCTTTGAGGATTGATGATGGGGACTAGGAATCCGATACAAACCGTGTTAGGAAGCCAATCCGAAGCTAGAAATAAAAAGAAAAGAGAGAGAACTCTCCAAACAAAGAAAATTCCCCTGTCTCACTCTTACAAAAACGCACTGCAAATTGAACCAAGGCTAAAATATGTTACAAGCACGGGTGCTTTAAGTGCGGAGACCAACGAACCTTAGGATAGTTCTTGTGGGCCTTAAAAACCTTCGCGGTAAACTGAGGCTAGAGTTGGTTTGGTCCGGATCTTGATTGGTAGTTGAGTACCTCTAGGCCTACTATTGGCATGCTAACCTAATCTACAAAAGAAAGCACACATCATAGTTTTTGAACATCAAAGGAACTCACGGTCTAGAATCAAAGTTAAAACCTTAAAATTTTGCTAAGGGACTAGCAAAGCTAGGCATGGGGGTATGATGGGAACACCATCATGAGCCCTAACTAGTTCATTTTGACCCAATGAAGAGAATAAAAGCTCCTACATAACCAACTGAAGGTCCTAATTCACTGAATAACCTTTCTAAGAGAAGAGAAAGAAACAAGAGGTAAAACTGCAAGGGGTAAAACTGTAATTTTACCATTAGAGTACAACAATGGGTTTTCTCAAGGGATAAAAAAAGTCAAAAGGTCTAAATAAGATAATAAGTGGGTTGAATCAGACGGAAAATGGTTTATGTGTATCCTGTGAATTAAATAACTTCTTGAAATCCTAAAACAGACATACTTGATTAACCAAGGTTATGGTCAGGATAAAATTTACTTAAACCCTCTAAAAATCATAGAAAAATATTCTATAAGATTTAGAAACTTTAAATTGGCCATTGGAACCCATCTTGACTTAGAATGGGGTCTTAGACAGATATTTGCCCTTAATTAGATTTTTGCATAAATTACCCAGTCAAACATGGTCAAACCCAAAATTCAACTTACCATTGGATTCCTTAGGTCCAAATTAGGTTTGTACCAAAATTTGGACCTGAGGGGAACTCATCTTAACCCACTTTGCAAATAGGTCCAGCCTGATTACATTTCTACCCCTATCTTTTGAAAACCCTTACAATCAGCCCCCTATATTTTTCATCATTTTCACAATTAGGTCCCTCCGCCATTATAGCGGAGGAATCCTACTTCGGCGAGCTTTGGAAGGTGGTTTTTCCCTGATTGCTCAGAGGATCTTCTCCAAAATTGGAAGGGAGATTCTCTGAGAAAATCCCTCCAATATGAACCCATCATGATCCAAGATTCGTTCCCAATCTCTCATGTGAACGCATGAGAGACATGAGTGTCCCAACGGATTCCAACTCCGACGAGCTTCCCAAGCCCTAACCGACCTCCAGGGCTCTATTTAAAGGGGCCCAGTTCGCCCCAACTCCTCTAAGCTTGAAATTGGGTCGGATAACCCTCACATTCTTCTCTCCTCGCCGGCCGCAACCCTTCGCAAACTCTGGCGGCTTCTCCTTCTCTCTCTCGTCGCCCAACCACAATACCAATGGTTGGGTTATCTTCCTCTCAGTCCTCCGCATCGCGCAACACCGGCTGGCGTTACCTCTGCCCTGTCCTCGCTGCCGCCTCACCTACGGAGGTATTCGTCTTCCCCACATCCGGCGACAATACCGATGTGGGATTCCCTTTCCTTTCATCCTTATATTAGGTTTATTAGATTCCCTCTCTCTTCTACTCCTGTTCCTTCTATTTCCCTAAACCAACCCTCGATGCCACTGATCACCATCACCTCCTCCACCTCCGGCGATACCTTCGGCGAGGTGCCCCCACTTCTCTGCACCTCCATCCACCTCGCTAACCACCCTACAACCTCCGCAACGACTCACTGATCATTTCCCCCCACTCCATTCACTCCATTGACCGCCCAAACATCCCACCGAACACACCCACACATACACCCATAGTGAACCCTAGACACGCCACCACAACTACCCACATGCCACGAAAACACATCCATCACATCCTCTGTGGTCCGACAAAGCTCCCTGGGCGATTTGACATGGCCGCAAGTCCGTTCTCATGTTTTCAGGTATCCGACCACAGGCCGCCATTGACGAAGGAGCTTGAAGCTTGCTTGCTGCGCTCCAGGTGCTGCTACTCCAGGTAATAGTCCCAGGCGGTGTGGACTTGAGGCGCACATGCACTCAAGTTCTCAATCAGAGTCAAGAGCCCTTGCAGCCTCGCCAATTAAGCCATGCATCTGCTGCTGTGGCGCGCAAGGGAGGTGGGACATTTAGTCCCACCTCGGAACTGGAAGGAGGCCCATGTGCGCACAAAAGGATTTTGTGTTAGAGGCTTATCGCCTCCAACACTGATGGTGAGGTCCTCCTCCCCCCTCTCACGGTCTCATTCGCGACATTGCCCACGCAGACCTGGCCACGACTCGTTTACCCGGCTGACTCACTCCTCGTTCACCACCCACGCCGGTGAGCCTGGACCTGAGTCTCTGTTAGGTCTGATTACCCGAATCGGCTGTGGCTCTGGGAGAGTGAACCTGAAATAGTGAAGAGAGAAAGAGGGGAAAGCTATGTAGGGAAGGGGGGTTTTGCCTTGGAAAGTTTGGCTCCACACTTAGCCAAATTCAGAGACGAAGAAGAGGTTAGGTAGTGAAGAAGAAGGAAAGAGAAGGGCCAGAGAAGGAGGAAGAAACTGAAGAAGAAGGACCGCAAAGGCTTAAGGAAAAGTAAAGAAGGAAGGAGAAGATAGAGAAGAAGGAAGAAGCTGAAGAAGAAGGCTCGCAAAGGCAGAAGAGAAGAGAAGAAGAAGCAAAGAAAGAGAAATCAAAGTAAAGCACTGTAGCGCACAACTTTTAAGACGTCTGATTGCAAAATCAGACGTCCAATTTTTATATGCTCTCAATTATTTTGTCTACAATTATTTTTACTCTTCATATATTCATGCTTTACATTCCTAATTAGATTTTGAGTAGTATTATGTGTTCAATTTGCATTTATTGTTGAGATTAGTGCGTGAATTCCATTTGCTCTCTGTGTTCGAATTCGAAATATATTCGAGTAATAAAATTGTATTTGTTTTGAACACTTTTTCGGCTGTATTAGAACGCAACCCTTTTAAATGCCGATCCAGCGCTCTCAACAATACTACTTAAGGGTGAACAAATCATCAATGGTTCCCTTCTCTTTAAGGAGGAGAGAGCTTTTCTTGATTGGGCATCAAGAGTGTTGTTTGCATCGTGGCTTGGGCTACCCTTGAAGTAGCATGATTTAGTGATTTTGGGATTAACTTGGGAATAATCCTAAGTTAGGAGACCTAGGAGTAACTTTTGTCATTGAGAGAGTTTTCCACAACACCTTTCGTGTAGGTGTTATTGACCTACTTGTGCATTCATTTCATAGTGCATTTTCATTGGACCCTATTCGTTATTATAACTACTATTTAGATTGTAATTAGCACTATTCACACCCCCCCTACACCTAGTGCTTCCAAAATGATGCTCATTAATGGGAGTGCAGTACTGGATAAATAACTTCTCACTATGGACTTCTCCTCAACCTTGACATGTTCAAGAACATCATCATGGATAGGGTTGATTACAATAATAGGTTTAGGTCCTTCATCCTCATTATGAATCACATTGGCTATTCTAGTTGGGTGATCTGCAAAACATTGCCCCTTTTAAGAGTATGAAAGTAGATGCTATCACTATGAGTTGATTGGGGTTAAAGGGTTCCTTAAGCGGGTTGCATAGAACATCTGGGCCTTAGCATCACCCATTTTAGGAGTGTGAAGTGATTAGGCGAACAAAATATTTTTCACCTCAATAATTTTTGATGAGGTAGCATTTGCTGTGTCTAATATCTTCTTAGGGAACTTCTTTTGAAGTGCCCTGATTGCCAATAGTATTGACACACCATTGTTGCCTTTCCATCCTTCGTTATTGACTGCTCATTATCATCCCAACCACTTTTTGTGTTATGGAATCTACCTTGATTCTAAGTTTCACCTTTTTTATGCTCAATCCTAAGTGCGCACTTGATTTTCATTGCTTTTTCTATTATTTCTACCAAGGTTCCTAGCTCCATTCCTACAATTTGGAGCTTGATTATGGGGTTCAATCATAAGACAAATCTACATCATTTCTCTTCCTCATCTGCTTGAACTCCACTGGAGAATTACGAGAGTTCTAGGAATTTTGTCCTATTTTCAGATACTATCATGCTTCCTTGTTGAAGGCATTGGAACTCCACTCTCTTTCATTCTCACCATTCTTGAGGATAGTATTGGGCATTGCAAAGTTGAAGAAATTACCCCCATGAGATTGGGGACAATATGGATTCCTTGATCGTAATTCACCAATGTTTCCTTCCAGCTGATACGCAATAAGGTGTCCTTTGTGTTTAGCTCCCAGTTGTAGAGCATTTAACACTTTGGTGATCTTCAATAGCTAATTGTCAACCTTGTTTTGATCACCTTTTTCCTAAAAGCATTAGTGGCTTGAGCTTCCTAAACATATCAAAATTAGAGTTATGAGACAGTGCCCCTTTGTCTTGTTCCTTCATACGAGGATTTCCATTTTTGCCACTAGTACTACCTTTTAGTACCCTTGGCATTAGGGTTACTTGTATTTCCATTTACTTCATTTTGATTGAAAAATGGATGTCCTTGAATTTATCTGATTAGACATATCTAGGATGTTTTGTAATAACTTATGAATCTAACCATTGTCACACCCAAAAACACTAAACCTTGTTAGAGTTGGGTTTACGAGTAAAGTTCAGGTGATACCTGAACCTAGATAATAAGGGTTGGTTATGTGTCCCAAGTACAAATCCAGTTTCTTAAGTTACAACACAATGGGGATGGTAACATTAATTGTTCGGAAATGACAAAGAAACTATATTCCATGGAAAAGGCAAAAAAAATAATAATCCGAAATTCCAAACCCATACCTAGTTTAGACTTGAATCTTAGACTTTAGAACACTGTCTTCTCACACTTGCTTCACTCTGACTTAGCTAGAACTTGACAGTCTAATGTTTCACCTAGAAAACTAAGTAGTCCACTGCTTCACCTAAAAATAAGACACAAACCTCTTCTCAATATTCAAGATCCTAGTAATGCTATTTCATTTAGGATCTTTTGAGCATTCATTACACTTGAGATCATTGAAAAGCTATTCCACTCAAGATTGGCTGAGCACAAATTCCTATGATCTTTATGGTACCTCAGGATCACCCGCTTTTGTAGGTGTTTATAGAGCTTTCGCTATAAGGATCTCATTTCGATGATTGGCTCGTGGCTTGTCACCATAATCAGGAACTCTCTAAAGTTTCAGTTAACCACTAATAGCCATCAGCTACCACATACCTCGGGTTTCCAACTTGATACGATGAGCCCCTCGTTTCATAGAGTTGCAGTGTTCCATCATACAACTACACCTAAATACAAATCTGTTAATGTAGCTATACAACCTAGGTTTCTGTTACGAACAGGGCATCAGGCGTCGTTTAAGACGTCTGGGAAGTGGCCCAGACGTCTGGAAGCCTTCCCAGATGTCTGGTATTAAATTTTTTCGACGTACAGGTTCGCGTCTGCGCGCATGCGCACGCAAACTGAACCCGCCACCCTCCTTCTCTTTCCTCTCCCTCCCTGCAGACACAGCCTTCCTCTTTCTCTCTCTCCCCGCGCTACCTTCAAATAGCGCCTCTCCCTCACCCTCACTTCACCGCCTTCTTCTCCTTCTCCCTGTCAGCGAGAGAGCGAGCGAGAGCGGCAGTAGCGACTGCTGCGGGTGTGTGGGGAGGAGAAGCTGTTGCAAGAGGAAGAAGGAGCTCGACCGCGAGGGTGCGAGCTTGTCGGGGGCAGCTAGAGTCGACCGGCGGGAGAGCAGCGAGCGTGGGGTGCCGCGGAGGAGCTGCTGCAGCTCAGGCAGTAGGCGGACGCGGCGTGGCACGGCCGTGCGCTGCGGGCAGAGAGTGAGAAGGTTTGGATTCTGGGAAAATTTCCCAGAATCAGACGTTTGGACTTACGTCCAGACGACGCAGGAGACGTCTAGAGGAAGGTCCAGACGTCTGACAAGTACGTTATTTTTATCTTCTCCTTCTTTCACGTGTACGGCCATGCAGCCGTTCCGCCGAGGTCTTCTGCACCTTTTTGTGATGAGAGTGGGTGTGTGTGTGTGCAGGACTTGTTTGGGAAGGCGCAAGGGCTCGCCATCCCACAAAGATCAGACGTCTAGGCACAGCACTAGACGACGGATAGGGCTTCCAGACGTCCGAGGTGACAATCGGACGTTTGGAAACTAAGTCCAGATGTTCTAGCGGGCTTCTGGACGTCTGAAGGACTACACAGACCAAGGTATGACCTGAGCTACCTTTTAAGACGTCTGGAAGAAGTTCCAGACGTCTGATTTTGGACAGATTGGTTGTTTTTGACTCGTTTAGGGTCCGTTCGGAGTCCGTTTTCCACGTTTCAAGTTTCATTCTTCCCAGATTTAATTCCTCTACCTATTTACAGTAATTGTATACTGTTCTGAGTAACTCTTTGTGTTAATCCTTGTGTTAGGATCCCGTTCCATTGCGGCTCTAGGGGTTGTAGAGGCGCGCGGGATTGCCGACCACGCCCCCAATACTCCCGATTTTGCGGGTAGAGTGGCCCTTTAATTTATTTATCAAAAATTGTACATTTATGAAACAATTAATAGAGTCTAGGGCATTGCATGAACCCTAGGGCTGAAAAATTAGATTGAATGATAGATCATAGGGCATTACATGAACCCTAGGACAAACTAGATTGAATGATAGATCCTAGGGTATGGCATGAATCCTAGGACTGGAAAACTAGTTGAATATATATACGTTGCAGTCTTGGAAAAGTAGAAAGGAAACGATAACTGCCTGTAAATTGGTTAACAGCTGCCTGTTTAAGAATGAATAATCACTGTGAGAACATGGGTTATACGGATATAAAACTGGAACGGTAAAACCTAAATTTGCTGACTTAAAAGAGCATGAACCGTACGGAGAATTAAGAGTAGAACTCCTGGAAAGTGAATAGAATAGAATTAGGGAAATGAGCTGGCCCTTGAGTACGGAGTACCAAGGAGAGCAACTGTCCCCCTGTTTAGTACAGAGCGGAGCTAGCTGCCCCAGGGACCCGGGGTTAGGTCTGGCCACTTTGTACCGACTTTTGGCCCTCGTGTACACAGTACCGAGGAGAACTACTAGTGTAGGGAGAGCACTAGCTACTCCACGGGCCCTGGGGTTCTACTAGCCCTCCTACACTGACTTGTTAGGCCCACTGGGCAAACCAGGGTAGTCAGGCGAGGGTGCGCGGACTGTGGAGGGGCAAGACCCCTGTTTGGTTATTGTGGAGGGGCTGGGCCCCTATTACTGAGAGGGCTCTGCCCTATACTGGTTCCGTGCTGTGCTTTGGGCGCACCCGTTAACAGAAATGACTGACCGCGTGATAGTACGGGGTAGCTACCCGTGCGTTTATCGCGCATGCCGTAGTCACCGTTATGTCTGTCAGCGACCTTGGGGTGGTTGATTGAGGGTAGGACCACCACGGGGGACTCTCTCGGCCAAGAGAGCACCACGTGTTACTTCTACTTTTCGGAAAAGACTGCAATCAAGATCATTCCCACGAGGAACATTCAAGATCAAGAAAAGGATATGAGAAATAATTCAATAGTGAATAAATGGAAAAATATAAAGAAAGAAATTAAAAATATAACAGCTACTGTCCACCGTACTGTCTCTGAGCTTTTAGTTGCCACTCTACTCAGCATTTCGCTGACGTGTCACCTTTGTTACCTTTTCAGGACCAGGTATTGAGCAGCCAGAGTCGGCGGCTGCAGAGGGCGCTGGGCCTAGTAGAGCCTAGTAGTGTTACTTGTAGTACCCAATGTACTTTTCTTGTTGTTGTTGTGAGTAGTTTCTGTTACCCCTGTACTCTTTTCATTGTAAGCTTCATGTTTATGTATATGTTTAATTCTCTATTGTTGTGGTGGTGTATATTGTAGTATTTCTTTTCTTTACTGCTGTATTTTGTTACTGCTAGTTATGTACATGGTGAATGTGGTTTCTTTTACTGCTCTTTTGGTTACTTTCTCGTTGGACGACTAGGTCTTGGGATCAGTCGAGTCGGTCCGATTCTCGTATCTCGTAGGGATTCGGGAACCGGGTCGTTACAGTTTCAAATCCTACGTTCTAACCAAGTTCTATGAGATGTCTACGACATCTTCCTAAAGCCTACACTTAGAAGATTTAGGGTATATCCTTTCACTAGTAGTTAGGATCTTTATTCTTATCATTGAGTTCAACTTCCAAGCATTACAACTCATTTATTATTATTTAGCCCATTTTTCCTTTTTCATTGTGAATATCACTCCATCTTCTCTAGTTAAGAGCATGCATCTCATGGGCATTAGGCCTAAATCATATTACAACTTATTTACAATCGTTAGGCCCTTGACAAAGTTAATACTCTATCATTTTATGGTAAGTTTAATGATCCAAATTGAAGATCCGACTCCACATTTGGATCGTGCATCTCAAAATGAACCTAACAACACTGATGTAAACACGTTTACACTACTTAAGATGTCTATTTATGCATGTTCTTAATCATAGGATTGCATTACATGTTATAAATATTGCATAACATGCCTCATCTTTCATTTAGAGTAGTTTGAATAAAATGGAGGTTAATTGTCACCTTTTATATGCTTGGATAGGGAAAATTTTTTATCGGGGCCTCGGATCGAAGATCCAATCATACAGATGTGATCAGGGCGACGATTGGAGTTCAACGACTCCAAGATCGCCCTAATCAGGCATCTGTAGCATCAGATAGTGACCGGGGAATCCTAGAAGATCAAGGGCCAAGATGGTGTAAATCCACAGTTCAAACAACAAATCCGACCGCACGGATGGATTCGAATCGACGATCGCAACCTAACGACACAAAAATCGAGTCAATCTGATACCCGTGGCACAATCTACATCATCTAGAAGATGGACGGCCAAGATGGCGCCATCTCGGCCGCACGCAACCGCTGAAGCCCCTGCATCCGCCCTTCCCCGCCGTTGGATCAAGATCCAACCGCTACGATGCGCCCGCGCTGAAGTCAGGCGCTCGACACAAACGCGCCCCCAGCGCATTGGTCGAGCGCTCTAACGCGAAGCGAGAGCGCATGTTCGAGCCTCACCACGCGGAATTTGGAGCGGGGGTGTGCCTTTTATCGGCTGCACGCGCCCGATAGCGCCCACGCACTATTGCATGCCCGGCGGTAATGCGGCATCGCACGCGATCGGGCACTCACTGAGGAGGCGGGCGTAGCGCAATCTAAGCCGTCCAATCTCGCAATTGGACGGCTGAGAATGGCCGGACGTGCGCATGCGTTGCGCACGCGAGCAAGCGAGCGGGCGCACGTGCCACCCACTACTCCCACGTTCAGACCTTTAGCGACGGTTTTATCCGTCACTAAAGGTCCTGAATTAATGTTTTTAAGGATGTAATGACCAAATTGCCCCCACTCCTTGCAACTATAAAAGGAGACCCCCTCCACATGAAATTCTCATCCCTTCCTTCTCTTCTCTACCTCTCCAAAGCTCAAGAGAAGCTTGCCCCACACCCGGGATGCTCCTCGCAAGATAAAGTCAAATTTTCGTCCCCCGTTCGGAAGTGGATCTCGCGATGACGACGACGTGCTGCCTCATTCTCCTTCGACCTGCTTCGTCCTCCTTCTTCCACTCTGTCCTCCTTCATCCAGGCGTCGTCTCGTCCGGCCCATCCTCCAAGCAATCGTCGATGAGGATAACTTCTCTCTCCCATTCTTCTTTACAGCTTTTTAGTGTAGAATTTTCCTGCTTTCTAGTGTAGCTGATTTCCCGCTTTCTAGTGTAATTCTTATTTGGTTTTATTGTATAAACATTTTGAATTATTGAATGCATGTTTTCTCTCTCTCTCTCCCTTTTAGTCTAATTGTTGTTATAGCTTCATTGTAATTACATTGCCTCGCTTTCCAAGAAAAATTCTAAAAAAATATAATTGCGAATATAGGTTGACGTAGCCTCCCTGTGTTCGACCCGGAATTTCCATTTCGGTATAAATTTTATTTGTTGAACACGAGTTCTTCGCTTTCAAACTACAACGACAAGGTTTTCAAAACCAAACACGTTAGCGTAGCAACTCGCAGTAAAACTTTGGGTCAGAAAATTGATAGAAAGCCCTCTGTCATTTACTACGCTAGTAAAACTCTGGATGAAGCCCAGAGGAATTACACTGTTACTAAAAAGGAATTACTAGTTGTAGTGTTCGCTTTGGAAAAATTTAGGGCTTATCTCTTAGGGTCTCATGTTATCATCTATACCGACCACTCAGCCTTCAGACAACTCTTGGCCGAAAAGGATGCTAAACCCCGGCTTCTTCGTTGGATTCTTCTGCTTCAAGAATTTGATCTTGAAATCAAGGATAAAATCGGGGTACAAAATGTGGTAACGGATCATTTGTCGAGACTCTTAGGTGATTCCTCTCGTCCGGACATTCCGATTGCTGACACTTTTCTGGACGAAACTATTCTTATAGTTTTAGGTGTCTACACCCCATGGTTTGCTGACATTGTTAACTATTTGGTCGTTGGTCAAATCCCCCAGGATTGGACTAAGCAACAACGGGATAGACTCAAATCTGAGGCCAAATACTACTTCTGGGAAGACCCCGAGCTGTATCGCATCGGCTCTAATCAGATTATTCGCTGATGTATACCGGAGAATGAATTCAACTGTATACTTGAGTTCTGTCATGCATCTGGGTGTGGTGGACATTTCTTCGGGAAAAAGACGGCTGCAAAAATCTTGCAATCTGGCTGCTATTGGCCGTCTTTATTCAAGGATGCCCATGATTTCTCAAGGTCATGTTCTCGATGTTAGGCACTCGGGAGCATAACTAAGAGAGATATGATGCCCCTAAACCCAATTTTTCCTGTCGAAATTTTCGATGTTTGGGGCATCGATTTCATGGGACCCTTTCTCCCTTCATTTGGACATCAGTACATTCTTGTTGCTGTTGATTATGTGTCCAAATGGATTGAGGCGATTCCCACCCGAACTAATGGCCACAAGGTGGTCATCGCTTTTGTCAAGAAAAATATCTTCAGTAGGTTTGGGATTCCGAGGGCTATCATCAGTGATGGTGGCACTCATTTTACTAATGCCCAATTCCAGATTTTGTTGGCCAAATACGGGGTTAATCACCGAATTTCCACACCTTACTATCCCCAGACGAATGGACAAGCCGAGATCTCCAATCGAGAGAACAAGAACATTCTGCAGAAAACGGTTAGGCCTGATCGTAAGGATTGGACTCAAAAGCTTGAGGATGCTCTTTGGGCCTACCGTATGGCATATAAAACGCCCATCGGCATGTCTCCATTCCGTTTGGTGTATGAAAAGGCATGCCATCTACCCATAGAGATTGAACACAGGGCATTCTGGACAATCAAACAATGCAATTTTGATCTGAATTTAGCTAGGAAGACCAGGAAACTCCAACTATCTGAGTTGGAGGAGCTTAGAAATGATGCTTATGAGAATGCCAAGATCTATAAGGCTTGGACCAAAGCTCTACATGATCTACTGATTTCCCGCAAGAGCTTTGAGCCAAATCGGAAGGTCTGGTTATTCGATTCTAAACTTAAGCTCTTTCCTGGCAAACTTAGATCTAAATGGAATGGCCCATTCATAATTGACCAGATTTTTCCAAATGGAGTCGTTCAGATTTCTGATCCAAAGACGGGTAACACATTTAAAGTCAACGGTCAACGTCTGAAGCCTGTTATTGACCGTATTCTTCCAGAACCCGTCTCAGACACAGTTGCTCTAGCCATTCTGTGACTTCTTTGGCTGGACTTCACATAGCTGACGGCATTAAACTTAGCAGTTTTACATATGACACAAGGCTGATACGAGCTTCATATTCAGGTGACATCTTTCATATTCTACCCTTTCTTTCATATCTCTTTTTCAATGAGGACATTGCATCAGCTAGGCATGGGGGGTGGATTCATTTTTGAATCATTTGGTCAACTTTGTGAAATTCATGTAAATTATTTTTCTCTTCTTATTTATACATAAAAAAAAAAATTAGGAAGGATTAGTTGGACATTAGGACTTTTCAATCTTAGGAAATTTTACATTAGGATCTGAACACAAAGACCCTTCAGGTCTTTGGACTTAATCAGCTCGTGTATCCACTAAAATGTGGATTTTTCTTTCGAGTCCTCGCCATCTTAATTCTATCGTTATTGGAGTAAATAAGTTTGGGTGATAAGTACACGACTTATCAACCCACCCTCTAATTTGAGGGAATTTTTGAGTTTTAAGCATCTACACACTTTCTTTGCACTGACTCGTTGTTCGGCGATTCTAATGGTAATTGGGTAGCTAATGAACCTTCTAGGGTGATATGACTGGCAAGTTATCGTGGGTTTCCATAGGTAGGTTGTCCAGAGCCCAGTCACTGGACCTTTTTTTTTTTTGCTGCCTTTAGGTAAATCTTAGACCAAGGAAGCCACCTACTTAAAAAAGAAAAAGAAAAAAAAATCAAAAAGAGAAGCAGAAAAGAAAAAAAAGAAATAAACCACACTTCGCCACACGAGTATGGCGGGCAAGTTGGCGATGGTAACAGCTCATTGACCAGTTGTCTAGAACTCAGCTCAGTAAATGCACTGAAAATTCCCAAAACACTTAAGAAGAAGCGGAGAAGTAGAATAAACCGGGGAGATATACACTGGATTCACCCTTGTGTTGACTGATAACACCACACAAGGGGGTAATAATTATGTTGAATATGGCCCATCTTTAAAATAAAAGGCACAACATAAGTAGAATAGGAGCATTGCATGCATCATGTACCAAGATTGCTTATAAACTGTATTAATGGCCATTTGTGTAAGCATTTGTCAAAGAAAGCCTCAGATGATCAATCAGACCGCACGGATGGATTCAGAACGACGAACGGAGTCCAACGGACTCAAGATTGGCCAAATCTGACATCCGGAGTTCCTACAATGGGCCCAAGAAGTTCTGACCGTTGATATGGAGATCAACGGCCCAGATTGTGCCATGTCAGCCCCGCCCCCCCCGCACGCGCGCCTTCAGCCAGCCGAGGACAAATCTCGGCAGTCAATCTTCGATCGAACGGCCGAGATCTGCGCGCCTGCCCGCGGGCGTGGCGCAACGGTTAGTGCGCACGCCCGCATCCACGCGACACGCGTTCGAGCCGCGCGGGGTGGAATTTGAAGGCGGGCGAAGGGCGCGGAGAAATTGGGCTGCCTGATCAGCAGCGGGCGGCCAGGATCTCGCCACGCGGCGCGACCGCAGCTCATCAGCGCCCACGCGCGCACGAACTCCGGGAGGAGACACGCGCGCCCGAGGAGAAGGAACGGGGCGGGCGGCTGACCGGCGATGAGAGGGCTTCACCAACGCTTTTGGAAGCGATTTTAGTGACACTCCGGATGTCGCTAAAGCCCCTTCTTCTTTTAGGAAGCCCTTAACTCTATTTAAACCCCCTCCTACCACCATTCAAGGCATTCACTCCCCCTTGCAACTACTCTACCCCTCTCTTAGCTAGCCTTAGGCACTCTTGTAATCGCCGGAGACGACGAGCTGCCGACGGAGCCTCCTCCACCGCCGTGGCTGTCTCGTCGCTCTCCATACACACTCTCTTTCTCTCTCTCTCTCTTTTAAGGTTTTTATTATTTTTGTTGAAGCATGTATTTAATGTTGTAAGTCATGAACTGCAAGTGCATGTTTAATGAAGTTATTTTCTCGTTCAGTTGCCATTTTAATTTCTATTCAAGTTGCATGATCAAAACAAAGAGCTTTCTAACCCTAAACCTTCTCTCTCTATCTCTCTCTCTCGCTTTTCAAAATCGCACCTTTCGCAAGCAAAACTCCGCACTCTCTGTGACAACAAGTGGTAAAGTAAAAATCCAATTTTCATGCATCCCTGAGACCGATACTCGGACTCACCTCCGTTTAATTATTTTGAAATCGGCGTTGCAAGTGCGACTATAACGACACTCCTTAACACACACGCACAAAAGCACGTCAGGTTTTGGCACCGTTGCCGAGGAGGCAATGGATTTGTTTTATCACCTCCATTCCACATTCATTCTCACATCATCTAATGCCCTATTTTCCTTTTTACTTGACGGTTGCAGGAATTCGGTGCATGGACGACGAAGCGACGCATCCCACGACGGTAGCAAGGGAGTAGGCGCCTCGAGGACCGATAGTGAGTAACCTATCTCTCATTATTTGCTTGCGTGAAAAAGCTAAAAAAAAATTGTAAAGCCTAAAAAAAATTGGCGTGGTGAATGATTGCTTGACCCACATCCTTAACACATCACCTCACAAAAAAATGTACACTCTAACATTCTGAATAAATTCTTGGAGTGTTCTTTTCTTTTTCTTGAGTGGTGTTTGTGAGGCTACCATGAGTTGACCTGGGCCGCACCACTCAACCCTAAAAACTGACTCATCTAATAGAAGCTACATGATCATTAGGATGAGTACACTAGGGTTTTTAGAGCCTCTACAAAAGAAAAGGAAATCTACTTTCACCAAGTTATGTGCAGAACTTGACGTGCCCACTGAAACTTGTTTGAAAACATTAAGACACGTCAACCCTAAAAAGTATTAAAGTAAGGATGAAACACTAAAAAACACCACATCTTAACAAATCCTTACTTGAAAATCATGTTTTGCTAGAAGCACACACTTTGAAAGTGGAAAACTAAGAGGCACCACCCCAATCAACGCCTCATCACATCACCCTAAGTACAAGCATTATCCTAACCCTTTAAAACTGAGTAGACGTGCCCTAGGAAGGACTGAGTTAAGTCTCAAAAGGTGAGGTTTTGTTCGCTAGGCACTTGACTTTCATTCCCTTGGTAGAATCTGGTGACTAGGCTGTGGGCCAGTGTCAAACGACCGCGGTTGTGGGGTCTATGGAACCGGAGGCGCAAGCCAAAGGAAGAACTTTCCCTGCAATCCCCTCATAATCAACCTGGCCAGATTAGCCTTGGGAAGGAGAGTCCAGTGCTTACGGACTTAATAACCTTTTGTTAGATTTCTAGGTCTCCTAAGGAATACACCATAAGGACTAGGCTTGTTTGCTTGGTTGAGTACACAACTCTCTCTCATCTGTTCTTCCCGCATCCCTCCATTTCTTCCAGACCATGGATTTCAATGCCTATCCATCTTACCCAAACTACCCCCAACAGGATTTGTATGCTAACCCAAGTGGACCATACTGTTGGTGCTAGAGCACCACGATCATTTGTTTTGATGATAACAAAACACGTGTCATTTAATATTTGCGCTTTGAGTCCTAGATTTCAGGTCAATCGCAAATGGATACGTGATTAGACGGAGTTCGAGCTCGCATCCAGGACGGATTGGACGAGCTTGATGGAGAACAGAAGAGATTCGCGAGGAGCGATAGATTAAAGATGGAAGGAAATGAAGAATATGATAGATTTCCTTCTCTTGTACTTGTTGTATTTTTCGTTTCTTTTGTTGCTCTTTATTTCCTTAGATAATTATGTTAAAGAGCCTCAAAGTACCTTAACAGTAGTCCTAGGAACACCTGCATAACCCTAGGATACTTAGGTTTTCTGTAGAGAACTTAGAAAACCAATATAGGGTTTAAACAGCACTTCCAGACGTCTAATTCCCAAATCAGACGTCTGATAATGTATTTTAAGACGTCTGACTGTTGTTTCAGACGTCTGATAACTATTAGGCTGGACATAGTTAGTTCTGTCTGAAGAAATCAAACGTCCAGACCTTAGACCAGACGTCTTAGGAGACGTCTGATGGATTTGCCAGACGTCCAATTAGTGGATCGTTGGCTGGCTTAGCAAACACTCAAGAATATGACCGTTAGAGCCTTATCAGACGTCCATAGGATTGTCCAGACGTCTAATAATTGACCGTTTTGCCTCGGCTGACCCAAAATCTCTTCTCAGAGATTTTCTAGCCGTTGCAACGTTTAGAAATCCATTCCCACAGTAAAAGTAGGTTTTCAGACGTCCAGACATAGTGCCAGACGTCCTGTATGTCGTCTGATGGACTTGCACTAGAACCCTGTTTAGATCTGATTCAAGTCAGGAAGAGACCCACCCAAAATCAGACGTCTGACCTTGAAATCAGACGTCTTAAAGTGAACTTTCAGACGTCTGATGCCAGAATTAGACATCTGATAAGCCTGTCAGAGCAATGATTGTTCCTGATTTTGGGCTGATTCTCTTAGGCTTTGCACCCAACGGCTATAGAACCTTTCCTAAGCCTTCTAAAGCCTTCCTAAGGCCTTTATAAATAGAGGGGAGCCTTTGACACACTAATACACTTGGATACACTAAGACACACCTAGAGACACCCAAGCAACATAGTTCCACTCTCTTGTGTCCTAGCTAGCTCTTGTTCTCCAAGCTCAAGCTCCATTCTCTTGAGAGCATCAAGCTTCGTGCACCCGCTCTCCCGCCGTAGTTCACGAGAGCGAAGTTGCGCCATCGCGTGGCTCACGCACCGCGTCATCAACTCGACGCACTCCTTGCAAAGGGGAGTTTCCTATTTCCTATAGAAGCTAGGTTTAAATTCCTTTGTTGGCTCTATAGGATTACTTATTTTATTTTATCTTTGTCTTTTGGTTGGGTATTCGCTTTGTGAATTCCCGTCTCCTTCGTGGGACAAAATCCTTCTCGTGGAGAGAAGGGGTTGAGGAACGCTACCCTCGTACTTGTAGCGTGGTTGTATTGAGGTTGAATCACCCTCGTTTTAAGTGATTCAGTTTAGTGGATTTTGATCAACTTGGTTGATCGGAAAATCCTAACTCGAGAGGGTTAGGTGATAGTTTTCACCCGGTTTGGGTTTCCACCTAAAAACAATTGTGTACATTGTGTGATTGGTTTTCTTTGGTGAGATTGCTTTATATTTTATTTCCGCATTTATTACGTCACCCCTCTTCGAAGGGAAAACTACACATACCCATAGCCTACTTGGGCTAACCAACCACCAAGTTGGGGATACAACCTTGAATATCGCTCTTGGCCCAACTATGACCAAACCGCACCAACCTCTTATTGGAATACACCCAACATAGCCACCCAAGGGTACGATTCAAATCATGGGGCTCCATATCTCGATTATCTTCACGATGCCTCCTCATTTAGGTCCAACCCGCTCTACTTTGATAGGACCTACACTTTAGGAGAACACCAAGAACCCTACCCTTCCCAGGATAATAACTAAGAAAGGTCATCTGAATTCAACAACCTTTCCTACTTGACCTTTGGATTAGAAGGAGTTCTAGACAAATGGAAATCAGAAAATGATCAGAAATCTAGGCAAGCCCAGGATCATCAACCTTTGATTTGGTTCCCTGATGAAGAATCTGACTGGGAGGAGAACTTAGAACCTCAACTATTCTGGAGTAGGACCAAACAGAGAATGGTTTCTCTTGAAGAGCTGGACCCTGAACAAGATAGAATAGTGGACCCACCCAAGAACCTAAACACCAGTGTGGGTTCTGATCCACAAACTCAACCATACTCTCTTAACCTAGATTTCAAGGAGGAAATCCAAAGGACACCAAATGACACCATGTCAATTCTTGATAACCTCCAGTTAGAACTACACAGACAGAATCAAGAATTGGTTAAAGGGCAACAGGCCATGATGAATTTGTTCCAGCAATTGGGGGAAGAAGGCCAGAAAAAGCTGTTGCACACAATGACATTCATGGAATTCATAAAGTAAGGACCTACCATGATCAATTGGACTACACCCAGTCACCCTGATTTGGTTCAGTCCACCATTGATACCCCTCAGGAGTTGGACAGCTCAGTGGACAAGGACAGTAAGGATTCCTCAGAACACAATTTGGGGAGGATTGAGGACAAACATCAGGAGGAAACTGAGAATGTGAGGGGAGATGCCTTGGAATCCGAATCTAATCGACCCAAGAGAAGTAATCCGGTGGGAACAGCAACCAACATCGGAAATGGGGAATGGAGTTACAATTTCAAAGAAATAGATTATGAATCGATTGGAACCCCCATCACAAATTTGGAGGAGGGCCGAGAGAAAGAATATGATCTAAAGGATGAAATTGACCCTACCTCTAATGCAACCCCAAACAGTGAATCTGGTACAAAGGAGGTTGTAGAAAATATTCTTGAGATCAAGGGCTTGGAGGGAATGAGCAATGAAACCATAGTTGCGGAAGAGATAGATTCGTCTTTGGAGAGAGGCTTCATACTTGATTGTAGGGCTCATTATGAAACTCTTAACTTTGTTATCTGCCCTACCAGAATAAAGATCCCACAACCCGAATGCACTGGAATTGATACAGTTTTGATAGATTACAATCTTATGGGGAAACAGGCTGAGTATAAAACCTACATCTTTAGTGTCTGGCATGTCGTATTTGGGGAGCGTTCGTCTACATCAACTTGTTTGCATGCTTGTAGACTAAGAGAGGATCTGACATGGGCATGCATGATACAGAATTCCCGCCCCTTAGGAACGGGACTCCACCACAACCTTGTTCGCATTTGTGGACTTCTGATTTTGGGTCTGGTTGATTTTGTACATACCTCCTTGACCCAAGCCATTCCTGTTTGTGCACCGCCCAGCTGGAGACGTTAAACTCAGCGCTTCCTGGGAGGCAACCCAGAGGATTCAAACTGATCTGGTAGTTTACGTCACTCAGGTACTATCTTTTTGAACCCTTTTGCATCCATGAATCTGCCAATGAGGACATTGTCCAACTTAAGCATGGGGGGGATAGTAAATTATATAATCCTGAGCTCAATTAATCAGTCTGAATGAATTGAAAAAAAAAAATTTGGAATTTAGGAAGAAAACTTAGGCATTAGAAACTTGTCAATAGTGGAAAATAATATAAAAGGAACTTAAACACTTAGACTTTTTAGGCCTTCAGGCTTAATCAGCCCTGGTGTCCGTTAAAATATGGATTTAGCGGCGAATCCTTGCAACCTTAAGCTATTCTAATCCACCTACTAAATAAGGTAATAAGTATACGACTTATCAACTCACCCTCTAACTTAGGAAAACTTTGAGTCTAAGCATCTGCACACATTTTTGCACAGACTCACTTCTCGGAGATTTTGACAGAAATTGGGTAGCTAATGAACTCTCTAGGGTGGTATGGCTAGCAAGTTGTCGTGAGTAATAGCCCATTGGCAGGTTGTCCAGAACCCAGCCTTAGGCCATTTCTTTTTCATTGCCTCTAGGTACATTTGAGATCAGGGAAGCCACCTCCAAAAAAAAAAAAGGAACGAGAAGAAAAGAAAACAAACCACACTTCACCGCACAAGTATGGCTGGCAAGTGATCATGGGTAACAGCCCATTGGTCGGTTGTCCAGAGCCCAGCTCAATAATTACACAAAAAAGACCAAAACACCTAAGGAAGAAGCAGGGAAGTAGTACAAGCCGAGGAGATATACATTGGAAAAATCCTTGTGTTGACCCCAATTAAAACAAATGTAGGGAGAAAGCTACCAATCGAACAAATACACCTTCAGGAAAATTTGTTTCCTTTTCCGGTCACCTAGAGGCGTAGAAACTTGAAGTCTGTCTCAATTACCGTTAAATGAGTCTATTACAACATTCACACCAAGATGCTTAGAACTTAGGGTTTTGACCGAGTTTTGGGTGGGTTGGGTAGCCGTAAAAAGTTACCAACCCACACTGAATTCCGAAAAAAATTCTTAAAAAATATATACGTATGTATAGTTATATATACATTAAAGCAAGGATTCGGGCGATTCGTATTTTGGCAGACACCCGGGCGCTGCTTAGTCTTTGTAGATTAAGATCTGCGTATATTTCCTCTTATTAACAAGTAACGAAGTGCCTAAGCAATTACTTCTTGAATTCTGCAAGGAAATAAAGACTAGAATAAACCTTGCTAGGGACTAGAAAGGAGTAAGCATGGGGGTATGATAACACTACACAAGGGGATAATAATTATGTTGAATATGGCCTATCTTTAGAATAAAAGGCACAACATAAGTAGAATAGGAGCATTGCATACATCATGTACCAAGATTGCTTATAAACTGTATTAATGACCATTTGTGTAAGCATTTGTCAAAGAAGGCCTCAGATGAGCAATCGGACTGCACGGATGGATTCAGAATGACGAACGGAGTCCAACGGACTCAAAATTGTCCAAATCCGACATCCGGAGCTCCTACAATGGGCCCAAGAAGTTCTGACCGTTGATGTGGAGATCAACGGCCCAGATTATGCCACGTCAGCCCCACCCCCCCCGCACGCGCACCTTCAGCCAGCCGAGGGCAAATCTCGGCCGTTGATCTTCGATCGAACGGCTGAGATCCACGCGCCTGCCCGCGGTCACCGCGACAAAAGTGCAGGTGTGGCGCAACGGTTAGCGCATACGCCCGCATCCACGCGACGCGCGTTCGAGCCGCATGGGGTGGAACTTGAAGGTGGGAGAATGGCGTGGAGAAATTGGGCCGCCCGATCAACAACGGGCAGCCAGGATCTCGCCACGCGGCGCGACCGTAGCTTACGAGCGCCCACACGCTCGCGCACGCCGGACGGAGACGCGCGCGCACACGCGTGCCCGAGGCGCGATCTCAGCGCGGGCGAGGAAGACTCTCAGCCGTCCGATCGAAGATCGGACGGCTCTCGTTCAGCAGCCACGGATCGCGCGAGGAGAAGGAACGGGGCGGGCGGCTGACTGGGGCGAGAGGGCTTCACCGACGCTTTTAGAATCAGTTTTAGCGACGCTCTGGATGTCGCTAAAGCCCCTTCTTTTAGGAAAACCTTAACTCTATTTAAACCCCCTCCTACCACCATTCAAGACATTCACTCCCCCTTGCAACTACTCTACCCCTCTCTTAGCTAGCCTTAGGCACTCTTGTAATCGCCGGAGACGACGAGCCGCCGACAGAGCCTCCTCTACCGCCGTGGCTGCCTCGTCGCTCTCCACACACACTCTCTTTCTCTCTCTCTCTCTTTTAAGCTTTTTATTATTTTTGTTGAAGCATGTATTTAATGTTGTAAGTCATGAAGTACAAGTGCATGTTTAATGAAGTTATTTTCTCGTTCAGTTGCCATTTTAATTTCTATTCAAGTTGCATGATCAAAACAAAGAGCTTTCTAACCCTAAACCTTCTCTCTCTATCTCTCTCTCTCGCTTTTCAAAATCGCACCTTTCGCAAGCAAAACTCCGCACTCTCCGTGACAACAAGTGGTAAAGTAAAAATCCGATTTTCATGCCTCCCTAAGACCGACACTCGGACTCACCTCCGTTTAATTATTTTAAAATCGACGTTGCAAGTGTGACTATAACGACACTCCTTAACACACACGCACAAAAGCACGTCATTGACCCTGTAAAAAAAATAAAAGTATGGAGAAAGCTACCGGTTGTAAAGATACACCTTTAGGTAGAATTCTTTTTAGGTCACCTAGAGGCGTAGAAATCCGAAGTCCGTTTTAATTGTCGGTCAACGAGTTGATCACATTCACAATAAGATGCTTAAAACTTAGGGTTTTCATTAAATCTTGGGCGAGTTGAATGGCCGTAGAAAGCCACTCTTAAACCCTAAAACTTGAAAATCTAAAAAAATTAGAAAAGAGGAGAAAGAGAAAAAGAAAATTTTCTTTGAATAAGGCGAGGGCTTGAGGCGGTCTGCATTTTGGCAGATACTCGGGCACTGTTGTGTCTTTGAAAGTTCAGTTCCTAAGTAGACATTTTCTTAATGATTGAAAATAACTCATGCCCAAATAATCCAACATAATTCTTTTATAAATAGCATATAGTTTTTGCTAGGGGCTAGCAAAAGATAGGCATGGAGGTATAATGTAAACACGTTTACACTACTTAAGATGTGTATTTATGCATGTTCTTAAGCATAGGATTGCATTGCATGCTATAAATATTGCATAACATGCATCATCTTGCATTTAGAGTATTTTGAATAAAATGGAGGTTAATTGTCTCCTTTTATGTGCTTGGACAGGGCAAATTTTTTATCGGGGTCTCTGATCGAAGATCAAACCGTACAGATGTGATCAGGATGACGATTGGAGTTCAACAACTCCAAGATCGTCCTAATCAGGCATTTGTAGCATTAGATAGTGATCGGAGAACCCTAAAAGATCAAGGGTGTAAATCCGCACTTCAAATAACAAATCCGATCGCACGGATGGATTTGGATCGACGATCGCAGCCTAACGACACAAAAATCGAGTCAATCCGACACCCGTGGCGCAATCTACATCATCCAGAAAATGGGCGGCCAAGTTGGCACCACGTGGCGCCATCTCGGCCGCCAAATCGCCCGCACACAACCACTGAAGCTCCCGCATCTGCCCTTCCCCGCCGTTGGATCAAGATCCAACGGGTACGACGCGCTTGCGCTGAAGTCAGGCGCTCGACACAAACGTTCCCCCATCGCGTTGGTCGAGCGCTCTAACGCGAAGCGAGAGCGCGCATTTAAGCCTCACCACGCTGAATTTGGAGCGGGGGCGCGTCTTCTATCAACTGCACAATCGCGATCCAACGGCCGCGTGCGGCTGATAGCGCCCATGCGCTATTGCACGCACGGCGGTAACGCGGCATTGCACGCGATCGGGCGCGCGCTGAGGAGGCGGGCGTAGTGCGATTTAAGCCGTCCAATCTCGCGATCGGACGACTGAGAATGGCCAGACGTGCGCATGCATTGCGCACGGGGGCAAGCAAGCGGGCGCGCGTCCGTCGCCCACTATGCCCACGTTCAAACCTTTAGCGACGGTTTTATCCGTCACTAAAGGTCTTGAATTAATGTTTTTAAAGATGTAATGACCAAATTGTCCCCACTCCTTACAACTATAAAAGGAGACCCCCTCCACACGAGATTCTCATCCCTTCCTTCTCTTCTCTACCTCTCCAAAGCTCAAGAGAAGCTTACCCCACAACTGGGATGCTCCTCGCGAGATAAAGTCAAATTTTCGTCCCCCGTTCGGAAGTGGATCCCGCGACGACGACGACGTGCTGCCTCATTATCCTTCGTCTTGCTTCGTCCTCCTTCCACTCCGTCCTCCTTCATCCAGGCGTCGTCCCGTCCGGCTCGTCCTCCGAGCAATTGTCAAGGAGGATAACTTCTCTCTCCCATTCTTCTTTACAGCTTTCTAGTGTAGAATTTTCTTACTTTCTAGTGTAGCTGATTTCCTGCTTTCTAATGTAATTCTTATTTGGTTTTATTATATAAACATTTTGAATTATTGAATGCATGTTTTCTCTCTCTCTCTCTCTCTCTCTCCCTTTTAGTCTGATTGTTGTTATAGCTTCATTGTAATTACATCGCCTCGCTTTCCAAGAAAAATTCTAAAAAAATATAATTACTAATATAGATCGACGTAGCCTCCTTGTGTTCAACCCGAAATTTCCATTTCGGTATAAATTTTATTTGTTGAACACGAGCTCTTCGCTTTCAAACTACAATGACAAGGTTTTCAAAACCAAACACGTTAGCGTAGCAACTCGCACGTTCAACAAACACTCATCACATGTGAATCAAAGGAATTATAATACGTAAATTGAAGTGGTAATATGCGTAGTTCTGGTTTTTACAATTCATACCTCAGATCGACGATCCAAAAATTGATTTGAATTTATAGAAAGACGAGGATTACAACAACATGCTTTGCCCTTAGATCAAACCTTAGATGCGTAAAATGCATGCAAACTTGTGGGTGACTTGTTTGGGGACTTGCATTGCTAAAATGACATCGAATTCCAAATTTGCTAATTTTGTTGGATTCATGGTCTCGTAGTGATTTGACGGTACATGTTTCATAGAAATTGAAGATCGTTTGACCTAGTTATGAGATATGTTGTAGCAATGGAAAAGATCCTACTCCTACCCCTATCTCACGTCTCTTTCCCCCTTTACTATTTATAAACTTAGTGCCATTTCCTACACAAAGAATTCCACTTAACACCTCACCTATTGGATATTGGCCTTTAGATAGGGGGAATAAGACAAAGTCGGGGAAGCATTATTTTGGAGGTTTACGCCCCTTTGTTTGTGAGGGAGGGGTTGGTTTGTTGGGTGGGCATTTTGTACGTCAAATATTTCTCTTATAAACTGATGCAAACCCCCAACTTTTCCATCGACTTAAACCCTCTCCTTCCTCTTCCTCATTCTTCCTCAATAGAGAAACAAAGTAAGAGGAGAGGTCGAGCGAGAAAGGGAGAGAGAGGGGGGGGCCTCAACGAGAGCGGGACATCAAGAATGTGAGAAAGAGAGAAGTAGCCGCAGTGAGTGCTATAATGGCACTAGGCAGGGCAACACGTGAGGCAATAGAGGCAACGTGTGGCTGGCACGATAGTGAGCATGAGGTAAGGACGTATCTTGATGGTTAGAGTAGTTGGAGATAATCAATGAGTTGCTAGCATGGCCGCAATGGCTATGGGGAGACGATGGTTGATGATGGGTGCTCCCTACATGTAAGGGCTTCATGTTGAAGAGGAAGATGATATGGGGAATGAGAAGTTGCTGGAGGGCCCACATAGAAATCAAAGGCTGATAGGAGGTTGGAGATCGAGTGACGGTAGGTGAAGGCCAATGGCGTGGCTGATTGTGCTAGTGGTGCACATAATGGTGGAGTAAGTGGAAATGAAGGAGCAACTGCGACAAGAGGTGTTTAGCGTTGATGGTCAATGTCGATGGCCATCAAGAAAATCGTCGTTGGTGGTCGGTCGTTGGTGGGGACCACCAATGGTAGCCGGTGGTGTGTTGGGTGCAAATACATTAAATTTGGCTTGGGTTTGGTTAAATCCATACTTATATCCATTTACAAAATTCATACCGATACCCTACTCATTTACCTATCGAGTAGGAGAATTCAAATCTATACTCATACTCATTTACCTATTGGGACCCATTTGCCTATCGGGTACTCGTTTATAAATGAACCTTAACAATTAAATCATGGTCACAATAAAGTCAAACAAAAAAAAAAGATAATATGATTCATTGCTAATTTGCAACGAAACTCAAATGATATAATGATCATACCATGTATAATATACATAAAACATATAAGGTTTTCATTACTAAAAAACTAACGAGATGCCATGCATAACATAAAAGTCAAGAAAATTAATAAGCATAGTGGTTTTATACATACAAATATAAAATGCTAATTTTTTTTTGAAACTGAAAGGGATCTCGAATTTCTCGCTTGCCAGGGAGCTCTTCTGTAAGCAGAGCCACGACCACTCTCTGGCACCGAGTCGGGATGGTTGGACACACACCAACGGCATGTCTACCCATAATGGCGCTATGCGCGTCTGGGCAACCCACAGGGTTTCGAACCCACGCACCCCGCACAGAGAATACCTTATGGGGGACGAGCGCACCAGCTGTGCTGCCCTATTATCCCCATTATAAAATGCTAATATGGTTACATTTATTGAAAATGTCTACAAGAGTACAATACTCATGCATATACTTAAACAAAAGTCCCTAAATCAGGTATATGAGTCAGGTTAATGGGTATAGACCCAAACCTGTACCTGTAAAATCCATACCTAAATTCAAATGGGATGGGTTTTGCCCATTCTTTTCGAGTCAAGTGGGGTTAGTTCAGGTTAGGTTGATTGAAATTTACATCTCTAGTGGTGCGATGGTTGATGGGTTCTCGAAGAGTGCAGAGGAGTTTTCCTTAAGGAGGAGTCAGTCAAGGTTGAGGTTTTTGAATGTGCCAGACACATCTGTGAGATTTGATCAAGTTGATTCCACTTCTATCTTTGAGTTGTCGAGTAGGGAGCACATGTGTGCACAATTATGAGATGGAACAAGATTGGTGTACATGTGTTCACATGCTCGTGAGGTAGAAATACCACCTCTTTTCATATTTATTCTCTTTTAAATGCCCACACACTCTCTCTTGAAATATTTATATATAGGTTGAAAGGTGATGAGGGGCAAAAATTGCCCTCAAACCCAAACTCTGCATACAACCCCATAGAGGATCCAGCTACCTGATTACAGGGTAAGCAGGCGGGATCGGTATCATTCGTCCCGCTTGCGACCAGCCGGACCCAACCTAGGATCCACCCTACCTGCCAAAAGATTCGATGCAGCCAAGTCCAAAGATACGACAAGATGGAAGCGACCACCTGTATCTTGACAGTAGATGTGCAATCTGACAAAAAGGACACTAGAGGCCCTTAGGCTATAGGCCTTTCCATGTTATAAATAGAGAGAGACCCCTAAGTAAGTGGGGCCGAGAGAGGGAGAGAAATCACGTAACATCTCGAATTCCAATGCATAGTTGGGAGTATTATCCTCCCCCCATATGTACACCTCTTGCGATGGAACTGGGTCACTAAACTCCATTGCCCCCTTTGTGATTGCTTGACGTTCATCGGATCGAGCCCTCCCATCACAATGGAGGCTCGACCACCCCCTCCTAGCATCGGATGCTCATGGCTATGCAGTGCTCCCAGCCTTTATAAATCTTTTGGTGGCCATCCGAAGCCCATCAAATGGCACTGTTTGTGGGAAGCTTCAACAAAAACGCCATCTCTCTTCTGAGCATTTGGTCACTAGGAGGAGGCGCCCTTCCGACGCCCTACCTCAACCTCCCTGAGTGAGAACTTCCACTGTGGTCTTAACCACTCGCGGCTCCCTCCCTCCTCGGTGGGGGGGGGGGGGTGATCGGGATTTGGCATCTCCACGCCTCGACGACACTCTCAGCATGCTGCTCCCAATAAAGGGAAGCAAGCATGCCCCAGCTGATTGCTCGAGGTCTCGAAGCGAATCCCTTCCCTCGTAGTGCAAGCTAGGGAAGGGAGATACAAAGTTAAGGTCGACGGCCTTGAGCGTATGCCCCTGTGCATACCACTTGCCCACTCGAGAAGGGGGTGATGGTAGCCTCCCGCCAGAAGAGTTCAAGGAGCCAGTTAAGGCCCGACGCAGAGGGGAGGCGGACCCCAACCGTGCCCTTGGGAGGCACCCTCTTGTAAGGATGGCACATAGCTTCTCTATTAGGAAACCCCACCAGCTGCTTTCAATCACGCCTACCTGGCACAGGCCCGCCTATGGTCCATCGACTAGCCGGCTTGATGGGCTATCAGCTCCCCAAGGAGTGACAGGTAAATTCCCAGAGCACTTCGCCAAGCGTCGAAGGATTTTGACAACCTCGAGGGGTTGTCAAAAGTCGAGTAGTAGAAGACTGAGCCCCCTCCAGCCCTACCTAGATCAAGTTAAGGCTCCACACCTTAGGGGAAGAAGGCCCCCGTGAGGCGATGATTCCCTGGCACTTCTAACTGGACCGTTTGACTTGGAAGCACGGACACGACATCATTGGTTGTGCATCAAAGCACCTAACAGGTCTCTAAGTAAAGCCATAAGGACCGCGGAGTGAGGCAACTCCTCCCACTCCTGTGGAAGATTGGGTAGGGGATGCGACAACTACGTCAGCTTCGTAAAAGGCAAAAGGACCCTTGGGTAGGCGTGCCCCAGCATTCATCCGCGAGAGCGATTCCTTCGACAGGCAAAGGGCTGCCTTCCCCAAGGTAATGGTCAACCCATCAAGGGTCGATGTCACGGGTCCTGCCCGACGAAGGAGTTCCTCGAGAAACACACTCCCTCGGCCATGAACCAAGAGGATGTGCTTGAGGGAAATCGACCCACTAAAGGTCTTCGTTACGGACCCTGCTATGCAAGACGGAAGTCCCCCGAGAAATGTGCTCCCTGGACCGTGAACCAGGTGGACGTGCTTGAAGGGAGCCTATCCACGATGAAGGATCCACTGCCCTCAAGACCCCCAAAGTGAAAGGATATAAGGCCTATGGAGGGCCCAAAAGACCACCTTGAAAAGGAGCTCTAGTGATTGTAGGCAGCTGACATGGTCTTCCTTACGGACTGAGGGCCAGGCTAACCGGCGCCCCGCCTAAGTAAGTAGGCAACGCCACCCTAGCTCCTCGTTCAGAGGACATCGCCATTGAATCCTGACTGCAACGCTTGCACTACCCAAGGCTCTCTCCTCCTGTCACTTGAGCGCGTCAGTGCAAGAGTCAAGGTAGCCTCAGGATCAACGTCACCCTAGGCAAATGAGCCATTCCTTCTGAATTGGCTCTCCTAGGTATCTCCCCTCAATCTTAGATTAGGGTGAGAAGAACATAATCAAGCACGTGGCGTTCTAGGCAATGGCCTCCCCGCTTAATTCGGCAAGATGTTAGGGCTTGCTTCGGCAAAGCTCCCCTCGTCGGGGCAGCTCTGATCCAAACCCTTTGGAGAATACGCTCCCCTGGCCTTGGACTAGGCAGAACTCTTAGGTGGGACGTTCACATTATCCGAGGCGCT
Organism: Thalassia testudinum; assembly: GCA_037157565.1. Classification (NCBI taxonomy): domain Eukaryota; kingdom Viridiplantae; phylum Streptophyta; class Magnoliopsida; order Alismatales; family Hydrocharitaceae; genus Thalassia; species Thalassia testudinum. The sequence continues at coordinate 21,334,085 of JAZHRO010000002.1, read as the reverse complement.
CGCCTCCGGCCAATCGGGTGCGTCAGCATAGAAGTCGAGGCGACCTCCGAAAGCGACGTCGCCCGAGATAGGTTGACAACTTGCATAATTGACCTCCAGTAGCAACAGCCGCATTACTCCAAGATGCCCACCTTTGGATACAAAGGTCATGCTAGCCTTTGGAGCTAACAAGCCACCCCTTTCGAGTCGGCGTGCCCGTAGCACCTTCACCGCTCTGGTGACGATGCTTCGCTCTCCCACTGTCGACCATTTCAGCTGTGGGCCTTTGGCAGTCAAGAGGGGAGGCCAAAGGGAGAGAAGCCCTCCTCCGTCCAACCTTGACAAGGACAGGCACATCAACTAGGTGGCCACACTTAAGGTGGCCAGGTTAACGGCAGCGCTGGGTAGCCTAGTCGGCTAATCCTTAGCATACACTCGCCGCCAGATCTTCCTGATGCATGCCTGACCTCATCAAAGGATGAGAACAACGCACGACAACTTGGTGTAAACCCCTCAGGACTGAACTAGGGCAACCCAGGAGGCCCCGACGAAGAAGGGGGAGCAAGTCTGTGCAGTCCAGCGAGGGGCCAACCCGATGGAACTGCCAAGCGATTTCAAAATCATAGCCAGACTCCAGTCATGGCAATCCTCATGATGCTACCAAGCTCATCGAGGTCAGAAGGAACCTTCGTCCTAATAAGGTCCAGGGGAAACTGTTCCCCCCTGTGTCCCTACAGTAGTAGACCAACCCCTTAAGGGTAGCCCACACTGAGTAACCCCTATGCGCATATATTCCCCACCGTTTAAAGGGCATTTCCATCAATGTTGGCCTCGGCACTTGAGGCCCTCACCTCACCGCGATGACAAATGATGGCCAGCCTTGCCTTAGCAAGGATAAAGACCTATTTTTTGCAATAGCTAGCCATCACTCATAGAAGTTGACACCCATGCCACACTCCCGTCCGGCAGGCCACCTCTTAAGGTTGTCATGGTTGACTCGAACTCAGACGAATGTGTCAATGTTCCTGTATATTGCTGCCTCTTGAGGCCGGCAAGCTACCTCTTAAGGTTGGCTCGAACTCGGACTGATGAGTCTGATGTTCCTGTATATTGCTGCCTCTTGAGGTTGGCAAGCCACCTCTTAAGGTTGGCTCGAACTTAGACGGACGCATTCGACGTTCCTGGATATTGCCCTCTCTTAGGGTCGGCAAGCCACCTCTTAAGGTTGGCTCGAACTTGGAAGGATGCTTCTGACGTTCCTGCATATTGCCGCCTTTTAAGGTCGATAAGCCACCTCTTAAGGTTGGCTTAAACTTGGACAGATGCGTCCGATGTTCCTGTATATTGTCGCATCTTAAGGTTGGCTCGAACTCAGACGTACGCGTCTGACATTCCTATATATTGCTGTCTCTTAAGGCCGGCAAGCCACGTCTTAAGGTTGGCATGAACTCAGATAGACATGTCCGACGTTCTTATATATCGCCATCTATTGAGGCCGACAACTCACCTCTTAAGGTCAATGAGAACCCAGCTAGACATACTCGACATTTCCTCATAATGCCACCTCTTAAGGTTGGCGAACCACCCTTTTAGGGGAGGCCGGAACTCAGTCCGACTAGCCTGAAGATATCCTATTCTGCCGTCTCTTAAGGTCGATAGGCCACATCTTAATGGTAGTAGGAACTGGGGCCCCTACATCCCACGTTCCAGCAAGTATAATAACGGCTCCCTCGGTTGGTAGGAACTTAGGCCCATGCATCCCAAAGTATCACACACATTGATACCGCCCGTTGGCAAGATTTCAGTCGCTTCACTCTCAAAAGCATCTGTTAATAAGAATAGATCACAAGAATACGAGTCACCTCATCCAATAATGGTATACCAACCACCGAGGCTGGTAGGGATTGGGGCTATAACACCCTACATTCCAAACAGCATGAAGCAACTTCACATCTCAACAACGACACTAGCTCAGGCTCCTGCGCCCCAAGTCCCGCCTAGTGTATGCTTGGACCCCAGGCCAGGAAAATCCAAGCGCTGACTTTTGGTTCCTAGTGTCACTTTCCAAGGCTAGCCTCCTTTTATTGCCACCTACCAAGGTAGGCTCTGATTTGTGGTCACTCCCAAGGGTCGACTCCCACAAATCTCCCCCTACGCTTTCTCTACCCAGGGGCATAGCCAGGCAGGGTAACACGCGGCAGTATCATACCCCACGAATGCATTAACAAAGTCACCCCTCCTCCGCATATGATAAGGACAAGCCCAACAACAGAAGGGTCGCATCCAAAAACGGTTGGACTAATGATCGCCTTTTTGGACATAAGCAACTACCCGGCGACCAACTTCCAAGCTCTTCTCTCTACAAAAGGCCAAGATAATGGATCACGATTCAACAATCGATTTGGGATAGTCCTCACAGGAATTTGGCCAGGCTCTTCAACCGCGGCTACTCAATCCTACCCTAACAATGTTGCCTAGCTCATCTAGGCAAAGTGAAACGACCTGTTGCCCTTTTAGTCGGATAAGACGTTTGGAGTTTCGGTCAGACGTTTGGACACGTGCCCGGATGTCTAAAAGTGAGATCTTCGTATTGCGCTTTACGCTTTGCGTGCGGGCGACGCGCAGAGGACTCTCTCTCCCCGCACCCTTACCCCTTAAACCGTATGTTACGAACGTGCTTTCAAGACGCCTTTTTAAGATGTCTGGGAGGTGGCCCAGACGTTTGACCAGACGTCTGGAACCCCTTCCAGACGTCTGGGATTTAATTTCTGCGCCGAGGTTTGGGGTGAGAGGAAAGCTCACGCCGAGGTTCGTGGGGCCCTTTGAGGTCCTGGAGCGGGTTGGACCCGTTGCTTACAGACTTGCCCTCCCTCAGCTTTCTGGTGTACACGACGTGTTCCATGTGTCCAACCTCAGGAAGTACGTAGCCGATCCCAGTCACGTACTGAGTCACGAGAGCGTCGAGGTGGGCGACGACCTGACCTACCCCGAGCGGCCAGTGCAAATTCTTGACCGAGCCGTCCGCAGTTTGAGACGAAAGCAAGTACCCCTGGTGAAGGTTCTGTGGAGGAGCCAGCGGTACGAGGAGGCTACCTGGGAGCCTGAGGCGGCAATGCGGGAGCAGTACCCGGAGCTCTTCGCGGGTACGTCTTTCGGACCGGGTTCGGTCCTCTTTGAGTTTGTTATGTTTTTATATGATGTTTGGCTCGTACCCTAGTTAGCACAAGTTTCGAGGATGAAACTTCCTTTGAGTTTGTTATATTGTTACGAACGCGCTTTCAAGACGCCTCTTTAAGACATCTGGAACCCCTTCCAGACGTCTGGGATTTAATTTCTGCGCTACTCATAATTGCGTCTGCGCGCGCAGACCAGTGAACGCCTCTTTTTCCCTCTCTCCTCCTGCAGGCGTAGACTGCACTCTCTCTCTCTCTCTCTCCCCGCGCGGCCTTATAAGGCCCTTGCCTTCTCCCTCACTTCCATCTCCTCCGCTTCCTTCTTCTCTTCCAGCCGGTGCGAGAGTGCGAGCGCGAGCGAGCGGCGACAGTGGCAGCTACGATGAGTTGCGGGAGGAGGTGTTGCGTGAGGGAGGAGACGCCCGACCGTGAGGGCTCGAGCTTGCCGAGGCAACTAGAGCCGGCTGGCGGGGGAGCCATGGGCGTGGAGCGTCGCTGGAGGGTTGCTGCAGCTCGAGCAGCAGGCGGACGAGGCGTGGCGCGGCCGTGCGTCGCGGGCGGAGAGCGAGTCGAGCTCTGATTCTGGAAAATTTTCCAGAATCAGACGTCTGGGCTTTCAACCAGACGACGGTGAAGACGTCTGGAGGACTGTCCAGACGTCTGGCAAGTAAGTTATTTTCGTCCTTCTTCCTTTTCTGCGACCATTCTTACTGAGCACGAGGAGTGGGTACATGCAGGCTCTGAGATTCGCCATCCAAAGCGAATCAGACGTCAGGCCACAGTGCCAGACGACGGGAAGGACTTCCAGATGTCCTGGGTGACCATCGGACGTCCGGGAACTAGGCCAGACGCCCCCGCAGGCTTCTGGATGTCTGAGAGACTACACAGAACAAAGGTACCATCTGACCCACATTTTAAGACGTCTGGAAGAGGTTCCAGACGTCTGATTTTGGACTGTTTCGTCGTTTTCGACCCGTTTAGGGCCCGTTCGGAGTCCGTTTTCCACATTTCGAGTTGCGTTCTTTTCGGAATAAAATCCTCTACCTGTTTACAGTAATTATATACTGTTCTGAGAAACTCCTTGTGTTTGATCCTTGTGTTAGGACCCCGTTCCATTGCAGTCCCGGGGGTTGCGGAGGCGCGCGGGATTTCCGACCATGCCCTAGTACTCCCGTTGTAGCTGGTAGAGTGGCTTTAAGAATTATTAACATAATTTGTTACAATTATGGAACAATTAATAGAACCTAGGGCATTGCATGAATCCTAGGAATGAGAAACCAGATTGAATGATAGATCCTAGGGTATTGCATGAATCCTAGGGCTGGAAAACTAGATTGAATGATAGATCCTAGGGTACGGCATGAATCCTAGGACTGGAAAACTAGTGATATGAATATAGATATTGCAGTCTTGGAAAATGTGGAAAGGAAATAATAGCTGCCTGTAAATTGATTTAACAGCTGCCTATTATGAATAAATGAACATGATTGAGAATATGGGTTGTATGAACGTAAAACTGAAAAAGGTGAAACCTGAATCTGCTGAGCTAAAAGAGCTGGAACCCTACGAAGAATTAGGAGTAGAACTCCTGGAAAGAGAATGAAATGAAACTGAGGAGGAAAGATGTGTAGGTGTGTTGTCTCTTGGGTACGTAGTGCCAGGGGAAGCACCTGTTACCTGCTTAGTGCAGAGCGGAGCCAGCCGCCCCAGGGACCCGATGTTAGGTCTGGCCACTTTGTACCGACTTTTAGCCCTCGTGTACACAGTACCGAGGAGAGCTATTAGTGTAGAGTGAGTACTAGCTACCCCACGGGCCTCGGGGTTCTACTAGCTCACCTACACCGACTTGTTAGGCCCACTGGGCAAACCAGGGTAGTCAGGCGAGGGTGCGCGGATTGTGGAGGGGCAAGGCCCCTGTTTAGTTACTGTGGAGGGGTTGGACCCCTGTTACTGAGAGGGCTCTACCCTATACTGGTTCCGTGCTGTGCTTTGGGCACACCCGTTAACGGAAACGACTGACCGCGTGCCAGTGCGGGGTAACTATCCGTGCGTTTACCGTGCATGCCGTAGTCACCGTTACGTCTGTCAGTGACCTTGGGGTGGTTGACTGAGAGTAGGATCACCACGGGGGACTCTCCCAGCCAGGAGAGCACCACGTGTTACTTCTACTGTTCGGAAAAGACTGCAATCAAGATCGTTCCCACGAGGAACATTCGAGATCAAGTGAAGGATCTGAGAAATAGATAAATTGTGAAACAATAGAAAGACGTAAATAAAGGAAGAAAGAAAATAAAACAGCTACTGTACACTTTACTGCTTCTTTAGTTTAGCTGCCACTCTACTCAGCGTTTTGCTGACGTGTTACACTCGTTACTTTTCAGGACCAGGTGTTGAGCAGCCAGGGTCAGCGACTGCAGAGGACGCTGGGTAGAGTAGGGTCCAGTAGAGTTACCACTGTTCTTTTGTGCCCTTTTTGTTCCACTGTAGTGAGTAGTTCTTGTTACTCTCTGTACTTTTCCTTACTTGTAGTTCATGTTATGTTATAAATGTTGTTCTACTGTTGTGGTGGTACCTGCTGTAGTAGTTCTTTTTCTTACTACTGTATTTTGTTATTGCTAGTTATATTTCATGTTGAATGTGGTTTATTTTACTGCTCTTTTGGTTACTTCCTTGTTGGACGATTAGGTCTTGGGATTAGTCGAGTCGGTCCGGTTCTCTTGTCTCGTAGGGACTCGGGAATTGGATCGTTACACCGTAACACCCCTCTATTTAAACCCACCCCCTTCCCTTCTTCTTGCCACCCTCACACCACTCTTCAGCCACCACCATCGCCTCCAACGTCTTCCTCTTGCGGCCGTGGCAAGGGAGGACGAGAGTGTCGAGAGAGGGGGGGCGAGCGTGGGCGAAAGAGAGAGAGGAAGGAAGAGAGCGTGGAAGGTCCGAGGACCTTCGGGAGCTCGACGGAGCTCGCATGGCCGGCGGTGGGCGTGTGTGCGAGGAGGAAGGGTTCAGGGAGGCAGCCTCCCAGCCCTCTGTAGCTGCTAAAGATGCTGCGATGCGTTGCAGGCGATGGGGCGAGGTGAGAAGCGTCGCGGAGCAGGTTATGGTATTGGAAGTTTTCCAGTATCAGACGTTTGGGTTATCATCTAGACGACTGGCGAGGCATCAGGACGTCCGAAGCTAAGGCCAGATGTCTGAAAGCGCAATATCATGAGGTACGTACCTTCCTGCGCTGCTTTCCGCCATGCAGAAGATTTCAGAGTAGGAGGTGTTGGGCTGAATTTGTGCCTACATTTTCGTACGCAAGTAAAGGCTTCGGGAAGGTGTGCGGTACACTTTCTCAAGTTCTTTTGGACGTCTGACCGCTTTGCCAGACGTCCGACGGTCCTTTCAGACAACTAGAAGGAGGGTGAGACGTCTGGAGCTGCCTCCAGACGGTCGCGGAGGGATCCAGATGTCTGGGCACACCGCAGGAAACACAAGGTGAGATTTGATGTCTTTTAAGACATGTGGGACTAGTCCCAGACGTCTGATTTTAATTAGTAACCACATTTTTTTGGCCCATTTAAGGCCCAAACGGAATCGGATTTCCGCAAACGAAATACTGTTGTTTTCCACTCGAGTTCCTCTACGTGTTCGTGTTGAGTATCTACTGTTTTGATCTCGTCTAATGTAAATTAGTCGCTGATACAGGTTACCAGCCGGTGGCGTGTTCGGGGCCCGTGGAGACGATGAGATCTGCATCACAGGCCCCCATTCCTCCCGTGATACCTGGTAGAGTGGTTTAATGCATTAATTAAGGCATGAATAAAGAATATGCCTGCCTAGATTAAATTGATTGAAACTCTAGGATGTGGAACGAACCCTAGGGTAGAAATATATGTGCATGACATGGAATTACTCTAGTTTACTTGAGATGAATGTTAAAAAATGAGCTGCCTGCATGTAAATGAGAAATTGAACTGTGAAACCATAAGTTGCATATTTATGATTGAGAACTGAATTATGAAAACACGAGCTGTCTGTTTATGGATGAGGAACGAGTTATGAAACATGAGATCTGAATATGGATAAATGAGGTGAATATGAACATGAACCCTACGGGGAATTAAGAGAACTCCTGTGTATGAAAGAAATCCAGAATGTAGATGGGAAGTGTGCTGGCCCTTGTATACGCAGTACTAAGGAGAGCAACTGTCCCTTTTTAGTGTAGAGCGGAGCTAGCCTCTCTTAGGTTGAGACTCGGGGTTAGGATTGGCCACTCTACACCGACTCCTGTTGGCTATCGCATACTTGGTATCGAGGCGTGCTACTAGTGTAGAGAGGAAGCTAGCCACCCCACGGGGCCTAGGGTTCAGCTAGCCACCCTACACCGACTTGTTAGGCCCTTTGGGACACCCGGGGTAGTCGGACGAGGGTACCGGACTATGGAGGGGAGAGACCCCTATTCTGAGAGGGCAAGGCCCTATACTGTTCCGTGCTATACTTTGGGCGTACCCACTAGCGGAAACGACTGACAGCGTGTTAGTGTGCGGTAGCTACCCGTGCGCTTATCACGCATGCTGTAGTCACCGCTACGTCTTGATAGTAACCTCGGGGTGGTTGACTGGGTGTAGGACTACCACGGGGGACTCTCCCGGCCAGGAGAGCACCACGTGTTCCTTCTACTCTACGGAAAAGACTATAATCAAGATCGTTCTCACGAGGAACATACAAAATCAAGAAATACCTGGATACTTTGAGAAATAGATGAACCAGAAACACACAATGAGATAAATAGAAATGTGAAATAAACCTGCTTGTTGTTTTACTTTACTTGCACATAAATAATGTAAACACTACTCTACTCAGCGTTCGCTGACTCTGTCTTTTCGTAACACTGTCCAGGATCAGGAGTTGAGCAACCTGAACTTTCGGCTATAGAAGGTGTTGGGCCCTGCCAAGCCCAGCCGTAGTCATTTTTTAAGCTCTTTCGTTTTTCTACTGTTGTAGTGAGTAATGGACATATATTTTACTGTTTCTGTTACTTTCTGTTTCCTTTCCATTTTCTGTTGTTGTTGTGGTGGCATGTACTATGTTTTGAGATAGTTGTTCTACTTTTTTTACTGCTTCGTTCTTTCTTTTATTTAGTTATATTACATGTGTGAATGTGGTTTATTTTCCTATTTTTGGGTTATTTCTCATTGGACGACCAGGTCTTAAGATTAGTCTAGGCAAGTCGATCTCGGGTCTTGTTGGGATCCGGGAATCGGGTCGTAACACAAAGGATCCGCCCATTCAGGTGATCATAACTCAGCCAAAGAGCCTAGGGCTAAGGCAGGGGAGACTCGCTAAGGCAATTTTATTAAACCCCCGTGTCAAGCACAACCCTTGAAGAAGGCAGTAGCTCTAAACAAGGCACATCCACAGGCTCCACCAACAGGGCCTAACCCAAGGCTTCCTTATCAATGGTAGGCGTCGAAGGACTCCTGCGATGGGCACCTTTGCCCAATCCCCATATGGGACGTGGAACGAGCACTACCAAAATCGACCCTATCTCGGCCAGGGAGTTTCCCACGAAACCCAGGAAAACTGCTCTCTGACAAAGGGGCATGCTCGAATACGAGGAGCCCCAAGGCCCCCCATCCTCCAACAAAAAGACAGGTGATTAACATAGTCAAGGCGGCCATAGCCCTTCACCCTCGGGCACCAAGAGAAAGGGCCCGGGCGACACTAGGGGAGCCTGAGTACCTCTCTCCACTCCACCCTGGCAAACCTCGTCGGCAACCAACTCTAGAGAGTATGCGATGGACCAGGGCAACTCACTTAAAAATCGGCAAGGCAAGTAGGGACTTTTCGTCCCCTCCTTTTGCTACCTCACCAGGAGAACTTTTCAAATTGAGGCATGCTGAGTAACTTCTCCTAGCCTAACCACTCCGCAAAGAACAAGTTCCAAGCACATGAGAGGGCACTAAATATCGAGTAGCCCTGGCACCACCTTCCACTTGGAGAGCTCGCGCCAATCCTGTCATTCTCTCGTTAGCCGACCCCCCCTGCCGACACAGCCATACTATGTGTCAGGCAAAAGCGAGCGAGCAAGGCAGCAAGCGAACGGTTGGGCTACGAAATATGCCAAAGGATCCCTATGGATCATGCACTAATGTCTACCCAGTTGCAGGACATAGGCATACAACTGCTACCCTGGACAACCCTCTCCACGAGCATCTCGTCCTGCAGTGCAAAAGTTAGCCGGGACAAAGTAATAGGACAAGCCTCTATGCCAAGTCATTCGAGCAAATAATCTAGATGCCCCACAATAGGGATCAAGCAAAAACTTACGAAAACAGTCCATGGGACTATTCAGAGTAGCAAATTCCAAGTGGCAAACTAGTTCCTCACACTTGGCATACGAGCAATTTCGTCACAAGAAGGAAATAGAAGAAACAAGGAACGAAAAATTCCCTTCCTTTATAAATATTGATTGTTACATTCCCCGGGATCGTTGTCTCCAATTAAATTACAGCTGAAAAGAGACAAGTCACTACAAAAATTTTCAACGACACCATTCATTAAGACTTAGCGGTCCCATCCCAGGTCTTCAAGCTTGCCCACCTTTAGCAACATGGGTGATAGTGCAACGACAAGACTGGCAGACCCTGCAATCTATGGCAGACCCGCTTTAGATTGCTCCTCAGCGAAGACCCGTCTCTTCCTGTCTAACACCGCTTGCCTGCGTCCCTAGCAAACCCCTGGCAATCGACAAGATGACTCTTTAGCCTCGTCTTCAAAGGAAGAATGCTGAATGAGGAGCCTGCTAACAGACCAGCAAGTTTTAGTGAACCACGACGGTTGCCTGAGGCAGGCAAAGCAACTTGGACATGCGGAGCACCCTCTAATATATCAGTGAGGTACCCCACCTAGTCGATGCCATAAGGCCTCTAGCAGGCCATTCCACAGGGGGTAACCAGTTGAGCTCGATTGCCTAGGTGGGTGTTGCACCCACCTTGCCAGTGCCCCCGTTGAGCTTTGCTCCATCTTTGCTCAGGCAAGTACACTCCCACAAGAGGAGCTTCCGATAGTAGCAACCCCCTACTCCGCCTTCACAGAGTCACCAAGGGAGCCAAGCAAAGTGGTAGAAGCGTCAAGCCTCCGTAAAGGAGCGAGCTTCACCTAGGCCCCGAGCGGCGCCTCTGAGACCCAACGTTCGGTGGGTTCTTCACGTAGAACCAAAGGGGCCAACACCCCTAGCAAAACAACCTCCGCTTCATTATCACCTAGGTCTGCAAGGACGGACGCAACTGACTCTCTCTTAACGAACGCCCTACAGGGGTCGCCTCGCGGGTGCCTTGAGAGAGCCTGCTTCGCCCCTTCTTTGTGTCCCACTTACTTCCTATTGAACTCCTCAAGGACAAGAGGACCCCCTCTTCTCGTCTTGTCACATAGGCCTCCCCCACACAAGATGGGCCACAGATTGGGAAAGGCCATCGTGACATCTGAAATTGCCTAGCAAAGAAAACCCCTAAGACCTTACGCCAGAAAACAAAAAAAAATAAGTGCACAGAAGGGAGGATAACACCTCCAACCCACAAAGGCCGCAATAAGCATATTAATCTACAAAATGACTAGGAGCTCCCACCTCAACCCATGTGTCGAGCAGAGGCACCAAAATAGGCTCACCCCCATCCGAGGGACTGCACATAATCGCCCTTCGGCTACTCCATCGAACGCATAGAGGCTCAACAGCAAAACTTCACTAGAGGAGTGAGCGGGGCAAAGCCTCCCTCCACACAACTCATAAGCCTCTCCAACATGGTAAAAAAGGCGAAGGGATGTGAACTAAAGACCCACCACGGACCCCTATTTATAACCCCTCCACGCAAGCTCTCGAGGGCGATGTCTTTTCCACCCCCTTCCGGTTCGCGGGTTCTCGAGGAATAAAATCCCCTTAAATGCAACACGGATTCCACAGTAGTGTGACCACATTAACAAGACCATTGGTCAAGGACTTCGTGCATTATAACATGTTGGACACTCGGATCGACGTTACAAAAGAAGCCTTTCACGCCTTTTCAGGCAGGCACGACACTTCGAGCCACGACTTCTTGCAGCAACAAAAGTTACTGCCCATCTTAGCATCTCAATTTAGCAAAACGCCGCCTCTTAAGGCCGGGTTAGCTAGGGTTCATTCGCTCCAGGGTCAACTAACGTCGCCTTCTAAGGTCGACGTGAGCTAGGGCTCTTTCACCCCAGGCTCCATTAATGCCACCTCCTAAGGCCGACGTGAGCTACGACTCATTTTCCCCAAGTTGAGGTAATGCCTCCTAAGGCCGGCGTGAGTTACGGCTCATTTGCCCTAGGCTCCACTGACGTCGCCTCCTAAGGCCGGCATAAGCTAGGGCTCATTCATCCCAGGCTCGGCGAACATCGCCTCTTCAGGCCAGGATAAACTTGGGCTCACACACCCAACAATCGGATCTAGCGAAGTGCCTCCCCTTAAAGCCGGCACAAACGCGGGCTCATATGTCCCTACCACGAACCTCTTGCAAGCGGCAGGAAACAAGGGAAGACCACACAGCTCCTCCATCACAAATGTTCTTCCCGCTTCATTTCAACCGGTAGAACATCTGGGGGCATCATCTACCGCGGAGTTAGGACATTCTCACTACTCTCTTAGCAGTTCACACTAGCTAGAGAGTGGGGGCATATGATGAGGGGCAAAAATCGCTCTCGGGCCTAAAACTCCACATACAACCCCATAAAGGATCCAGCTACTCGATTACAAGGTAAGCAGGCGGGATCGGTATCACCCATTTCGCTTGCGACCAGCCGGACTCAACCTGGGATCCACCAACCTGCCAAAAGATTTGGCAGAACCAAGCCTGAAGATACGACAAGATGGAAGCGACTACCTATATCTTGACAGCAGACGCACAGTTTGACGGAAATGATACTAGAGGCCCTTAGGCTATAGGTCTTTCCATGTTATAAATAGAGAGAGAGGCCTCCAAGGAAAGGGGGCCGAGAGAGGGATAGAAATCATGTAACCTCTCGAATTCTAGTGCATAGTTGGGAGTATCCTCCTCCCAGATGTACACCCCTTGCGGTGGAACTAAGTCACCAAACTCCATTGCCCCCTTTGTGATTGCTTGATGTTCGTCGAGTTGAGCCCTCCCATCGCAATGGAGGCTTGACCACCCCTTCTTAGCATCGGATGCTCATGGCTATGCAGCACTCCCAGCCTTTATAAATCTTTTGGTGGCCACCCAAGACGCATCAAGAGATTTGATTGAATTTATTAACATTTACCTTTCTAACTTTGCCTTATTGATATTTATGCTTATTAACACTCTCAGAATGCATGACCTGACTAAATTGTTAATATAAGATTATTATGGTTAGTTATTAAATTAGATATGTTTCATTATTGATTTTTGAAAATAATATCTTGACTTATCTAACAATTGAATGATTAACTAAAATTAATTGAGACCCTAATATCGTATATGTTAAATGAACTCTATTTTCTATGAAACCTAAAATGTTATGTTCCTTACTTGATAACTTGATTAGGGCGACTAAAAGAATTTTAAAATTAAAGGTTTAATAGTTGTTTAAAGATACAATGTGATTTTGATCTTATTTGTAATTAAGATGTAAAATTGATGAATAATTGTTAATGTTTGTGAGAAATGTGGAATGGATGATTTCTTAACAACTTTATTAAATGATTATGATATTTGTTGGCAAGATAAAGTAGTTGGGTAAATGGTTGCCCAAGTTATTGATCCTATACTTTGTACTTTGCTTGTGGTCACTGATTACTATGGCCATGGAGTAGCATGTCTTCCTGCGTCTTATGCTTGTAGCCAAGTCGAATACGACCTCGGGTTTTTTTCTAATACCAGACATTGAATATTCTGTTTGTTGGTATTGTGCGGAGAAAAGCTATCCACGGTACACAACACTACTATACACCTATCATGGAGTCTACCCCGAGGTTATTTTGAGGTCATATGCCGATCGCATTATACGTCCTTAGACTATCCTTAAGGTGGGCAAGATACCGTTGGCCAATTGCGTCAAATTCGAGAGCTTTACAAGTAGAGATGAATCTACATCTATAATTCAAAATTTTAAAGATGAATGAGAAAATGGATAAAAGATATAATAACTAAGCAATGATCTAATTTATGGTTAATTGTTGCAAATAAATTCTAAATATTTGACTTCTTATCATACATTCCTATTTTTCCCATTCTCCCTTTGTCTCCTGTTATTCCATTGATGCCTTGCCTTTGCCTTCCTATATATTTAGTTTAGCTAAATTTCATATATGTTTTATTGGGAATTATTCTCATTAGTGTAACTCTAAATGCAAGTGAACTATTCTGAGCTTAGGCGACGAAGATTTCTTGGAACAAATCATGTGCTGTGAGACTACAATTACATGCAGCTTCCTCATAGTATTTTTAGTCTTAGTATTTTTTTTCTTTCTTAATTTTCATGGTGATGTATCAAATCGATAGACTTTCATTGGGATTACTTTACTTTTTTTCTTGGAGATGGACCTATTATTAATTATTATTTTGCATTTTATATTTTGGTTGATTAAGTCATTTGATTATGTTTGTACTTCTTATATTTATGTGTTGGACAATATATGAATTTAGGTTTGAACTTATGACTCGATACCACTAACTATTGGGTTGCCACAGTTAGGCCTTGAGTTAGCCGATTGGGATACCTTTTAGTCCTATTAAAGAGCTTTTAAGCTCAATTAAAACCCCACATTAAGCCATTAGGGCTTCCGTGTAAGCTAGCCCATCCCATCAGGGTCCAAGTTATCCATTAGTCCTAATATAAGGTTTAGATTCATTGAGGGACTCATGTGCATATCGTTAGGGTTAAATTTAACTCGAAATCCCATTTTTATCCACAATCAAGCTTCTTAATAGTAGGTACTAACGTAGAATCTAGGGATTTTTGAATGATGTGCCTAAAGTTAGGGATCCCTCCTAAGGCTATATAACATTAGATACTAACATTAGGTCTGCTAGAAGTTTTTCTAGTAGGCTGCAAATGAGGATTTTTGGGTCTCAAACCTTCATTTAAGCCCCTCACTCTACCTTGATCCATTTCTAGGGATTCTTCATTATGTAAGGAATACATAAAGACTAAGAAAACTCCTAAAAAACTTGATTTGAATGGCATGATGTCAAGGCCACCCATTTACCCCCCAATAACCTTAAAATTCTTCACATGCAAGCTTATCTACAATAGGCATCAATAACTCAGATACCTACGCACATGCAAATTAAATCCTAAGCCCAAGAAATCAAGAGAAACATCATAAGGGTTGAACCACCAAGATCTCTTTTTGCTTATCAAGAATTTTTTGCATCAACTTGAGTCCTTCTTCCTCCTTTTTCCTTGTTCCTCTTTCTTTGCCCTAAATCTTCTCCTTGGTCTAACACTTGAAGCAAGAAAGGAGTAGCATTAACAACCTTCCTTCTTACCCCTCTTCTCCTTCTTTTGCCCTCTTACCCTTCAATAACACCAAAAGAACATGATTTAAAGCTTGATTTCATTTAGAATAGTTATGGAAGGGATTTATCTTCACCTTGGGCCTTAATTGCTATAAGATATGTGAAGGCACGAAGGAGAGGAGGGTCAGTGGAGAGGAGGAGAAGAGGTGCTTTTGTTGCAACCAACTGAGGCTTCATGAAGTCTTATATGTGGGTTGGGTGTTTTACACTATGGGCGTCCCACCCAATAATTTAAGTAATAAATGAAATTTGACTTTAAGGGTTGCTTAGATTACAAGTCCACTTTCTTACACTTAAGTTACAACTTTGGAGGAATAGCATAACGAATAAATATTTGAAAGTAACCATAGGCTATTTTCCACATAGTAGAACAAAGTAAAATAAGGTTCAAGAATTTCCATGTCTATACCTTGCTTAGACTTAACTCTTTCGGCTCACCACAACTAGCTCCTTGCACTCAAGCTTCAACTTTATTTAGATAGAGCTAAGCAGACCACTGCTTCACTTGCAAGTAGGCCACAAAAGTAAGGATGACCCAAGTAACTTAGTAAGGACTCAACTCTACCATTTATCAAAAAGAAAGGTAGTGTCAAGCTCCAACTTGATTTTTATCCACTCTTTCAACATTAATCCCAATCCCTTTATTTGCTACATTAATCATTATCCACATCTTTTTATCATCACTCAAAATCTAGCCTTTCATAGCTTTCGTATTCTCTCTTAGGTTACAACTCTACGAATCACCCCTCGAGTTTGATTCAACTTGGATGGATCCTTCCCCTTCCCTTTTGGAGGAAAAGTCACGGATAGGTCAAACAAACTAGATCTTGGGAAAACGACTCTCTATTCCATATGTTAGATCCTTGGAAAGTTATTCCACTTGGTATCTTTCGAGAATTCATTACATCTCTTATATGTTTCATGGATTTAGGAGATGATGGACATATGAAATGTCGAGCAAGGTATCATGGGTATTTATCGAGAATATCAAACAACTCGACATTCCTATTTACTCCCATCCTAAGAGGAATACTCAACATCAAATCTCCCCTCTGAGTACCTATATTATAATGTCTCGAACTTGAATTTCTAAGTCATTCAAACTAAGCGTGCCAAGATAAATTTGTCAACATTTTTCGTATGTAAATCGAAATATATATGAATTTAAAATACATAATTGAATCGAAAATACATGTATTTTTCATTTTTATAACCTGGAACTTGATCCTAACCTAAACCTCCCACCGCCTCTCCCTCCTCTCCGCTCCTATGTAACCCCAAACCCCTCCCACGTTTTTCCCACACACACGAAATAGAAAGAAAGAGAGACGGAGAGAAAGATAGATCGAGAGAGGGCGGAAACGAGGGAGAGACAGGGAGGAAGAGGAGACCGTAGAAATCAGACGGAGAGAAAGAAAGGAAACAAGAGAGAGAAGCACCTGAGGAAGAAGAGAGGAAGGAAGAGGGTGAGGGAGGGGGATGGCCAACGGAGACCATCAAAAGGATCGACGCCAAGGAGCGTCGGGATAAGGAGACTCTCCGGTGGCCGGCGTTGAGTCAGCATGGCCGCAGCGAACGTCGGCGAGTGCACTGTCACTCGTGCATGCATGGGTGCATGCGTGAACAGTAGCGATGTAGGAGGAGAACCCAAAGGAGGAAGGGAAGGGGGCGGACGTCGGAGACTGCCGCCGGAGGCTCGCCGGATGTCCGTCGAGGGGCCGCCTTCGTCCAGCGAGGGTGGCGGGAGGAGATGGCCGGCGGTGGTTCATCCCTGCATGGATGCATGCATGCTCGGGTGAAGAAGAAGACCGGGAAGAAGAAGGAAGTGGCTGAAGGGGTGGGTAACTTACAAAAGGAAAATTTAGAGTTTTAAATATTGCAACGTAGACCCTGTGAGGATTGCTGTTATTATCCTATTTGAGATCTAAGGATTGGAAATTGATTGCTTCAATTTAGGGCATCCGAAGGTAGATTTAGGCCAAGACTTGATCTTGAGGTTTTCAAATATGTCAGACCTATTCGTACGGTTGGATTAGGTATTTTTCACTTCGATTCTTGAAGCACAGATTTGTGGGACACATGCAATATTGAGAGTTACCGACCTGTTTACGCGGAGTCGTCGTAACCCTCGACGACGTTAGGTAAAATAATCTCCCTCCTTTTTCGTATAGTTTATCTACATAGTAGTTTTCTTCGTGTATTATACCGTTTAGCGTGTATTCTTGCCTCTTAATGGGATTAGACTCGTTTGTGTATATCTTGTTACTCTAGGTACTGGAATATTAAATATTAATGATGAAAATCAAGTTGTTAACTTGGAAGGTGAATAATCAGAGTAATATAGTTAATGTTGGATTAAAGGAGTTAATAACAATTTATTGGATAATTTTACGAAATAAATGAATTATAAAATAGTTAAGTTTGTTGGATATGGATTTATTATCGCATGCACAAAATGAACTCTATTTTTAGTAAAACTGACATCATCACAATGGTTAAATAATGATTTGATTGGAACCTCGATCAAAATTTGGAAAATTCTTGGAAATTAATAAGTTGGAGGATAATGTGAATATTGATTAATTCTGGAATTGATAATGTGAAATTACTAAAGATGGTTTGAATGCAAATGAAAGATACAGTATATGAGAATGATTAAATAATCAGTACGATGGATTTTTTGGGAATTATAAGAATTGGATAACTGATTTCAGCCTGTTACTCATTGGATTTGGCTATAGCTTTGGTCTACTAGATCGATTTTGGACTGGTTTAGGGAGTTGCTGGCTTCTCTACGACCCTTTAATTAGGCTTAGCAACCAACTGGGATAACGGATTGTAGGGTTTGAGGGTTTGGAGTGGTTTTTTTTTTTGGCTGGTGGGTAGGTCATTAGTTGTCTTTGGTTCAGCGTATGTAGCTAGCACGTGTTCATGCCATATGATGTAACCGCCACCCCTTTTCGTAATGACCCTAAGGTAACAGAGAGTAGTGACTCGATGGGTATAAGAGGTCTTTCCAGTTAGGAGGGTATCTTTATACTGGTCTTGCACTGCAAAAAGTTATACAAAATCATCTTGTACCATAAGACGTTGATTAATAGATTGTAAACTGTAATAAATTGAACTTCTAATATATAAAACGGAACAAGATAACAAGATGCTTAATAAATAAATTAATTAAAGTTATAGTATCCATTTTCTCTTGTGCTTGGTTACTGTTGCACTCTACTGTTGTCATTTCTACTCTATTCAGTTTTTACTGACGTGTTTTTAAGTTTCATACTCAGGTATACTTGGCAATTTGCAAGGATATTCTGTTGTACATCTCCTTCGGATTATATATTACGATAAATCTTCTGGTTAGTATTCAATTTACGTTCCTTTAATTTTTGTAATATAAATTATTTGTTGGCTATGTTTATATTTTATGATTATGTATTAGGTGATTGCGATCTTATGGATGAGTTATACTGGTTGTTAGTTACGACGACTCAGGTTTCGTTGGTGGCGAAACTCGCTTCGTCACATATATGATATCTAGATTTTGGATATTTATTTTGTATCTAGATTCGTCTTTTAAAGATATAATTATTTAATTTTTATATTGGTATATAATATTCATTGTTGTATTCATACTCATTTTATAAAGTTAGAAGTAAATAAATACATGTTGTAACCTATTTTACAATGCACAGTGAGTGTGATGATTTTAACTGTTGTATTTTAGTTTTTCATTAGTGGGATAAAAAATAATTTTTTAAGTGAAAATTTACTTTATATAAATAAAAAATTACATTTCAAATAAAAAATTATTTATCATCAATAAAAAAAATTAATAGATATATTTTTATTTTTAATTAATTAATTTTAATTTTTAATTAATTGATTCTTGCAACAGGTATTATAACGTATATTTTCATACTTACGTCATTTTATAAAATGAATATGGTTTCACCTACAATGTTCTGGATGCCGACGTGGGAACCAAACGGGCGGGAAATCCTGCAGCATCTCTCTCACGCTTCATCGCTCCACTCCCCCGCCCCACTCCTCCCCCAATTGCTATATAAACCCACCCACTCGGCTCGTTCTCCCTCTCGCCTCAACGTCACCCCGCGCCCCCAAGCAACAACGCGTGCGACGCCAATGCGAACCCGCTACCTCGCCAACGACTACTTCCCCAATCTCCGATCGCTGGCCGACCCCTTCTCCTCTCCACGATGCTTCCCCTTCCCTCAACTTCCCGGTCTCCATCCCCTGATCGACCCTTCCATCCCCTCCCCCTCGCTCTCCGCCTTCGATCTCGTCCACGATCTCGGCCTCCCATCCGTGATCGATCGCCTCCCGATCGATGGAGCCCTCGCGCTGTTCCTCGCCGACGTTGTCCCTCGAGAGCTCCTGATCGAGACCGCAGAGGCCGATCGTCTAAGTCCCGATCGATTTCCTATGCGCTCGATGAAGGTCAGTTCGGATTCTGTGAGGGGGGTGGGGGGGGGTGGGGAGGTGTTGTTACGTGGAGGAGCGCTTAAATCGGTGTTGAGATATGTGTGATAGGGGGGTTGCGGCTATGGCGACCTCGAGATGGAGGAGGAGCGCGGGATTTTGGAGTTCGAAGTGGTGGAGACGGACTTCCCTCTGGTAAGAATCATGCAGCTTTCACGTTATCGACATACTGAGATCGCATCTGTGACGTAAGGCGTGTGTGATTTTGTGTTGGTGAAATTGTATGCAGAGGGGAAATGGGGCATCTGATGCGGTGGATCTCGGAGGGAGCGGGATACGGATTTCGGTGGATGATATTCCCATGGCCGTATGATATTCTTATGAAGCCTTCTTCCTGTCCTTCTTGTTGTTTCGAATGTGTGGATGGTGCTTGCTTATCACCTGTGCGGATTACCGTACAAACATGCAATAAAATTCAGGGAAACTTGATCTCGGTAATAGGGGAATCCGCGACAAACTTCTGAGTTAAGTCTATAATACACGCACTGAGCAACCATGTGGGGCATAGGGGCAAGTGCATGGAACGAGCATCCAAGTCCTGGTCAAATCCCATGCATTTTGATTTAACCATAGGCGGTAGGTAGCAGAGCATTTCCCTATTTGGTTTGTAGGAAGTTTTCCTCCTTCCCATGCGCAGGCTTGCATGGAAGAGGAAGGATTTGGTAGGTGAAGATATCGGTGTTCTTTGACGTGCTGTCTTGTTGGGTTGTGGATAGGATGTGTTATATGTATGTAAGGGATGTTATGAATTCCAACAATCAAGAACCAAGCATTAACTCTATTCTCTCTCTGTTTTCTCTTATATTGTCGTGGTCAATTGACCTACCACCCACCGCGGCTTTGTGAATGTATGAGTCTAGCCTTAGTCCAACCTAAATGGAAGCCATTCACCTAGAGACTGAGCAACATTCCCTTCTTCTTTCATTGTTTTGAGTTTGTAGTTGGGAATTTTTTAGTCCTATGTGATTTTGGGAAACATTGAATCTGATGGCTACGTTTTAATTCAAACCGTGTGTGTCAAGTGCCTCCTTCAGATGGCTCAAGAAGCATATATATCTTCGGGTGAGGTGTATTGAGCAAGTTCTTTAGCTGACTTGAGAAGCATAAACATTGCTGCCTGCACTAATATAGGATGCCAGAGTTCTCTCATGTTTCTTTTCCTATCCCTTTTCTGTATGGTAAAATGGTATCGGGATTCGGAATCACCAGCCTCTTGATTGCAACCAAAAACAATGTTTCAAAAGATTTCTAACCTTGTTTCTTCTGAATATTGAAGTGATCACTGTGTATGTGTCTTCGGCAACACTTTTTGGACTTTCCCTTCTAGTTTGCTACTTTCTAAAATTCTAATCAAATGATAAAGATAGACTCGAAAAGTTAGCAATTGGTGTGATTTCAATGAATTAGCTACAATGATTCGTCCATATAGTAAATATAATGCACAGCTCTAACATAGATGGTTAAGATCGGTTGTTTACAAAGAAGCACTAAATGCTGTTGTGATGCTTGCTCGTGCATTTGGACTTTCCATCGTCAACCAAGTAAATCAACCACTAGTATTTCTATTGCATTTATTGTTAAAGAGAAAAAAAATCCTTGCCATTCTGAATATCGTAAAAGGTCATTAATATGGCTTTATGTTGATCAATTGATTGGTTAATTCAGGACACCATCACACTTGAAAGAGGCAGTGATATTCCGTATCCACATGACATGGTGAAATCACTTTGTACAATTGAAGATATTCCTTTTGAAGTTGATGCAAATGAAGGCAACGATCATTCTAGAGAAACTGCTGGCATGGTAAACAGGACCCCTGCAAATATCAGCAAATTTCTCCTCTTTGAAGTTGGTGAAGTAGGAGTGCATTTTGGTTCTGGAGTTTCAATGAAAGAACTCTTTGATTGTGTGCTGCCTCATATCAAAAACTGCAGTGAGGTCCAACATGATGAAGCTCTTGTCAATCTTTGGGAGTCTGTGACACCCCTAAATTGCGATGATTTTGAAAACTTGGAATGCGTCGTGCCTAAGGAGTACGTTGAGAGCAAACCCATCTGTCGTAGCTCTCTTGTGGAGATGGATCTCACAAACTTGAATGATAGTATCCTTATAGAAAAAAGTTCAGCTCTCTATCCAATAACCTCAGATGGAGATACCTCTCCAAATCCATGCTTTGTTCAACTTCAGGAAATGCAGATGCTTGACTTGTCCCATTCCAAGGTTTTGGAAATATTTGGAACCTTACAGACAACCAGCTCCCAGATACCACCCCAGAAAGTATTCAAGGATGATATTTCTTCTGCTGGTGATCTTTATGAAACCATTATCAGTTCTGAACTTGCTCTTAGAGATAAAGTGTTTGTGTCACTACCCGTGCCAGTTATTATGTATGGTAAGGAGAGAATATCACCAAGTTTAATCGCTCATTCTGTTCTGAATAGCATGAATCCTCGTCCTGTGTCTGCTTGTGAGAGTATTTATTTGGATTGGCATCTCACACTGGATAATGCATGTGGTCAGGAAAGTTGCTATGTTCTAATGGACATGCTGTTAGAAGTCTCTGCTTACAGGATAGATGATGTGCAATATCATGGAGAAACAAGCACTGTTATTGATCTTGACTTCTTGGATGATGAACCTGGTGGGTCAGCTATGTTTCAGGGTGAGGAGAAAGCTTCATTTAATTTTGATGCTACTAATCTGCACAGTGATATTTCTCCTCTGATTGCTGGAACTGAAAATTTGGGATCTAAGAATGCATCAAATTTGACTAGTAAAAAAGTCTCCTCCTTATTTCAGTCGATGTCCCAGTCCAATGATCTCAATTATTTCATTAATGTCAGGCAGGGAATTCCCATGCAAAATTCTGAACATTCTAACAAGGAGAAAGCTCACATTGGAGCTGCATTTCCATGCAAAGCTCCGATATTGGCTTCTATATCTGAAGTGAACTCTAAGAAGTGGGATATCGAAGCCCTTCATGTTGGTTTATCAGATACTTGCCTTGCCCTAGTTGATGCCATCTACAAAGATTATCTTCAGATATTGGCAAATTTTTCTGCCAAGAGAGTCAGAAGTAGTTCATTTCCTGAAGATGATGGTGAACTTCACATCTCGAATAAGAAGTTGAATGAATTAATCAAGAGAGGAACTCTGAATGACTCTGGGGCTTTCCAAGATGATGATATAGTTACGCTTCTTGCAATGTATGGAGTACGGCAATTATCATATCTTCTTTGTGCATTTGGCATCCGTTCTGCATATCTTTATGTGAGCAATTTATGTCAAGGTAGTGAATCTCTAAAAGGTAAACTAAGAAATGTGGCCTCTCTGCTTGAAGATGCATTGCTGGATGCCAAAAAGCAAAGAGTTGAAGAATCACAGCCATCTTTATCTATGATGGAGAAGATTCTGAGTGGCTGCCAAAGTGGGGAAAAGACATTGGTTGTAGCAAATGAAGGCTTCTGGATGCCATTGAAGCTGAAACTTCTTTCCATGAAGATAATGTTTCAGGAAGTTAGGGTTGACAAGGCTACTCTTTTTCATGAGAATATAATAGATGAAAGTGAGTTTAGTAAGTCAATACTGGAAGCTCTCAAGTGTTCAGATTGCTTGCTTGTATCATACGAGTAAGTTTCAATTGGAACATAGAATGCAGTTCTACCACATCTGGATTTTCTTGCATATTACCTCTTGCTATGTTATCATATTTCTACTGCGAGTTTTTGAAAAAAAAAAAATCTACTGTGAAGAATATTTTTACTGCAGAGTTTTAGCGTCTTCCTTTTATTCTGTAGACAAAACATTATTCCACGAGTTGTTCAGTACAAGATAACTATAAATTAGGATATATAAGGTTCCACGGTTAAATTTCATTTTTCCTACATTCTGCTATGCTCAGACTCCACAGCAGGTTGACTACCAAATTTCAATTACTGGTTTGCTGCAACCCTGTGTTCAAGAAGGCAGTATGCAAGATTCTGGTGCTCCAACTCAGAATCTGATGACAGTTATTTAAATTGGGGAAAGTCTCCCCATGAGTTTATTTCCACTATTTGTTGCGAAACCCCATGTTTAAATTAGGACTCCTATATTTTGATGTCTTATTGAATTCAAAACACTATCATCTTTTCTTTAAATAGCATTCTTTCCTATTTGTGTCTCTTACATATGCCTATTATAACCAATAATTAGGATTTTAAACCAATGACATTTGTTCTTGTAACATATTGGTTATAAATGTATGTTTATGTCTCTTACTGCCTTCTTTGATGTTTGAAGTCAAATATTGACACTTTTTTATGGATTTACCCCTTTCTTCCATCTTTTATATTCTCTCAAATTATCTCAGCATGGCATGAATTGCTCATTTCCCTAAATATTTTTAAAAAGCGCACCATCGGGACTATGAACCATGATGGAGCCTTCTTATATGTATAATGTAGATATATACGTGTATCCTCCAACAAAGTATTGCTTCAGTTTTGTAATGATTCCTCTGGTTCTCTTTTAATAGAAGTTACCTATTGGGTTCTGTTTGCTACTATGTGATAACGTTCATTCAATTTTTGTTTATTTATGGTTGCCTATATCTTTGCATGGTTATCCATGAATGTCTATATTTCTTATAAGCACATTTTGTGTTGCAATGAAAAAAATGCACCTATCCTCCTCTCATGATATATTGTGTTGGATTGGTTTGAAACCTCTTGGGGTTGAGACATGTTTTAATTATGTCTTCATTCTTAACATGAAGGCATGTGTTTGCATCATTCCCCTTCTCCAAGTTCATGATCATTGTAGAATATGGAGATCTACGGGAGTCATCATTGATCATGTCCAAATTTTCTCCGATGGAAGCTACTTTGCCAAGAGTTTTCTTTCTTTATATCAAACTTGATGATCATGGCGCTGCCAAGGCACTGTCTGAAGGCTTTGGCACATTGGAGTACCCAGAGACAAGATTGGGAAATGGCATGGTTATATTCTGAACCTTCATCCCATTCTGCAGTACTTTTTTGACATTTATCAAGTATTATTCTTTTTTTACATGTAAGATAATGAATCACTTTAATAATTTTTTCCATGTTATTTAGAAAACAAAGCGCATATTTCTGTCACTCTGACCCCTGTATCTTAACAGCATGATCATTTCTCTTTCTTTCTTGTTTTTTCCCTTTTCCCCTAATTACTTCACTTTCTGCAGAGCCCTCGCCTACATATCTATTCCTTAACTGCTATCTTCATGGGGGCTAGGCATATGCCAATTTGTGTGTTGGGAGACAAACTGTATCCAACTTGATCTCATGTTGAAGTAGAACCCCACTGCAAAGCAACAATTATTCCGATGCGGGTGGTTGAGGTTAGTGGAAGTAGTGGAGGCGGTTGTATCCCCGTTTGCTCGGCTCAGAAGTTGCAGGACGATTGGCCTGTTCGAAGGTCCAATGGTGGTGTTGATCAAGTTGAAGATTGGAGTGGTGATGATGGAGAAGGTTGTGCTACGGCTTGGGGGCTTGTCTTGAGTGGTGTCCTACTCACCTCGTGGAGAACGTCAAGGTGCCTCGCTGATGGTCGGAGCCACTGTTTCGACGCGGCATTTGACGACGGTGTAGAGACGATTGGTCGATGACGTGGATCCGATCCCCGCGAGATCCACGCGGATCTCGTGCGAGGAGCTGGCGCCGCTCGAGATTGGCATGCTCTTAATGATCTTGGGAGTGGAAGAGGCAAGTGGAGGCATTGATGGAGTGCGGTCTCCTGAGGAACAGATGGAGGCGATTTTAAAACCGTCCACGTGCACAGCACGTGCAGAGGCGCACCATGGCGGGACGATTGCGGACCCAAATCCGCTTGCGAGATCCAAGCAAGCTCCTCTTGTAGACTTAGGTGGAGCGGGGCCTAAGGTTCGCTTCCCTCTTGGGGTCTCTCTCAAGGAGAGGGGCCCCTCCGCCCATTCGACCTCACATTTGAGGTTGATGGAAGGAAGATTGGAGCGCGGTGGAGCTGTGGAAGGAGTGACCCCCCTCTCCCTTTGGCATCAAAGGAGTGGGGTCCTCCGTAGCATCTCCCTTGCTGAGGGTAGATGGTTGGGGTGCGGCGACAATGATGGGCTTGGCTTCGACGACATTAGGAGGGGCTTTTGGTCGCCCTCCGGTCGACGAGGCGGAAGTTGTGCTCCCGTGTGGGGCAGACGAGTTCTCCTGAGGCTCATCCTGATGGTTCTTCGCTGCTGCAGTGGTCGGGTGGCGTCCCCTTGACGTCCGACGACCAGGTTGAGATCCCCTTGACTGGATGGAGGCCACGTGTGGTGCACGATGGTCGAGGTGGAAACCTCTGTTAGAGGAGGAGGTGGAGATTTCGAGGAGGTCAGGGACCAAGGGTGGTGGTGGATGGTCGTGGAAGGACACCGCAGCTTTCACAACACACAACGGTGTTGGATCGTGATGATGAGGAGGTGCATAGGACTGTGGAGGCATGTGACTTTCGATAGACTATGAAGGAGGCTCCCAGTTATTGTAGATGAATGGGGTGCTGACGTGGAATGTACGGGGTCTTAATGACCCTTCGAGGAGGGCATCGCTGGTGCAATATATTCGTAGTTGGAGAGTCGATGTCGTGCTGCTACAAGAAACAAAATTACCCAACTGTGATGTTTGGATCTGGAAGGAGATTGGGGGCTCTTGGATGGAAGGGTTTCGGTCCCTTGGGGCAACTGGCCGCTCAGGAGGATAGATCCTCGAATGACGGGAAGACGTTTTCTCCTTGGAAGACTACTATTGTGGGGAGTATGTCATCTTTGCGAGGTTGGTTACAAAGGTGGGAGGTGCCAAGATGACTGTCACAGGGGTGTATGGTCCATCAGATGCCCAGGCGAGATGAGTCATGTGGGAGGAACTCACGACCGTGGCTGCAGAATGCCATGGAAGTCCTTGGTTGCTTGGAGGGGACTTCAACATCACCCTATAGACGGACGGCAGGCCTGGAGGGTAGGGAAGACAAGATCCCGGGTCAGACCTTTTTGTGGATTTTGTTGCTACACATGGCCTCGTAGATTGGACTCCGGCATCCTGTGCTTACACCTAGAGGAATAACAGTGGCCAGATGTTTAGGATTGACAGATTTCTCTCCAACGTGGAGCAGATCATACGCCCCTTATATGGCGGCCTAATAAGGGGATGCATTTTGGCACCTACTTCAAATTTGACAGATCTTGGCTATTGGAGGAGGGGTTCTAGGGTATGGTGGAGGAGAAGTGGAATTCCATAGAGGTGGAGGGATCAACCGCGTGTTGCCTGGAGAAGAAACTGGGTGCATTGCGAGACCACTTGAGGGTGTATAGGAGGGAGATTAAGGCATCCAGGAGGAGCAAGAAGGAAGAAGCATTGGTAGAGATTACCAGGATTGACAGGTGGAAGGACCAAGCCCCTATTTCAACAGAGGATAGGGAGGTCAAGGCGAGGATGACATGGGTGGTGTAGGAGGAGGACAGGAAGGCAGAGGTGGAATGGAAGACGAAATTGAGTCAGAGATGGCTGAAGGAAAACGACTCCAATACCAGGTTCTTCCACCAAATGGCCTCTGCTAGGAGGAGGAGAAACTGGATAGAGAAGATGCTGATACATGGACAGACCTTCTCAGGTAAGGAGGAGGCGGGACGCGCTGCGGCAGATTACTTTAGAGAGTTCACTGGGAGACGCGTCAGGGGGTGTTGGAGGTGAGAGGGGAGAATGTGCAGTGTGTCACAGAGGCTCCGGTGGAGGGATTCACAGTTGGCTTCTCGAAGGATGAGGTGAGACAAGCAGTTTGGAGCCTGAATGCGGAAGGGTGCCTTGCCCCGGATGGCTTCCCTGTTTTTTTCTTCAGGGAATTCTGGCCCTTGGTGGGGGCAGATGTGATGCGAATGATGAAGTTTGCGGTCGGGAATGGAGGTTTTGATAAGCTGAATAGATACTACTTATTTTTGCTGCCTAAGAAGGAAGGGATGGAAGCGATTCAGGATTTCAAGCCGATTGCGCTGTCAAATGCCGTGTACCTTATTGTTGCTAAGGTCTTAGTCAATAAGCTCAAGGACCTTCTTGGAGACTTGGTCTCCCTTGTTTAGACGACCTTCATTCGGGGGAGGGGAATCTTAGATGGTTTTGTAGTTGTCTTGGAGGCTTTGGCCACTTGAAGGAGGGAGAAGTAGGCTTTTCTGTGGAAGGTTGACTTTAGCAAGGCGTACGACTTAGTGAAGTGGGATTTTCTGTAGGCTTTCTTGTTGAGGAGGGGTTTTCCCACGGTGTGGATTGATTGGATGAAGAGGTGTGTGACGACATCTTCTTTCTCAGTCTTGATCAATGGGAACTCGACAGGAGGATGGGTACAACCTAGGAGAGGGGTCAGACAGGGTTGTCCTCTTTCACCTATGTTGTTTGTGCTTGTAGAGGATGCTCTGGTGCGGGCAACGCATATGGCCTGTGCTAGGGGTCTGATTAGAGGCTTTATGGTTGGTGAGGATAGGGAAACAACGGTCTTGTAGTATGCTGATGATACCTTGTTTCTGGTTGAGGGAACAGATTTGGAAATCAGGAGGATGAGAATCCTTCTGGAGCTTTTTGGCGAGGCATCAAGGCTGTAGATTAAGTATCAAAAATCAACCTTTGTCCCGTTTACTTTGTTGGTTGTAGAGGTGGAGAGGGTGGGTGGTGCTTTGGGGATAGAGTTGGGCTCTTTGTCGTTGGTTTATCTGGACTTCCTTTATCAGATCGGCATCTCAAGCTACAAGATTGGATTCCTCTGCTGGAGAGGATGGAGGGAAGATTGGAGGGGTGGTCTTCCAGACTCCTATCTAGAGGTGGGAGGTTGACCCTGGTGAAGGCGGTTCTGGCATTTATACCATTGTATTTCCTCTCAGTGTTCAAATTATCGCACCAGATTAAGATCTCGAGGTTGATGAGGGATTTCTTTTGAGTTAATGTAGGGTTGACAAGAAAGGGGGCAAGGTTGGTGGCCTGGGAGTAGGTATGTGGACTGGTTCAGATAGGGGGTTTGGGGGTTAGGGATGTAGACAAGGTGAACATCAACCTTTTCACGAAGTGGATTGTTAGGTTGGTGGGGTAGGAGCTGAAGCTTTTTGGTGATGTTATGTAGTGATGCTATGGTCCTTTCCTTTCATGGGGGCCGTTGGATTCCCCTCCTTCCGAGGCTTCCCACTTTCTTAGGGGCTTGGTGGCGATGACAGTGAAGGTGCGTGATTTCTTCTCTCCTACATTGGGGGAGGGGGATGCTTTCCGTTTATGGTTGGACGACTGGCAGGGGGTCAGCTTTACCCTCGGCAATAGGTTCCCTCACCTTTTTGGGAGTGTTGTGGACCCGTCGGCCACGGTGGGAAGTTATTGGGATGGAGCTTGGTGTCCAACCTTTCGGGGGAATCTCTCCGACTAGAGATGCGAGGTGTTCCAGCGGTTGTTGCAGGAGCTAGAAGGTTGGGCACAGGAGGAAGGTTTTGATGCTTTTTCCTACGAGGAAGGAGATTTCTCGGTGGCAAAGATCTTTTGCAGATTGGGGTTGGTATGGTCAGCTTGGACATTGCTTTCTTGCGGGATTGCAAACTACTTTGGATGGCGGAGTGTTAGTTGAAGGTGAAGATCTTCGCCTAGTTGGTGAGGAGGGGGAGAATTATGACGAAGTAGTGGAGAGTGAGATGGGGCCAGTCGGATGACTTGATATGTCCCCTTTGTGATGAAGCCGATGAAGACATCCAGTACCTCTTCTTTCAGTGTATGTTTGTGATGCAGGTTTGGCAGAGGATGGGGATCGACTAGATCGCCCATCGGGATGCGGCTAGCTTCTGGTCTTCATTCCGTAGAAGAAATGCCCATGATAAAGGGATCACCTTTAGATCCAAGAAGGATAGGGCCAAGGTTTTGGCGGTCTTCTAGGGTGTTTGGTTAGGGAGAAATTAGGTGATTTTTACGAGAGAGAGACTGTTTGTTGAGAACTATGTTTCTTTCATTTCTTCCCAGGTGGTGTTCTGGGGATCTATTTTGTAATCTCTATTATAAATCAATTTTTTGGAATAGAATGATTTTTTGTGGTTATCATTCGGATAACAACCCTTTGGCTTTAAAAAAAAAAAGCAACAATTATTCCCCACATTGAATTGTGCCTACACTTGCAAATCTATTTGTTAGATTCATATCCTTGCCTTGCAAGGCAACATGATGCTGCCACTTTCAGACAATGACCTCCATCTATGACATGGAATTTACCCAACTTGAACAAACTTTGCAAGGAAGAGGATGCTTTTTGCACCTAAAGTAGTTAAACGGCCTTAAGATTGTTATACTTCACCTTGGAAAGAAATCTTAATCTTAAACCTAGGGCTAACTCTGCATCTACTACATGTTGTTAGCTTATTTATACTTTCTAGCAAATGGACCTTTTATAGGGGTAGGTTCTTGAAAATTTTTCAGAAGGTGAAAGGATGGCTACTGAACGTCAGTAGAGTGGCCATTCACTCCATTCATTAGTAAAAGGATGACAAATACAATGTCTTCCCTATAATATTTTCTATCAAAGGTCTCTTGGACCTAAACAACACTCTATACCACTACAACTACATAGCCCAAAACACTACATTTTGGTGGATATATCAACTTGTCCATGGCTCTTGAGAACATTCTACCAAGATGTTGTTGGGCCTCCCTTGAAAAGATACTGTGAAAAGTTAGAATAAGTGCCACGTGGTAGTCAGTTGTGTGCCTATCTGAATGTGTGTGCTTGTGTGTGTGTTTGGCTTGTTAGCCAAGTTTAGTTGGTGCCGCATGTGGCAAGTTATTTTTAGTAAAGATTTGATTAGTTAGAGTCTAAATTAGGAGTGGAGTCAATTTAGAATTAGTTAGTGATTTGATTGAGTTGTTTTAGGAAAGGGGATTGGGATTATTAGAATCATAATCTTAAGTTTGTTGGGATTGTAAATAGGATTGGATCTCTTTAAATAGAGACCAAATCCTTTTGGTTTTTCTTGAATTCATTAAATAAAATTCTCCATCTTTACAACTCCTTTCCTTTTCTCCATGCCACCATCAACTCCATGCCAACCATCTTCTCTCCACGTGTGAACATCCTCTGACTCCTTTCCTTTTCTCCATGCCACCATCAACTCCATGCCAACCATCTTCTCTCCACGTGTGAACATCCTCTGATCTCAAGTGTGCACCTGTTGCATGTAGGACATTTCGAGGCATCAAAGATCTTCACGTGGTATCGGAGTAGGCACTCCTGCAACCCTGAGATTGAGAGGCTCCACGTGCGGACTTGTTGGCGTGGAACACGTGAAGCAAGGAGTCAAGCACAGAGTCGGCTCTCAAGATGAAGAAGAAGCCACATGAACCTCTTGAGAAAGTGGGGTGTCCCTTTACGCATACCTAGGAAGGATCAAGGTGTCCCCTTGACTCCAGGACATCGAAGAAGTGGCACGTGGACTATCTTACACTTAGGAACGATCGAGGTGTTTCCCGACTCTAGGTAGAAGAAGTTAAGCCATGTCAGATGTTGAGACACCGATCACCATGGAGACCAAAGCTCTTGTTCAAGGCACTGCCATCAAGTTGATGAGGGCCTTAAACTACATTCTATGGGCGCATGGCTTTAAGATCTTCGATGGAAGTCAAGTTAGACTTCACGTGCTCACAAAAAAAGCACCAAGACAAGGAGCCAAGGCAAAGAAGTGTGAAAAAGAGAATTACCTTGTTATGAATTGGCTGATGAATTTGATTGATCCATCAATCGTAGTCAATATGTTATTTGGTCAATTCCTCTCCGTAGAAGATGAAGATTAATTGTGGGGTGACTAGTGCGAAGTTCCTCTTCAATAAGTATTTCCTCTCTGGGAGTCTAACTTGGAGGGGAGTGAAAATTCAGAATAAGTGTCACATGGCAGTCAATTGCATGCCCATGTGTGGACGTGAATGTGTGTCTGTGCATGTGTTTGGCTTGCAAGCCAAGTTTAGTTGGTGTCACATGTGGCAAGTTAATTTTAGTAAAGATTTGATTAGTTTTTAGAGTCCAAATTAGGAGAGTGATTTGATTGAGTTGTTTTAGGAAAGTGGATTGGGATTACTAGAATCCTAATCCTAAGTTTGTTGGGATTGTAATTAGGATTGGATCTCTTTAAATAGAGGCCAAATTGTCTTGTTTTTTCTTGAGTTCATTGAACAAAATTCTCCATCTTTACAACTCTCTTCTTCTCCACGCCAACTCCTCTCCACACCACCATCAACTCCATGCCAACCATCTTATCTCGTCCACGCGTGAACCTCCTCTCTTCCCAAGCGTGCACTTGTTGCACGTGGGACATTCCGAGGCATCAAAGATCTTCACAAATACAAAGAAGATATGTGTCAAATCCTTATTGGCACCATTGCACAGGGAACAATGAGCATGTACATTAGAAGACACACCTTCTCCTCAACATTTCAGCCATTAACCTTCCCATTCTAAGAAGACATAAAAACATTTATCTTCAAAGGGACATTTAGTAGCCAAAAGCAATTGCTATCCATTTCAACATCCAGATCTTTACTCCTAACCTCCATTGTGAAGCTTTTTGAACCTTAATAAAATCTTCCTACACCATTGCACCTCTGTTGTTTTTCTTATTGATAGAACTCTTTCACAAAAATTGGATTGGAAAAGTCCATATGAATGATTGTATAATAGTTTACCCAGTTATTATTTGCTTTGGTCTTTTAGTTATTCTGTTAATGTTCATGTGGACAGGAGTGTACGAGATAAGTTGGACCCAAGGGCTATTAAATGCATCTTTGTTGGCTATGACGAGTACATGAAGGGCCACAAAGGCTTTAATGTGCCAACACAAAAATTCTCTATCTCCAGACACGTCTTTGATAAGAATGTCCCAGGATATGGTACTTAGAAGGTCAATGTGGATGCACCCCATTCCAATTGTATAGTTTAGATCCTTCTTCCTCACAACAATCTTCGTGGCAAAGATCAAAATCTCAATGTTTCATCCCAAAGAAACCATATGCAACAAGGCAAAAAGATGTTTAGAGACAAATTGACAAAGGTGACAATCTAGGTAGCCAAATAGAGAAGGAACAAAATGTTCATGACGATACTAATGTTTCTCAAGATGCCTATAGACAACCAAATATTGTTTATCAAAGCAAGTGCTTTCAATGTACAAGCCATATCCAAGAAGCCAATCTTCATCAATCGACCACAGAGGATGTTACTTTTTATCACAGGAAGGATTCTTCACCACCCAACATTGCAAAGACTAAGGTGATTCATGATATCAGTACTAGTAACGCTAGGCCGAGTACTCAAGAACCAACCATCGTGCCTACACACAACTATAACCTGTGCCCCTGCAAAAAATTAAGAATGCCTGATCACTTGGCATCGTTTGTGGATTATGGTACCTTCACCACAAATTTTTAGGAATTTATGAATACAACCCTTGCCATTCAAGAACCTTGCACTTTTAGAGAAGCCTCCTAGGAAAATCGTTGGATTGAAGTAATGTAAGAAGAAATGAATGCTATGCACAAAAATAAGGCTTGGATACTTCTTTCACGTCCATTTCATATAAATGTTGGCTCGAAATGGGCTTACAAAGTATAGATTTAATGGAACTATTGATGAATTCAAGGCCTGCCTTGTTGCTAAAGGGTTCATACAATAGATTGGTGAAGATTTCTATGAGACCTTCAACCTTATGATTAAAATTGTCATTTTTTGCATTGTTTTATACCTCGCCTTCGGTTGTGGTTGGCCTCTTTGTCAACTTGATGTCAGGAATGTCTTCATGGGGATTTAGAAAAGGAAGTGTACATGGAACAACCAGAGGGATTCGAAGAAATTGACAGAGTTTATGTTTGCAAGCTGCAGAGGTTCATTTGTGGGCTTAAACAGACTTCCAGGACTTGGTACTTCAGCTTTCACAAAGTTCTTACTAGCTTTGATTTTCAACTGTGCCCAATAGACCATTCACTATTTATTTATAGATAGGGAATCACCATTTTGCTATTATTACTCTAAGTTAATGATGTTATGGTCACAGGCATTGATTTAAATGCCGACGGCATGTCGTCGGCAAGGCCATTTTCGAGCAAAGGTCGTGGCAACATGAAGAAAACGTCAATTTACAGGGATTTCGTTGGCATGCCGTAGGCATGCCCCCGGCACGGTCGGCATGCCGTCGGCATGGTCAGCATGCTGGCGAAATTGGTGCCCATGTCGAGGTTGCTGTTGGTTTTTTTAATTACTTTTGTTGTTTTTGTTGGTATGCATCAGCATGCCCACAGCATGCCCTCTGCATGCTCATCGGCATATCCATCGAAAAACGGGCATTTCCACGGCATGCCCTCGGCATGCCCACGAAATGCACACTTGGAATTTCATCGGCACGGCATCGAAATCGGCATTTCGAACCTTGGTCACAGGGATTCGAATTGCATCATTAATGATGTTGAGAGGGTCCTTGAGAAGTCCTTTAGTATCGTAGATCTTGTCAATCTGAGCTACTTCTTAGGTATCGAGATTGATAGAACATGTGACAGGGTGACATTAATGCAACACAAATACACTCTTGATCTCCTTAAAAGATTCAATTTTGCTGATTGCAAGCCTGTTTGACTCCGTCACAACACAAACTATTTAAAGTTGATAGCATGATGATCAAGAATCTAGGGGAATACCACAGTATGGTTGGTGCACGCCAATATCTTACCATTACTCGACCTGACATTACTTTTGCAGTAAATCAAGTTTTGTAGTTTATGCATTCACCTACAATCAATCATTTGGAGTCACTCAAGTGAATTTTTAGATATATGAAAGACATAAATACCAATGGACTTAGTTATATGCGAGATCCTTTCTTATCACGAGTTGGTGCTCTTACTGGTTTCTCTAATGCTGATTAGGTGGCAGACCCTTACAATCGAAGATCAATCACTCGGTATTGCATTTATCAGGAACTTAATTTCTTGGAAAATCCATAACAGAGAAGTGTTGCAAGATCCAACATAGAAGTAGAATACCAGGCTTTGGTGTTTGCCATTAGTGAAGTCATATGGATTCGTTCATTCTAAACAATTTGGGAATTATGAATAGACACACCTCTATGTTATGTGACAATCGAAGTGCTTGCACCCTTGCTATCAATCCGATTTTTCATGATTAGTCTATGCACATACAAATTGACTATCATTTTGTCAGAGAGAAGATACAAAGTGGAGAAATTGTTGTCTACCACACAGCTGTAGAGAGTCAAATAGATATCTTGATGAAACCAATGGGCATCAAGATTTTCTCCAAGATGAAGAACTAATTGAGTACTTGTCATCCTTGTACTTAGTTTACCGGGGGGGGGGGGGGATAAAACTATTGTTTATGAAAGGGTTGAATTGTAAATGTTGTAAATTATATCAATGTGTGGGCATGTGTTGTAATTTGTTTTATTACTTGGGCTATGAGAAACCTAATTGTTATAAATAAATCCTAGGGCCTCCTCTATAGATCATTGGAGTGAAGGAAACCCTAAGCATAGACATAGGTTGGCACTATGTTGTCTTGAACCATGTTAACAAACTTTGTGCCTCGTGGTTGTTCTTGTCCTCAGTTCTTGTTTTCACAACCTATACTAGTTTTATGGTTTGGGTCTTGACCCAATCCATAACCCACATGACTCAAACCAAATGGCCCATTTTCAACGGTTTGGGGGGGTTACCTAAGTTAGCGCAAATAACACCCACCCCTAGTAGGTCCCTTGAGGATATTTCTTGCCTATGCCACATGTTAGATTGGTGCTAAGGGTACTAATTAGGGAGTTGACTTGGGTGCATCTCATCATATTTGTGGTATTTACACAAGATTGAGCCCTGCCCAACTTGTTAAAACCATACTTGTTATTGATGGAAGACATTCCCTTTAACATACTTGTTATTGATGGAAGACATTCCCCCATTACTGGTTAGGGGAAGGTGCATGTTGTTCCACCGATATGGCTAGAGAATGTTTTACTTGCCTCAGAATTTTTCTGAGTTTAGTTTTTGTTAGTAGAATTACAAAGGAATTGAATTGTAAGGTAGCTTTTGATTGTATATCTTTTATTTTTCAAGATATTGATGAGATGATTGATTGGATATGACGGTAAGGAAGGAGGTGTCTATTGTCACTTTTGTTAGGAGGCTCCTCTAGCTATTTATGAAACTTTCAAATCAATCATCTTCCATCAACAAAGCTTCCATGGATGTACCACAGATTCCGCCCACCACTACTTTTTTGTGTAATGCTTTCCAATTGGGGAAACACCAAACGAGTTCCTTCCTAGTTAGCGAAATCATAGTTTTGAGTTTGCTTTCCAATTGCTTCATCTTAATGTTTGGTTTCCTATTTGTGCTCTCAATTGTGAGGGCACATAAACTATCTTGTTGGTGTTAATCATTTTTGTCAATTGTCATAGGTGTTCTTATTGAAATCCAAGTAACATGTGGACAATGTAGTAAAAAAGAAACTTTTTGTTGGAAATAAAGAATCAATTTGGTGCCAATGTGAAAATCATTAGAGCCAATAATGCCTTGGAATTTTGTATTTACCTTCTATCAAGCATATGGCTTCATTCACCAAATCGACCTCTCTTATACATCACAACAAAATGATGTGGTGGAAAGGAAGTAGCATCATATCTTGGATGTGGCAAGAATTCTTTTGATCGATGTGCACCCTCATCTTATCAAGGGGTTGTTGCTCACTGCTTGTTACTCGATGGGTAGGTCCCTTCATCCTCTTTCGAGAGTGTGAGCTTTTTTTGTTCCACTTAAGGTATTTAGGTGTGTTCTTTTGTGCATCTTCTTGGTCCCAATAAGGATAAATTATCTCCTTGACTCATCAAATGTATCTTTGTTGGGCACCCCAGTACTCGGAAAGGATATAGATATTATAACCCAATTGATGGGCACTATTATGTCAATGCCAATGCTACTTTTGTTGAGTCCATCCCTTACCATTCTATTTTGAGCTCACGTGTCACCATGCCTACACATGAGAATGATGCTGTCATTCCTATTCTCTTCCCTTCTGATATCGATGGGGAGCTATACAATAGGTTGAGGTTGGTTTACTATCGTTGCCATAGGCCATAAGTCAACGCCTCTCCTCCTAAGCCTATGCCTTTGCCTACACTTGAGATGACTAGTATCCTTGATATCATTGATGCTTCTTTTAGTACCAATGTGCCATGGACTATAGATATATTAACTACTCGGGAGGGTTCAAGCACACCTCCTACTCTACAACAACCAAATAAGGGGGATTATATTGGATATGATGATCTTGACCTTCCTATTGCCTTGCACTTGGACACTTGCTTATGCACCATGCATCCCATCTCCAAGCATGTGTCAATGGCGAGCTTGACTCGGAGTATAGGTAGTTTGTTAGTGCCCTATTTGTTATAGTTGTCCCAATTACTCATTAGGAGGCACTTCTCAATCCCAAATGGTGATGGGCCATCGAGGATGATATGTTTGCATTGATTTCTTAAGGCACTTGGAATTTTGTTACCCTCCAATGTAGCTGTGATTGGATGTGAATGGGTTTACATAGTTAAGTACAAACAAGATGGCTCTTTTAAGAAATACAAGGCTTGTCTTGTTACTAAAGGGTACACTTAGACTTATGATGTTGATTATTTGGACACCTTGTCTCTTATGGCATGTCTGCCTACTGTCACAACACTAATTTCTATGGCTACTTAGATTACCCGTTCTATCAACTTGATGTGAAGAATACCTTCATTTATGGTGACCTCCATAAGGAAGTGTATGTAGCGTATGTAGGAAGTGTATGTATAGCATTCTCTTGGTTTTGAGGCTAAGGAGTGTTTATTAGCGTATGTAGGCTCCATAAGGTGATTTATGGGATCAATCAGAGCCCACGAGCTTGGTTATAGAAGCTCTTAGTTATTGAGAAGATTGGCTTCATGAGGTCCTTTACCGATAATTCTTTTTCCATTCAAGAAATGGATGAAAACGGTGGTAGTGCTGGTGTATGTGGATGATATTATATTGATAGGGGATGATGTGTAGGGTATGGAGGCTACTAAGGGCTTCTAACAAAACACTTTGTTGTAAAGGACTTGGCATTGGTGTAATGAGATCATTTCCCACATAGATCATTCTCGTTGTTCCGACTTCCACAATTCTCCTTAACTCACCTAATGCTACGTCTCGCGCCTTTCCCTAATTGGTTTTCGATTTTCTTTTGTTTGCTGGACTTGCCCTCTACTATGGTTAAACAAGAATGGGGAAGAGGTGCAGGGATCAATCCACTAGGATAGGGCCCCCTAGATTCCCATTCATGTAGAGTTGAGAATGCCTGTGGAGTTTTATTGTATTAAAGGAAGTATGTTATTGAACTACTATAGGAAACATGCATGCTAGGTGTTAAGCTAGCCTTGATTCCCATTGATTCTAGTATTCACTTATATGATGACAACTCGAGATGTGTTGATGCTAAACAGTATAGGTGCCTTGTGGGAGAACTCTTGCATGTCATAGTCACACACCCAAATATATCCCTTTTATCTTCTTTAAAAAAAGCCCTTGTAGTGAGTAAGGTAAGTTAATTCATGGGCAAACCAAGTAGGGTACACTAGGATGCTATGATGATTCTCAGGTACTTGAAATCATCTATAGGAAAGGATATGTTGTTCACTCATGAGAAGTCCTTGGATGTGGCTTATGTCAAGCTGACTATGCAAGATGCTCGAATGAGAGGAAGTCTACTATTGTCTTCTACATTTTTGTAGGAGCAACTCCACCAACCAGGAGTGATTTTGGTCATCTCTTAGGAAGGGAAACACTGCCACAGAGCGGTGCACGTACAGATCAAAGGAGGTCGTGAGAGTGCTCGTAGCATTGTGGGGTGTCTGGATGGGGAGAAATGCGGCGGTGTTTAGGACCCAAATCCTCTATGTTGACAATTTTGTCTTATCTATTTCGGTGCCGGTCCATCTTTGGGAGACTAGAATGCAAAGTGTAGCCCTTTGTAATTGTTTTGCGTTTGCTTGGTGCTCTTAATGAATGGGGGGTTATCACAAGCATAACCACACCTTTTACCTTTCAAAAAAAGAAGCTAATAATTGCTGGTAGATGCAGAGTCTGAGTACAAGCAATGACTCATATCATAATTGACTTGATGTGGATTTGTTCAGTTTTTAGAGGTCTTCATGTGGATTTGGCCTAATGGAGATGAAATGTGGTAACAAACTAGACTTGATGAAGCTGCAATTCAGCTTAATAAAGATCATCAGAAGTGTGAACACATCAACCACAAATTCGAAAATGGCAAGTTGCAAATTCAAGAAGCCAAGTAATGCAGATGATGATGAAATGAAGAAACTCTGAATGAAGAAGACATAGAAGAATTCTTGTAATGCTTATTCTATATATCAGGAATCAAAATTTCATCATCAATTTAAGGATGTTCAAAAGTCCTACTTGATTGGTTCAACTAAACTGCATTACATTGATTTTATAGCTTATTGGATTACCTAAACCAATTAGAGAAGAACCCACTTTTCTACCCGTTGGAACCCATTTTGAAAACATTTTTATTTTCAACCAATTTAATATAGTTCATTAGACATTTTTCAACCTGCCACACAGAGCCAAATTTGTCCATTGGAGTAGATATTTGTTGGTATGAATTTGATTTAAATTGATACTCCTTTATGGCTATTCTCCACATTTGTTAATGTTGAGAGTTTATCTCTTTGGTTCTGTTTGTTTCGGTATTTTATTATAGTCATAAGGACTTGTTTACAATTTTTCCCTTAGCCTCCTCTATAAATAGAGGCTTAGGGTTTCTTAGTAGATTAATTGAAAGCACTCTTCTCTACCGCTAAGTTTTGCACAAAGACCGACTTGCTATGATTTCTGATTGTTGGGAGGGCAACCTTGACTTCACCTATAAATAAAGGAGCAAAGGCATTTCAACATACAACATAAGCAAGAGAAAGCCATTACAATGAAGCTCTAGCTCTCTCACTCTCTTTTAACTCTTGGATTGTGGCACTCTAGTTCTAAAATTTTGGTGGAGAGGCGTTCGGCGATCTTAGCCTTCTAAGAGAGGTGCTCCTAATACTTTAATAGAGAGAGGCGATCTTGAAATTTTAATGGAGAGTATTCTAGAAAAGAGCGGTGCTCTTGAGGTTCTAGTAAAAAGCTTTCGTTGAAGGAGCAAGATCTACTTTGATTCCAAGGTGACTTTGATACTTAGGAATATCCTGCTTGAGTTAGTTGCTTACTTCTTGACCTTTCCTATATATTGTATATTGATTGGTAATATTTTCTTGATTAAGAGAAATTGTTCGGTTATATTTTAAAGTTCTTATCCATAATCGTGTTGAATTTCTTGTTATCTTGAAATGGAGGATAAGATTAGGATAATTTAATAAGTTAATATTATACAATTTTGCTGTTGTAATTTTTCAGTTTGTTCTTGGCAACTGGTACTCTTAAGTTGAGAGAAGACCATTCCCTTATAAACAAGGAGAAGAACTTACTCTTGGAAGGATGATTCCTAGAGTACTAGGTTTGATCCTTGCCTTTTTTCAAGGATTGAGATGGTGAAAACCTAATGGGTTAATCTCAGGTGCTTGATGTAGCCTAAGAGGTGGGTGAACCGATATAAAATCTCCTGTGCATTATTGCAGTTGGATGCTCTTTTATGCTTGTGATTAATATTGCTAATATTCCGCATACTTGTTTAGGATTATCTATTGTTTAGCTATTTTAGTTGTTTGTAATTGAGGGGCACCATTCATCCCCCTTGTAGTGCCATCTTTCCCACACTCTTTGTAATCTTTCCTGACTTTCTTGGAAGCATGCTACTACTAACTTCCAGTGGTCATCCTTTACCCTTCAAGAAGAAAGCATGAGGTTTGATGGAGCACCTCCAGGGAGGTAAAAAAGATAGTTCCTCATTCATGAACTCAAGGTCATTGTCACTACAAAAGACATGAATGAGTTGAAATTGGGTCTCAAATTCCTTGAAGAAATTCTTTATGAATGTAGGAACCTTGGACTTCTTTTTTAACATGTGGACCTAAGAAACCTAACTATAATAATTGATCAAAACTAGAAGGTAATGGAAGCCTAAGGCAAAAGAACTTGACTCTTTTTTATTTTTGCAAGGAGGAAGAGGACCTATGGTGCTTGCTAGCTGTCATGCCTTGCAATTGAATAGCTCTAGTCCTTTGGCGACAAGAAGTTAGAAAACTGGCAAAGAAGAATGGAAAGACTTCGATGGCCCAAATGGAGATGACACTATTGTTGGGATTTGTGGCAATCCGGAGTGTGAAGTCTTGCAGAAGTTGGAGGAGCGTCGGGTCTGCTATGCAGATCAAGGGATAGCTCGGTCTGCTGGATGTAGATCGGTCTACACGATGTGGACCAAGGGAGGAGCACCGGCCTGATGTGCTGGCCGTACTGTAGGCCAGCTAGAGGAAGGTCTGCTGCCACCTATGGCAGCCGGCTGGAGAGAAGAAAGGGAGAGAGGGTGGAGCTTGATTGATGGGAAGAATTATATTATTGCTCAAGAGAAAATAAGGTGGGAAGGCTCTCTATTTATAGAGAGTACATATCTCAACAAACAAGGAAGGGATAAAAACTAGCTACCTAAAGACATAAAATCTTTTCTCATTTGGAAAGATTTTATCCCTCAACAAAAACCAAATCCTAAACTTCATTCCTAAAACAACTAACTACTAAAAATAGATAAGCACCATATTTGGTGCACAAAACTTGGTCCAAAGGACCTTTGCCGCCAGCCACCTTGGCTGCTGCTGCCACGTGGCACTGCTATGTGGCCTGATGTGCCATGTGGCGTTTTCTCTGATTCCCAACACTCCCCCTTGAGTCGGAGGTTGGGAAGTCAATGACTTGGTTTAGATGCCTCATCATTCTTCTTTTCTTCTTCACTGGAAACTTGTATCTCTAATTTCGCCATCATCCTCCAATGTAGTTTAAATAGGAAGGAACTTCGATTCTGGTTGCGGTGTAGAAGAACCTCGCCCTAGTCGGAAAGAACATCGGCTCTAGAGAAGGTCGAGAAGAACTTCGACCTGAGTTGAGAGAAAACTGGAAAGAACTTTGGTTGGATTGGGGCTGGGAAGAACGTTAGCCTAGTCGGAAAGAACGTCGGCTTCTAGAGCAGGTTGGGAAGAACTTCGTCCTAAGAATAATTGCCTGGAGCGTTACTGCTCCGATACCATGTTGGGATTTGTGGCGATCCAGAGTGTGAAGAAGTCTTGCAGACGTTGGAGGAGCGTCTGGTCTGCTATGTAGACCAAGGGACGGACCGGTCTACTGGATGTAGACCGGTCTACACGGTGTGGACCAAGGAAGGAGCACCAGCCTGATGTGCTGGCTGGATTGCAGGCTGGCTGGAGGAAGGTCAGCTGCCACCTATGGCAACCGGCTGGAGAGAAGAAAGGGTGGAGCTTGATTGATGGGAAAGAATTATATTATTGCTCAAGAGAAAATAAGGTGGGAAGGCTCTCTATTTATAGAGAGTACGTATCCCAACAAACAAGGAAGGGATAAAAACTAGTTGCCTAAAGAGATAAAATCTTCTCTCATTTGAAAAGATTTTATCCCTCAACAAAAACCAAATCCTAAACTTAATTCCTAAAACAACCAGCTACTCAAAATAGATAAGCACCATATTTGGTGCACAAAACTTTGTCCAAAGGACCCTTGCTGCCGGCCTCCTTGGCTACTGCTGCTGCTGCCACATGGCATCTTCTCTGATTCCCAACAACTATAAACGGTAGTATTGGCTGCGACAAAGGTGTGTAAAGTGTTGTGATGGAAGGGGGAGGTAATAAAAACCATCTTGCTTGAATCCTCCTCCAATTTGCTTCATCGTTTGGAGATCCTATAGGACAAAACTGACTCATAAAACACTCTTTGCTAATCTAATTGATGGAGAGAAAATTCAAGGTGAAATTTGCTACTTGTAAGGCCTTAGGAAGTGACAAATTTGGTCAATGATATGGTGTTGAAACCAGTAACTAAAAACAGATAATGATGCACAGCAACATGAGCGTTAAAGGGGTTCTCATGTAACTGGAGAGACTTACAGAGAGGGACATTGCTGGAGATGTGAAAGGTAACACCGGAATCTGCAATCCATTCAGAGGTATGAGAGCTAGCTAAAGAAATAGGTACCTGTTTGACTTATCGCTAGGATGCTCATAGAACAAGAAGTATTTCTGGCATTCCACAAGAAAAAAAAGATAATTGTGATTATGGTGGTTGATTGTTCCATAGAGTTGCAGGTGGTAGTATTATCTTGGGTCATAGTTGCATGACTTGCTTAGTAAAGAGGTAAAGGAATAATCAGCCATGAGAGGTTTGTTGTTGATTAGCCATGATATATCGGTTCAATGGGGTCACAATGAATAGAGAGCAGTGAAGTTAAAGCCAATCTTAGGTCATATATGTGCTGGTTCAGGCTTCATCCACAAGCAATGACCAACGGGAGGCCTCCAAAGTCCTGTTGAAGCCTAAACGTGATAAGGAGATCACTATTTGCGGCAGAATGGAGCAAACGAAGCACTTGCGACACCGCCATAGATTTTCCGAAGGTCCGACAATGATCCAAATGGGTTATCGGGGGTAGGATGATCCCATTGGAGCACGTAACCAGGCCCAACAGCCTGCAACAATGGGTTGTGCAGTGCCTTCCTAGGCCTGACAGCAGTCCATATATCCTCTTACATCTCCACCTGAGGTTTGGGGATAGCCCTATGTCATCCTTGGTGCAGCACGACACCTAATAGGGTCAATTTGGTGGCCTTCCAGTGAGGATTGGAGGCCGCTTACAGCCATAGCAGGTCCAGTGGCTTTAGAACTAACCCACTGATGCATTGCTGGCCACCGAACAGGTTGTCAATTTGTCACCGACCATTAGCTGTGGGAAAACAACCCTGGTTAGAGTTTCACAATTTGAAGCTTTCCATTTTTGCTTTTTTCCTTTTGGTGGAAGAAAAGGGGGTGGTGGGTGGGAAACAAGGAGATACGAAACATTGGCCTAGAGTTGTTGCTTTAATACCATGTTGAGAGAGCAATTGGATTGCTTTTAGTCATAAGGACTGTTCCTTTATTTATAGACTGGAGAGGAGTCGCAAAAGGGAAGGATTACATAGGATCACATATAGAAATAAATCTAAGATGGAAAACAAAGATATTTGCTAATAAAGGTGCAATCATACATAACAAAAATGAACCTCTTAAAAATATCTGTCCATCTTATTTTAAGATTGAGCTTCAACTCTGAAAATCTAGTGGCTGTAAGTCACAATGCCAATTCTGGCTAAGTCTTGAGCTACATGCCACTCTACCTGATCAATGAAGCCATTTGGACCAACAAAGATTAAAAACTTGCTTTACTCCAAAGTTGAATCGATCATTTTATTATCTATTGAGACTGCTATTTCTTTTAGGGGAAAACCTTCACAACTTTCTCCTTGCCACATTTATGTTGCCAAACATGGATGCATTATATTATTCATCTGAAAATTTTAAAAAAGGCTGAAACTGACAGGCAAATTTTAATCTTGTTCCAATTCCTTAAATTATTAAGGGAAATCCTTTTCTTGTGATTCAGGGGCTTCCTCAATTTGGTACAACTGCAAAGGCAAATGTTAGTGGCCAAAATATTTTCCAACTACTCAACTTTGTGCCTATTGATGAAAAGACTGAC
Organism: Thalassia testudinum; assembly: GCA_037157565.1. NCBI lineage: Eukaryota > Viridiplantae > Streptophyta > Magnoliopsida > Alismatales > Hydrocharitaceae > Thalassia > Thalassia testudinum. The sequence continues at coordinate 21,290,119 of JAZHRO010000002.1, read as the reverse complement.
TATATAGCTGCTTCTGAATCAAAAACCAAGGTAGAGAACAGCCTTCAAAGCTTGTCCACGGTGAGAATGCCAGGTTTTGCTGATACAAATATTACAAACCATGGAACAAGATCCTTCCCATATACAGTTATTATTGTTAACACACAAACTTCTGAAAAGGAAACACTTATGTCAAGAAGAAGCTCATACCAAAAGATACTTGTATTGGAGAAAGAGGGTGTGCAAGTTGCTGAGCGCGATGTTGATCTGCCTGTGGACCTTATATTCACTGCAGCCATCTGTCTTGTGTGGTATGATGCAAACAGTCTTACCAAGAGCAAAGAAACTGCTGATGGATATGCTTACATGTCTGTTTTCACCGAGAACATAGCGACCGATGTTTTAATGGCACTGAGTTTTTCCTTCAAAAGCTGCATATTGGTAATGTTATGAATCAAAGCTCCTTTTTTGCTAGGTGCTTTCAGTGGAAGTGCAATCTGAACAAGTGTTGTTTATTATTGGCATTTCATCTGGTCATATTTCCAGGTTTTTGAGGGAGAGACCAACTTCCTTGCAGCTGTGATGGATTCTTCTGATACTATATATGCCGCTGCAGCTAGTCTTGACATGTGTGTGCAGATATTTTGTTCTTATTCATCAGAGACCACAGATGAGATTATCCTGAACTGCATCAAGCGTGCAAGGAGTTTGTTTGGAGGTCTTTATCCACCAATTCCAGAATCAGAGACACTTGCAGAGTCTTTTCTCACAAGATTTCCTTCAATAAATCCACTTTCAGCCCATGCAATATTATCATCTGGTGGCATGCTTGTGGATTTTCTTGAATGGTCACATGAATGTAGAGTCCAGGCTATTTGGAAGCACCAAGTACCCAATGAAAGCATGGTTCTATTTACTGCGCTTTGCAAGTATGGGGAGCATGGGGAGTCCAAATCTGTCATGACTGAATGTTCATCTATTGATTCGGAAATAAACAGTGGCAGAAAACACCTACGGAATAAAAGGCAGAAATATGAAGCAAATCATATTATAGACTTGGAGGCTAACGAGGCTGATGAATTGATAAACCTTCCACATCCAAGGTCGCAGTTGCTTGATGACATCATGAAGCCTCCTAATGTGTGTGGATTTTCTGGTTCAAGGGATGATCTTGATTTTCTGGACACAGTAAAAAGGGTCAAGAGCTATGATTTGCTACCAACTACCAAATCTTCTGGAAAGAAGTTGAAGTTCGATGTCTCCTCGGATAAGCTTGGCCTAAACTTCCAAACCAAACAGGAGAACTTGTACACAGATTTTAGTGGAGAACTAGTTGACTTCGATTTTGTTCAACTCAGTGATGATTTCCCAGGCATCTCTGAAACCATAAATTTCTCAAGGAAGCGAGAGGTAGCAGATAGAAAGCATGACACTGCCAGCAGATTAGAACCCCACTATAATAGCCAATCACTCTATCCCCTATCGGAAGATATAAGCCAGAACAATGATGTCTGGCCCTCGCAAAAAGATTACAAAAGCATTCTTCAAGATGATACTTGCAAATTTTTAGGATCACAGTCTCAGGGAAATCCTTTAAATTTAAAATCAAAGCTGTCTGCTGCAGTCCATGAAATTGACAGGAAGTTTTTAGCATTCTCACATAAAGGAAAAATAGCCAATAAGTATGGTGGGAGATCATCGTCAAGTGGTAATCTGACCTCACGATCAAGGAAGGGTTCACCCTCTACAATAGATTTTATTAACAGAATGAAAGTCAAGGCACATACTCCTAAACAAAACCTTACATGCAATACCTGCATAGACTGTACAACAGGTTCAGGAAATCATCACAGAATAACTAAAACTCGAAGCCCCTCCATAATAGACACTTTCAGGTATGAAGGAGGTAACCTATCACAGCTAACAAGCAGGGGTAACCGAAAAATCCAACAATCAACAGATTCATCAAAATGGGACAAGGCATCACCGAGCTTAGCTCTTTCATGGACACCAGTAGACAAGAGAGCTAGACAGGTAATTTTGCTGGTAACATTTTCAATATGAGTAGTTTGGTTGTAGAAACTGACCTCAAAAAATCTCCAGAAGTTGTCATTCATGAGAAATGGAAACAAGAAGCAAAGCAAGCTCGTTTGGAGGAACATGAATATCCCAACTACTGATTGCAGCTTGAGGAAAAGATACCAAGGTGATACTTGAAGCCATCACAAGAAACGTTGACATTAAGCGCAGTTCATTCTAACTTACGGTACAAAAAGAGCCGAGGACATTTCCTTTCTGAACAGTCAATCAGGTTTGATAACTACCTCATATTAGCATGCCTCATTTTCATTTTATGTATATAGTTCTGTAATTACTTAAAGCAAATTTCCTGTTTAAATATGAAAACATCCGTGTGATCTCGTCTGCTGACATTACAGTCTGCAATTACCGCAAGGGTTGCACTGTGGTCAGTCAATATATGTAGCCTTCACATCCTTTATTGATAATGAACTGATTCTTTTAGCATCAATCAATTTCTAAAGCATGGCTCTTTCAAATGTCACCTTTGTACTTGTTTGAGGTTTCCACCATGGACTGGTTTATTGGGCAAATCTTGGTAGCCTATGTAGCAATCCAAGGATTCGGTCCATCTTTGGGTGCGACCGCAGGTAGAGTTTGTGGTTACCGGTGGATGACCTAGATCTTACAGCAATTATTCAGCTTGTCACTAGTTGTCGAGTAATGTGAATGAGATGCATAATGCATGAGACATGCCACACAATTTCTCTGTCATCTTGCCACACCATTTTATGAACAGTAATAAGGACTAACAGGTGTTAATAGTTTGACTAAAATGTACACAACCACATAAAGTGAGGCAAGTTACAATGCACAGATGTAATGAATGTGATCCCTACTATAAAGTTAATATTTAATGTAAAAAATTTAAAAAGTAACATAAATTTTGTTGCATGCTAGGTCATCTTATTTAACAAAGCTTTCATTAGTATTTGAATTAGTTGGATGATTTTTTTATTTTAAATCAAAATATATCAATGTAAAATAATTTTTTGTTTATAAAATAATTTTAGAATTAATTTTACATCAATAGAAAATGATTTTGTATTAATATAAAATAATTTTTAAAGTAATTTTTATTATATTACACTAATAGAAAATTGGTGCAAAGTGGTTATAAAAATTTTGGTAATTATACATCAATATAAAATAATTTTGAAAGTAATTTTAATAATTTTGAATTGGTACAATATGATTTTATTTTTTATTTAGAAATGATGTTGACCTTTTTAACAATGTTAAAATTCACCGTGTTACAGTACTTACTTTTTTAAGTGAAGAAGAGATGTGGCGTGATTTCTTACTTCTGAATATGCAAGGCTCCACACAGCATAAATTTGGAATACGTTAAAGAAGGGGCATGTTTCGGTTTGTTACGGTACTTATTTTTTTACGTGAAGAAGAGATGTGACGTGATTTCTTACTTCTGAATTTGTAAGGCTTCAGGGAGAATAATTTTGGAATATGTTAAAGAAGGGGGCACATTTCCATCAGACGCTCCACATTACTAAACCGTAGCATGCAATCAATCTCGGGGATGCAAATAGTGCAACATTTAATTACGAAGCGGATCAGTACCGTTTAAGAGGGTGGCATGGCATTCATCCATTTACATCAATTGCCTTTGAATAATGGTATCTACTAGGACTTAATTCAAGTGTACCACAGTTCAAGAGGTTCTTTGTGATTGCTCAGGTTTGGTTTGCATTAGCACCGCCATTTAATCTAGATGGCCAAAGTTTTCCAGTGGCCTCTTACAAGTTATAGTCCACAATGCAATTTTCTTAAGTCAGGTCATTTTCCAAGTAGATTGTTTGTAATCCACGAACATACACCACCTAATACAGTCAAGTTTCGAGAAATAAGTTCTAAATTCTGAAATGGGTGATAGGTTCGTGCCTCTTTGCCCCTTTCGAGAAGCCATGCATTAGCCAGACAGAGACCCACGTAACGCCACCTCCTTGGATTGTAAGTACACAGATTTTTACAACGACCGAATATTCATCTGAAACGATACAAATGTCAAAGCTTTAATTGCCGCCACACTCACCGCTTTAGCTCCAACGTTTACAACTTGATGCATCGAGGCCATAGCACGGAACAGTGGCAATACCCGTGAGAATCAGGATTTCGGAAAAAGGACATTTGACCGATTTATTATAGTCATTTCAAGAGGCAGCTCAGGTGAAATGGCAGAATTTACAACAGGCTTCACTAATTCCTATTACAATTTGAGAGTTCGAAACACAACCAAATAATGAAGATAGAGTCAGGATGTACCTACAGACAGATACGATTATGGTAGGCACATGCATATACGCGTTAGCATTCCCCAGCATACCCTTTTTAAAGTAAATTTCCAGTTTCCCTGTCTACTTTTGTGCGCCTAATGCCCTTTGACTACGAGGATGATGAAACCAGGCGGGCCATAGGATTTTAATCTGCGTACGTAAGAAAATGATGCTTGCTTTACACCTGGTCATGAACTCAGATTGACAACTGCTTACGTACCATAGAGCCTACCAGTAAATCAGCCACGGATAAAACTGTGCTATGTACAACTCCTAAAGAGAGGCAACACTAAACGTAAGGGAGCAACGTAAAACAGAAGAAACATTCACTAGGAGCAACGGTTAAATTTGCCTCAACTAGAACTGAATCAGTAGTTGCCAGAACTGTGACATGTAGGTTTCTATCCTCTAAATTCATGTATCTTGGATCTTGGGCTTACAGCCACAGGCAACAAATGGAACGGTTAGTCTATTGATTTCAATATTGGAACAGAACCTATACAAATCTGATTCAGTCATGGACTTCAAAATAAATTGCCACCTGTATTTACAGAGCCCAAAATTCTTAATGCATTTCTCATCGGATAAAATACTTTCCTCTAGTCAGTTGTCAGGGGGCAAACAAGGAAAACAATTTCACCCCCACCCCTCCCCAACAAAAATTTAAAAAAAGAAAGAGAAGAAAAATCTACATTACTTCCAGAGAAAGAGGAACATGATTCACCAATAAACTGATAAATCAACTGCTTGATTTAATCTCGTCATTTACTTGAAGATACTCTGAAGAAGGCAATGAGGCCATCAAAGCGCCCTTGCCTGAACCAAAATCCTGATGATATCATGGCGGTTGCATGGGAAGATGCTGATCTGGAACAAGAATCTCACGTGACAGAATATGTGTCCCTGAAAATGTGTACAACCAGGGAGACCATGATGGTAGAGTAGATCCAAGAAAGGCTTGGTTTGGAAATATCATAGAAGTGGGCCAAGGGGGGCATAGGCCCGGCCATGCTACCTGCATCTCAGCTGGATTACCTATGACACGAACACCGTAACAAAATTTTGATGAATGTATAATACAGATATAGCAGTTAACAATCATGTTCTAACAAGGCCATTCGGTCTTGAAGCACCCTTGGATAATTTCTGTTGCTCGGATTCATAATGTTGCAAAGCAGCATCTATAGCCTGTGAAGTTAAACATCAGCTTTAGAATCAAAACAGGTGCTCTGGGATATCCTTAGCTAAGGGGAATGAAAGATGAATGAAATGAATGTTGGAGAAGATCTTCATGCTCACCATGCACAAAATAACCTTCACAGATAAACCATAACTCTTTACTCAAATTAATAACTTAACTGACACAGCGATTGGCAGTAGCATTTTTATCTCTAGTGGCTAGGGTTAATCCAAACACAGCTCAAAAAACACATCCATTCCTCCTTCCAAATACAAACAATGCAAAGCACTGTAATTAATTGATTCTTCTAAAGAAGGAGATACTTGCATCCCTCTCTTCATTGATTCATTCATGACATAAAAAGAATATTGTCAGAATAACACCTTTTCAAGAAAAAAGGGGCAGTCCATGACAGAAACTATTTAGAATCATCTGATAAATCACCTGATGCATGGGCTGAACAAGAAGAGACACCTGGTGCCGGAATTCAGATTGCACGGATTTCTTTATCTCCTAGAAGATCAGAAAACAAATTGTAACATCTGGTAAGAAATACATATGAAGTGTGGTAAAAATATGAAGAAATTCAGACCACACCCCCCCCTCCCTCAGTTTTGAGGAAGCGAGGAATTTCATGGCAAAATGTTCTCTAGCGAAATAAGCTGTACTAGTTGCTGCAGTAGCAGATATATTTTTCTCAACATAAACAAGGGAAAAAAATTTAAAAGTATGTGTGCTTTTGGATTCTCGATCAGAGGTCCATAACTACTGAAAAGGATGTTGATCTAATTCAATGTGATCTGACCATTGGATCAAGTTAATTTGACCACTGAAAGAAATCAGTGGATGGTCCCTTTTAAACTAGTTTGACAGAAGCAGAAAGGTCAAATTGGTAATCAATTATACATGTACAAAACCAAATTATGTACACGAGAGCATTCTTGCAAACAAATAAATTAATGAAATGACATAATGTAACAATCTAAAAACATTAATAATTGAGTGCACAAATGGAGATATCATAGAAGTTTGGGGTTGGGACTAACCTGCAGGGATAAAAGGGGTGGAAGAAGTTTAACCCTTGTGTGGCTGACAGAGAATGGTGGAAAACAAGAAACTTAAGAAAAGAAAAAAAGACAAATGAGTTGATAGCTTTGTTTGGGGAGAAAAGTAGGGGGAATAGGAAGATATGAAGAGAGGGCGCACAATATATGATGAGCTCCTGCAATTGATGTGCTTCCCATGTAATTAGATTAAAAGGTTGGCAGTGGTTGTGAGGAAGGTGGTTGTATATATGCCACATTTAGGAGAAAAGGGCAAAGGTAATGAGGAGATGGTGCTTGAATTGTGGGCATGTAATAATCATTCACAATGATGCCAACAATTTGGAAGAAAGTGTCTCGATCTTTTAGTTATCAACCTTAATATGTCCTTTACACTTTTGACGAACAAGTCATTTCCTGGACACCCAGTGAATCCTCTAGGAATCTGCAAGCTAGATGCCAAAGCATTATTGTACCCCGCAAAAGGGTTTTGTTTGTTTGCCTTTTCGATAAAAAAGGGCTTTTGTTCGAGTCAAAAAAGCCATTTGATCACATCGTTATTCCATTGCGAGAGGCTTATAAGACATTTATGAGAGCATATATATGGGTTTGAATATAAAGGCTCATTCTTGTAGTACTAACAACCACTTGGTAACCACACGCATTCTTTGAAAATGACCCCACAAGCGTGACCTTTTCGCAAATTGATGTGTGACCTTTTTGTGAAAACAAAAGCATGCAAAGCACAATCAACAAAGAATTTGATAACTCAGTTCGAAAGGCGGTGAGCCTATCTATGTCTAGGCCTAGGGTTTGCCTACCTCAATGATTTGAGGAGAGGGTGCTAGAGTTCTATTTATAATGGGGAGGTTTCTTCAAGCACAAGTAATGGAAAACTTACAAGGTAACCCACACACTCTGCACATATATCTATAAAGAATTCCAGAAATACTAATTTTATCAAGCCCTGAAAACTGAGCATGGAGTTGACAGCTGCTCAGTTTGTCTTCCAGCTTGGTAAACACCTTAACAACAGTAGGCTTGCTTAGAATATTGGTAAGTTGCAGCTGAGTGGAAATGTGTTGAACAATAACCTCTCCATTGTGAACTTTCTCCCTCACAAAGTAATGGTCAATTTGAATATGCTTTGAGCGTTCTTGAAAAATTGGATTTAGAGAGATCACAGTCACTGCAGTTCACATGGAATGGTAGTGCAGGTATTTTTCAGTCCCAGGTGTCTTATGGTGGAGTGGATCCAACTAATTTCACTGACTCTGGAGGCAAAGGGCCTGTATTCAGCTCCCGTACCGGATCTGGCCAGACTTCTTTATTTTCTGCTTTTCTAGGGTATTAAATTCTTTTGAGAAACACAAAGTATCCAGTAACATAACTTTGATTGTCAGGATCTCCAACCCAACCCAATCAGCATCTAAATAGTCAAGAATTTTTCCCATTCCATTCCTAATGCCGGGGTCTCTAGTATAAGCAAAGTCGTTTGAGCTGGTTCCCTTAGGACAGTGAAAGATGCATTTGACAGCTTCCGAGTGGTTGACAGTGGAGGCATGCATATATTGTAAAACCTGATTGATAGCAAACGTGATGTCAGGACAAGAGATGGTGAGATGCAACAGACTTCCCAGCATACTACAGTATTCAACAACATTGGAGATGCAGACTGTCAGCCTTAAGCAACTTATTATGGGAAGGAACGACAGTGGAAACAGGTTTGCAATCAGAGAGATTGGACTACTTTAGTAGATGAAGTGTACTTGTGCGGTCAACTTGTCATTTGTTCTGTCAACGTCTACTCCCAGAAAAAAATGGAGTTTGCTGAGATCTTTAATGCTGAAATAGAGGTCAAGTTCCTTCTTGACTTTGTCAATGATGGCAATTGAATTCCCAATGAGGATTATGTCATCGACATAGAGGAGTAGCACAACTATCATTCCACATGCCTTTAGATAAACAGAGAGTGATCTACAAAGCATTTGTGAAAGCCCATATTGATCATGACTTTGTGGAAGCTAAAAAAATAGGTACAAGATGCTTGTGTTAGACCATAATAGACTACTGCAACTTACAACCAAACTTGACCCTATCCATTTCTTAAAAATCATCAGGTTGCTCCATATAAGCTTCTTCTTGTAACTCTCCATGGAGAACAGCTTTTTTAACATCTAATTGAAGTAATATCCACGAAGGCAAGGTTGATGATGATACAATCAGTGACTATCTTAATATAATAGGGTTGAAGTCTATCTATTTTTATGTTATCTTATGGCTCTTTTGTTATTTCTATTTATTAACTGGACATGTGTAATTTCTCCCTCACCTCTCCTCTATATAAAGAGGTGCAGGGTTTATTAGAATAATAGATTGCTCTATTTTCTCCTACTTGATATTAGAGCGTGGTCCTAGGCCAAGTTTTGATATCCCACAAAAATTCTAATCCCACAACCTTCCACCCAAAACCTAATCCTCCTCTCTCTCCTTATCGACGACCACCACATCCACCGACGATGCTTGAGGTAGCCACTGGTGGCTGCAATAGCCATCGATGGCGGTCTTCCTTGGGCCAAGAGGGGCTTACATCACCTGCTGAGGGGGCATAGTGCCGCTAGCAGCGGAGCCCTAGGGTCTAGCACTACCCTAGCGCCTGACGCCACCAGTTGCTGCACCCAACGCTGCCCTAGCGATTGACATCGCCCTCTGCTCTGCCCCAGCACCCTAGATCACCGGATGAGGGATTTGCTAGTACTGTAGACCGCTGTTAGCGGCTCTACTGAGGAGAGGGGGCCCTCGACAGCCCGTGCATGCCTTGCTTGAGTCATTTTTGACTCTCACCGTAATGATTTGACTTGCAAGGATTGTTAGAGACCAGAACAGGGCATTTTTGGGTTATCTAATGCCCAAAAAACCCATGTTCATCCACTGATCTTGGTTTCCACTATTGGTTATAATCTGACAATAGTTTCAAACCTTGGTTTGTGACGATTTTTCCCTGTCCAGAGGTTTATGATGGCATCATCTGCAGATTTAGAGGTGCTAGAGCCTATGGATGAGACAGGGAAGAACGCATCTTGGAAGAAGGATAACGCTATGGTACGTGCTTGATTAATGAATAGCATTATTCCTTGTATTGGAGACAAGATCATGTATTACAAGGCATCCAAGCAGATGTTGGACAATCTTAGAGATACCTATTCTCATGAGAAAAATTCCTTCATGGTTTTTCAGATCCACCATGAGCTATTTGAGTTGAAACAAGAAGGCCATTCTCTTTCTCAGTATTATTTAGCCTTGAAAGGGCTTCTGGAGAAATATAATGCCTGTCGACCGGTGTGTACTTGCTCTACACAGAGAGATTATCGCATGGAGTTTGCTATTCACCTCTTCCTATCTGGATTGGGTCCAGATTATGTTGCTGCTCGTTCACAGATACTTTGTCTGAACTCCCTACTTTGAGGGAGGTTCATAGTCGTCTGAGCAGGCTTGTACTGCCTCATTCTCAAATTGGAGAGAGCATTGGATAGGCATCTGCTATGGCTGTTGTTACTGGATGCAAAGGTAGAGGTACCCTACCAACACGTGGTCAGGGAAGAGGGCGTGGTACGTCTGGGAGTACTCGTACCTCATGTTGAGGCCTCGTGTTGGGCCAAGCACAGGAGACCACTTGTTGCAAATCAGGCGTCTATGATCTCCACTAAGCAACCAGACAATTTCTCGTACTGATTATGATGCTGTTATTCAGCGCCTCTCTCAGCTCACTCGGGAGACTACTACCACTGAGACTGCTGCCTTTGCCTCATTGTCTGGTATTGATATGTCCTGGTTAGTAGACTTTGGTGCATCACGTCATTTAACTGGTGATCGAGGATATTTTGGAAGATTACAGAATGTGCTATAGGGAAGAACTGTACAAGTGGTAGACGGGAGGCATGCACAGATCGATGGTAAGGGGGAGGTGTCTTTCACCCCTACCATGCGACTACCGGATGCATTTTTTTTTCCTGATTTCTCTATCAACCTTTTATCTGTTAGTAAGATTTTTTTTGAAAGGTTTTATCTATTAGTAAGATCACCAAGTAACTTAATTGTAGAGCTATATTTGATGATGTTGGTTGCATCTTTTAGGACAAAACAACATGGAGAACGATTGGTGGCGAACATAAAGAGGGGGGTGTGTATCGCTTTGTCCAGACGCCTCTTGCTGCTACATGTTAAGGAGGTTTAGATTTCACTTCTAGTAGTGCCTTCCAGTGGCATTGTAGACTTGGTCACCTGTCTCTGCATAGGCTTAAACACATCATCCCACATTTGTCGCCAGCTACATTATTTCCTGGGAATTGAAGTTGCAACTAGCAAATAAGGGATAATTTTATCCCAACGTAAGTATGCTCTTGATGTACTTAAAGCGATAGGCATGCTGGGATCCAAACCTGTTAACATATCTATGGATCTCAAAGTTCATTTATATGATGGTGAGTCAGAGGTGGTAGATAATCATTCATATAGGCAGCTGGTTAGAAAGTAATTATATCTAACCATTATCAGACCTAATATTACTTGGGTAGTTGGCAAGCTAAGCCAATTTATGGATAAGCCTACAAAAGGACATTGGGGGGCAACTATGCAAGTGATTGGACACTTGAAGAAAGCACCTGGTCGTGGTTTACTTTTCAGGAAAGGAGCTCCTATGCAAGTTGTGGGATATTCAGATGCTGACTATGTAGGGGACAACTAATAGAAAATCTACTATTGGATTTTGTACCTTTGTAGTTAAAAATCTTGTTACCTAGAAAAGCAAGAAGTAGGAAGTTATCTCCAGGTCAAGTGCAGAATCTAAGTATCGTGCTATGGCTCAAACTGTGACAGAGATGGTTTAGGTAAAATCCCTATTATAAGATCTACAAGTCCAGATTGATGGTCATGTGGAAATGAGATGTGATAACAAAGTAGCCACTTTCATAGCTAATAATTCGGTGTTTCATGAAAGAACGAAGCATGTTAAAGTAGGCTATCACTACACTAGAGATTTGATTCAGTGGCGAATGTTGCATACTACATCTGTTGCTTCAGAGTAAGGTTTCAAATATCGATATCGTATCGACAAGTCAAAAAAAGAGATATATTGGGGATATATCAAGGATATATCGCTGATATCGGTGAATTTTGGAAAAATTGCTCAGAAAGGTCTAAAATGTCCCAAAATATTATAAATTTTATGAAATAACTAATACATCGTGAAGAAATAGTTAGAAGATGAAAATCATAAATTTTGAACGAAAACATAATAGAAATGCACTAATTGCATATCGACAAAGTCATATATTGAAAAGGTGTATAGAACAAGATAATAATTGAAAAATGTTCATAGTAATGCAACTCGCAACACAAAAAAAATGAAATATAAATAGTGTCAGAGTATTAATTGACTACACCAAGTACGGAAGCATCGGCCAATGCCACCAAATCAACACCAGGTTGAACTTCAACGTAGTTCAATACCTTTCCTCTGATTATCTTCCTCAATTTGTAGCACTCTAACATATTCATTATATGACTCCCACGTCATGTAGCTATATCGAATATTGTATTTATTGATGTATCGTTGATAGTCTTTATCACTGCAATAGAAAAGTATTCTAAGACGTGGATATCGACTGTAACTGTCGGACGAGCTACCCCTGCTTCTAGTTCTAGATCTACCGTGATTCTGAATAGACTCATCTCAATGTCCTCTTGAATCTGTGGATCCGGTAGACCCACCTCGTTTTAATGTAGAACCTAATGATTCACAAGGTTCACGCTGTCTCATCGATGAACTTCGTGGTGGTTGAGGAGGAAGTGGTGCAGCAAAGTAGGAAGGTTGATAAAAAAATTGTTGATAACCATGAGATGCAAAATACTCAGGGAAAACCCCATAGCCATAATTTACAGATGCAGGATCACTTTAGGTACTATTACTTTGGTAGCGACCAGCATACCCATAGCCATATGAGGAATCATAATAAAATAAAGGGCTGGTTAGCTGGGAAAGTACTTAGATGAACTTTGCGCCTCATCTTGGGGTTAATACTAAGGGCTGGTGTAATGAGATTTGTAGTCACCATAATAACTTGATGATCTTGGGCAACCTCCAAAGAATGATTCTGACACTAGATTAAGAGATCCCACTGATGAACTCAAATCATCGATGGACATCATAGAATGGCCTGGGGCATACCCATACCCTGTCGGGCTTGTCCCTGCGTCAAGGTGGACTTGGTACGTGATCTCCATGTATATTTGTATATTTTTGTGTGTTCATGTTAGGTATCCTCTCTACTAGGACCTTGATGATGATATCCCCCATCTCCACTACTTTTTTCCTGTGGCTCGTTAACCATCACTGCATCATCATCAAGGTTTTAAATATCAATATTGATATCGTATTGACAAGTAAAAAAATGGATATATCGGGGATATATCGCTACCATCGGGGATATACTGGCGATATCGTCGATATATCAACGATTATCGCTGATATCATGGTAAAAAGATACTATCAATGGTATCGATATGGCTAACCTTGGCGATATCGATATATCGAGTATATATCGTCGTATATTGCGATATTTCAAATCTTGCTTCAGAAGATCAGATTGCTGATATTTTTACAAAACCACTACCACAGACATCTTTTGATATTTACAGTTCTAAGCTGCACATGATAGAAATCTATGTTCCAACTTGAGGGAATGTTGACTTCCTCATTCTTATCTATCTATTTTTATGTTGTCTTGTGACTCTTTTGTTATTTCTATTTATTAACTGAACATGTAGTGTAATTTCTCCCACTTCTCTATAGAAAAAGTTACAAGGTTTATTGAAATAATAAATTACTCAATTTTTTTCAGCCGATTTCATAGAAATCCTCACCATATTGTTGTGTGAATCCTTTAACTACAAGGTGGGCTTTGAACTTGTCCACGAAACTATTGGGATTGTCTTTTACTTTATAGCCCCATTTAGATCCAACATTCTTATGCATAGGTCGAGGCACCAATATTCAAGCATGCTTACGTTCATTACATCTATCTTTTCCTGCATTCATGAAACCATCTGTCCCTTTTGATGGCTTCTTTATAATTCCTTGGTTCTTTGATAGTGTAGTTGGTGGTGACAAATTTCTAAAAATCCCTAGTGAAGGCACTGTAATTTATGTAGTTGGCTAATGAATATTGCGACGCTAAATTTATCCTTGGTCGAAGGTTGTAAGAGTGTACGGAAGCATCGCTGCTGGCATTAGTAGTTTCAGTGGGCACCACAGCATTTTTTATAACTTCTTGTGTGTGCGTGCCAAGATTTGATTGTCTTGCTTTAGCAATGTTGGAGTAGTGAGATTCTGATTTGATTGAGTAATGTCAAGATCAAGCACAAGCATTGGATTGTTGACCATTCCCATCCATTGCTACTACTTCCGTCAAGTGATGTCTCTGATACACGATAAGAGGAAATGTCCGCATTCTAGGTTCTTGCTGCCTTGCAAATGGTGGATTCATAGATGGAGTAGTATCAGATTCCCTCGACCGATTGTCTCTTCATCGAATATGGCATGCCTAGATACATAGAATTTGTGTTGCTAAGTTGAAGCAAGCCTTTGACTTGCTTATTATTGCCAATGACAATGCAGTTGATGGCTTTAGGATCCAGCTTATCCATGTTTTCCTGTCAACATGAACATATACGGTAACACCAAAGATACATAATAAAGAATAGTCGGCAACATTACCATATAGCAATTCATGTGGTGTTTTCCATTCTAAAATCTTTGAGGGAATTTTGTTGATCAAAGATACTGCAATATAAAAGGCTTTTGTCCATAAGTATTTGGGAACACTTGTACCATGTAGCATGTTGAGTGCAGTCTCACAAATGTGTTTGTGCTTTCTTTTAGCAACTGCATTATGTTGTGGTATTCTGGGACTTCCTTGATGTATTATGCCACTGTCATTTAGGTAGTTTTGAAACAATAGACACTTATTCACCCCCACTTTCAATATGGAGTTTTTATTTTTCACTCAAAATAATTTTCAACAGAGGTTTTGAAATTAATGAAAACATTATAAAATTTAGATTTCTCCTTTAGAAAGTAAATCCAAACACATCAAGAGAAATCACCAATAAAAATAATATAGTATTGAGAATGTGAGAGTGAAGTATATGGAGCTGGGCCCAAACATCACCATGAACAAAATCAAGTATACCTGAGGTGGTGGAAGATGTTTGGAATGGTTGATGTTCCCATATAAACAACCAAGGCAAACAAAATTAGTATTGGAGTTAGAAATACTAATTACTGTGGAAGCCACAATTTTATTTAATGACTCCAGATTGCAATGTCCAAGACAATTGGATAAAATGAGAAACATCTTATAACTGATCTTTACCTCTTCTTACATAATAAAGAGGTAGAAAAGATACAATATAACACCAACAAGAAACAAATAAAAAACCAATAGCCCCTCATACAAAACATGTATATGCTAACACTCTCCCTCAAGTTGGAACATAAATTATTTACTATGCTCAACTTAGATGCACATAAATCAAACAAAGACTTGGACTAAGGGCTTAGTAAAGATATCTGCAATCTGCTCCTCAGACAAGGCTGGTGATGTATATAGTAGCCCCTTCTGAATAATATCTCTGATATAATGGCAATCAACCTCTCCATACTTCGTCCTCTCATGAAAAGCTAGGTTGTTGGCAAGGAAGGTAGCTACCCTGTTATTACACATCATCTCCATTGGGCTAGAAAACTGTACCTCTAAATCGGTGAGTAGGGACTTGATTCACATCATCTCTACAGTCGTCTAAGACATGGCCCTGTACTTAGACTCGACACTCGATCTAACAACTGTACTTTGTTTCTTGCTCAATCAGATTTCCTATCAAAAAGGTGCATAGCCCCGTAGTGGATTTTCGGTCCGCATGACATCCGATGAAGTTTGCATCAGAATAGCCAACCAAGGTCATAGAATACTCTTTGGAGAAGAGAAGACCTTTTCTAGGAGCCTTCTTGGCATAACAGAGCATTGTCAATGCTGCATCCTAGTACTCTCGTGTTGGCTTAGCCATAAACTAACTCAATCTCCCCACCGCAAAGGAGATATCGGGTCTCGTGATAGTCAAATATAGCAACTTGTCCACAAGCTGCCTGTACTACCTGCTGTCCACCAACTGTGCCTCTTCATCATAAAGTGGCATCTTCGGGTCCATAGGAATGTAGGCCTCCTTGACCCCAAGCATACCTACCTCTTGCAAGATATCCAATGCATACTTCCTTTGGGACAGGACTACACCCTTCTTGCTTCAGGCAACCTCAATACCAAGAAAGTATCGTAGAGCTCTCAAATCTTTCATAACTACTCTACCAAAATACACTTAATCTCAAAGACATCATGCACATCATCTCCCGTGACAATTAAGTCATCAACATATACAAGAAGCACTATAGTACCTCGTCCAGTCCTCCTGACAAAAAGAGAAAAATTAGCTATCGATCTTTTGAATCTAGCTGCCTCTACAACTTAAGACAACCTCTGGAACCATGCTTTGAGATTCTGTTTGAGGCCATAAATGGCCTTCCGCAGTCGACATACACACACCCCTTGAACCTCAAGTCCAAGTGGTTGCTGCATGTAGACTTCCTCTTGGAGATCACCACAGAGGAATGAATTCTAAACGTCCAGCTAATGTAAGGGCTAATCTAGCTGGATTGCCACTGCGATTAGCACCTATACCATAGGCAGTCTAGCAACTAGTGAGATGGTATCAAAGAAGTCCACCCCATAGGTTTAGGTGAACTCCTTTTCCATGAGTCGAGCTTTGTATCTGGCAATGCCTCCATCTGGGTTGAACTTCACAATGAACACCCATTGACAGCCAACAATCGTAGCCTCGTCTGGAAGTGGAGTGTGAGCTCCCAAGTCCCACGACCCCTAAGAGCTGCCATCTTATCCTCCATAGCTGCACGCCATCTTGGATTAAGCATGACCTCGCAGTGAGTTGCAAGCATCTGAGTAGCAACCAATGCCTGGGTGAATCCTGCAAACCCGGGGCCTAGGCTGTCAATAGCAAGTGCCCCAGTCGTGGAATAAGTAGCACAAGTCTGTAGTCTCTTCCGAACAGCTATCGGAAGATCCACATCATCACTTGTCACATCATCTGTCCTCTCCTTATGATCAGCACATGGTAAACAAGCATTAGTATCTAAGGGACTCACCTGAGAATCCGATGGTGAAGGTAGGGGGGCTCCTAAAAAGTAGGATGAGGACAGACATGTCTGAAGTGACTCAGTCAAACGATGAAAGGACAGCGTACCAGGTGGTGGTGGTGGTGCAGTAGGAATGGGAATCTCAAGAAAATTACCAAATCGAATGGGTGTAAATGGCATGGGTGCCATATCACCCTTAGAAGGTAGCTCAACAGCAGATGTGGAGATGGGTATTGTCTCATGAAAGGTAACATCCGCCGAAACAAAATGGCTAGAAGTAGTTGGATCAAAACACCAATACTCCTTTTATGTCCAAGTATACCCAAAAAAAACACATTTAACTGCTCTTGATACTAGTTTATCCTAGCTTGATCCCAACAAAATGGACAAAAGCAACACAACCAAAAGTTCGAGGGGTGACGTGAAACAGGGGTCTATCAGGATACATAACTTGCAAAGGAATCTGCTCGTGTAAAACAGCGTTAGACATCTGATTGATTAGAAAATAAGCTATCATTACAACGTCACCCCAGTAAAGAGAGGGGACCGAGTGACGAATCAACAATATATGAGCAAATCCAGTGGTGATGTTTTCTCTCAGCAATACCATTCTGCTGAGAGGTGGGGTGCGTGGTCCCATGAATAGTGCCACAATTGGAAAAGAAGGTACGCAATGGAGTGTTACAAAATTCTAAGGCATTATCAGACCGAAAATGCTTCACAAAACATGAATGCTAAGTTTTATTTCCTTGGCAAAATTTTCAACAATTTGTTCCACATCAAACTTATTCTTCAAATGAAATAACCAAGAAAGACGAGCAAAATCATCCACTAACATCAGATAATATCTGTACTAAAGTCAATCAGGAATACGACTTGGGCCTCAAGCATCTATGTGAATCAAATCAAACATAGCAACAAAGGATACTAAAACAGAAGTGAAAAAACTAGTCCTGTGTTGCTTGCTCAGCTGACAGGCATCATAGGTGACAGCAGTATTGGAGGGTATGTGCAGCAGGACTCGTCTGAGACGATCATTAGGTAGATGGCCAAGGCGATGATGCCATTGGAGAGGAGATCCAGCAGAAACAAGACACCGAGCAACAGAAGTAGCAACAACAATATAGCTCAAATGGTACACCCCCCATTCCTCATCCCATCCACCAATTGTTTTCCCAGTGAGCTTGTCTTACAAGACATAAGAAGCATCAAATATAGCTTGACAGTTTAGATCTCTAGTAATACTACTAATAAACAACAAACTCAATGGAAAATTAGGCACATAGAAAATATCTATTAATCGCAGGGTAGGAGATAAAGGCATATCTCCCTTGCCAACAAGTGACAAATGTCTTTCGTTTGCCACTTGTATAGTCCTGGCTGGTGTAACTAGTGTTAACTGAGAAAAGGATCTCCTGTCGCCACACAGGTGCTTAGATGTACTAGAGTCAATCAACCAATCACCAGAGGTTAATATAGAGGACATACCAGTCACAGGTGCCTCAGAAGAGGCCGTAGTGGCTGCAATGTCTGGAGGCTGAAAAGAGGATGCTTGAGTCAACTGAGCAATCTGCTGTCATAAGTTCTCAATCTTTGTACTGAGAGAGCTAACATTAAGACTGAAGAGGGCTCCATCAGTGATCTCAGCTACCTGGTTGGCCACAGGTGGTCTACCATGCTTCTGCCAGTATGTAGCCTCAGAGTGGCCTATCCTGCCACAGTAAGTACCCGGAGATCGAGTGCGTACCAGAAGAGCATCCACGTCCACGACTATGTGCAGAAGGAGCACCCCTACCATGTCTAGGGATCGCAACCAGTGCGAACGTCTAAGCACCAAAGTCATGAGCAGAGGTGTGCAGTGCTACTCTGCTCAGTCTGACGTAGACTTCCTCCAAAGTAGGAAGCTCAGGAGCAGTGAGAATCTCATCTCTAGCAACCGTGTACTCAGGCCTAAGGCCTAAAAGAAAAAGAAAGACTGTCAAAAGTCTCCGGAAACTCCTCCAGGACTCACAGGCACACCTTGGTAGATAGAAGTGATGCCTCTATAACATTCCCTCAGTTAGGGAATAGTATTGTGCTAATGTACGTCCCTTCTGGCGCAAGTGAAATAGGTCGTGAAAAACCTAAAAAACACGTGCGGAGTTCTTGGCATGTGAATGTCTCACGCAAAGACTCCCACATCTCCTTCGCTGTCGAATAGTACATGATCTCATCCTCTATTCAGGGAATAACAATCTGCATAAGCCATGCACAAACCATGGCGTTGTCTCTGTCTCAATTGACATTCGTGCCAATCTTATTTGTAGGCTTCAAATCAGTGAGAGAGACTTTTCCCATGACCCCTTACAGTCATAAGAAAGGTCTGGGACTATCACAGGTAGTTGGTCTCACCTAACTTGACAATGGGACCGAAGAATGGGTTTTTGAGTACCCCGATGTCTGAAAGAGAGCCCTATGTCACCTCGAACTCATCTGAAGCAGTCATCTTCGCAATCTACAAGCCTCAATCAATCTTCTATCACTAAGAAAACATCAATAGATCTAAAACAATATGTTTTCATATCTACATTTTCAACAGAAAGCCCCCTTGGATGGTGTTGGCCTAACTTGGATGTGGGGAGAACACCTGAGCGGCCCCAAGGGGACCAAAACTCCCTCTCCCTGCGACTACGAGGGATGTAGCCCCTAGAGCAAGGCTATACGCCCCTCACAGCAGTTGCCGACTACACACAAGTGCGCTGCACCTCGCACAGCCTCTAAACCGCATGCAGAGGTCACCACCGAATGTTTGCTAACTGCTGCGCCTCACAGTCGATCACCGTTAATCGTCACACCACGCCGTGGAGCGCTGTCGCGGCTAGATCAACATCGCCAAGACCTCACCGTGGTCGCCTTGGCCTTGCTGCACGCTTGGCGCCGCCGCTACCGCAAGGAAGCCTTGGTGCACCGCCAGAGAGAGAGACAGAGAGAGAGAAACGAGATATAGTGGTTAAGGTTTGGAGGCCTTAGAAGTGGGATACCTAGAGCTTCGATGAAGGACCGCCACTCTGATACCAAATTAAACAAAATGAGATAAATCTTATTACTGAGCGCTACCTCTTCTTATATAATGAAGAGGTGGAAAAGTTGCGATACAACACTAATAAGAAACAAATAAAAAACCAATAGCCCCTTACACAAAATGTGTATACGCTAACGATGGTTGTGCCATTGCTGACTAATGCAACTTTATTACAATGAGAACTATGAAAAATAGGAAAAGAAATGGATGGCTCCTTATGTGATACAATATCCTTGACTATCCAAATGCAACCCCTTTTGCAACCATCAATAAGGATTTTGTTGGATCCATACTCCAAGAAAATGTATGCTTTATTGAATAGACAATAAGCATCATGATTATCAATAAGATGGGAGAGATAAGAAATGATATTTCATGGTGGGGACATAAAGTACAACAGCAAGACGAATGCAACCAAATTGAGTGCAAATAATGTTTCTAGTGAGTGTAATTGGATGAATAATGCCATCTCATGTAATAACACGACCTTTTCCAGTTATATGATTTAGTGAAACGAATGTACCTTTGCTCTTAAAAGCATGATTCCCAGCACCAGTGTCAGCAAATCCACTCATCGTCATTAAGTTGCATTTCATCTAACGCTGTGGATAAAGCACCTACATCATATGGAGCAGTAGCAGCAGGCACAACAACATAGTCAACGACATGGGCTTCTGTATGAGATTTTGAAGTACTTCTTGCTAACTTGGAAATGTCATAGTAGTTAATTGCAGAATGATTTGCTCGACCACATAGTTGGCATATAATACTGACTTGACTCTAGAATCCATGATCCTTGCTAGCTTGCTGATGATGTGCAGGAATAGAGGTGCTTGAAGCATGCCCCGATCACATTGCTTGTTGAGTATTCAAATACTGTCCTTGACCCAGTTGATTATACTGCTGATTATGGCCTTTGCCACAGCCATGATTACGTCCTTGCCTGCAGCCACGATCAGTAGTGGCATTGAGCTAAAGCGCTTCAACTAACCTGCTATGATCCTCGTGGTCTTCGGTCTTTAGAACCAAGTTATCATGTTGAATGAGAGAGAACCACATCTCCTCAAAGGTGGGGAATGGTGGCCCACCAGTGGCAATGGTGGCCTAGCAATGACAGTGGTAATAAACATCCTGCATTCTTTCCTAAGGCCAACTAAACAGTGCATAAGTTTGTTGGTGTCGCTAATGATGTGCCCAACAAGAGCAAGCTCATTACGAATCGTCTGAACCCTACTGCAGTAGTCAACGACACCTATCTTGCTTTGTTTTATGTGAGAGAGTTCAGACTTCAACTGGATAATTCTAGCTTTTGCCATCTGACAATATCCAATACTAATGGAATCTCCGAGTTCCATTGCCATTTGAACATGACCAACTTGGGTTATAACCTCCCATGAAAGAGTGGATTTGATTCAACCAATAAGATGCTAATCAAGAGAGAACCATTCGGCATATTGAGGATTGGGAACAAGATGAGTTGTCTCTGAAGGGGTGTCGTCTTCTTTGATGTTAGCATCTTGCAAAAAACGAGGTGGGGTAGGAGCATCCATCGGTATGGATGGCCAAATGTTGACTATGAATAAAAGGAAGAATAAGACTTTTGCTAAGCAAATAATTTCCACTAGTGAGAATAACGGAAACAATTTGACTTAACATGTTAGGGAATGAGAGAACTTTGAGAGACTTTATTAGATGCCATGATGCATAAAATAACTCTCACACACTCTCTCTCCTCCACACCCCCCTCCCCCTCCTTTTTTTAGGAAAAAGGATAAAAAAACTTTTAAAAAAAACCCTTAAAATAGGGTACCGAAGGGAGAGAGAGCAGAACTTCCCTGCAGCAGCAGGGAGAACTCCGCCAGACCTGAACTCCTCGAATCTGGCCACTGTCCTGACTGGAACCGGTGCAGCAACGGTCGGGGTTGCCGGATCTGCTGCTGTGTTGGCTGGAGTTGGTATGGTGCTGCGGATATGGTTGGATTTGGCACTCCAGCAGCCAGTCTTGACAGAATAGAAGCCTGATCAGGGGCCAAAATCACTGGATTTACTAGGCGACGGTCCGGCAACAGTTGGACAGGGTCAGCAACGGTCCACGACGGTCGGGCGAGACCGACAACAGTCGGGCAACAGACCTGAGGGCTCAAGAGAAGATGGTGGCAGATCTGATCAAATCATATCTGGAACCAAGGGCAGAGGTAGTATGTTTGGTCTGAACAGATCAGATCACGGAATTAGAGATGGGTGGCTGATCTGACCAACTGCAAAACACAATCGTCGATTTGAGCATCCGCAGTAGATGACTCAAAGTCTCAAGCTGTTGTGGCTGTGGAATCTCAAAGAAAGAAGGGATCGATTTATATAGACAATGGATCTAATGCCGTGACACCATGTGAAAACAAAGACATGCAAACCACAAATAACAAAGAATTTAATAACTCAGTTTGAGAGGCAGTGCATCTCTCTATGTCTGGGCTTAGGGTTTGCCTACCTTGATGATTTGAGGAGAAGGCCCTAGGGTTCTATTTATAATGGAGAGGTTTCTTCAAGCCCAAGTAATGGGAAAATGGCAAGGAACCTGCACACTCTTCACATATTTACAATATCTACAAAGAACCCCAGAAATACAACTAATTCTAATTTAGCAATGCAATGAGTGGATTTGATAGAATGAGAGAGCATTTAACTCAAAATCATTTGGCATGAGCAAAGAGGGACACTCATTGTTATTAATCAATTCCCAATATTTACATATCTACATCAACAATTTGAAACTTTGTGTAAAGCAGCCAAATTAAGACTTTGGAGAAATGTTTTTTTTTATAGAATGTTTGGAGAAATCTAATTACTGAGAATGGAAAAGAACATGCCACATCGTTTCCAATTCAAGATCTGAAATGCTATGTAATTGGATGACATTGAGAAGGGACCAATCGGTTACTCAAACCCCCAACCCTCACTTTTCAACCCCACAAAAAAATCACTCATCTCAAGAGAAAGATCAATGCCATCTAAGGTTTGAAATGCCGATTTCGATGTCATTTCGAAATGACGATTTCGATGTCATTTCAATAAATTTCTAAGTGTGCAATTTGGAGGCATGCTTAGGGCACGTCATGGAAATACCCTTATTTCGAGGTTAAATTTCGATGATTTCGATGCCTCAAAAATAATTCATTTTGGAGACACACTGAGGGCATATCAGAGGCATGCCGACGTATACCAAAGAAAATAGCAAAAGTAATCAAAATGATTAGAATTTCAATATAATCACAAGATTAAGTATATGTGTAAGAATGATAATGTTATATTCAAATATTCATATCTAACATATAGTCTATTATACCATGTTTAAGTTCAAAAATCAAATATTAAATAATTACTATGCGAATTGAATTAAGTCATCCAAAGATTATATAAAATATCCAATCAATTGATCTTGAATTAATTAGTTAGTTTGAGGACTTTCATTATGCTAACAAATTAATCTATTTGAATAGATCTAAATTAACATAACCAAGCGTTGTGTTGATCATTTTAATTTATGCCACGGCTTATTAGTCACATTAAAATCTAGTTATATCATATTTATGTATGAAAAATGTAGGTTGTCATCTTCAAACAAGGGATCATGGGTTTTAGGTTGAATGTTATCCTTGAAGTAAATGATGATTAATTCATGAAGTAAACATGCTTTTAATGTTTGCAATTTTTAGGTTTTATTCTCTTATGGATGGGTGCAAGTTCTTTATTCTTTAATGTTATCTCAAATTTAGAATTTTATTTTTAGAAATTAAACAAATACTTCCTCAATTCTAAATTGTTACTAGACCTATATGTTTGTAATAATAATAGATCCAAAGACTAGTATATAAATCTACTTTATAATTATGGATAGGTGTGGAATCAAACCTTAAAGATAGTCGAAAAACAGGAGCAGCAAGACATGAGGGAGCAGCAGAAGTGGAGATTCAGTTCGGATAAGAACAGAGTAGTAGCAGTAGCATAAGCAACAATGGTAATAGAGAAGGATGAGAGAACTGAGAGAGAGAAGCAATGGCAATAAGTCAAAATGTCGAGTGCATTTCATCACTTGTTGACATTTTGGAGAAATTTCGACAACATTTCATCGAAGTCCTGTATTTCAATATTATATTGATATTGATATGGTCTAACCTCAAAAATAGCCATTTCGACAACATGTCGACATTATGTCGTCAAAATTTAAATCACTTACAAAAATAGTAATGGATAGAAATTGATTATTGAGACACTTATATTAACCTTAAAATATGGTAACGAATTAAGAATTGTACCTAATACCATCTATTTCTCTAAATTTATCAACATATTATTCATATTTGGCAAAATATTGTTGACATTCTTGCATTTCGAAATTATATGTGTGCAGATATCGCTCCATGTCAGAAAAAACCACTTCATCGGCACGCTGTGAGCATTCAAAACAATGCCATCACCATGTGTGTCTCCTTGGTCAAGGCTGAGTAATTTGTTTGACAAGTTTAGCTGATAGGAAGGGATTGTCGGCAATAGGATCAGTTTTTGTTTTTTAGGACACACTGCAATTGTTCCAATTCATTAGAAACACTCTGTAATGTCTATGTTCTACAGAAAGAACAAACAGTGCATAGTTCAATCAAGCCAACATCTCCACAGGTGCAGAATACCCCGGCTGAAGCCACCAACAAATTGTGCATAACAGTAAGAAGCCCTCAAAGCATTTATGAATATTAATGCAGTGAGAAACTCTCCAACAGAAGAGTCTTATGGGGTTACCTCTAGCTTTAGATAGATCTGGCCCATGGCATCCTTCAGTCTCGTTACCTATGTAAACCACAAACAAGATCAATCATCAGGCTACTAGGAAACCACAACTTCTTTTAAAGACTCATGCAAAAAATCATGTGTGTCACCCTCCTAATAGAAAAAGAGCTCTAGCAATTTCCTATATGACATTATATTTGAGAATGAAACACTCTTTTTCCTTCTCCCCCCCCACCCCCCAAAACCCTGGTGGCAAAACCAACAAATAAAAAGGTCCATTTTCAGTGGGCATGCCAAGAAAAATGACAAAGATCATGTAACAGCCAAAGTCAATTTTCAGTGAGACTGCATTTGTTAAGGTGTTAGGATTTAGCATTGGATAACTTCTAGAAAGCATTAGGTTGAAGGAAGTGTTTAGTTTGAAGGTGCGACAAGTAGTGAATTAAAATGTGATAGATGAGTTGATATGTTGAAGGTAAAAAAAAAGTTATTTGTTTTATATTTGATGTTGTGTTGGTTTTATTTTTATTTTATTGTTAGTGACCGTGGTGGGATAAATAGTGGATTGGATGTGATATTGTGAGTTGATATGCTGTAGATAGAGAAGTGAGAGTGGTAGTCGATTTCAATTTTTCATTGTTAATTTTATTGCATTGGAAGCCTCATAGACCTCTCTTTAAACCATATATAATGCTCATCATATCCCACCAGCTTCCTTTAACCACCAGCTAACACCTATCAAATGCAGAGCATACATGGTCTTCATGAAAAAGAAAGTATGAACAAAATGTATCACCGCTTTTTGTTTTTTTTTTAAAGGAAATGCATTGCTGTAAATACACAAACATGTTAGTAGGTAAAGTCACCACAAATAATAGTTATATATAACAAAGATTAAAAGTCAAAACAAAATTTTTAGCCAAAATCAAGCCCTTGTAGTTGCCGCTTGGCTGCTGATTAGTAGCAGCCACATTTTTTTCCTAACATATCCTATCCATCAATTGTGAAAAGTGCTAAAGCAGATAAGGCAACAAATAAAAGCACAGACTGAAATGAGCAATATGCAGCTTACCTTGTTTTGGAGATATGCAGTAGTAACTGGATATGATGACCAGAAATGCTGAAGTAGCTCCTGAATTGATGTCCAGTGCTGGAATTGAGAGGAAACAAAAAAGAACAATTGTCAAGTAAATTTTAAACCAGTTAAGTAACAAGGAAACGACTGGTGCCTAGAATAAACTGTCTACAACACTAGCTTACTCTTCATATGGTAAAAAGTAATCTACAGCATAAAAGAGAAAGAGGAAAAAAAGAAAGCCATTCTACAAGACTTACAAGCAGAAGGTCCTCTTTGGTTTTCCTAGGTAGACCATCTAGGACAGTAGCCTGAGGATTTTTCCCCAGATTGTACCTACTACTTGAAAGATGATGATTCAACCAGTTAACAGCCTGAGCAAATCAGAACAATCGAGAAACCAAATATTAGAAAGTTTCAATGAATACAGAACACCAACTCCTTCGACAACATAACACTAGCACTGATTTTCCTATATAAAGCAGGTAGGAAATCTTAAGACGGGAAAAGGAAAAATAAATCAAGAAAAAAAAAATAGTAACATTGGAGGGAGAAACTAACTTCAGACAAGAAAATTGTGATATAATCATAAGTAAATGCAATATGTAAGTGAACAGACAACTTCCAAAGAATCACTATTTGTGTTTAAAAAATAAACAAAAAGAAAAGAAAACCGATTCATACATTTCAGATTTGCCCCTTTATTGGAAATGGAACTCCTACCTTGTGAAGTCCTGTCAAGTTTTCAGGACATTTGCTTCGTATTAGCTTGAAATCAATTATCCAAATTATACTTTTTCATTATACACCCCAAAAAAATTATCCAACTTTTTAACGTGGTATTTATTTCCTACTTCCTAGAGAGAAACTGTTAAAAAGCAAAGAGAGATGTAATGAGTTTCAATAGTTCGGTATCTAACATGGACTCAGGGTAATCATGATGACTAGAGCATTAGTCTGTGTCTTCTCTATCATCTCTTAAGCATTACCTCTCTCTTATTTCTTCCAACTTCATTGAATCTTCTCTTAAAGCATTACCCTAAACATCAGTAATCAAAGAGCAGGTTGCTGACCTTGGATTACCAAGCAAGCAAAAATTTTTCAAGATGCTTCTAAGGAAAGTGTGGTAGTGTTTAGGGGAGATCGAACTTATAAGAAGAATGTAGTATTAAGGATATGGTCCTAAAGGGCCTCTTGGAAGTAGAATTAATAGTTGCTTTGAAGTGCTTTTTTTTCCTGAAAAAGGAAAAAAAAGGAAAAAGGGAGTTAACAATCCTTGTTAATTCCCAAGATTGTGATAAAAAGGAGGGCTAATTACACCACTAGTTACAAAATATGTTAAAGTGATACAAAGTACCCTCCACCGAGGTCCTCACCCACCTAAAGATAATCCCATTCCACTCAAGCCTAATACACAAAGTAGGATAAAGCTCTCCTAATAGTTTCTCCATCTGCCAAGGTCCCATGGAGAATGAACCAGGAGTCAGATTCAGAGTAGAAGTTGATGGATCAGCAGCTCCTCACAAAAGGGAGGGTAAATAGAATCCACATCTGGTGCCCAGCGCCTTTTATAGTCATGGGTCATCACTTGCTTTGAAGCACCTGTAACAGAGTTTTTCAAAATGAATCTAGATGACTACCGATCCCATGTGGTTATCATTTTATATTCAAACAAAAAGTTCCAAGATGCATGTATTCCTGAAGTTTACGCTATAAGGTACTATTTAAATGGAAACATTACCCACCGTCTTGTTCCAGCATCTCCTCACAAAAGGGCAGGTAAAGAATAAGTGGTTGGAGTCCTCCGACCCTCACCACAGAAGAGCATTCGCATCTGGTGCACAATGTCTTTTATAATCATGGCTTATCAGTAGCTTTGAAGTGCTCGTAACATACTTTTTCCAAATGAATCTAGATGACCACCGATCCCATGTAGTCATCTTTTATATTCAAATAAAAAATTCCAAGATGCAAGTATTCCTGAAGTTTAGGCTGTAAAGTGCCGTTTAAATGGAAGGTTACTCTCCATCTTATTCCACAGACTATTCCTCCAAGGCAATGACAATTCCACTGAACAAACTATCTTGGCATTGCCTCTATATCACATAAAGGATAACCCCACCTTATTCCACCGAGGTGGAACAAGAGTTACCCTCGTCTGTCCACATGACGTCAATGTGAAATTAGCTCTTTATTTCCTATATCTTCTAATCAATTCGATGCAAAAATAAATGGGAATAAGCTATTCCCCTTGACATCCAAATGTCATACCTAAAGCATTTGCACTCACAAAATGAAAGCTTATATGCCATCCACTCAAGTTAATTTATTAGCATCTCTTCTTCCTGGACACCTTACCTACAAAGTTCAAATATTGATATCAGGTTTGGGCCTCTAGTGAATTAAGGTAGGTTTTGTTACTATCACTAGCAGTCGCATAAATGAAAAAGGAAATTTCAAATCCTGTCAGAAATTTGATGCATTTCATATGATAGTGCATTCTCTAGCCACTAGAGCTACAATATTGCTTAAAAGGATATTGCGAAGTTTCTATTCCTGGACAGAAGGCTGGAGACTAGCATCACCTTAAGAGCAGCTTCAGGTTGGACAATAGGATTATTCAATCCCCCTTTCACCTCAAGTAAGTGGTCCATCAAACTATCATAGGCTTCTCTTGCACTCAGAGCAAAATTATGAAGCTTTGAGCCTGGAGCAGCATCACCTAAAGTCTTCATAGCATGAGCATGCTGCGAATCAAAATATTCTCGTGGATCCTGACATACATAAGTTTTTAAGTTTCAGCACATAATTAGGCTTAATCATCAGCTAAAAACAAAAAATCTGCACCTTAATGCACAGTGGGGCAAATGGAACACCATGTGGTGACTGAAGATCCTCAATTTTAGTCATACGGCTGACTTTATCTAGCCTCTCCCTGTTTGCGGATTCATCTGAAACCTCGGCAGAAGACTCTGCACGATAAACAAATTGTTAGCATGAACTATGTGGAAAGATGATCAGAAACACCAAACAGCTAAAGGAGTGAAGTGCATGGTAGCTGATTTACCCTGTTTTGCCCGTGCTAGAGCTTCTGCTACTGTCCGTGTATCACCGAGCTCAACATCTAAGACAATCAAACACGAAAAATAATAAGCTCTGTTTTTAATAGATTGTGCATAATACCATGAGAACTACTAAAAAGAATTTAAAAGTTCAAATGCATATTGCAGCTGATTAAACAAAACAGTGCCACTCTAGCGGCAGATAAATTCTAGAACCTCATTTCTAGACTACCGATAATACAGGAAAAACCATTTAAATTCTACTTTCGGAATCGTGAGGGACAAAGTACTTAGAAATAAGAAAGAAGGAAGAAGTCTCGCTTCTCTCTGTTTTGTAAGTGTGTGTGCGTGCGCGCATTTTTTTTCTCTTTTTGTTTTGTGTGTGTGTGGGGGGGGGGGGGGGTGTGGGGGTGGGTTGGGGAAGGGGGTTCATCCCCTCCCCTGCAATGTTGCTCATTACTGAGGATGCTGATGAAGGCAGTTGCCAGAAATGGCAGGCGGCCTGGAGCTGCCATTGTCGTCATCCTCAATCCCATCAGCCTGTACAGTGCTTCTGCTGCCTGGACTTTGGCCATTCCACAGAAGAATGTACAGTGCTTCTCCACTTGCCCATTAGGAGGCCTGCCACCTCTGTCATGGACTTAGTCACAGGGCCTCTCCATGTCCTCATTCAAGCAACAGTGAGTACAAAGGTTGGGTGGCGTTCAACTTCTTTCATCATAGGAAAGGTGCAGTGTGGTAATCTTGTAGGGAGAGATGCAACTTCTAGGAAGGCATTGCACTATCTCCTCTCCCTTGCAGGTGGCACTTTAACAAAGCTTTTGCCATGATGGCATACGTACGTTCCTGGTTGCCCCTTTCTTCAAAACAGTTCATGCACCATCTCCCATCTCTTGAGTACAGTATATGCCTCTCAGGTGGGCCAACATCCAGTGGTCTCTATCGATGATCTACGGACTCGTTAAGGTGGCTGATGTTTGAAAGTGGTGATCTCTATCTTCCTCCCTCTGGTGCCGTACACCTCCTCTTCACTGAAGCACTGATGGTCATCCAAAGAGGGGTATTTTTGGGAACTTGGCGATGATTGTATGGAAAAAGCAGTGGTTTCTGGATATGAAAGGTTACGGAAGCAGATTTGGCAGTTGTCAAATCTGTTGTCATATTGGATCTGTTACATGCGAGCCTTTTTTTGGCACCACCAAACTCAAACTTATATTGGGCTCAACATCCCACATGGCCTACTCCCCTTTTGGACCTGATAAATTCTTCTAATTGGATCCCCTAATTAGTGGCTCCTTTTTCAGTTTGGGCCAGAGTTTCACCACTTGCATCTAAAAGTCCCATCGTGTTTTTAGGCATTGTTTTTCCTCCATGGGTGCTGCATGAGATGGTGTCAGCGAAGGACGACAAGGGATTTCTGCTAGCGTTGAAGATCAATCTCTTCTCATCTACAGATCTGCCCTCTGGTGAGGTGCCTCTCCTAGATCTTCTTCCCCTTCTCTGTAGCATCCAGTCTCCATTCTTATCAATGGCCATCTTGAGGGAGGTCAGATTCATCTTAAAAGAGGTGTCAAGCAAGCTAGCATCGACATCCCTTCTCTATCTCGGTGTCAATTTCCTTACTGAAGCTTGCTCCTTGCTCTTTGAGGCTAGAGAGCTCAAAGGCTTTGGCTCAGGTAAGGGTGGCACATTGGTCCCAACTTGCAATATGTCGGCAATATTATTATGTTTGTGGAGGATTCCTCACAGAAGGCTAGCAAAGCCAGGCTTTTTCTTAGAAAAGAAATGATCACATGAGATTAGTGATCAACCAAGCAAAGCTAGGCTTTTGCTAGAGACTTTGGGAAAGGCATGGATTGAGGGTTAACTTTTGCAAGTCATGATTTATGCCATTTGGTACGTGGATGAGGAAGTTTTCAATTGCAAAGATGATCACATGGCCTCCCACTCACACCGAGCACGATCACGTCTAGAGATTGGATACCACCCATTTAGAAACTTGTAAAGTGTTTGTGGGGTTAGCCATCCCTGCTTACTATCAAGAAGGGGCAAGCTCATGCACTTATACTATGTTTTCGCAACCCTCTTAATCTACTTCTTATCTACCTTTAAATTGCCATGCCATGTTCTGAATAGAATTGACACAATTAGAAAGAATCTCTTGGGCACCTCCATTTTTTTTTTGAAAAGTCAAAGAGTAGTTATCCAAGTAATAACCACCCACATTCATTTCATTCAACAAAAACAAATTACATCAGAGGTTGCAAAATAGATCCCCAGAACTCCACCTAGGAAGAAATTGATGAGACAATTTTCAGCATAGGATCTCTCCCACTAAAAATCACCCCATTTCTTTCCAGCCAAACACCCCACAAGACTGCCAAGACCTTGGCCCTATCCTTCTTGGATCTTGCATGGGCGCCTCCAATTTCAAGGGCACACTTCTTACTTTCGTGGCATGGGAGGACATTCATAAACACAAGGAAATGGGCGATTTAGGTGTGCTTTAGCTGAAAGAGATGACTGGCACCTCGCTAGCCAAGTGGATTCTAAAGATTGTTGGGCTGCATATGCCTTTCCAGAAAAATGTCCTATACAATTCTCATGGTGATCCAACCTACTTGGATGGAAGGGAAGTGTTTGTCCAAATTTTGTGAAAGGTCAAACCACACTATAGATCTTTGCTTGAACAAGGAAGAAGATCCAAGTTCTTGACACAGCATTGGTCCCCTGTTGGTGTGATCACCCTCTGCTAGCCTTGTTGACCTTGACGCCCTTGTACTGAATGGAAGGTTGCTTCCAGGATGGACAATGGATGCCCCTTTCCTCTTATTTCAGAGACGATATTGGAGGAGCTGCTTCCTGCGGCCACATCCCTTGAGGAGGTTCACTTGGGCACTGATAGAGATGGATGGATTTGGAAGCATGGTGAGTTCTTGGTGGCCTACGACTATTTGTGAAAGTGTATCCCCCTCAAGACCCTCTATGGTGAGCAACTGGAGGATAAGGCACTGTTGAAGGTCAAATTCTTCCTGTAGCTCCTTAGAAGGAAGAGAATTGTCACACGAGATTTTAGGAGAAAAGTGGCTAGAAGCATGGTTTAAAAAAAACATGCCTCGAGGCAAGGCAGGCCATTTTCACACCTCAACGTGACCACCTCGATCTGAGGTGGAGTGACATGGTGTATGCTTTTTGCTGATGACATTGTGTTGGTTGATGAGACAAGAGGTGGAGTGAACAAAAAACTTGAGCTTTAGAGGGAAGCCCTTGAAGCTAAAGGACTACGCCTAAGTAGGATAAAGACTGAGTATATGGAATCCAGGTTTAGTGGTAGAGGAAACAATGAAGGGATGGATGTAAAAATTAGAGAAGAGTGCATTCCAATGAAAGATGCTTTTAAGTACTTGGGATCCATTTTCCTACAAAATGGTGGAATTGATGAAGATGTTAAACATAGATTTAATACAGGGTGATTGAAATGGAGGGGTGCATCTAGTGTTCTCTGTGATAAGAGGGTTTCTTTAAAAGGCCACTAAATGCTCCAGTCAGGAGATGCGAGAAGTTAAAGGCTGAACCTACTAAGAGGGGGCGAGGAAGACCAAACAAATGTTAGAAGGAAACTATTAAGTATGACCTCAATTACTTTAATTTAAGTCCTGAAATGGCTCAAAATCAATCTGTATGGAGGCAAAGAATCCATATAGTCGACTCCACTTAGTGTGGGAAAGGACTTCGTTGCTGTTGTTGTTGTTGTGACCACCTCGATCTGCTTTAAGTGAGGTTTATGCCTCAGAGTGGTTGAGGTGTTCAAGGTGGTAAGCCATAACTGAGGTGTCACCTTGATGAGTGACTAAATAAATAACATTTTCATTGTTGATAAATGTCTATTTGTTCTCACAACCATCAAGGACACAATATAACTATAATTTTACACTATAAATGCAGAGCTATTTACAATCTAAACTTTCATGAAAAACTAACTAGAAATGCAATTAAAAACTACCTATAACTTAAACATTAAAAAAAACTACCTAGCCTATGTTACAATTGGTACACAATTTCTATTCCACCAAATTAACCGGGTTGGAGATGATGCATCAAAGTATAGTTCTTCAGATGAGTACTTCCACTTGATCATACATAAAAGGTCGATGCCAATCATCCTGACACCAAAATATTTCGATATTTATCATATTGAAGCTTGATAGATGATACTGCTTCATGCCCATGGAACTTTCATGCTCTAATAATTTCTTCTTTTCTTTGAATTTGCTATTATTTCACTTTTTGCTTCAAAATTCTACTAATTTTTTAATTGCTGATAATAACTAAATAGTCCTACTTAAAGGTAAATTTCATGTATAATTTTCCGTACTTTAGTGGAATAAATGTCCATGGAAGTATTTGCTTTCACAATATTAGTACATTTGAAGCATATATGCGTGTTTAATATAATCTTTTCTAGGCTTACACCTTGCCTCGATAACCCAAAACTGCCTTGTTCCGCCTTACATTTTTTTTTAAACCTTGGCTCGAAGCAGTGGTTTGTGCTATTTGTGGGTTTTCCACAAAAGATACTAGACAATTGTTTTCATGTCTTTTCGCCAAATCATGTTGCAGTGGAATTGGACCTTGCCCTTTCTAGAGCAGCTTGGAGGAGTTTTGAAGTACCTCACGGGTAGGTTATCTTGGTGAAGGAGAGTGGCTGCTCTGCTTTGGAGCATCTGGCTGGAGCACAATCTTGCGGTATTTAAAGGGGAGAACCCCTTGCCAAGGGAGTTTTATATCATTTTCAATCTATTTATAGCACTTGGAGTAGCTAATTTCGTCATGAACAAAAACTTGGGGGAAAAACATGACTCGTTAATCCTCCATCCCCTTTCTTAAAGAAAGGGAAATCTACAGCTTGAGGCAGGGCAATCTCATTTACGATACCATTTTTTGACAATACCGCAGGCTCTAGTTAATACAATCAAGTACCTGGAAAGACAATGTTCCCAAGTCCACCATGTGATCAATATCACCAGAATCCAGAAGGCCTTTTTCAGTAAGAATTTGGAGAGACATTTTGACAGAAAGCTACCGAGTTGAAAGTATGTCAATTTCGGTAGAGCATCACAGATGAAAGATATGAACCACTTCTTCCTGCACTTAATTTCTCAGGGGTCATATCCTCTCTACTACATCATATGATTACTCCAAATCCTCCATTTTGTTATTTAGTCAGAACTCACAGTGCATAGACGCCCTTGCAATCTTCATTCAAGACTTCCCCACAAGTGAGCCCTTTGTATCTTGCCTCATTTAAGTGAAAGAGTAATCTTTATGAATGTCGACCTGCTGAACAAAATCAGGTCAACCAACCCTATGTTCACCCTGGATAACACACAAGGTTGCTTATAACTATGAATTCAAACTGGAACAGGATAGAGCTGGGTAAACATTATATTATTAGATTCATGTGCAAGGATCCACAGGATTGGAGGGGAGTAGAAGTCAATTGAAGGCCCCAACGTTCTTACACTGGGCATGGGTGGGATTAGATCCATAAATGTGCAGAACCATGTCTACCATGATATATTCTCCTTATCTTCGTCATAAAAAATGGTCAACGTCCAGTAATCAGGTGTTACATACACAATCATAATGCCAAAATATACAGAAAAAAAATCCTACCTAGTGCTCTTCCATCCAGGACTACAGTTCCATGCCTGTTAAGATCCTGAGACAACGATCTCCCAGGAAACTCACTGTCAATATCACCAGTCTCCTTGTTGCCATCACGGAGGGTCCCATGATCCTAGAGAAGCAGCAATGGAATGGTCAGCACACAAAAGTCTACTATAAGAATGTAGCGATAGACGAGAGAATAGCATATTACTTCAAGGCACACAATAAGTAATCAGTAAGTTCCATCAGATGTAAGCAAAGAAAATAAACAAAAAAAAAGAGAAATATGCCAGACATTGTGCACAGCATGCCTATCATAGATCCAACTCTCAACTGGTGACTGCTACTTACTTATACAAAGCATTGCTTTTTTGGAAACGATAAATGGTGACCACTCGAGGTCAATAATAACCCACTTCATTCAAAAATGATAATCGTTACATCATCCTCAAATTACAAGTAGGTCGCTCCATCCCAACACCAGATAGGCTGCAAAATTTATAGCATTTTCTAGATGTGACCTACCACCCTCCAAATATACAGTTCTCAATGAAAAACAAAGACCTTATCACCTGACAAGAAATGGCTATTAGATCCTAAAATTATTTCTGATTGCCATTCAAAAAAAGAAAAAGAAACTAACGAATTTTGTTACTGGAAAAATGGCACAGTTAGACAAGATAAAATATACAGTACAGCCTCAGGGTAATACTAATTTCTGAATAAAATCTACCACCAAAATTTGATAATTTAGATATAGTAGTCCAGGACAAATCATGCTTAAGGAAAAAATCAGATCAAGAAAACTGTAAAATATCTACAAGACACAATATTAATGGTATTGCTTAGACAAGCTGCAAGTGATGGCATGCGTTTGCAAGGAAGGGGGTACCTATTTCTAATGAAATGGTCAAATTACTGCCCATAATAGTCAATATATATGGTTGAGTTCATGGCTCATAGGATTGAAAGCTGCAGAAACTCTTGAATAAAGACCGTATCATTGGTGAAGCAACACATTACCTATAGGCAGTGAGGGCAAGGTACATGTCTCAAGATGAATGACCCTTGTTTGATGTTGCAGCACCTTATCAGCTGGGTTAACTAGATAAAAGAAAGTTGAGAGCCCAAAACAAGCAAGAATTCAACCTCAATAGCGAGTGAAATAGACTTCAGGATAAGGATATTGCACCCTGTTTTTTCTTTTACTTTTTCACGAAAAGGTCAAAGATGATCAATTACTCAAGGACAGTGATCAAAGTCATTTCTCCTCCACTGAAAAATAACATGAAAATATAAAATGGAATCCTATAGAACTGATTGCCACTAACATCAGCAACAATATTTAACATAGGGCCTCTGGCCCTAAGGGTTAGTTTTACTTGAGGCATTATAAAACCTATGTTTCATGGTGTTAAACCCTTATCTTGTATGCTTTGCAGGAGTATCAAACTTGGGGTCAACAGCTAATTCTTTAAATTGAAAATGGTGCTAACCTGTGCCATTAAGGGGAGGAAAGGTATAAAAGGTAGCATCACTTTGGAATTAATGCGAGTACATGCCTGGGTTTCCAAGATCCCTGTTTTCTTCCCAAAACATGGGTTTTAAGAGCTGGTGTTGATCCAGTAAGAAAATGATTGGGTGGTTACCCCCCCAAAAAGAAAACCATACCTAAAAGACTAACCCATTTAGATGCAACCATATAGCCTAATAGTTGCCAACAGTATCTCCTGTTGAGCTCTCTATCCACAACAGCGTTAACCATGCTTTGTTTTTCCATTAGTGAAACTACTCCAAAATGCCATCTCTAAGGAAGTATCAATCCACTTCAAGCCATCTCTCTTCCAAATCTCTTCTGGCAATGGGCAAATGAAGAATAGATGTGCACATTCCTCCATAGAAATACAAAGTCCACAAGTAATATTCCGAGCCCAAGGCGCAATCTTTAATCTAATAATTCTCCTCCTCACCAACCATGAAACAATTTTACCTTCAAGGATGCCTTTGCCTTCCACATCATCTTGCAGTCACAGACAAGATCTACATTAATACCACCCAGACAAGTGAAGAAGCCTATATGTTGCCTGAACAGAAAAGCCCCCCTCTGATTCCTATCTGTCTCTTATCCCCTGTCATGGCTTAAAATGAACTCGCTTTAAGCAGGCAAAGAAACTCCATGAATCTTTGGTCCTTACCCAACAAAGTTGGACTCCAACAACCATTTTCGGGCTTGGACCCATTGTAGATCCAACAAGAAGCAATGAATGCATTTAAGTCCATGGCCGATGCAAATAACAATGCTTGTGTATCCTATTGCTGCCCAATCATCAAACACAAATCTGAATTCAGCACCATCTCCAAAGCCTGCATCAAAATAATTGATCACCAACAGCATAACATGGATCAAGCTCCTCCAGATAGTTGGTGCTCCGCAATTGGCCTCATTTCTCCTAATTCACAGTCCACTTATTATGTGCCTCCAGTTTATCATAACCACAGCACCATCTCCCTCCATAACCTTGACAACCCATTTAGTCCAAAAAACCTCGTTCATCTGTCTAAGGGTGAAACCACCGAGCCCACCTTCATTATTTGGCCTACAAATCCTCTTAAGCCCTTAAAGACATCCCTTTCCCTTGTCCTCCTTGCCTTCCAAAGAATGTTCTCATCAACTTC
The DNA here is from genome assembly GCA_037157565.1 of Thalassia testudinum. Taxonomy (NCBI): domain Eukaryota; kingdom Viridiplantae; phylum Streptophyta; class Magnoliopsida; order Alismatales; family Hydrocharitaceae; genus Thalassia; species Thalassia testudinum. The sequence continues at coordinate 21,252,960 of JAZHRO010000002.1, read as the reverse complement.
CCAAGCAAATTCTCCAGCTAAGGAAAAGAAATGGCATGTAAAAAACCACGATAGCTGCTAGAATATTTAAGCAACACCAATCTCATATCCCTAAAGAGTAAGCCTTCTCACTCCCTCCACCACTGGTTCCCAATCATCTACCTAATCGTCAAATGGAATCCTAAATACATGATTGGTAGCATTCTAAGAATCAAGGCACAAACCTCCCACTCCTCTAGCTCCATAACAAAAGCAACAACCGCAACGTACAAAAATTATACCATTGCACTCCTTTTTTTTTTTTTTTTTTTGAGGTCAATAGCCAACCGTTCTATTACTCTATTCAGCAAAAATAATGGTGGATTACAAATGTTCGGTCCAAAAAGCTGACAAAAAAAGTACTTTACTTACAACATTCTCCAACCACACCCTATCTACCCTAAAGACAGCTGGGCTCCTTTGTAGCCAAACCGACCACAGACCTGTCACCATGTTGACCCAAACTTCCGGATCTGCCTTGGACCCACTACACATGGAGCTCCAAAAATCCTCCATTGTCTTATCCACCAAAGTTATGCTGAGCATCCCTAAGAGATCCTTTGTCAAAACATGCTAAAGCATAAGATGTGTTATATCTTCATCGGGCACCCTGCAAAAAGAACATCTTGTGTCACTTTGAGGAAGCCAGTGCCTCAATTTGGCCTTCGTGGGTAGTCTCCCTCTCTTAAGCAGCCACATGAAAATCTTCACCTTTAACAGCACCTTCATTTTCCAAATGATGAAACAGTCCACACCCAGGTAAGCATCATTCCCATCCATTGTCCCACGCACTAACTTGTAGGCTCTTTTGGTGGTTATACTTCTGTCCGCCCATGCCATCCTGTCCGGCCAAAAGGCTTCCAAAGAAGCTAACAATTCTTGAAGCTCACAAATTCTTGCATCCAAAAGATGGCCCCCAAAGCAAAACAACCAAGGTCCAATGCCCCTGTTCATGTGACTGATCCCAAGCCTCTGACACCAGATGGTGCATATCTAGAGCTAGCGTATAAAGTTTAGGGAGTCTAGAGACAAGGCTCCCCAACCCCATCCAGTCATCCTCGAAGAACCCAAATGTTCTGTTGTCCCCTAAGGTGAACTCAAAAGAGAAGCAATCCAGCTCATAACCAAACACAAACGTCTCCAATCCACAGATGCTCCATATGAAACTGTCCTCTTTTCATCCCAATTGAGAGAGGGGCCATAAGAATCCCATGGAACCCAGTGCCACAAGGTGTCCTCGTTAAAAATCAACTTGGCCACCCATTTAACCAAGAGGGAGTCACCAAAATCAGCAAGGTGGAGGACCCCTAGACCACCTTGCACAACAGCCTGACAATGTCTTCCCACTTCACCAGCTGCATAAACCTGCCTTCATAGTTTGCACCTTTCCAAAAGAATCTTCATCTAACAGTGTCAACCTTCCTGAAAATCTTTTGTGGAGGTTTGAAAACAGAGAAGCAAAAAACCGGCATGGCTAACAAAACTAACTTGAACAGAACAAGCTGGCCCCCTCTGGATAAAACACATCCCCTCCAACCTACTAACCTCTTCTCCAGCCTCTCAACAAGGGAAGGCCAATCCCCTACTGTTGATTGCTTCCCTTTCGGTAGTAAGCCAAGACACACAAAAGGAAGATTTGCGGCTTGTGTATGAACAAAGGAGAAGCATGCAGTAATCTTAGCCTCTGTCATGTTGAAAGGCATGAAAATAGTCTTGTTGTGGTGAACCGAAAGGACCAAGATCTCCCTAAAAAAGTGTGCCAGCAACCCCAACTTCTCTATCTCTGTCCATCCCTCAATGAAAACGAAGTGTCATCAGCAACTGTAGAATGGGGGTTACTAGAGCTCCATCACCAATTGCTGAGTACCCCCTCAAAAGGCCACCAGCACATGTTAGAAGGGCCATCAAAGCCAAGGTATGCACAACAATGAAAACAATAAGGGGGCCAAAGGACATCCCTATCAAAATCCCCTTTGCAGTTGTATCCAACCACCCAACAGTCTACCATTGACAAGTACTTGAAAAAAGGTGGTGGAGATGAACCTCTTCATCTTGGCTAATCACTCCTCAGGGAAACCTTTTACAGCTCTTCACCACTAAGCTCTCCCCACCATCTCCTCTACCATAACAAAAAACTCCTATAAGGACGTACCCCGAATGAAGGCCAACTAGACAAGGCTAACAAGGTTGGGCAACAACTTTCTTCATCTTTTCATAAGTACCTTTACCACAATAAGGTAGACAGTGTTGAAGAGTGCAATCGGACAATAGTTATGTACTTTCTCCACCTCAGGCTTCTTTAAAAGGAGAAAAATGTAAAACCAATTCAACCTTTCAAACCCAAAATTACTAGCCAAAAATTTATTGAGCATGGCCATAAGATCTTCCTTTATCAATGCGCAAAACTCTCTAAAGAACAAAATTGGGAAACAATCCGATCCAAGAGAGCCTTCAATCTTGAGGCCAATGTTAGCATATGCATCTATTTTGTATGAGGGGGCTTGTATTCTTTTCGCTAGTTTATTTCTTACGCTGGTGTTGTACCGCAACTTTTCTAGTGCCTCTCCATTATATAAGGAGAGGTAGGGCTCAATAATAGAATCATCTCATTTTCTCCAATTTGGTATCAGAGCACTGGTCCTAGATCGAGACTCTAGGTATCCCACCCCTAAGGCCTTCAAACCCTAACCACCAGACCCCTCTCTCTCTCTCCCTCTATGTCGACGCCACCACCTCTGGCAGGTCTCTCCGCGGCCCAACAATAGAGGCATCTCTCACGCGGTCCAACAGCAGCGGCAGAGAGGGTGACGTCAGAGCCTAGGCGACAGCAGCACAAGCTTGAAGGTCGATGGCACAACCTGATGCGCATCCTCCTGACCCAACGAGGGTGATCTGTTGTCCCTGCACCCTAGCAGAGGCGACGACGGTGCTTTAGGCGGCTCTCTGCCACCTACACCGCCAGCAAGAGGGGGCAGCACTGGCTTTTTAGCGACTACAGGGGGGTCTGTCGTCCTGTTCTAGGTTTGCGCCCCTTGTAGTTGTAGGGAGAGAACTCTAGGTCCCCTTGGGGTCATCTCAAGTGCTTTCCCCCACACCCGAGTTAGGCCAACGTCCGTTCAAGGGGGGCTTTCCAATGAAGATGCATATATGAAACCAGATGATTTCAAATCTACCATCATTTCTTTGGCATTGAAAGATTGAGGCTCGCGGATTGGGAAGATGGCTTCTTCAAATCGATCCGAAGTGACATCAGGCTCTCTTTCAGACACCGAGGCACTCAAAAACCCGTTCTTCGGTCCCATCATCAAACTAGATGAGACCAACTACCCGCGGTGGTCTCAAACTTTTCCTATGACCATTAGGGGTCATGGGAAAAATCACATTCTTAGAGATCCAGAACCTACAGACTGGCACACATGCCAACTGTGATAGAGACAACGCCATGGTTTGTGCAGGGCTTATGCAAACTGTCATTCCCCAGATAGGGGATGAGATCATGTACTATTCGACAACGAAGGAGATGCGGGAGTCTTTGCGTGAGTCGTACTCACGCCAAAAACTCTACACACATTTTTTAGGTCTTTTACGACATCTTTCACTTGCATCAGGAGGGTCTCATGCTGTCGCAGTATTACTCTCCCATGAAAGGAATGCTAGAGAGGCATCACTCCTACATGCCGGGGTGTGCCTGTGACTCTTGGAGGAGCTTTCGGAGATTACTGGTAGTCTCCCTCTTCCTGTTAAGGTTCAGGCAACCAAAGATCAAATCCTCATCGCTCCTGAGCTTCCTACTCTGAAGGAAGTCTACAGCAGACTTAGCCGAGTAGCAGTGCACACTTCTACTCCTGACTCTGGTGCTCAGACGTCCGCACTGGTCGTGACCCCTAGACGTGGCAGGGGTGCTCCCCTCCCTGCACGTGGTCGTGGACGTTCTTCTGGTGCACGTGTTTGGCCTTCATGCACCTATTGTGGCAAGATGGGCCACTCTGACGCTACATGCTGGTAAAAGCATGGTAAGTCACCTATGGCCAATTAGGCAGCTAAGGTCACTGATGAAGCCTCCTCGAGTCTAGACGTTAGATCCCTCAGAATATAGATTGAGACTCTATGGTAGCAAATCGCCCAATTAGCTTAGACATCCTCTTCTCAGCCTCCTAACACTGCAACTGTTGCTTCCTCCTCTAAGGCACCTGCGACTGGTATGTTATCTCTTTTATCTCCTAGTGATTGGTTGGTTGACTCTAATGCATCCAGGCACTTGTGTGGCGACAGGAGATCTTTTCCTCAGTTAACACTAGTTACCCCAGTTAGGACTATACAAGTGGCAGATGGGAGACACTCGCCAGTTGTTGGCCAGGGAGATATGTCTTTATCTTCGACCTTATGACTGACAGATGTTTTCTACGTTCCTGATTTTCCATTGAGCTTGTTATCGGTTAGCAGTATTACTAGAGATCTGAACTGTCGTGCTACATTTGATACATCTTCTTGTGTCTTGCAGGTCAGGCTCACTGGGAAGGTGATTGGTGGAGGGCGTGAGAAACGGGGGGTATACCGTCTAAGCCATACTACTGTTGCTGCTTGTACTACCCAGGGCTTTGGTTCTGTGGGTCCCTCTCCAGTGGCATCACCGCCTTGGTCACTTGCCCATTGATCTTCCCAAACGAGTTCTGCCGCACATACCATCCACTACTAGTCTTACCAGTGATGCCTAAAAGCTGAGCAAGCACCACAAGGCTAGTTTTTCAACATCCGTTTCCGTTGCCTCCATTGCTATGTTTGATCTAGTTCACATGGATGTTTAGGGTCCCAATCATATTCCTAATCGGCTTAGGATCAGATACTACTTGGTGTTAGTGGAGGATTTTTCTTGTCTTTCCTAGTTTCTTTTGAAAAATAAGTCTGTTGTGTGACATATTGTTGAAAATTTTGTCAAAGAAATAAAAACTCTGCATTCATGGTTTATGAAACGTTTTCGATCTAATAATGCCTTAGAATTTTGTACCACTCGATTGTGTACTTTCTTTTCTAGTTGTAGCATTATTCATGAGACCACTTGCCATCACACCTCTTAGAACAATGTTGTTAAGAGGAAGCACTGCCACTTACTTGATATTGCTCGTACCTTGTTGATTCAGTACTTGGTCCCTTCTCTTTATTGGGGTGACACTGTTTTGACAGTTTGTTTTCTGATCAATCAGATGCCTAACGCTGCTTTACACGAGCAGATTCCTGTACAAATAGACCCCTATTTCACGTCACCCCCTAGACTTTTGGTTGCATTGCTTTTGTGCATTTGTTGGGACCAGGCTGTGATAAATTAGCACCGAGAGCAATTAATTATGTTTTTCTTGGGTATACTCGAACTCAAAAGGGGTATCGGTGTTTTGATCCGACTACTTCTGGGTACTTTGTTTCGACAGATGTTACCTTTCATGAGGTGATACCCTTGTTTTCCACGTCTGCAGCTGAGCTATCTTCTGAGGGTGATTTAGAACCCATGCCATTTACACCTATTCACTTTGGGAGTTTTCCAGAAACTCCCATCCCTACTATCACACCACCACCTGTTACGTTATCCTTTCCACGTCTAACTAAGTCGCTTCAGACATAGATCTGTCCTCACACTACCTTTCGAGGGCCCCCTCCCTTGCCTCCACCATCGAATTCTCAAGTGAGTCCCTTAGACACCAACGCTTGTTTGCCATGTGTTGATCACAAGGACAAGACAGATAATGTGACAAGTGATGATCTGAATCTTTCGATAACTATTCGGAAGAGGCCACAGACTTGTGCTACTTACCCGACGACTAGGACACTTGCTACTAACAGCCTAGGCCCTGGGTTTGCAGGCTTCACCCAAGCATTGGCTGCTACTCACATCCCAGCAACTCATCGCGAGGCCATGTTTGATCCGAGATGGCGGGCAACCAAGGAGGACGAGATGGCTGCTCTCATGGGTCATGGGACCTGGGAGCTCACTCCACTTCCAGATAGAGCTACGATTGTTGGTTGTCGATGGGTGTTCACAGTGAAGTTCAACCCAAATGAAGGAATCACCAGATACAAAGCACGCCTCGTGGCAAAGGGGTTCACCCAAAACTATAGGGTGGCCTTCTTTGACACCTTCTCACCAATTGCTAGACTTCCTACAGTACGGGTGTTGATAGCGATGGCGGTCCAACTTGATTGGCCATTGCATCAGCTGGACGTGAAGAATGCAATCCTCTACAATGATCTCCAAGAGAAGGTCTACATGCAGCAGCTACTAGGCTTTGAGGTTCAGGGGGAGCGTGTATGCAGACTGCGGAAGGCCATCTACAACCTCAAGCAGAGTCCCAGAGTATGGTTCTTGAGGTTGTCTCAGGTTGTGGAGGCAGCTGGATTCAAGAGATCGATAGCTGATTTCTCTCTTTTTGTCAGGAGGATTGGACGAGGTATTGTAGTGCTTCCTGTATACATTGATAACTTGATTATTACAGGGGACGATGTGCAGGGTGTCACTGAGATCAAGCACATTCTGGCGAAGCAGTTTGTCATGAAAGATTTGGGGACTCTACGATATTTTCTTGGTATTGAAGTTGCCCGAAGCAGGAAGGCCGTAGTCCTGTCCCAGAGGAGGTATGCGTTGGACATTCTGCAAGAGGAGGGCATGCTTGGGGTTAAGGCAATGAACATTCCTATGGACCCTAAGATGCCACTTTATGATGAGGGGGCACTGTTGGTGGACAGCAGACAATACAAGCAGCTTGTGGGCAAGCTGCTATACCTGACTATCACGAAGCCTGATATCTCTTTTGCAGTGGGGAGATTGAGTCAGCTCATGGCCAAGCTAACATGATAGCACTGGGATGCAGCATTGATGATGCTCAGATACATCAAGAAGGCTCCTGGAAAAGGACTTCTCTTCTCCAAGGGGTCTTCTATAACTTTGGTTGGCTACCCTGATGCAGACTACGTTAGATGTCACGTGGATCAAAATCCACTACGGGCTCCTGCACCTTTTTGGCAAGGAATCTGATCACATGGAGGAGCAAGAAACAAGGAACAGTTGTTAGGTCGAGTGCCGAGTCTAAGTACAAGGCCATGGCTCAGACGACTGCAGAGATGATGTGTATCAAGTCCATACTCACTAATTGGGAGGTACAATTTTATAGCCCAATGGAGATACGGTGTGATAACAAAGCAGTTACTTTCATTGCCAACAACCCAGTATTTCACGAGAGAATGAAGCATGTTGAGGTTGATTGCCATTATACTAGAGATATTATTCAGAAGGGGCTACTATATACAACACCAGTTACGTCTGAGAAGTAGATTGCAGATATTTTTACCCAGCCCTTGGCCAGATTTTTATATGATTTGTGTGTATCCAAGCTAAGCATAATAGATATCTATACTCCAACTTGAGGGGGAGTGTTAGCATATGCATCTATTTTGTATGAGGGGGCTTATATTCTTTTTGCTATTTTATTTCTTGTGCTGGTGTTGTACCACAACTTTTCCGGTGCATCTCCAGTATATAAGGAGAGCCAGGGCTTAATAATAGAATCGTCTCATTTCCTCCAATTGTCAAGGATTGCTGCATGCACCTCCTCCTCGATCACCTATCTAACCAGATCTCTACCGCTTTTTTTTTTTTAGAGAGAAAAGGACAGCTACCAACACTTGGTAACCATCCATAATATCATTTATCAAAAATATGGAATGGACATACAAATTGTTCAACCATAACTCAGAGTGACAACACGCCTCCCTCACAACATTTTTAATCCACGCCATTTCCCTCCTAAAATAGAGTCGTTATACTGCAACCAAAGCTACCATAACGCTGTCACAGCCTTCACCCAACTTATATCCACATGCACCAGAGAGCAAAAAGAATCCCACCAAGCAACAAAAGAACACATCAGCCCGTCGTATATCACATCTCACCCAAACCTCCAAAGACAAGTTCCATTGGAAGAATAGGTGCTCAACATCTTCCGTTGCAGCCCAACAAAAGATGCAACCAAATCATCATCACCAACGATTTAGAACAAAAATCTTTCATCAACAAGTTTTTTCTCCTATACAACCACAAAAAGATTTTAACCTTTAAAGGAATAGATAACCTTAAACTAGAGAACAATCCTCCCAAACCAGAGATGTCAGCCCCATCTCCAGCGTCAACTTCTTTTATAGAGAGAACATATCCTCTAAAATAAGAAACAAACACAATCCTAATCTCCAAAAATAGAAAGAACAAATCCTCTTAACTTTTTAAAAATCGAAATACCATACTAAAAACAACCAAACTTGAACTCCAAGTCAAACCACTAAGCTCCCTTAGGGTCAGCGCCCCTTGAGTGGACCTGACCTGCCAAGTGGCCAAATTGATCTACCATGTGGCACTACCATGTGACATCTTATTCCCAACACTCCCCCTCAAGTCAAGGCCGGGAGGACGATGACTAGCTCTACTTGTCTCATTGATGGTGTGACCAGATGCTCTACCATTTTCTTTTGATGTAACTGTGAATCCTCTTGCCACCTCCATAGTCTTTGCGCCTCTAGAAACCTTTGTAGTCGTGGCTATTGGAGCAGTCATCTCTCCTTTGCGCAACTTGATAAACTCTCTTTTCCAACTTCTTCGTGGAATCCTTGATCTCAGTTTCTTCTTCGAGAACATGTAACTTGTCTTGTCCTCCCACGTAGATTTTAAGCACCCGAGCCGATAGGATGTAATTCGAGGCACCTTAAAGTGTAATCGTGGTGCCTTGAATTATTATCGTTCCATCTCCAGTGTTGATCTCATTCTCGCCTTCATCCATCTTCGTCTTAAACAACGAGCCTTCCTTCGTTTGTATGCTCTGCGTAAGGCGTTGGATGTGTGAGAGAAACCACTCGCCGGAGTCCGCTACTTAACTCCTTGGGCCTTGCGTAAAGTGCCAAGGACCTTCAAGGAGTTCTTTGATCCTAATGTCGACGAAGATACCTCGACACACGAGGTTTGGATACTAGTAGGAATTACACACATGACCCAACAAGAGGAAAGGACCACATGTGGCTACCGTCCATTAGGGAAAAAAGTCACACACAGCATGGCTTTTCTTCCCTTCCCCTCCTTCCTATGCATGCAGAAACTCCCCCTAGAAAAGCCTAGATAGCAGGCTCTGATACCATGTTGCGAATCGCCCAAAGAGGAGCATGGAGGCTCTTCCACGAGAGGGAGAAAGGTAGCAGCAGAGCGCTGCCACCAGCCCTTGTTCACGACAGGGAGGAAGAGAGAGAAGGGCTGCAATGCACGTTGAGAGAGGAAGAAAGGGAGAGTGACGAAGTTGATGTGTTTAGAATCAAATATTGTATTAACTCAACTCAAAACAATTACAAGAGGAAGACTCTTTTATAGAAAGAACATATCCTCTAAAAGAAGAAACAAACCCAATCCCAATATCTAAAAATAGAAAAAACAAATCCTCGTAACAACTTTCTAAAAACCAAAATACCATACTAAAAACAACCAAACTTAGACTCCAAGTCAAACAACTAAACTCCCCTAAGGGTCGGCACCCCTTGGGTGGACATGACATGCCACGTGGCTAAACTGATTTGTCACATGGCATTGCCATGTGGCATCTTATTCCCAAGAGAGTCCTTTAAAAGGTTGGGTTATGATGCATAGAGCATTTGACTTCAAATTTCAATAGTCTAGTAGTTGTAGTTGCAAAGAGAAAACTAATTTTTAGGATGAGACTTTTTTGTTTTATTTCTTTCATCAAATATTACTTACTATTGTATTATAGTACATTCATTGGACTGACCAATCCATTACTTGAAATGAAAGAGAGAATGAGAGCAAACTCATTTGGAACCATGGAAAGCAATGAAGTTTATGGATTTTGCATGGAATTGAATTGTATGAATATCATGCAAATTCGTTAGGAATTGTTCTATTCTATTCATATGTCTATTAGTAAGAATTGTTCTATTAGAAGTGTGGAGATTTGGAGAGAATGAATTTTATTATTTCAGAAGAAGAGTCATTAACCCTCTTCTTATAGAGAGATGGCAAGGGAAAACAAGGAAACATAATAACTCTTTACTAAAAATAACAGAGACTAAAAATAGAAAAGACAACTAAACATAATCTTTGATTTATTTCCTAACACTCCCTCACAAGTCATAGTGTGGGAGACAATGAAGGCTTGGATCCTGTAGATGTTCATGATGACATAAATCAACAGTAGTCAACGTGGTAGTCCCTCCTTGGTGTATTCAAACTCAGGTGCCTCTACTTGTACGCACTGGAGTCAAGGTATATTACTTGGCATTCCCATGGTGTGGAGTGTTGCCCATCAACTTGACATCTTGAGTAGACTCCTGTCCTCTTTGCTTCTTACGATCATTCACACATAAGGACAAAATGAGGAAAACATGACTTTAAGGGGGTGCATGCGTAAATCCCTCACATGAAATAAAGACCCACATCAACTTTAAAAAATAACAAACTCACATCTGGACCCTACATAAATAACACCTTTTTTGTTCTAAATGATCGATTGAAAGGAGGGGCTTCTCCCCTATCCTTTCTTCTTTGTGACAGTCACCAACACTACCCACGTGATAAGTGGGAGGAGCACAAGGCCCTTCAAGATGAGGTTGGCCCCAAGAAGTGGAGGTGCAACATGTAGGAGTTGAAGCGAGAGACAAAGTCAAAGGAGAGAAAGAGGAAGTAGGCAACGGTGATGGTGTCGGTGGCTTCGGTAGCGGCACTCTGGTGAGCTAGAGGTTGCTCGGACCACCTCGATTTGGGAGCCCAACCTTCAAGGAGTCGTGTAGTCCCCTTGGATCGTCGATCGAGCGAGGTTTGAGGGGCCAAACCTAAGATCTGGTCCACCACCTTCATGGGCAACGTCAAACGAAGAGGGGGCTGTCGGTGGCACATGTCCAATCCGATGGCCCTCGAAGGTGGTGGGTATGGAGGCTGGGGCCCCAGCGACCACCCTACGATGATCCCTTGCTGGTGAAAAAAGTAGTGATGGCATCGGCAATATTTCTTCTTCCAACGATGATGAGAAGAACAACAGCGGATGAAGAAAGAACAAGAAGAGAATGGGGAGAGGAATTGGGAGAGGAGAGAGCCTCTCTGATGGCTCGCTGGAGGGCCTCCCCCCTCTAGATCTACTTCTATGAACCCTAGACCACCATAATCGGTGGCTCTACTACCATGTGGAGATTTGGGAGGAATGAATTTTATTAATTCAAAAAAAAAGTCCTTGGCCCTCTTTTTATAATTCTTTACTAAAAATAACGCTGACTAAAAATAGAAAAAACAACTAAACACAATCTTTGATTTATTTCCTAACAAAAAGAATAGAATTGAACTCATCAATCATACTTTCCACAACTCATTCCTTTGCCGAAAATAAGTTGAATAATTTTCTAGTTGATGCATTCCATGTGCTCCTATCATTTTAGGAAACCGACATTACAGAAAATTAACATTGGCCAATGAGGAAGAAGGGTGAAAAAATCAAACTTCTTGTCATCTCGAGTACTTGTGAAAAGTACTCACCTAGACAAACTGCTGCTGAGATGAAGGATGAGTTTTAATGTCAGGTGAAACATGCCCTTGAAGTACAGTTAGATGAGTGGATGAGGTCAGGTTTTTTTTTTGAGAGAAGGAAAGGAAAATTACTTGAGTTCAGTAATCATCCAGCAATTGTATTATATAAAAGGAACGAACTAACAAATTTTGGAGCCAAATTCAGACAAGTAGTTAACCTCCCTCACTACAATTTTCACCCAGCAATGCTCATCTCTAAAGATCCTGCTGTTCCGTTGTAGCCATATGCACCATATTGTCACAAAGCCTTTCACCCAACCCACAACATCCAGGTTGTAATTATCTTGGAAAGACCTCCAAAAGGATGAGAAGTTGGAGACATCAATCATTTGAAGATGCAAACTACGCCAGATGTCCTTGGAAAACAGGCAATGAAAGAAAAGATGATGGGTAAAGCTCATAAGGAGAGTACTTGACCTAGCCGTTGCCTTATTCCACTCTTAGATTAGTGTTTCAATTGTCAGCAAGACCTGTTACCATATTAATGAAGAGATGTATGGGGACCTCCAGTAGTCATCCATTAATAATGTTAGATGAATTGAAGAAGCGGGATTTGGAGGATTTATTATCAGCTATTCATAACTTCTGCCAAGAGAGGAATCAGCTGACTCTTTAGCCTGGAACAACGGAAGATTTTCGGTAAAAAGGTCTACAATGCTATTAGAGGCACCCCCGTTGAGAATGATGCTTATTTGGGCGTGCATTGCGAAATTATTTGGAAGATGAAGATTCTGCTGAAAGTCAAAATTTTCCTTTGGCTTTTTAGAAGAGGGAAGCTTGTTAAAAAGATGAGAAGGAAGAAATGGGTCCCTAAGGCCAACACCCTTTGTGCATTATGTGGATTCAAGGATACGGACTGTGACCATCTTTTCATTCAATGCAACCCTTTGCAGGAACCCTTCAAAGCACACCATCCATCCCACTTTTAGAGAGCCCTCAGAAGACAGTTTTGGAAGACCTCTAGGCATGAGGTTTGAGCCAATCCACTGCTTCAGTGAAGATTACGCCAGGATTCTGGGTTGTTAGCAGCAAAGGAATGGTGTTGTCTTCAGAGGAGAATGTTCTTGGGTAGATATTGTAATAAGGGAAGGTTATTCTTTGCTTGCTTTATGGATACAACATTTGTAATGATTGGTTGATGTGACTGCACTTCTCTTTACTAATGAAGCGGATGTCTACTGACCTCCAGTAGACATCCATTTTCTTTTTCAAAAAATAATGTTAGATGAAATATTCAAAAAATAATGTTAGATATCAATGGATTATCTAAAGTAGCATACACCTAACTATCAAAAAATAATGTTAGATGTGACTAATGCCATGCTGTTTAAATGTGTTAATTAGTCTAGAACAGACACTTCCATCTGTCTGACTATCTCCAAAAAAAAGCAACATCAAAAGGACCATCTCCAAATGATTATTTCTTATCATCATTTCAACCATTTCAAATGGCAACCACGTTATTAACAGAAAAAATACTTTCGTATTTTTAATATCAAAAGGAACCATCAAAAGCAAATTGTGAAAAATAACATTACGTCCCCTTTTTCAAAAAAAAAGAGAAAAATAACATTACATCAAGGCAAAAATAACAGGAGGATTCTAGTTATCACCTCATTGAGCAAACAAATGGGGCTTGAGCAAAAAACAGATCAAATCTTCGCAGGATCATTGATCAGGTGCTTATGATACTTATTTCAACAAATGGTCAAAACTATAATTTGTAGCCCAACTTAAGACAAAGCAAACATGGAGACCTCTGTAGAAAATAATGATCTCTGCAACAGGAAAAGAAATGCCTGATATCAAACAAGTAGCCATGATTTACCTGAAGATGCAAGTAGTTGTCATTCAGATCAGCAGCCATATCTAAGGTAGGATCAACCCGCCTGATCTGCACAACCAGATGAGCTGATGGGAGAGATCATAGATAAGATTGTAGCACATTTTTTTAAAATGATACAAGACTGTGTTACAAACTACAATGATGCAGGCAGAAGGCTTCCAAAAATAAATAAATAAAATAACATTTTGAAGATAATCTCTTAGAAGGATAAATGGTCCAATATCTAATGCCAAATTCATATCTCTTGTGTACTAGATATATAAATAGACATATTTGCTGTTTTAATTTATATTGTTAGATAGATGCTATGTTGAGCACTTACATTTTTTTCTTTTGATGAGAAGAGCATTTTCATATGTTATTTGATTACAATATTAAACAAGGGCTGCTTTCACTCTACAATACTAGTTACATACAATGCTAAAATCAATTTCCATGCACCAACTTAATTAATTATGGCTGCCTCCCACCAAAGTTCACAAATTGCTCTTTCGTTTGTATCCTTAAATTTATGGTGTAAAGCAAAACAAAGCAATGCCGATTTTTACATGAATGGACCGAAATGCTCCATGTAGGCTGATGTTCGCTGCTGTCAATACCCATCCTCTCTTAGCAGTCACCCTCTTTATTGTCATTTCAGGAGCTACCTTATTTACCCACTGGCTGTTTTCCAATTGGCATGATATTTACATAAATGTCCAACTTTTTTTAACATAAATGCCCAACTACAATAGAGACCAAGCACATATCTGAAATGCAAGCAAGCAACTGTTGTCAGACTCTTCGGCAACATTAATCTCGGTGCTCAAGCTAATCTCTTGCAAGTGATCAACTTTCTGTAGTAATTATTGTACCAATGTTGATACTTTTTCTTTTTTAAACAAACGATATCAAAGTTAATATTGTCGGGATTTGTTTTGTCTTTTTCTCTTCTCTGATAACAATAAAACTATTTTTGTCACATGGAGGTTTTATGGTTTCTATCAATATTTGATGATTTCTTCTGAGGTCATGTTAAACACTCATGGGGGTTCTGTTCTGCTTGGTTTTTATTATGGGGGTTTGACACTGATTGTGGAGTACAGTGTAAGATAGTTTGAAAATATTTGGTCAAGAAAGAACCAACATGCTGAAATCAAGCCTTTCTCTATAATTCTGCATAGAAAACTTACACGCTGAAATCAAGCTTTTCTCTATAATTCTGTATAGAAAACTTTCTCCAGCTATTTTGAGGAAAAGGCACCCAGCTTTATCACCTCACTCACCAGAGAAGTTCAGAATCTAGAGAAATACTTTTTACTGAGAACAACTTTGCTGTACAGGTATAGTGGTTAGTGCCCACAACTGTCTGAGCAGTGGCAGCAACTATAGAAGCATAAGCATCTAGTAACTGTGAAAAAGTCATGGGGAGAAGGGGAAGAAAAATGCCACCAGCTTCAAATGTCCATCAGATGGAGAAAGGTGACATTGGAGTAATAAGGGTATGCCAAGCAATTTGTTCCATCCGAAACTAACACCAAGCCTTCTCTGTTCCCCCCACCCTACCCCCCTTCCACACCCAAACACCAAAAAAAAAAAAAACGAAAAAACAAACCAAAAAAAAAAAAAAGAAATCTTTTTCACATATTGAGTAAGATCAACTATTGCCTTTCTTTAGCTCTATCTTGGGTCATATTTGGAGTTGGATCCAAACAAGCAAAATCATGCCTATAGCTCCATCACAATGATGCTTCATTTTTCCACGATCCCGCCAAAAGGCTAATCATTTAACTTCTCACACCTTCAGAAAAGAACATCGGCTCCTTTCTCTACTGATGCCAAAACCACCTCAAAGATGATTCTCTCAATTTTTTGCCATAGATGCAACATCTTTTCTCCTCGTAAACACATTAAAGATCCAATCCTACTTCATGAGGCCGCATATACACCAAAAAATAATCATTTCTATCACAAACATATTCTCCACATATCAACTATTGACAACCGTTCAGCTGAGTGCATATAACATGGCAGATCTCACAGTCCAATTGCCAACTTATCTTGCGAACAGTTTAGTATATAAACAAAGTTAAAATAGTAACTAACAATATCATGATAATTACAACTACATCAAAAATACTGAAAAAAAATGACAATAGCAATCTTTCTTTCCACCAAAAAAAGCCATATACACCAATTCTACAACAAATTGAATTCTTGATAATACATGTATATATCTTACATTTAACATTTGGTAGATTGTCAATGGTTACAAATATATTTGGATAGATCTATCTCTCAATCTGACCCACCTCTATTACCAACTGAATGCTAAAATCATATCCAATCAGCAGAGGTGCCTAATCAAAGACAACCAAATTAGTCGAGATTGCAGGATAATCCAATCCATTGTGGACTCCTAAATTTTAAAACTCAAAAAAATTTGACAATTTAATGTTCTATCGTTTCCCAAAAGATGTTCCTTTTTAAACCACTTGTGCTTTTCACTTCTGAAATTAATATATATCCTGATTATAGCTTGTGTAGATCAAGAGAATTCCCTGAATACCAACAATCTGCGAGCTAAATCCTAATTGATTAAGGGACACTATCCAAATGGAGGGCCAAATAAAAACTAAAAAACGATTACACTTGCATGGTAGTGAGACATGAGTAGTGACGAGGAACCAAATCAAAGGGTCTTACAATTCTCTAACTCAGAATGCCAATATCATCATGCAGACTTGAGCACACAGAACACAAAGTAATTTTCAGGATTGGACAGGTAACATTTCCTCCATCACTTGCATGTTATCAGGCAGCTCTCCAAGATTACTGGGCCTTAAAAGGACTACCACCAGATATCCCAGAGGAAATGTGAGAAGGAAAGAGCAGACAATTGCAAACACAAGACAACTGGTGACTGAGTCCATGCTATGAGATAGCTACATCTTGGGTGAGAACCAAACTTTCCAACACACGGAAAGCAAAAGTGCTTGAAATGCATGGATACAATACATCATGAATGATGCTCCTGTTACGGAAATTCCAGTCAGTCTGACTGTTATCTCTGGAGGGAAGGGAAGTTTACTGTTAAAAAAAGCTTATGATAAAAGCTTTGCTACTGCTGGAAATTCAGATGTGATCTGAGCAGATTGTGGTCTACTTTGGAAGTGTCATCTTCCTCTGAAAATTAAAATTTTTCTCTGGCTGCTACAGAGGGAACGCTTAGTTACTAAGAAGATGTTGGTGAGATGGTTTGGTGAGGTTGATACAGCCTGTTCTTTATGTGGCCGATTGGAGGAAGATGTGGAACATCTCTTCTTTGGTTGTGACTTCTCCAAAGATGTTTGGGATCAATTGCATCTCCACACTCCAAATTGTGATGGTCAACAACAATTCTGGAATTCTTTTCGAGATCACTATACTCTTGACATAGCTTGTTGGATCACTGCTTTTGCGGCACTTTGCTGCATTTGGTTGCAACAGAACGGAGTCATTTGTAAAGCTCAATGTGGTTGGGTGGATAATGTACTGAGGGAGATATATTTTTTGTCTGATTTTTGGCTGCAAAGCCTATAAGTCTGTTTCTATTTCATGATTAATACAATTACTAAAAGATTACCAACCTCCTTTTTCTTTCTCAGACAAAAAAAAAAATGAATGATGCTCCTCGGGGCCTTATACAGCAACCTCTGGAGTCTGGAGTGATCCATAATATAAGGCCTTTGTTTACCAGGGAAAAAAGTGTAAGCATCAACTACGAAGCCAACTGGCAATCAGAACTTCTACCAGGGAAATGGACGAGTGATAGTTGTGACAATCCAGCTCAAGAGAGGCAATGTTTTGTATTGCAATAAAGCACCACAGCCACTTTTGCCTTTCAACAGCTACAGATCTCTAGTTATTGCACTATCTTTAGATTTGGCCAGTATTAGGTGTTGATTTACCTGTTGAAGAGATTCAACCATGGAAAAAACATCTCTGAAGGTTTATGGAGGCCTAGCCCCATCCCCGGAGCTGATCGTGTGGGCCCTTTCACCTCAGATATGCTGATTCATTTATTAGGCACTCTGATGGTAAGCAACTTTGTCCTGGGGCCTGATCCTTTTAAATATCATGCTTAGACTTTAGAGCATGTAATTTCAATGATTTATGTCATTTATGCTTTCACATCCGTTTTAACAATTCTAAGCATGTGAGAATTCCCTCCCTCAAAAAACACAAGAGAATTACATAAAAAAGCTCAGAGCAACTGGATGAGCCTAAAAGCAACTTACACACAAATGCGCGAGCCACAAAGCAACGAATACTTCATTTGTCAGGCACATCTTTGCCAATAGTAATACCGGAGATAATTTCTGGGTGGCTCACTCGGCTTACTATTGCAGAAGTAGGACTTCTTTTAGCAAACCAAAAGACTTGAGACAAACAAATGGCTGGAATATCAATAGGAGATAATACAAGAGAAGAAAAGATGAAAGAACAGTATACATCTGTATACAAGGACTACTATGCAGAAGCAGCAACTGTAAACGAGCTTCAAGCCAGGGGAAGCTCAATCTTGTCAAATAGAGAGGTCAGATACCACATACGAGTCTTTGCCTAATTACTTATAAAGAAGGGAAGCTTCTTAGGATCTAGGTCTTCATGCTGCATAGGCATGAGTCAGGTCAAGAGTTCGCTTTGGTGAAAGCAGAAAGGAGGGAAGATTGTAGTTCCTATATCATTCTTAGTATCCTATATAGTATTCGAAATCCCTCTAGGTTGGCTATCAAAATAACAAATCCAAGTACAGACAATAAGCCAGATTCAATGCTCAAAATCCCTATGGGTTGACTAATAAAAGAATGAACCGAGGTATGGACAAGAAGGCTGAAACAAGTTATTATAAGATATATAAGATTGGGACAACCTGCACCTAAGAGACTGACCAATTGGCAGAAACAACCACCCATACAGGGGACTGATTGATGCTTACCCCAAACTCAAGCCAGGTGTATACAAGATAGCTGCCGCAGCTACAGTAAATCCAGCATATTTTCTTCCATATGAACTAAACACATGTTTTATAATGGTTCCTCACTATAAATTCTTTAAAATATTCTCTAGGCATGGGAAGATGTAAAGACAGCATCTGCAATCCCTGACATGATTAAAAATACAAGCCTGCATGCACTATAAAATCTGCTGAAGAAAAAAAAAAAAGCAAAAAAGATACCCATTCTAGCATACAATAATTCACCATGCATTAAACAAGATTCCAATTTCCACTGGTTAGACTCAATTAGCACCTTATGAAGAGCTTCTTTGGCCACAATATCATCATGTTTTAGGAAAATAGCAAGCTCCTCATCTACAGCAGCCTCAGCAGCAGCAGCAGCATTTTTTGTCCTGTGAAGATATTCAGCTCTACAATACTTTGTCCAAAAGTCCTTTTCTGACATCTGGGAATCATTGAAAGTACAGTAGAAAGCACCAAAAATAAGTCAAGATATTGCCCATGTAAGCATATTTAAATTTCACATACCCGAGAGCACAAAGTTAAGATACCTTTACAAAATTGTCAAATTTTACCTTATTAGGAACAAAATTTAGAAATGCACGGTGAACGGCAGGCTTTTCAGAAAAAATCTGTAGAGAAAATGATGCTGAGAGATAGATGCTCAAAGAAACTCATCAAGTATGGTGAATGGCAGGCTGTGCTGGCCCAGATAAAGAAAATACTTTAAATAACTAAATATTATCCATTTAGATAAGAAAATATTAGCAAGCAAGATTCTCCACCAATAGATTGGCTATAGCATCGCAACCAAAGTTGTTGCCAACCAAAAAATTGCAAAGCAAATGGGTGCTAAAGACACCTGGGATATCTGAAGAATTAAACTGAGACTGGAAGAGATACCTGATGAATTATCTCCTGGGTTAGGTTAAATGTGACCTTGTTGGTCTGAAAAGTGAATGGTCAAGGGTTAAAATTTACGGATTATATTAGCAAAAATATGTAAATATAGAAGACTTCAAAGTCTTTTTCTTTAAAAACTTCTAAGTCATCGAAGTCAATCCAGTTGATAATTACTTGGCATAACAAGAGGAAGAAAACCCACAAGAAACATAACAAGAATATGAATTTTGACGATTAGATGACATACTCGACCATCGGTCAATGGTCTAACATCTGCAAGAATAGCAGTCTTGAAACCTGTACGCTGTTTTGATGTCTTAGAAGCATCATTTTCAAGCAGATTCTGCATATGAGGGGAACAGAAAGATCAACACCTTATCAAAAGCAAAAAATAGGGAGAAACGTAAGATACAGAGGCTAGCAAGTGCAAACATCAGACACCACCCTATTCGAAAGGTCAAAGTACCAAGAGAGGGGTGCTATATCAAGTAATATTATTGCACATTATTGATCAAATGTCTTCTAGAAACCTTCAGTCCAAATCCAACTAGGTTGATGCTGTTTCTATAACCCCTCCAACTCAACGCCTCTATCAAAATAGAGCCTTTATTAGTTAGTTCCCAATGCAACAGCTATTAGGAAATGGCACGTGAATGATGCATTTTGAAAATGTTCAACTATTTATTAGGTTATTGTTGAGATACCTCTTCGATCTTTATTACTTTTGTTTTTTTTGTTACTATTTATATTTCCTTTATGGGCATGCTATGTTATTTTTCCAACACCTCTCCTCTATATAAAGCGGTGTGTGGCTCTTTAGAAGAATAGAACCGATCATTTCGTCCTACTATTAAATGACACAAGCAATATATCACCAATATATCCCTGATATACCCCCTTTTTGACTTGATACAGTATCGATATCGACATTTGAAACCTTGATCTTGAGCTATAACGAAGACAACATAATATCAAATTCCTCACAAAATTCTTACTTTCATTTGGGTCAAATTTCGGTAAAACTCTAGTGCAAGGCCGCAAAACTTGATAATTTGGTATTCATTTGGGGAGGTCATTGATTAAGTGCATATGATATATGGGGGAGTAATCAAGGAGGTGAGGAATTGGAGAAGTGGAATGGAGTAGAGCTCAACGACTAATAGCTATGCAATAGTTTTAGCGGAGCAAGTTACGAAGTGAAGTGAAATGGAGCAAGAAATGAAGCAAGCAAAGCATGCGATCTGAAGCAGAGTAGAGCAAGGCTTATCTCCTTCACATCCAACTTGCAATTACAACTCAAGGATACAGCCTAGTATTTTTTATTAAATATTAGAAGTATACATTGTTGAGCTATAAGGATGTGTTTGAGATTTATTTATTTCTTGTGGGTGCTTGTGTAATCTGCCCAGTCCTCTTTCATAAAAAAAGAGGGTTTGGATTTCTTTTGATGGTTCATGCATTCTCTTTAGTTCCACATGGTATCAGAGTAGTGATCTTAGGTTAATGCTCCGATATCCCACTGAAGAAAAAAAAAATGATTGGATCACCAACATAGAGGTGATCCCGATGGAGAACGATTTCCGCGCCACCGCCGCCACCACCACTAACAGCAGCAGTGCCAACCAAGGAGGTAGCTGTGACGCTGCAGCCACCACCGGACAGACCAGCAGCGTTGGCTACACCACCGCTGGCCTATCCGGCAAGCCCAACGCTGTTGCTGGTGGACTACTACCGCCGGTGGTAACTGCGGCTGTTAATGGTCGTCTTCGATCTCCGATTGCTCGAGTTACATCTAGCGTGATGAGTCTCCTCTCACACCTAGTTTGGATGGCAATGAGTCTTCTAATAGAGAAGTTTGATCCAAGAAGAAGGTCGACTTCAGTTTCTACTGAATTCGCATGTGCAACCCAAGAAGTTGTGGAAAATAAGAAGAGGGTCAGAAGTGCATGAGTGATCGACTCTGGCACCTCTATTCATCTCACCAGAGACAGACCATTTGCAAGACCCCGTAGCTCCACGACGGATCTGAGATGTAAGGGTAGCCAATGGTGCTACCTCCCCTATTACTGCAGTTGGGCATGCAGATACAATGCCCAAGATGAAGATAGCGAAGGTATATTACACTCATGAGTTTCCTATGAATCTCGTTTATAAGGCCGCATTTGCAGGGATCTTAAATGCCACGTCTTTGATGAGAAGTACTATTACTTCCAAGATCGTCAAACGAGAGAGATAGTAGGGGGCAGCATAGAGAGATGGTTTGCACTACATAGACACGCCCACCTTATTTGCAAGGGTTGTGTCGATCACTCACAATCCATTACTGTGGCACTACAGACTTAGGCATCCCTCAATGAAGAAGATGCGTTAGATGTACCCAGAGTTATCAAATTCATTAATTCTAGAGCATGAGGACTACCAGCTGGGGAAGAATCACAGGAGCAGTTATCCTCGGAGAGATGGACTCAGTACAGTGCCCTTGGCCGTAGTACACTGCAATGTACAGGGACCATACAGAGATGCCACTCCTTAGGGGCACAGATATTTTGCAGTGATTATTGATGACCATAGTCATCTTACCTGGGTCATTCTTATGAAAGCAGATTCCCTACATTATCCAGGAGTTTCTTTTCGAGGTGCAAACACAATATGACACCACAGTCCTGATCTTCCACGGTGGTAATACACTTGAGTTTATGCATAGAGATTTACATGAGGTCTTTCGTTCTAGAGGGATCATGTATCAGATGTGTGCTCATACTTTTCAGCAAAATGGGGTTGCTAAGCGCAAGTTGCGACATCTCCTTGATATTGCTAAGACTTTATGCTTATAGTAACATATTTGATCAATCAGGTGCCATCCTTTATGCTTCATGGTCAGATTCCATACCGGATTATATACCCTAAGTGGAGTAGGTCGTTTGCTTTGCCCTTGCCAGTGTTTGGATGTATATGTTTTGTTTAAAATCATGGCACTTAAGATAAGTTTTCTCCCCGTGCGACGAAGTGTGTCTTTCTTGGTTACTCCAGGACATAGAAGTGCTATAGGTGCTATCATAGAAGATATGTTGTTACTGCAAGATATGACCTTCATTGAGAAGATTCCCTACTTGTCAAAAGAAGGGTTATTTATAGACGATGCCATACAAGAGACAGATCTATCATTGGAGGTCACAGTTAGACAATTTCCAAGAAGACTAGCCTATACAGCATCCTGCCTCCTCATATGGAGTGACTTGTATAAGGATAAAGAGCCTCTACAGAGGAGATCTACTACCACATGTACTCTTCATCCCACGTCCCAGTACACTGCGATTTCCCATCTAGAAAAGGGAGACAAATAATTTGCCTCAACTATTACTATTGTCATTGTTTCCAGAGATTTTATCCAGGCCTCTCGGGATGCTAGATGGAGAGCGGCTATGGATGAGGAGATGTAGACTTTATAGTCCACAAAAACATGGGATCTTGTTCCATGTCCTGGGGATGCTACTGTTATTGGTTGTCGATGGGTGTATACCATAAAATATAGATCTAATGGGACCATTGATAGATATAAGGCCAGACTCGTTGGCAATGGATCCACCCAAACATATGGGATGGATTACCTTGAAAAATTTTCACCTAGTTCTTGTATTACCTCCATCAGACTTATTCCTTCTATTGCAATGATTCAAAAGTGGCCTTTATACCATCTTGATATTAAAAATACTTTCTTATATGGAGATCTGGCTGAAGAGGTATACATAAGACAACCACTAGGATATGACATTCAAGGGGAGCTTGTGTCACTTACAGAAGGCCATTTATGGCCTAAAGTAGCATCCATGAGCTTGGTTTGAGAGGCTCAATTCAAAGATCAGGAAGATAGAGTTTCAACAATCTACTACTAACCATTCTATCTTTATAAGGAGGGCAGAGTATGGTGGCATCTGAAGAGTTGTCATCTTAACGGTTTATGTTGATGATATGATCCTGACTAGCGATGATGTAGATGGGATAGTGCAGACGAAGGCCTTTCTATAGTCAATCTTTGTCACCAAGGATTTAGGTGACCTCTAGTTCTTGATGATAGAAACAGTCCACCAAAGAACTAACTTATCCCTATCTCAGAGGCATTATACCTTGCAGATTCTTAAAGAGGCTGGGCTACTTAGTTCCAAGCCATCTGGGATACCAGTAGAGTTGTCGTCTGGCCATAACACCGATGAGACAGATCTCTTGTTTGAGGATGTTATTAGATACCGTAGTATTGTTGGTCACTTGCTATATCTAACCATTATACGGCCCGATATCAATTTTGCTTTGAGTAGAGCCACTCAGTTTATGTAGAATCCAAGATACAATCATTAGCGAGAGGTATGTCTCATTCTGAGATACTTGAAAGGCACTCTAAGGAGAGGTTTGTATTGTAAAGCGAGTGGCTCTCTTGATCTTCTGGTGTATTCAAACGCTGATTATACAGAATCTATGAAGGACAGACGATCTACATCAGGCTTGCTATTTATCTGGGAGGTGATCTAGTTTTGTGGAGGAGCAAAAGGAAAAATGTAGTGGCTCGCTCCAGTGCAGAGGCAGAGTACAAATCTATGGCCCAGGCAACTTGTGAGATTAAGTGAATGATTAGCTTCCTACAGGATTTAGGGATAAAAGTTGGCATGCATGTCCCACTTTACTATGACAATAAGCCAACTACCTACGTTGCATCGAGTTTGGTCTTCCATAAAAGGACCAAGCATATTAAGGTTGACTGTCATTTTACACGGGATACAGTTTTAGAAGGAAAAATAAGTACCCTGTACATATCCTCCGAGCTTCAGCTAGCAAATTTCTCATCAAGCCATTGAAGAAGCATCATGATTTCCTTAGCAGCAAGTTGGGCCTCATCGACATATGCGCCCCAACTTGAGGGGGAGTGTTGAGTTATAGGGATGTGTTTGACATTTATTTGTTTCTTATGGGGTACATATGTAATTTACCTAGTCCTCTTTTATATAAAAAGAGGACTAGGGTTTCTTTTAATGGTTAATGCATTCTCTTTAGTTCCATATATATCATAAAATTTATTGACAATTTATGAAGTACGCAACTTAGTGGCAAGCCACAGATAAAATTGAGATTCCAAAAAGCTGTCCCATTACATAAAAATCAAACATTTTGAAGTTTCACGTAATGCTAATAAACTACAAGTTATATGTCGAACAAAAATAACATAAGTTCAAACCTTCAAACTACTGAAATTGCCAAAACTATTACAGCAAAGCCCCTGTTGCCTCGTTGAAGTGATAGGGTAAACTTTGGGGTTTGAACTAGGTCCAATTATCAAGTTTTCCATCCCAATTGAGACCCTATAGTCACCTGTATACTTGGGCACATACACTGAATATTAGGCCGAGTATTTAGTCCAATCGAGTACGGACTTGAGCAAGGATAATTAGATCAGCTAGGGGGCAGAGTAGGATTACCTGGCTGAGTACTTAGCCTATGCAACCAAGTTTTGCAACCTTGCTCTAGTAAGCAACTAATGGTAGTTCTAGAGAGTTAATTGTCAAAGAAACACCAAGAAGTGTGTACTTTGAACTTTTAAGTTAAGCAATCACACAATTTCGTTGATAAGAATGGGAAATATGATTAAACATGAAACACCGGTATTAATTGTGGGCTATGTTACTCATGTTAGAGTCACAAACATATTAAGTTCTCTCTTTGTTTGAGAAAATATCCCAATTTTCTGAAGTTTCATCAGCATGCCTCCATTTCAAAAGAAAAAAAGAAAAAACACGAGCGAATGGTTAAAAGCCATGCACTCTACTGACTGAGCTAAGAAGGCTATGTCAAAATACAGAGTCGGTTTATGCTCAATCTTTGGCATGCCTCCAAAATGCAGAGTTTTGCAGCTGTCAAAACAGCACCAAAGTTGGAGCATTGAACCTTTAAGCAGATCACTATGTAACAATGGGCTTAATCATTCTGAGCCAAGTTGATATTAGGTTGCTTAGGCCGACAACCCACAATGACATGTAGGCTAGTTTCCCATGTCCAAATAGGCTAGGGCCGAGTTACCACAGATTATCAAAGTCAAGCTCCCCATAACGGGAGGGAAATGGCGCCTACGTATGGAGCCACAACCAGGTGGAAAGGATAGCCAAATAGGTGGAGCTGCCATTACTACTGGGGGAAGGAGAATGAGACATGTGCGGCAAGAATGTTACAAGCTTAAGCAAGCAAGAGTATGGAATCTTGACCCTACTCAACACAAACTAACTATAATTGAGAATGATATTGCAATTAGAATTGATAATCATAATTCTTTTCAAAAAAAAAAAAGAATTGATAATCATAATTAGTAATCATAATCGCAATCAGAGACAGCAACCAGAGATAGTATCACAGCTACAATTCACGACAGTAACAAGTGCTACGTGAGATGGAGGCATAGTACATTGCAATCTTAAGCACTTTGACGAAAGCTACCCCATCCATGGCCTGATATGTTAATTATGCGAGTTTACCTTGACGACTTAGTTAAGCTCAGGCCATCAAAGTAACAAAAACTTGAATATATTTCCATTCAGTATAAACTTAAAATCCAGTTATCAACAAACCACCTACAAATTAGTCCCAAAATTAATCAGCTTAAACAAGCAAGAGTATGCAATCTTGACCCTACTCAACACAAACTAACTATAATTGAGAATGATATTGCGATTAGAATTGATAATCATAATTCTTTTCAAAGCAAAGAATTGATAATCATAATTAGTAATCATAATCGCGATCAAAGACAGCAGCCAGAGATAGTATCACATCTACAAGTCATGACAGTAACAAGTGCCACATGAGAATGGAGGCATAATACTTTGCAATCTTAAGCACTTTGACAAAAGCTATCCCACCCATGGCCTGATATGTTAATTATGTGAGTTTGCATTGACGACGTAGATAAGCTCAGCCCAACAAAGTGACAAAAACTTGAAGATATTTCCTTTCAGTATAAACTTAAAATCCAGTTATTGACAAACCACCTACAAATTAGTCCCAAAATTAATCCTAAGCAAATTCGTAGTTCCTGCATCTGCACATTTATTTAATTAAAATAAAAATCTCTAACTTGGAAAGACTTGAAAAAACCTTTCGTGTAGCCCAAAACTCATCATCTGTCAAGATACCGCTGTATACAAATTCCTTGTGTAGTTTCTGCAATTCACTGACAATAGTGCCTGTCAATGCCGTTAGTCAAATGGAATTAATGAATATTTTTTGAGAGATGAATTAATTAACATTTCAAGGTATAGGTGGTAGCCCACTAGCAAAATACTGAACCAAAGAGATTCAATAGTGACTTGATATAAAAAATCAATACATTTATGAAATTTAGTCTAAATAAGTTAAACATACCATATGAACAACATGGCAATCTGCAGTAAACCAACCACCCAGCAAAAAATGTTGTCATTGTTACTTCTATGAACAACTTCAGTCACAGATAGCAACACCTCTTAGGTAGAGTTGAAACTCCTTTACTAGCACTTTAATAAAAGCTCACAAAACACAAAGAAAACTAATAATATTGTTAGAGATATTATTCAGATAATTAGGAAAGTTAGTATGTTTGTTTTATGTCTTTCCATTATTAGAGATATGATTTGATTTAAGTTGATTGTAGTAGGATTATAATTAGGATTGGCCCTTTCTATATAAAAGGACTTCTCTAATTTTTCTCTTGAGATTTCATAATAATATTTCTAATTCCTCAAATCTCCAAATGACATCAAAGTAGCGGTCCTAGACTGATATTCTGTACCTACTTAATTCTCTCCCCTTTCTTTCTTCTACCACAAGAAAACAAAAAAGAGAGAGAAATGAGAGGAAGTAGCCATCGAGAACCCTAACTAGGGTTCACCGGTGACACTGCTAGGACCAACGATCCTCCAACAAGAGTCTACCAACCCTCTCCTCCTTCAGGTGATCCCTTCAGTGACCTCCTCCTCCTCCCTCAACACTTGCTAAGGGTCTCGACAACCCCTTCTTGGCATAGCGACCTGGGCGACAACAAGGGAGCTTTACCTGCACCACCACTAATGACTAGGGTTCCAATGACCCCGCCCCCCAGTAGCATCACCCGACCTAGTACAAGTCTTTGTGGCCATGCAATGCCACCACCTTCTCTATTGCATTGCCTCAAGCCCTCTCCTTCAACCTACAGCACCACCATTACGCTAGTGTTGCTCCTTTTGGGCCTGACCAACGTCACCTCTTGCTACCGGTTGTTCAACGATGCCCTTCTTGGCCACGCAACGCTTTAGTGGTAGCACTAAGGTCAGAGAAACATTGTTCCGACCATCTTAGTTCAATTTGGCCTCTTTCCTTACCATTAAAAGCACTGTTACTGCTTCTAATTGACCCAGTTCACGTGCTATGGACCCCTAGGCCATGGTCTTGATCTGATTTCCCTACTCTGCATGTGTGGTGCAGATTTACCTACCTGTGTGTTCTTCAGTTCTCATGACGGATGCTGACTCCTCTATTGTTACTTCCAAGGTCAAGATCTTGACCTCTGTGTTGGTTCAGGAGATGACAATCAAAATATCTGGGTCCCCAAACTATGTTCTCTAGTCACGTGCATTCCATATACTTGTCGAAGAACAGGAGAAGTTGCACATTCTGACAGATAGGGCTCCTAAACCCAAGGATGCTGCCAAATATAAGAAGTGGGAAAATGACAACTATCTAGAGATGAACTAATTGATGAACAGTCTCGACCCAACTATTGCATCAAATATGATGTATACGAAAACAGCGAGGGAGATCTAGGAGACTCTAGAGAAGAGGTACTCCCTGCAAACAAGTAGCTCCTGCTATGCAGACATATATAGGCGTATGTGGAATACCAATCAAGGTGGCATGTCCTTGGTTGCAAATTTCTCTACATTTGAGGGTTTATTCCAGGAGCTAGTCGTATTTCAGCTTGCCTGTTGCAAGAAGCAAGTTATTGAGCATGCAGAGTGGTAAACATACAAATTTCTAGATGGCTTAGCACTACAGTACCAGTTCACTAGAGACCATATTCTATCTTCGAACATGGTACCTCACCCAGAGAAAGTATATAGCTGCCTCTAGAAGATCAACGCCGATACATCACATGCTACTCCTATGACTAACATCTTTGTCATTGCCTTTGCTAGGAGAGGTGGTCATTCTGCCAGTCATAGACGAGGTCATCATGTCTACTCTCCTTGCGTTCACTGTTAGAGAACTAATCACTCTTTTGATCACTGCTGGGAAAAGTTTGGCAAACCCTCATGAGCAAATCCAACTTCTATTGTCGAGTCCCTAGCTATTGAGACTGCAACAGAACAATTCCTCTAACGTTAACTGTTGATGAGGTAGATCGTCTAAGCCATTTACTAAGAAGCAAGCCCTCCTCCACTATATTGTTATTGCCACAACCTTTGTGATCGAGACTACTCCTAATCGAGTCACTACTTCTGGAGCATCCAACCATACTGCTGCCCATTACAATGACTGTGATAACTGGTGGGGGGACTATGCGAGGATTCTTGTCTCCCACTCTATTAGGGAACGTTTCCCTATCTCATACTACTACTATTGTCCACTGCTACTACTACTGTTGTCCATAACTGCTACTTTTGCTACAGTCATCTACCATTTGTTGTTACTCTGTTGGCTACCACTGCTATTGCTACTCTTCCAATTTTGGATCTCCTTCTACTACCTAACTACCACTACTCTCAATTTACTGCGATTGCTACTTCTGTTACACCTGTTCTTGCTCCTCCACTTTACTGCCTACTCTTCCAAATGTCTACATTGGGGGAGAGCTCACTTCTGCTTCAACTTGGGGAGGAGTGGTAGAGATATTATTTAGAGAATTAGGAAAGTTAGTTTTAGGAGAGTGTTTGTTTAATCTCTTTCCATTATTATAGATATGATTAGATTTAAATTGATTGTAATAGGATTATGATTAGGATTGGCCTCCTCTATATAAAGGGACCAACTCCTCTCATTTATCTCTTGAAATTTCATAATAATATTTCCAATTCCTCAAATCTCCACAAATATGATTCACAAAGGAGAAAGACATAGGATGATTATTTGCTAATGAGCACCATCGGTCGCATGTGGGTTGTAAGATATGAGCACAAATGGACAAAATTAGAACATTCAACAATTAAATTCATGAAATGAAAAGGCATGCAACTTGATGTGCTCAACAATACAAGACCAGTGCAAATGGCTGAGACTTTCATGGCTCGTTTTGAACAAAAAGGGTACACTAACTCACAGGGAAAGCAATCCTATAGCTGTTTTAGCAGGTACAACTAAAATGCTCATTATTGTCATGACTCGTGAGGCATCATAGTAGTAAGCATAAGTCAATCCAAGCAAAGCCAGCACAGTTCATACCTTATGTAACAACTTTAATCAATCAAGGGGCTCTTATGACATGCATCTTCTAAATAATAAGCAACCCCATGAACACCACTGCTCACTTTATCATCAAATAACTTAGAAAACTACAGTTATAAGAAATGGTCAGATATGAAGATTTGAATCAATGGCATATGAAACAGATGTTCAAAGTCATCCATGAAAATGAAATATGCTACATCTTCATCTAACATCAAGTAAATAGTAAACGCACAAATTTTGACCATCCTACCAAGTAATGCATTGTCTAAGGAAGTACCTATCTTCTCTTAGTAGATTCATCCGACGTTGCATCTCAGTTGTGCTGAGAGCAGTACAACTAGGTGGCATCTCAGTCATGCCACGAGCAATTTGATTAGGTGGCTGTGCTTCTTGAAGCCCCGCAAGCACATTCCCTGTTCAGAGGAAATCAATTTTTTCCAATTACCAAAAAGAAATACGTAATATCTCCCTAAAGAAAAGTAGCATATAAAAAGCAAAGATATAAAAACTGAAAGAAGAAAATTTCTTTTGCCAACCTAATCAAAAAATGGCAGAATCGTATGGAATTTACCATTCCCATTCCACTCAATGGAAAGAGTGTGATAGAGATGCAATGGAGTCATTATGTAATGTGAATTCAATTTAGTCATTATTGAGTCACTTTATTTAGGTTGTGATCGAGCTGCTATGGGTCGTTATTAAGATTATTTATTGGATCATTTATTTGAGAGTTGAAAAGATGGGAAACTCAAGTAGTTACGAATTATTAATCTTTCGTGTTGAATAAGTTTCGCAATTAGACCATTGCATGTGGCCAAATGGATGGAATGGGCAGATCCATTGCTGGCCATTCCAGTTATTGCCTCCTTTCCTGACAACTCTTCACATTCCTTCCCAAATACCCAGGCAACAGTTGTACTCTCTTAATCTGGGACTTCACCCTGCTTGAGTTGGGATTTCTGAGTGGGATATGAAACCCAATAGTTGGCCTAAAACCCAAGATTTCCTCCCACAAAGATAAGCATGCTCCAACTACTTATTGATGTAACATAACCCACAAGATTAAAACTCTAACGTAATTTAAACTACCTATATCAACATCATAATTATCATCCTAATGTTAGATTTCCTCGATTTTTGCAACCAGCATTTACTAAAAGACGCACAAGTCTGGAGGAGACTATACACTGGATTTTTTTCTTTTTCAGAGAAGCCACTAGGTTTTTTGTTGCTATCCTTGGTTTTGATGATAACAAAATCAACATATATGTGGAATGCTTAGGTAGTATTATAGGATGAAACATTACATGAAGTTCAGAATGACAAGAACAAGAAAGAAGACATGGAGAAATGAAGAAGATGAAGAAGACCCAAAGATGAATCTGATGGTTTATTTATTTAATAAGTCTTGTATTAGAATGTACAAGTAACCTTTTAAAACAAAAATCGAACTTAATATGCTTCGAAAACATCATTTTTAACTTGTTGGGTGTCAATCAATGATCGACCAAATATACACTTGATCAACCAATTTACGTGAGATTTAGTAACTCTCATTTTCAAGTAAATTGATCGACCAAAATCTTAGTTTCATCTATTAAAATACAGATTGATCAACAAAAGTGTATAGACCTTCACAAGGCTTAAATTGCTTCTCTTTTGATTGAACAAAAAGCATTTTTGATCGACTATTTTGCGTAAAAATTCAACTCCTAATCCTTACCAAGTTTGATCAACCAAACATAAGTTTTGATCGACCAAATGACAATTTGATTGACCAAGGTATTTTTAATATCATTTACCCATTTGATCAATCAAAGTATTGTTCTAATTGATTAAAATTATTCTTTAATTGATTAACTGAATGAATAGACTCAAAGGATAAATATCCGCAAATTGATGGATCAACTAAAATAATTCATCAACCAATTGCCATCAATTTGATTGACCAAAAATTATTTTTTTACTATGCCAAATCACCTCATAATCAAATATCAATTAGTGTTTTAACTGTTATTAATCGTTAATTTCTAACCTATTATGACTCTCAATGTCTCTTTATAAATAACCCTCTATCCATTCAAAAAAGAAAAAAGGAAAAAGAAGCACTCTAACAAGAGATCTAATATCTTTGAGAGAAAGAGATTGACTTATGTGCTCATTTCTTCTCTATCCTTGACCAATCTTCCACATGCCCCAACAACGAAAAAGTCTTTCCCACCCCTCGGGCACTCGAACTATGGTTTGCTATACTTTTTAATTAATATTATATTAAGGTTCCATAGGCTTCTAGAGTTGTAATTTCTTTCTCTTCTATTCTTTTGTTGTACTTGGGTGCCTAACATATTAGGTTCCTTTCTCCGCCTATGAGGGGCGATAAAATACCCTAGGTTAAGAATCCTAAGTGGTTGTATGTAAGCGATTTTTAGCAACCCGTGATTTAAGTAGCTAAGTGTTGGGGGATTGATCGATTGAGGCTAGTCATAAAAGTCCTAAGCTTGGCAACTTAGGTACTGGTTTTTACCCGCAAGGTTTCCACTAGAAATTGTGGTGCAGTTCCATGGTTTGAATTTTTGTTATTTTATACCATTAGCAAGTGCTACCCTAATCACTCCTCTACCGTAGCTTGTGATCTTCAGGCCACTTACATTTTTCACCTACATCACCATGCCACAAGTACCTTGCTAATGACTAAGAACGGCAAATTATAGTGATACAAAAGTTTTAGGTGGATGAGAGATGAGGGTGTACGTTGCGAAGAAGGTGAGGGCAGCAGCGAGTCGACAGAGGTTTGCCATAGGTAGCAAGTTGTAAGGAGGGGCAAGGACTCTTATGGTGTTATATGTTATCAGTGTCGTGTATTTAGGCATTTAGTGTGTCTACAAAGACCCCTTGTTTGCTTGCATTGCCACGGAGTGGGACATCATTGAAGTCCGTGTCCTTGGTTGGTCATGATGGGTAGGGTAGCCGAGAGCAAGGATCTTACGTCTAGTTAGGGCAGCAGCTTCCACTCTGAGGATGACCATGATGGTAGCAAGGATGGGTCAAGTGGTACCTCGACAAGTCAAGCTCTAATAGAGTTCATTGCACCCTCGTCTCCCTCCCAATGAGACCTTGGTTGGTCTTTGGGTGCACTACTAGTTGGCAATGTCCTTAGAGGTCCTTCAGCCCATGGTATCAGGAAGGTAGTGCAGGAGTTCTACATTCATTCCAAAAGTGTGGATGTCCCTTGGCTTAACAATAACAAGCTTCTCCTTCGTGGTTGCTCCCTTCAAAGGTTGAACTAAAGCATTTCAAGTCTCTCATTATTCAAGTCTCTCATTATTGGTGATAGCAAGGTGCATTGGCTCGATGTCACGATCTCTAACAGGGTGATTCATGGGCAACACTGCCTTTGTTGGAGGTGAACATCTGGTTGAGGGGCATACCCCTCCATCTTAGAATGTTGAAGGTGGTGGAAGCAATTGTTTCTATTTTCGCGCATCTCAAGGTGTGTGCTCGTGTAAGCTTAGACATTGCTAAGTTGCGCAGGGTTACAGCAACGGTCGAGATGCAAGATACTAAGAAGGTCCCTCCAAAGCTCCTCCGTCATGGCAGGTACTCTTAGGTCATCTATGTGGAGGCAAAAAGGAGAAGGAAAGCTTTCCGAGTGGTTGTCACATCCTCAACTTCATTGGTGGCGGGTGAGGCGACGTCGTTGTCGGTGGGGACTTCGAGGTGACAATGGGTCTAGCATCCCAAAAGGCCCATCAATCTCTAGAATCAGCCTGAGTCCTCTAGAATTGGGACCAACTCTATAGGGAAGCCGAAGGTATCAGACAAAAAGCTGCTTGTTTTGGAAGATTTGAAAGAGCCAAGCGATTTGATTCCCTTATGTAATTGTTGTACCAATGTGGAACATGAGGTGGTGCTGCGTTGTAATGTTGAGTAATCTGGGGTGATTTTGGGCCAAATTTGGCATTGTGGGAACAAAAGTTTGAATCGATTTGGTGCATCAAATGTCCCCACCCTTTTTGGATCAATTCTTTATTTCGGCATTATTAATGGGTCGAATGTTGGCCCAAAGGTCTAGGCTTTAGTGCTTTCTACTTCCTCCCCTCCTCTCTTCGAGTTCCCTTCTATGCAGCTCCTCTATCTATGTCTAGAGCAACAGTGGGCTAAGGAGGTCGACATACATTAAGCTGCTCTGGAGCGCACCACTTCCAAACCTGAGCCGGTGGCTATTCCAGTGACAAGGGAAGCCTCTGTCATGGAGCTGCAACCTTTACCAATGGTGCATTTGCACGCGTCAAAGCAGATGGCGAGGACAATGGACCCAATCAAGCCTGGGAGTCAAGGTTCGCGATCAATCAACTAAGGACGGATCATCCACATAGCCAAGGATTTTGTAGCGATCCTCCAGTGGCCCCATCCATGGTTCTAAGGGAGGTTGTTCTCATTTAACCCATCAACGGTTGCTCTACAAGTCAGAATAAAGAAGCGACATCAATCTAGTGTGCAGAAGGAAGGTGTGGCTAAAGAGTGCTTGGCAGGCAAGTGAGTGGTGGAGGTTGTTCGCACCAAGACATCCATGGTTGCTACTTGCTAGTGGTCATGGGGACACTGCTTCTATCCATGGTTAAGTTGCTTACCTAGATTGTCAAGGGTCTTTGAGACCTCGTTCAATTTGCGTCGTTGTGTCATTACTTGGCTGAGTGGAGGATTGATTTTTACTTTGATTCAAGAGATGCATCTTGAGGTGGATGACAGCCTTCAACAAGACCTAGGTGGCAAACTCTCCACGGATGTGTTGTCGATTGATGCATCTGGGAGGTCTAGTGGAGTGTTGCTAGCTTAGAACAAGGCCAACTTTGATTTACTAGATTCCAGGGTTGGCACAATAGTTCTTACTGAGAGTTTTTCTAGGAAGTCAGATGGATCCATTTGTGTCATCTCCGTCTATGGACCATGTAATGAGGGGTCTACACCGAATTTGTATAATGAACTGCAGCAAGCGGCAATTTTTACTTATGGAGAAGAATAGCTCGTTGGGGGCAATTTTAATCTTATGCTTTCGTTAAGGTATAGGCCCGATAGGAAAACAAACTGTGCAATGGATGTTTTCGTTGGCCTGATATTGATTAACTGGAGCTATACGATATCCTAATCTCCGGGATGACATTTATTTGGCAGAACAACTCGGGCTCGAGGTCCAGGATTGATAGATTTTTCTGCTCTATTGCTATTGCAAAATGCTTCCAGATGGCTGAGGTTGCTGTTAAGGCTAGATCTTTCTCAGATCACACTCCACTAGTATGGGATGGTAATGATGGTGTCCCCTTCATGACTTACTTCAAGTTTCAAAGGTCATAGCTACTTGAGGATGGCTTTAGAGATCATGTTAGACAGAAGTGGAGAAAGTCTCGGCTTCTTCCTCTACCACACTAACTTTGGCTACTAGAATTCAACATCTCCATGCAACCTTGATTATGGGTAAGAGGGAGATAAGGGAGCAAGCGAGGTTGAGGTCTTGGAGGGCATCTCAACATTTGGATAGAATTGAGGAAGTCAAGACACTTACGATGGATGAGATAAAGGAAAAGCAACATCTACAGGCTATGGTCCAACAGGAGGATCTTAAGGAAATTGGCTGGAAGCAAAAATCCCAACAGTTGTGGGTTAGGTTAGGTGATTCCGACACTTGCTTTTTTCATTTGGTAGCAAGTTCCAGGAGTCAATCTTATTAGCACTCTCCAAGTTAGGGACGAGGTCTACTTGAGCAAGGAACATATTTCCTAGGTTGTCCGGAGACACTTTCATGACTTTACTCGTAGAAAGCCACTGGCAAGACGGCGAATGGGTGACCCGGACTCAGTCTCTCTTGATGATAATATGCGAAATGAGTTGGTCAGTAAGGTCGCCACGGAGGAGGTTTGTCTACCATGTGTGGGCTAAAGGCAAAAGGAGCTCTCGAGCCTAATGGCTTTTAAGTCCTTTTCCTTAAGGAGTTTGGGATATTATTAAGGACAATTTCATGTGGATTATTAGAGAATTCATGGTAGATGATCGTGTATTTGAGAGGCTTAAGAAGTTTTATTTTTTCTTATTGTCGAAGAAGCTAAGTTCCAAGGAATTGATTATAGTTCGATTGCTTTGTCAAATGCAATTTATCTTATTGCCACAAAGGTCTTGGCCAATAAATTAAGGAGAGTGCTTCCGCGTATAATTAGCCCAATCCAATCCACCCTTCTTCAAGGTCATTCGTTGCAGAAGTCTTTCATTCTAGCTAAAGGCATGGTCATTGCATGGACAAGATCACAGGCCCCTTCCTCTGGAAGGTGGATTTGTCTAAAAAGTACAACTCTATTTCCTCAATTTACTTATGAGGGGCTCTTCGAAGAAGACGATTTCCAGAGGTTTGGGTCCAATGGATGAAGTGGTGCATCACGACAACCTCTTTCTCAATGTTGATTAATGGCAAGCCTTGCAATGATTGGACTCAGCACCAGCAAGGTGTCATGAAGGGATGCTCGTTAACGCCTCTCCTTCTCAACAGTGGATACTCTTGCAAGCATGACATTCATGGCATATAGGGGAGGTATTTTCTCTGGCTTCAGATTGAGGGATGATGGGTCCTTTCTTTCGCTTACTTCTGCTTATCTTATAGTATGCAGATGATACTCATTTCTTTGTGGAGGGGGGCAACAACAATGCAGAAAATGCTGCTACTTTGGTTAGAATTTTTTGGGGGATCTCGGGTTTGACGATGAACAACTCGAAATCTACTTTCATGTCATTTCACATGACACAAGACCAGGTAGTGGCTACATCTCAATTCTTTCATATGGCCACAAGTCATCTGCCTTTTACTTGATTGGGCCTTCTGCCAAAGGGAAAGGTTACTTCTAAAGATTAGGTACCGTTATTAAAGAGGATGAACAAGCGGTTGGGTTCTTGGACTAAGAGATTACTCTCTAGAGGTGGATGCTTAGTGCTACTCAAAGTTGTCTTATTGGCCATATCAGTTTTCTACTTGTCTGTTTTCCGTCCCCCTAATCATTCACAAGTTGAAGATGTTGCAGAAGTCGTTCTTTTGGAAAGGGGTGGATCATATGGTCCCAATGGATGTCAGATGTACCCCTAAAGTGAGGGGGGTTAGGGATCCATTCTCTTGGAGATTTCTGTGATGCTCTTATGAGAAATGGGCAATTAAGCACTTTAGGGATGACGATTCCTTGCGGCACCAGTTATTAAAGGATTCTTATGGTTCATCTATGTCAATCCAAGAGATGCAATCCTTCGTTAGGGGGATTCGACCTTTTATCGATCCTTAGTGCTCATCATGTAGAGATTGCCCACTTTTTTAGGCTGAAATTGGGAGAGGGGGGTTCCTTTATATTCTAAGAGGATGCTTGGTTTGATCATGGTTGTCTTGAAGAGGTGGCCCCTCAGCTTTATAGTCTAGCAGATGACAAATATTCTTTTGTTTCCGTTTCTTTCCCTGATGAGGGAATTGAAACCAACAATGGGCATTCCTAATCAGCTCCTTTGGAATAAGGGGAGCTTTTCGATGACTAACACAAATAGTTTAATGTGAGGTATGAATGTGATTGTGGATGATCTCATTTTGGTTTATCAGCTATTGTGGAAGATGAAGTTGCCACCGAAGGTTAAAGTTTTTCTTTGGTTTCTAAGAAGAGGAAAGCTGGTCACGAAAGTCTTCAAAAGGAGATGGACCAGTGATGTTGACACTACATCCCTTGGTCTCTTCTTATTCTTTTTTCCCAGCGATGTGGTCCAACATGAACTTGATCAAGGTTGATTCCTCATCTTTGAACGATTTTTAGGCATCCTTCCGGAATGGGATCCAAACAAACATGCTTGACTGGGTGAAGGCAACGACAGCTTTGTGGTCTCTATGGCTTCAACACGATTCTACTTTATTTGGGGGAGAAAGAGCTTAGGTGGATAATTTCGTAAAGCAGGAGGGTTTCCTTTCTGATTTTTTGACATAAAACTTGTAAGTGTATTCTAATTTGTTGAGAGAATTTGTAATTGAAATTTAGTCCCACATCATGTAATGTAAAGAGTTGGTGTGTGTGGTCGCCTATAAATAGGCATTGTACTCCCCACTTATTCTTTAAGAAGAGTAATACAAATACTCGCCCTATAAGGGCCTTCTCCCATTGTTTTCTTCTCTTCGTGAGTGGGGTTTCCACGTGAATCCAAGTGTTATTTTTATCATGCTAGATATTCTTGTTGATTTTTATTTCGCTTATCTTCATCAATCAACTTGGTATTAGAGCAATTTGTACTTAGGTTTGTTTTCAGATTTTATCATTAATCTTGATATTGTTCTCGAGTCTTATCAAAAGTCTTGTTCAAAGGAGAGCAATCTTGACGAAGGAGGCCTCACCACACTCCACATTGACGCCCGAGTAATGTTGCTTTGCAAAAGCATCGAAGGAGGAGCATCGTGTTCCTAGATGCAGCGGTGGTGTGTTTCCATTGGGTTCCTAGAACATTATCGGGAGGGGGACGACATTAGGTGCTTAGGAGCTTGGTAAAGGCGACAAAGAAGACAGTGATCACATGGGATAACGTGTAGAGGGCCATCACCCACGAGCCCTACCTCTTCGAGAGGCCTTTGAGGGAGACCATCGCCACATCACGATCAAGCACTCGCCTCCTCATCACGTGGGAGGCAATCTTGCGTGTAACCGTAGTTGCTGCCACAAACGATTGTCATGCTTAAGAAGCAACTCTAGGAGTTCGAGGCCAACACCTCTCCGATCCACGCCAAGCACCACCGCATCTACTAGGTCAAGATGTTCTCTATGATTGAGAACTAGATGCATCTAGAGAAGATCGAGCAAGAAAATGACAACCTCAAAGAGATAAGAAAATGAAGAAAGGACACTGCAGGTGTCAATCAAGCATGATCTCGTGTGCGATTGACTCATCCAAAGATTTGGGTGACATCTTCACCACCAATGATGATGCTGATGACGATGGCAATGAGGACGAAGGAAGCATGGAGATCAGTGCTGCTGAAGGTGTGAATCGCGGGATTGCAAGAATCTCAACCCAGAGATGCTAGAAACATTGGGCACACCAATTGCCCTCCAATTGAGGCTCCCGCTGGCATTTCTAAGGGGTCCATCGAGGGAACCGCATACAAGCAAGGGAGAAGGATGGACCCTTGAGATATCTTTTGGGTGTTTTATTATTTTACTCCTCAATTTCTAGTCTATTCTATTAGGCTCATGTTGGGCCTTTTTCAGTATTGCAAAAGAGAAGGGGTAGGAATAAAAAAGGGAGAAAAAGAGAGGAGGAAAATATAGAAAAAAAATTTAAAAAAAAGAAAAATATCAATAAAAAAGAACAAAAAACAACAAGAAAAGGAGAAAATAAATAAATAAATATGATGATTATGTTGAAGGAAAGAGGGGGAGAAACTCTTCTCTTATTATTCTTCTCGATGTTTATTTCTTCTCCCACACGAGTACAAGAGAAAGGGGGAGTGTTAGAGTCCATTGTTGTGATCCTACATTAAAGTCTCATTGTTTTAAGGTTTCCACATAAGATAGGACCACTATCTTAATCTCCAAAGGCAAGACCAACTTCAAGTTTCTTTATGGAGAGGCCTAGTTTCGAGAGCTCCAAAGGAGAGGCCCATGTCCGAGATATCTGATAGGAAGGCACTAGCACCAGTCAAGGTCTCTAGAGGAGAGGCCTATGTCAAAGCCAGCTACAGCATCTATCAAACTCCGACCCTCGCTAATGTGTCATCATCAACATACCCGACTACAAACAAGAAAGAGGATACAATTGACGTCATTTGCCAAAGGAGAGCCATGACCTGGTTGCACCAGTTGAGAGTGTTGTATTCTGTTGTAAAATAAGGATTTCTATATACAAGCTGAGCATTTTATGCTCCAGATTAAGGGGGAGTGTTGAGAGAATGTGTAGTTGAGATTTAATTCCACATCGTGTAATGTGGAGAGTTGGTGTGTCTGGTGGCCTATAAATAGGCACTATACTCCCCACTTATTCTTTGAGAAGAGTAATACAGATACTTTGGCCTACAGGGGTCTTCTCCTGTAGTTTTCTTCCCACTCTTCGTGGGTAGGGTTTCCCTGTAAGCCCAAGTGTTGCTTTTATCATGCTTGATATTTTTTAATTATTATTTTGCTTATTTTCATTTATCAACTTAATTTTTTAATGAAACAAAGTGGATGGTTACTAACCTTTTGCATTTCAAAAAAAAAAACTTTCTAAAAGGTCGATCCCATATCTCCATGTGAATTCTTAGGCCTACTTTAGGAACCAAGTTAACCCAGTTTGGTTAGGAGAACATCTTAACTGCGGTTAAGGGGAGTTAACCCAGCATAAGTTATTCTTGGGGTCTTGCAGGATAACGAATTCCATGGGTTATCCCCCCTCCCATTGTAAGTTAACCCATGAAAATCCACCTTATCGAATAACCCTTCACGTGGGTGTGTTAGAGCCCCACCACTACCCCATCTCCCCCTTCAATCCACTCCATTTACACTCTCGACCCTCCCAATCCACCAAAGTCCCCATCCTTGGGGCATTTGAACACTTTCTAGGGCTTCCGTTGAAGACACCAATTGTTCCCGAGACATCATCAAGGAGGGTCCAATTCCCAAATATGGAACCAGAGTCATCTACGGGTGTGAATTTCGATGGGGGGTAAGACCGATGGTGGCAATAGGGTCGTCATGGCACAATGCTTCGATCTGAAGGAGAGAACCCTTATTTCTGGAAAGACAACAACATGCAAGTTTGGATAAGGAGATCCCTCGAAGTTATTGTTGTTTTTGTTTCTTTTGTGCAGAAAAAAAAGTTCTTTTTGATATTTGAGCTTGTTTTTTAGGGAAAGTTGGAATTTTGGTGGCTTTTTAATCGTAGTTATATGTAATGCTTAGGTTATGATACGGAGTTTTAGACAAGTTATATGCAACCCTACTTATATTTGTATTTACAAGTATCATTCCGAAATGAGAATTCGAAAAATGAAATAAATCAATGTAGCAATGAGAATTTCAACTTAAAAAAAGGTAACGAGTATTTCAAATCTCATAAAATTTCATCAAAGCAATCAAACTTTGGCAACTCTTGGGCCATTGGAAAATTGATAGTTGTTGTTGTGGGGTTATGATTGTAGGATTGACCTATAATTTCATATATTGCATGCTTATGCAAGGTGATCATAATCCTCAACATTTCATTATGAAATGTTCCGTATGGGCAATAGATATATGAGCAACTGTGTAGATAACATTATCTATCAAGTTATATATAATGACAACTCATTTTAATTAATATAACTTTAATTACAATTAAAACAAATAAATTTTTTACAACAAATAAAGCACTTGTTGCAAATAATAAATTATTACTGTCTTATTAAAACCAACTACCATTAACTTACTTTTAAATCAACACCTAAGGCAAAAATGTCATTCTGCATAGTGATTTAAATGCCGTCGGCAAGGCCTTTTTTGGGAAAAGCCCATGCCGACATGGTTAAGGTGTCGAAATGCAGGGATATTGTCGGCATGTCGGCGAAATCGATGGTCATGCCGAGGCAGCTACTGGTTTTTTTAACTACTTTTTTCATTTTTGTTGGCACGCATTGGTATGCCCTCAACATTTCCACGATGTGCCCTCGGCATGCTCAACAATGTGCCCATCAAAAAATGGGCATTTCCACGACATGCCCTCAGCATGCTCACGAAATACACACTTAGAATTTCATCGGCATAACATCGAAATCAGCATTTCAAACCTTGATTCTGCACCTTATCCCATCAACAAACTCTCAAACAACAAACTGCCATACACAAGATAACCCTTCTAACTTTCAAATAGAAATGCAAGATAACCCTTCTGCAAAAAAGTTATCCTAAGAAATCTATCCCCCATCAAAACTAGGCCTCAGGGACACGCCAATTTTAGATGAAGTACCAATAAAGGCCTTGTTATAATGTTACAATAACAATAGTCACCAAACTCAACTTAAGAGCCAAGGGGATCAATACACAAGTCCATACCTTTACTCAATGTTGAAAGGAAAATCTAGATTTAAACCATCAATGAGTTCTTGTTTGCGAATCCACTTTTCATTCATGTAACTATAACCTAACGTATAGAGTAACCATCTGATTCTTTTAATAAACCCTTTTTTAAGTTATTAACCAAGGACCCCATGTGGTTTGCATGATAGAGTAAAGGGCCCCTCATTGTTTCAGTTGCCACCAAAGATGCCCAACGTTTTAGGAAAAAGGTGAAGAGTATTGCTTTTGCAATTAACCATGGTTGATTTTTTTACCATAATACCAAAAGTACCCTATCAAAGTGGAAAAAATAGAACATGAACCCACTAAATTGAAATTTCTATTATGCCCCCACTATCAATTCCAAGTACGCAATACAACTCAGCAGAAATTATGATGGATATTCAAGATCCTAACAAATGTGATCACAATCCTCAGACCTCTTACCTCAAATAATTGACTCGAGAGAGTTTCAAACTTTCCCTCTCCCATCTATTTTCTCAACCTACTAAACATGAACCCCCTTTGACTCCCTTGGACCACAACCCGAAAAACTGAACACATCAAATGCCTTCTCTCTAATTCATTGTGAAGCAAACCACATGATGGTAATTATCCTTTAGAGAGCAAGTCTCTACTTCCTTCACCCAAAGAATTCCAAGGCACAAGCATAACTTTAAGCATAAGTAGTGTAAACCCAAGAGATAGGGAACAAGCCAAGGTATGATATTGTATTTTGTCCTTTCCATTCTCCAAGAGTTTTTTTCAATTAAATCCAGAGGATATTGGGAATATATCCCGAGTAGAAAGAGGAGGCGATGGAGAGAGCAAGGGAGGGGTGCCGGGTAAGGAGAGGGTCCTTCGAAGGGATGAGGGTGTCGAGGGTGCGACCGGGGGCCTGCACTGGTTGATGGTGACAGGACAAGGGCAGGCGAGACATGGCTTGGCTGCCCAGCGAGGGTCAGTACGGAGTAGGGGCGGTGCGAGCGAGCGTGGAAGGTGCTTCAAGTGTCTTGGCGGTGACCATTGGGTCAAAGACTGCCGCGAGCCCTAACGGTGTTGGAGATGTGGAGAGCTTGGTCACAGGAGCGGTGGTTGCCGCAAAGGAAGTGCGGGCGGAGGAGGGAGGTTGCCACCGCCACCGTCGAAGGGGGTTTCGGAGGAGGAGGTTGAGGCCCCCTAGTCAGAGAGTGTTCGGTCGTTGAGGAGAGCCTCGTAGGGGAGGTTTTGGTGGGTAGGGTTACGCGGGCGATGGTGGAGTCATTGGGTGGGGATGCGAGGAGTGGGGTTAAGGTGCTACAGGTGGCAGTAGGTTTGTTCGTGGTGAGTGGCCTCGTGGTTGAGAGGCGGAAGGAGCTACTCTTCTCGGTGCGCA
This sequence comes from Thalassia testudinum, assembly GCA_037157565.1. Taxonomy (NCBI): domain Eukaryota; kingdom Viridiplantae; phylum Streptophyta; class Magnoliopsida; order Alismatales; family Hydrocharitaceae; genus Thalassia; species Thalassia testudinum. Next base: position 21,209,733 of record JAZHRO010000002.1, on the reverse strand, counting down.
CCTATGGGGGAGGGAGATGGCGATGGAGGCGGCCTTCGCTGCATGATGGGGCTTCCTTGGAACATCCTCTCAAGCGCTCGGTGCTGGAGGTAGCCATCACCGGGATTCCATGGTGGCTGCGCTTGGTTGAGGTGGTGGAGGCACTCATGTCACCGTTCGCTAGGGTCAGAAGCTGCAGAGCGCCTGGGCTTACGGAGGGACCGGTGGTGGTGTATGTCGAGGTGAAGGTCGGAGAGGAGCTGATGAGCAAGGTTATGCTGAGACTTGGAGGCTCATCCTAGGTGATGGAGTGCTCGCTTCGTGGAGGGCAGCGACACACCTCTACAATGGCCAGAGTTGCGAGCCTGATGCAGGGGAAGGCGAAGCGGCGAGCAATGACGGCATGGAGAAGACGATCGGCCAATGACATGTACTCGATCTCCAAGCGATCCACGCAGATCTCGTTGGGGGCTCCCAAGGATTGCGCAATTGCAGGCGTCTCGGAAGCGGAAGAGGCAGGAGGCGCATCTTCAAGAGTGCAATGCTCCGAGATTGGAGGAGAAGGGCTTTTAAACCCTCACGCGTGCTAGCACATGACTTGGCACGTGGCGAGGAGGGTGGAGTGGACCCGAACCCAAATCCGCACTTGGGGTCCGAAGTGCAAGTCTTGACGCAGCCAAGTTCTGAGGCTCCCTTCGAGGGCAGAAGTCCCTCCGCCTGCTCGACGCTACCCTTGAGTGCAGCAGAGGAGGAGTTAGCTGCTGGGAAGGAGGAAGGTGGTCGGTCTCCGACGCTACGTGGCGAGGATGGTGAGACCTTACCCCTACCGGGGGAAGCTCTTCCGGTGGTGGCGACGGGGGAAGGCGCCACATCGACTACGGCAAACGAGGAGGTCTATCGACAAGGAGGGCTCCTAGACCGGTAGGCGATGTCTCCGCAACAACAACAGTCGACTGGGACCTCTCCGTTGGGGGGTGACCGAGCAGCGATTTCTTTGGCAAGATGGACGCCGCGCTTAGTGCGTGGGGGGCGCAGTGGCGGTCTCCGCTATAGAAGGTGGACTTTCCGTAGCAATCAAAGACCAAGAGTGGTGGTGGATGGCCAAGGGAAATCTCCACAGAACCCATAGTTGAAAGAGGTGCTTAACGGTGATGATGAAGAGGTGCATACGACGACGAAAGCCAGTGGTTTTAAACAGGCCATGAAGGAGACCCCCACATTGTGTAGATGAATGGAGTGATTACCTGAAACGTGCGAGGCCTCAATGACCCATTGAGGAGAGCTGCTTTAGGGAGGTACATTAGGAGCTGGAGAGCAGACGTTGTCTTGTTGCAGGAGACAAAGATATCTGAATGCAAGGGTCGAGTCTAGAAAGAGATTGGAGGTTCTTGGATGGAGGGGTTTCGATCTCTTGCTGCGAATGGTAGGTCAGGAGGGCAGATCCTTGTATGGAGGGAGGATGTCTTCTCTTTGGAGGACTTCCAATGTGGAGAACATATCATTTGGGCGAGATTAGTCAAGAAGATGGGCGACGCCAAAATGACGATTACAGGAGCATATGATCCTTCAGACACCCAGGCGAGGAGGGTCATGTGGGAGGAGCTCACGGCTGTGGCGGCGGAGTGCAATGGGAGTCCCTAGTTGCTTGGAGGGGACTTCAATGTCACCTTGAAGGTGGAGGGCAGACCGAGTGGACAGGGGAGGTAGGACCCCGAATCAAAACTTTTTGTGTATTTTGTTGCAATCCATGGGCTCGTGGACTGGTCCCTTGCTTCCTGCGCATACACTTGGAGGAATAACAATAGCCAGATGTCCAGGATTGACAGGTTTCTCTCCAATGTGGAGTTGGTTGAGGCGTTCCTTGTGACAGATGCCTATGCATTGGAGAGGTCTTTCTTGGATCATACACCCCTGATGTGGCGGTCGAATGAGGTGGCGCAGTTTGGCACGCATTTCAAATTTGATAGATCATGGCTGTTGGAGGAGGGTTCAAGTCTATGGTGGAGGAAAAGTGGAACTCGATGGAGGTGGAGGGTTCAGCAGCTTTTTGTCTAGCGAGGAAACTCTCCTTGCTACATGACCACTTGAAGATTACCAGGAGGGAGATGAAGGCATCCAACAGGGGCAGGAAGGAGGAGGCTCTGGCAGAGATCAACAGGATGGGCAAGTAGGAGGACCAAGCCCCTATCTCCTCGGAGGATAAGGATATCAGGGTGAGGATGTCAAGGGTGGTCCAGGAGGAGGACAGGAAGACATAGATAGAATGGAAGGTGAAATCGAGACAAAGGTGGTTGAAGGAAGGCAACTCCAATACCAAATTCTTCCACCAAATGACTTCTGCCAGGAGGAGAAGGAACTGGATAGAAAAGATAATGATTGACGGGGAGTCTTTCTCGATCAGGGAGGTGGGGCAAGCAGTGGCGAATTATTTTAGAAAGTTCACTGGGAGGCAATTCAGAGGAGGATGGAGATGGAGGGGGGAGGATGTGCAACGTATCACGAAGTCCCAGGAAGAGGATCTTATGGCTGGCTTCTCAGAGGATGCGGTGAGACAGGCGATTTGGGGGCTGAATGCGGAGGGATGCCCCAGCCCAGATAGTTTCCCTGTTTACTTTTTGAGAGAGTTCTGACCCCTGGTGGAGGCAGATGTGATGCAAATAATGGAGGAGTTCGCGACCGGTAACAAAGGGTTTGATAAACTGAATAGATATTATCTGTTTTTGATGCCTAAGAAGGAAGGGGCGGAGGCGATACAGGATTCTAGACCGATTGCTCTTTCTAATGCGGTTTACCTTATTTTAGCTAAGGTCCTGGCTAACAGACTGAGGGGCCTTCTAGGAGAGTTGGCCTCCCCTGTTCAGACAGCTTTTGTTACTGGGAGAGGAATTTTGGATGGTTTTTTGATTGTGCTGGAGGCCTTGGCCACGTGGAGGGAGAAGAAGCAAGCTTTTTGGTGGAAGGTCGATTTTAGCAAGGCATATGACTTGGTTCAGTGGGATTTCCTATGAGCTTCTTTGCTGAGGAGAGGTTTCCCTGCGGTCTGGGTTGATTGGACGAAGAGATGTGTGACAACGACATCTTTCTTAGTCCTTATCAACGGGAATCCAACGGGAGGTTGGGTCCAACCTAGAAGAGGGGTCAAACAGAGCTGCCCTCTTGCGCCCATGCTTTTTGTTATTGCAGCAGATGCTCTTGCATGGGCGGCGCACAGGGCATGTAGTAGGGGCTTATTCAAGGGCTTTGAGTCTGGTGGTGGCAAGGAGGTAGTGGTCCTGTAGTATGCTGATGATACGCTCTTCCTGGTCGAGGGAACAAAGTTGGAGGCGAGGAGGATGAGGATCCTTCTGGAGCTCTTTGGTGAGGCTTCCGAATTGCAGATTAATTATCAAAAGTCGACTTTTGTCCCTTTCAATTTGTCCTCTACGGAGACAGAGAGGGTGGGTGCTGCTTTGGAGACAGAGGTAGGTTCTTTACGGTTGGTGTATTTGGGCCTCCCTTTGTCCAATCGTCGCCTCAGAGTATAGGATTGGTTCCCGCTAATGGAAAGGATGGAGGGAAGGCTGGCAGGGTGGTCTTCCAGACTCTTATCTAGAGGTGGGCAATTTACCCTTTCCATGCCGCCATACTTCCTTTCGATCTTCAAGTTGCCGCGTCAAATTGAGAAGAAGATCTCAGGGTTGATGGGAGACTTCTTTTGGTCTACTACAGGGTCGTCAGGTAGGGGGCAAGCTTGGTAGCCTAGGAGGAGATGTGCAGCCTACCCAGAAGGAGGGCCTTGGGGTTAGAGATGTGGACAGAACGAACACCAGTCTTCTTACAAAGTGGATTGCGAGGTTGGTAGGGCAGGAGCAAGGGCTTCTTGGTGATGTTATGCGGCGGTGCTATGGCGACATCCTATCGTAGGGACCGTTTTTCTCCCCTCCTCCTGGAGCGTCACACTTCCTCAGGGGCTTGGCGGCGATGGCAGTTAAAGTACGAGGCTTCTTTGAGGGATCTACTTTAAGGGAGAGGTTCCCTCGCCTCTTGGGAAGTGTGGTGGATCCATTGGCCAAGGTTGGGGAATGCTGGGATGGATCTTGGTGCTCCATTTTCTAGGGGGGTCTCTCCGATCAGAGATGTGAGAACCTCCAGCGGCTATTGCAGGAGTTGGTAGGTTGGGTGCCGGACGAAGGCCTTGATGGTTTTTATCGGGAAGGAGATTTCTCGGTGGCAAAAGTATATCGCAGGTTGGGGAGTGGAGCAGCTGGTTTAGACGTTGATCTGTTACGGGATTGCAGACTGATATGGATGGCAAAATACCCATTAAAGGTAAAGATCTTTGCCTGGTTGGTGAGAAGAGGAAGGATTATGACGAAACAGTGGAGAGCGAGATGAGCCCAGACGAACGACCTGGCGTGTCCCCTATGTGGGGGGTTGATGAGGATATACAGCACCTTCTCCAGTGCCCGTTCATAGTGCAAGTTTGGAAGGAGATGGGGATTGATTGGATCTCCCGCAGGGACGTGGTTAGCTTTTGGTCCTCCTTTCGCAGGGGAAGTGCTAGTGGTGGAGTCTTCACCTTTCGCTCCAAACATGATCGGGCAAAGGTCTTGGCTATTTGTGGGGGGGTTTGGCTAGGGAGGAATGGGATGCTGTTTAGGAGGGGAAGAGACCCTATGTAGAGAACTTTGTATCCTCCATCTCCTCCCAGATTGATTTCTGGAGATCTATTTTGTAACTTCTGATGTGATTCGGCTTTGAGATTGAATGAATGTGGGTGGTTATCTCTTGGATAATCACCCTTTTGCCTTTCAAAAAAACTAATGAGGATCATAACAAGTACCATCTATGCGACTTCATCAATGAGTCAACAAGCTCCATCGTGAGTGCCTCCGCTGGGAGCACTAGATCCTCAAGCACAGTAACCTACAACTACACCACAATATCGCCAAGATAACCAAGGTCAATGGCAATGATGCTGATATTTTACAGCCCAACAATTGCCAGCCAAGGCTACCAATGCTTCAAAGTAGCCAACAAGCTCCCAGGCTCTACAAACTCTTCAAGTCCCCCAAGCTCCACAAGTGCCACACTTGCTACAAGATTTACAAGATTATTGATGCTAGCTACCATGGCTATCTCCTAGTAGGACTACAAAGAGGGCATCCTAAAGAGTCTAGACAACCTTATGGGGGAGATGTGTGCGTAGAGTCCAAACTGTAGCAAAGGATGGAAAAAATCAAGGAGGCGAGGAAGGTGGTAAGGAGCAGGGAAGTGGCAACAACAAGCATAGGATTGGCAATTGGAACATACTATTCAAGGGGGTGAAGGAAGTAGTGGAGAAGATGATGAGGGAGGAGAGAGGGAGTGGAAGCATCACAAAGAAGATGAGAGAGGGACAAATTTGAAGCTTGTTCAGGATTTCCTATGTTGGGAGGGAGTCACATTCTAATTTCACTTTGGAGGGTTACGTTGGAAAAGTTAACCATGGTGAGCAATAAAAGTGGTTCCCACCACCTCTTTGTTGAAATCAAAGGGTTTTGGGTTGCAATTGGAATCATGAGGATCATTTGCTCTTACGTGCAAACAACTCCATTTATATCCTTTTTTCCCACAATCAATCCTCATTCTTGTTTGATGATTAAAAATAGTAGCTCGATTTAATTGGCTCAAATAATAGCTCCCAACAAATCCATGAGAACATGCATCCCCTCATAAGGAAATATAATTTGGCATAAAGAGTTTCTTTTTCCCCTTAAAAAAAATCCTTGTTGACTGCAGGTTCGAAATGCCATTTAGGAGCAAAGTGCAGTGAGATGGGTGGACTCATCATCCTCCGTTTCTTTTCGGAGGAGCATAAAAAGCAGCCCATATAATTCACAAGTGGAAGATACATCTGCTTGCAATGCTTTCATTCATTTGGCTACAATGAAATGGGTTGATTTTCTAAGGGATTAGGAAAACATTCATAGAGAAGCCTTGTCCTTTTAACGTTTCGTTTGGATGTGGGGTAAATTTTATCCCACATAGATAGGATAACTTGTAGAATGAGGGAGGTTTATGTCACACACGCATATCTCCATGTAGTTTGATTTGATTGCTTATGTTGGCAATGTTCACTACACCGATCTCCACGCAACCATCACTTGCACTATCCTAGTATACATTGTAACCCACTAGAAGCACGATTTCATCACTATCTATCGTACCATTCACGTTATTCATGACATGTCACATATCCCACTTACTTACCCTACATCCAAACAAAAGGTAAGAGCTCATTTTCCGTACGGGATACCCCCTTCCCCCCAAACAAGGAATAATCCCAACCTACTCCATCCAAAATTTAACGCCAATTTAGCTCTTTAACAATGGCTATGCAAAACCATGATAGTTAGGGATATCCCCCCAAATCTACACCCTAAATATCCCCCATTTTCTCTTGTTTATAATACAAGATATCCCCTCTTTCTAACCCTCATAGTAACTACAAACAAAGCATATTCCCTCTTGCCAGGTAAACACAAACAAGAGACATCGCTCACACATTGCTAACCCTTGTTTGCTGACCGGTGCAGTGAACTAAACATTTCAAAAAAGAAGAAAAAAAGTCTTCAGCATCCTTGTTACTGGAGCTTATGCATTTCCTGTGTTTTCAATCAATAAAGAGGATCACCCCTAACCTCAAGTGATCACCCCATCAAAATAAAATAAAGCAAAGCCTCCTTTTATTCCATTGAGATATTTGGTCTTTAATAGTTTATAAAAGAAGCATATACAAAAGCATAGTTCCATCAAAATGTTTAAGGGTCCCAATTCACCAGCAATCAAAATGTTTTAGATTGTCCATTTAACATTTAGCTTGGAAGTTTTTCCTCCCTTCAAAACATCACCAAAATCTCATTCACTTCCATGTGTTTTCTATTTTTTGTTTAAAAAGAAAAAAGAAAAAAGATTCCTACTGGAGTTTAGTAGCCATGTGCTTCATTACCACCTCAATTAAACTTGGCCAATGGGTCAAGCCCTCACCTGATCCACTCATGTGTTAGGCTTAGGTTTAGGAAATAAGCCATTGGGTCTGCCCAATCACCTATGGACTGGGCTTGGTTTTTATTCTTTGACCTGGCTTGATCACGCTCAATCTATGGTTAACTAAGCCCAAAATGAACCCTCCCCCATGCTTCAATTCCAAAAATCCCTCTTCAACTTGAGTTCTCTCCAAGTTGACTACAAAAGAGTAAGGTTATATGGCCCAACTTATCTTTCTACAATACAATTGTATTTATGGAATACAGATACAACGTTAATCAAGAAAAATATTTGTTGAATTGTTGATGGATTAACATGCTACCCTTTTTTAAAAAGAAAGAGCTACCCTATTTTTTGTTAGTTTTTTTTTTTTTTTATGGCCATCTATCGGCTACTTTCTCCAAAATTAAAATAGTGAAATTCTACATGACAACCCGAAGCTTGATGTGAATTTGAATTGAAATTATTTGGTTCTTGTAAATGAGAATGGCCATATAGCTATTTTGATTTGATCAATTACAGCTGAGAAAGAATTACTTTAGGACTTTAGTTAAACTTATCCATTGGTATTGATTTTTTACGAGAACAATAAATCATTGGTAACCAAATAACGAGAGGGAAAGCAGAATGAGTGGATAATCCCAAATAGCAAGAAGATCTTTAGCCAAAGGAAAACCATTAAAATGGAAAAAATCAAGATTTCAGTAATAATCACACAGCAATGAAGGAAACAATAAAGCCATATCTGGAAAGAAAATAAAATCTAACCTCCGAAACTCACCTACAAAATCTCTGCAAATATTGCGATCAGATAAATTGCCAAACTCAAAGATATATCCAGCATTCTGAAAAGACATGGCAGAAAGGAAACAAAGTACACATATGAATTAGCTCTGCATGTCAAAAGCCTCGGTGTAGGCCAAAGAAATGACAACAGTTTATAAAAGCATACATATAGAAGACAATTTAGGTAACGAACCTTTTGGGGGTCATACACGATATTAAGCAATATCTGTTTGCTCCCCTCCTTGCTAACCTTGTGACCTGAAATTAAATGGAAGAAAGAGAAGAAACCATTATGAAAGTCTTACCAGAAACATGAACAATAACAATCATAATCCAATATCTTGGTACTTGACATTCATGACAAATATTTTTTCAAAAGGATATTCCTAACAAATATTATAGATGTGTTCCAACCTGAGCCAAATAAATGTAAGGAGAACCATTGGTCATGTCAGAATTGAAAGGCAATTTCTTTTGCCTTTACCAACTAAAAGCATAATTTTTTTTGGAGAAGAAAAGGATGATTGCCGGAGATCGATAATCATTCAATTTATTACCTCAAAAGGAGAAAACAAAAAGCATTACCTTCACTTACAAATCATGAGACTAAAACTGGGAAAAATAAGAAGCACCCCTCACAATATTTTCAAGGTAAATCCTTTCACCCCTGAAAACTGCCACACATCTCTTTAGCCAGATCGACCACAACACAGCAGCCACCTTCAAACATGCATGCCGATCCGCCAATTCACCGGTCCAAACAAATCCCCTGAAACCAACCACCAAATCAACCTGTATTATCAGCAGACCGAAGCAAAAAAAAATGTCTGGGACAAATCTGCACCGTAATAGAAATGCCCCACATCCTCCATCTCATCACCACCCAAAGCATACAAATTGTGCTCCAAATGTGTCCAACATTGGACCCTATCTTTTGTGAGTAGTCCCCCCCTCCTCACAAGCCACAAAAAAATTTTAACCTTCAGAGGAATTTTAAGCCACCAAATAAGAGAGGTGTCAACCCCAAGGTATACATCATCCACATGTGGAAGTTCTCTAAAAATCTTGCAAACCTTCTTCACTGAGAAAGTCCCATGTACCCATCTCAATCTACCACGTGATCCACAAGTCAGTGAGAAAGAGTCAAGTATGTTCAGAAGCTTCAACAATTCCTCAATCCTGGCATCCGATAAAGACCTGCTGAAAGCTGACCTCTAAATGCCACTGCCACCATTTAGATTGTCCTCCCAAGCATCAGCCACATAACAATACTTGTCCAGAGCAAAAGCATATAAGTATAACCTCTGAAATTTGGAGCCGTCCCTTAATATGGGCTCCGCCAGCAATACAACCCCCACCTTACAACTGTAGTCAAACCATGAGCATCCTCATTAGGCAAGAACCTTACCACCCACTTAGACAATAGAGTCATCAAAATCTGCGAGATGCAACACTCCCAAGGCACCTTGATTTACCAGCCTACAAATATCATCCTAGCCAACAAGACTCAAGACCTGTCCATTCTAACCAGGTCCCTTCTAAAAGAATCTCAATCGGATGCCATCAATCCTCTTCGGTGTTCAGGAGGTCGGCCAAGTAGGCCAACTATGCAGCTACAAACTCATCAGCTTTGCCTTCTCTGCAACGAGTATCCTTAGGCGGTCCACTAAGTGGGCAAGGCCAACTACTCGATCCGAATACTCGAGTAGTCGATGGACCAGGTGGTCGATTTGGTGATAGAATATATTTTAGGTTTGATTTTAAAAAAAGGAAGATATTTTAGGTTTAATTTATTGTAGGATGGATTGTTATGATTTAGGTGTGAGTTTAGGTCTCATTTTGGTTGTGGTTGATGTTTATTATTTATGTATTATTTGTCGAAACATGAATTTTAATAAATGACTAATTTTTTTATATTTTTTAATTAAAAATAAGCCACATACTCGTCCGCATGTTGTATACTATATGTGGTGACCCAGCCGACCGCATACCACATATCAACTTCCAAAACTTTGATCCTCTTAACCACCTTCTTTGGCAGCTTAAAGATGGAGAAACGAAAGACCGGAACAACCAAAAGCACCAATCTTCCACCCCATACAGGAACCTACCCTCCCAACCAGACAACTAACTATCCATCTTACCAACCAATGGACTCAATCTCCTACCGACAGCTACTTTCCCTTCAAAGGAAGGTCCAAATACGAAATCGGCAGAGCTAAAGCCTGGGTATGCAAAAGGTCAGAACATACCTCAACATCAGATGATAGGTTCACTAGCGCAAGAGCAGCCTTCCTATGATTCACATAAAGCCCCAAAACCTCCCCAAAAATACAAACCAACGACTCCAAAAGCTTCGCCTCTATGCACCCTCCCTTCATGAAGAAAAGCGTGTTGTACACTGCAAAATAAACATTATCAAAGAACCATCCTGAGAAGTATTATAACCCTGCAAATGGCCCCCCCACACAAGCCTTGAAAGCCATCAATGCCAATGTGTCAGCTACAAGCAAATACAAAAGTGGTACAAGAGGGCATCCCTATCTAACTCCCCACAATGGCTGAATCCAAGTCCCCATGCGCTGACCATTTACCAGAACAAAAAAAAAGATAGATATAATACACCTCTTCATCCCCTACCGCCACAACTTCGAGAACCACCTCCATCTCATAGTCTACCACAAATAGAACCAGGAGACCAAATCATAAGCCTTCAAGAAATCAACCTTCTACAAAAAACCCTTCTTATTCCTCCTCCAAGATGATAACATCTCCTCCGCAAGGATGAAAGACTCGCAAGGACCTCCCTCTCAAAAAAGTTGATTGAACTGGGCTAATAAGCCTTGGAAGAGTCTCCTAAAGTATGTTGGCCAGTACCTTTACCACGATCAAATAAACGAAGTTTGAGAGGGCGGTGAGCCGATAATCACCAATCGTCTCAGCTCCTGTCTTCTTCGGCAAAAGGAAGATAAAAGATCTATTAAGGCTTTCAAACCTAGAGTTCCCACATAGAGATTCCAACAACATTGCCATGAAGTCATCTTTAAGAACCTACCAGAATACTCTAAAGAAAAGTACTGGGAAGCCATCCGAACCAGGCAAACCCTCAACCTTCAACCCCTTCATTACTAACAAATCCACATCTTCAAACACCTGGCAAAGCAAGGACGTAGAAGCTTCATCTTTAAGCACAGGAATCTTCGTGTCTAACCACTGCCACCTTCCCAAGCTACAGCGTCTCATGAACTCCTAGAAATTGGTGCTAATCACATTTCCAATCTAGTCTCACATAGAAACAACTTCATCCTCAACCCTCAAGGAGCATATAAGGTTGGACCTCCTCACACCAACCGCCAAATGGAAAAACCTAGTATTGGTGTCCCCCTCCTTCAACCAAAGTTGACATGACCTCGAACGCTCCATCTCCTATTTATGATCCTCTTTATACACCACCCCTTGGAGCATCTTCCTAGACTTATGTTCCTACTAACTTAGGCCCCTAGAGTCTTCCACTCTATCCAATCTTTCAATCCCAAATAGCACATCACCCCTAACCCTATTACACCTCCCCTTAAGCTCCTTCTTGCAGGCCACCAACTTAGATCTCAACAACCTCAACTTCATGGCCATCAACCTCGTGGCACTTGACTCCCATGGTATCTCTAACCAAGAATTACAAACTAGATCCCAAAAATCCAATTCCAAGAGCCAAGACTTCTCAAACTTAAAATAAGAGGAAAACTTGGCCCCCTAATTAGATGGCCACAGCAAGGGGGTATGGTCAAAGAACGAGTGTGGTTTAGCAACCACCTCAACCATCTGAAACATCTTCACAAGATCCACAGACAAGAGGAATCGATCAATCTTAGATCTAGCCCCCCGAGGAGTTCCTCCAAGTGAATCTAGATCTCGACACAAGAAAGTCAAAGAGCTCCAAATCAACCACGAGGTCCACAAAAGCCTCAATGGATCTATCACAATGCCCATCAAGTCGATCATCGATGAAGAACATAGCATTAAAATACCCCCCACCAGCCACGATCTTCCATCAACAAAACTTGCCACTTGCCAAAGCTCCTCCAAAAAATCTACCCTCAAATTGTCATCACAAGGACCACATACACTCGTGAAGACCAACGATTACCCATATGCGATTCTCCTAAGACATCTGGATAGCGTCCATCTCCCTGCCAAATAAGCGATCAGTTCAAAAATAAATCCCTTCCAGGCAATCAACAATCCAATAGACCACCTAACAAAATCCACCGCCAAAAAGGAGTCAGACCCCCCCCCCCCAATCTCCCTTTTTGTAGTGACTTCCAAAGACTCAAGCTTTGCCTCCTAGAGCAACACAACACTCGCTCCCGACTTGGCCATGTACCTACGTAAAGCCCCTCTCTGATCAGAGCTCCGAAGACCCCTTACGTTCCATGACTCCGAAGACCCCTTACGTTCCATGATAAAACCTTAACCATTTTTGTTCCTTTCAAGCCCTCCACCCGAAGCAGGGAGCATAAGCCTAACACCCACCACCCTGTCCACCTTGCGGTCTATCTGTGATGGCTAGCCACCTGCAGCACCTTCTTGTTCTACAATCCCCTTCTAATAAAGAACTGGTGCTTATAAATGGGGTGGGCATTAGGCAGCAACTTGGACTTCACATGCACAAGCTTCCAGAGCCTAGTCCCCCTCACAGTGTGCTTCCACAAAGAATCAAAGTTAGAGGAAGATGTCATCGTATCAGCACCATAGCCTACACCCTCCGATGGAGGACCCTAGGCACCACTGAAGCCACAATGCAATGCTACTTCTAACGTTAGACCCAACCACATCAAATACCCTCCACTGCACATGGGGATAGCATCACTGTCACAGATTTGGGGAGGAGCACAATGGAGAGCCTCTCGCTGGAGGTTCTCCTCCTTGAGCACTAGAGCTACAACAAACTCATCACGAAGCAAGGACCCCCTAAAGGAATCGTGTGCACTGATGGGGAAGAAGTCCAAATTCAGAAGAAGGGGAGCAGGCTCAAAAAGAACTTAGCAAAAGTAGGCCCGACCCAGCAAGAAAAAAAACTATCATCAAACCACATCGAAATGTTGGGCCCACACTCGTCCGCATCACTTGCCATATGGGAGGCAACAAAAACAATGTCACATGAATTTGGAAATGCATTACCATCATTCTCCACCGAATTTGCAAAATGATGTGGAGAATCCTCCAAAACTCTCGCAACATTCAACCAACCTTTCACCTTCCAAATCTGTCAAATCACCTTTAGCTTCCCGCTACCGCAACTAGCAGCGTCGGAGCCACCATAGGAGGTGGCAAAGCAACACCTCTAAGAAGGTCTTCCACACCACCCTCCTCTTAACCTCAACGAGCCAAGAGCCGCTCCTACCTTCAACACCACCTTTGCAAGGAATGCCACACTAGCAGATGACTCAACAATGGCCTCAACTGACCTCAAGTCATTCCTCTCGACGGCAAGGTTCGTGACCTCCCTCGAACAACTAAAAGCACCAATGATCAAGTCAACCATCTCAATCGAGTGCAAATGAAGGGGAATACCCACCAGAGAGATGGGTATCGTCGCCTTGACCGAAGGCCTCTTAGACAGAGCCTCATTCGTAGGAGAATGCCCCCTCCACCACACCTACCCCCACAAGTGGAAGCAACCTTGAAGCAGAGGTCTGCAATGGAGTCAAAGCGAGAGGCACTGAGAATAAACCTCCCCTCTCTGATGATAGCCACCTTAAAGCCGATCATCCCTCGCAAGCAACGAGAAACCTAAACCCTCACTTCAAAAAGCGAAGGCTTGTTGCGCACCATAACACCCACTAGAGCAGAGCCCAACCAATCACACAACCTTATAAGATAACCAGACCAAGGTACAACCACGACCTCCGACAATGTTGTAAAACTCAACTGAGTCGACCAAGTAGTCGGCCAACTACTCCCAGTCGGGACTTGGACCCCTAACCAAGGTTTTAAATATCAATATTAATATCGCATCGACAAGTCAAAAAAGGGATATATCGGGGATATATTACTGATATCAGTGAATTTTGGGAAATTGCTTAGAAATGTCTAAAATGTCCCAAAATGTCACAAATTTTATGAAAATTAACATTTTAATAACTAATACATTATGAAGAAATGCCTAGAAGATGAAAATCATAAATTTTGAATGAAAACATAATAGAAATGCACTAATCGCATATCAACAAATCATATATTGAAAATAAGGTGTATAGAACAAGATAATAATTGAAAAATGTTCATAGTAATGCTAATCACAAAAAAATGAAATATAAATAGTGTCAAAGTATCAATTGACTACACCAAGTACCAAGCACCAACCAATGCCACCAAATTAATACCAGGTTGAGCTCTAAGCTGGTTTGATACCTTTTCTCCGATTATCTTCCTCAATTTGTAGCACTTTAACATATTCAAAGTATGGCTCATACGTCATATAGCTATATCGAGTATTGTATTCATTGATATATTATTGATAGTCTTCATTGTTGCAATAGAAAAGTATTTCAAGATGTGGATATCGACTGTGACTGTCAGACGAGCTACCCCTACTTCTAGTTCTAGATCTACCCTGATTCTAAGCAGACTCATCTCGATGTCCTCTTGAATCTGTGGATCCAATAGACCCACCTCGTTTCAATGTAGAACCTGATGATTCACAACATTCACGCTGTCTCATCGATAAACTTCATGGTGGTTGAGGAGGAAGTGGTGCAACAAAGTAGGAAGGTTGATAAGAAAATTGTTGAGGACCATGAGATGTAAAATACTCAGGGAAAACCCCATAGCCATAATTTGCAAATGCAGGATCACTTTGGGTACTATTAGTTTGGTGGTGACCATCATGCCCATAGCCATATGAGGAATCATAATACGATTGAGAGCTGGTGTAGCTGGGGAAGTAATTAGATGAACTTTACGCCTCATCTTGGGGTTAGTACTGAGGGCTAGTGTAATGAGATCCATAGCCACTATAGTAACTTAATGATGATGATCTTGGGCCACCTCAAAAGAATGATTCCAACGCCAGATTAAGAAATCCCACTGATGAACTTAAATCATCGATGGACATCATAGAATGGCTTAAGACATACCCATACCCTGTCGGGCTTGTCCCTGCATCATAGTCACAAGGTGGGTCCGGTATAGGTTCTCCATGTATATTTGTATATTTTTGTGTGTATTCATGTTGACTATCCTCTCTACTAGGACATTAATGATGATATCCCTCAACTCTTCCACCACTACTTTCTTCATGTGGCTCGTCAACCATCACTGCATGATCATCAAGGTTTTAAATATCGATATCGATATCATATCAAGTCAAAAAATGGATATATCGAGGATATATCGCTGATATCACCGATATCATGGTAAAAAGATACTATCAATGGTATCCAAGGTTCGAAATGCCGATTTCGACACTGTACTGACGAAATTTAAGTGTACATTTCGTGGGCATGCCTAAGGCATGCCGTGGAAATGCGTGTTTTTCGATGGACATGCCGAGGGCACACCGTAGGAATGCCGAGGGCATGCCGTTAACATGCTGACAGAAAATCACATAAATACTAAAAATGAAATAAAAAATCACATAACTACTCAAAATGAAATAGAAAATCACATAAATACTCAAAATGAAGTTTGTGTGTGTGTGTCTACTTGGAAAGCTTGAGTGTCTCTAGTTGAGTTAATCATTGTGTGTGTCATTTCAGCCCCCCCACATTCCCAGTTTCAAATCTCCCACTCCTGCATTCAAACCGCTCTGTTTATGTGTGTGACAGTCCCCCAATTTTCGAATTTCAGCCCTTGACTAAGCCCCTTATTTTAGATTTCAGCTCCTCTGAATCTCCAGCACCTGCATTTCAAATCGCTCGCAACGCCGATTAGCATGCCGGCAGCACACTTGTAAATCGACAATATTTTCATGTCGGCACGACCCCCTTCCAGAAATGGCCTTGCCGACGGCATTTAAATCACTGATAGTATCGATATGGCCAACCTCAACGACACCAATATATCGACAATATATCGCACTATTTCAAACCCTGCCCCTAACTAACTGAACAGCCCACATTCTGGCACATAGTCAGCAAGTCTGACTACTCAATCAAGTAGTCGATCTACTCGACCAACTATATGCCCGATTTCTCCATAGAGAGTTAATCATCCGACTCTCCTGCTACTCAGATTGCATGCTCCAACCACATCGGTGCTACAACTATTGGTACTCCTCTCTTGCTTGACTTCCTTAGCACTTCAATTAGGTCTCCTACCTCTCCTCTCACTATAAAATTTAAATAATTAGGTTATTAGTTTGATTGTTTAAATGATCATTTTGTTTTAGTTTTGTCAATGCATTTAAGAAGCTACTTTGGTTGTTTTTGTTAATGGTTGTTTTGTTTGTTTCATGTTTAAGAAGTTGAAGTGTCCATTTTTTAGTTAATTCTTAAATTTTTATAATCTTAAGCTTGAAAATAGTTTGCTTTGTAATGAGATATTTTATTTGTTGATATATATATATATAATATCCTACCAAGTACTTCCCTGCATACCATAATCATTCCATTCCAAAAAATCAATTTACATCAGAGATTACAAAACAGAATCCCAAAACACCACCTAGGAGGAAATGAACGAAATAAAGTACTCAACATAGGGTCGCTCCCCCTAAAAAGCACCATATTTCTCCCCAACCAAACACCCCACAAGATTGCCAAAACCTTGGCCCTATCCTTCTTCGGCCTAAAGGTGATCCCTCCATCGTGGGTGTTTCCCCTGCAAAACGAAGACTAGAAACTAACCATGTCCTAATGGGCGATCCAGTCAACCCCATCCTCTGCCAAACCTGCATCACAATCGAACACTGGAAGAAGAGGTGCTAGATGTTTTCATCGGCTCCATCACAAACGGGACATCTCAAATCATCCGTCTGAGCCCATCTCGCTCTCCGTCATTATTCTCCCCCTCCTCACCAACCAGGCAAAGAACTTCACCTTCAACGGACACTCCGCATCCAAAGCAATCTACAATCTCATAAGAAATCAATCTCTAAGCTGATTGTGCCACTCCCCAATCTGTGAAAGACCTTATCACAGGAAAAATCTCCTTCCCAGGAAAAAGCATCATCACCCTCCTCCAGGGTCCAACCCTCCAACTCATGCAGTAACTGCTGGAAATCCTCACACCTCTGATCGGAGAGGCCCCCCGAAAAGTTGGGCACCATGCCTCATCCCAAAAACTTCCCACTGTGGCCGACGAGTCCACAACACCCCCAAATAGGCGAGGGAATCTGTCGCTGAGGGTAGAGCCGACCCCCTGCCAGTCATCCTGCCAAAAACGAAATGCATCCCCCTCCCCCAGTGTAAGGGAAAAGAAAGCCCGCACTTTCACCGCCACTGCCGCCAAGCCCCTAAGAAAGTAGGAGGCCCCAAGAGGAGGGGACTCCTTAGTCGGTGACTTAACCAACTGAATACCCACTACAACTTTTACAACACTAACCTCCAGATTAAGAGGAGACGCAAATGGCACTACAGCAATAGTCAAAGATGGAGAAGGGAGAGGAGAAGGTGATACCAACCTCGTGCATAAGGAACACCAGTGACCCATCTTTCCACAGAGGAGGCACAGTATCAGATCTCTACACTCTCGAATGAAGCAACCCCTCCCCCTGCACCAGAAGCAAACGACTTCCAGAACTTCTGACCTCTAACCTCCATCCCTACCTCCACCAACGCAAAGACTTCCAAGCCTCCATCTCCCATCCCCAATGACATCCTTCACTCCCCTACCCCCTCTCTCTCTTGCTTTCCCTCTTCCTCGCCCCTTCACTCCCCTTATTCACCCCCTTATAATTGATAGGAATATAAAAAATAGTCGGCAAGTGGCCAAGAAATCACTACATCATACGAAATTGTACTAAAGTAATAAAACTTAGAACTAATTCAAAAACTTTTCCTGCTTTTCATATGCATCTACCGAAATTCATGTCCTTTAAGAGAAGCTTGTCAATATCTTCAAGAAAAATTACTGACAAGTCCTCATGCTAGGAGGTAATTCTGGCTCCATCCAAAAAAAGGCTTGCACAAAGCATCACAATCAGAAGACTCCAATATCATCCCCATATCAAAGCAGGAATAGAGACACCGTCAGCAATAGGCTTCGGTGACTGGAAATTGCTTTAATTCTCACTCTATGATGATCATGAGAATCGCTACGGTCTTTCATTCCACGTGTTGGATCTAGAAATGGCTACATAATCCTCGTGCAACCCAGGACAAATGAAAATCCACAAAGCATCCAATATCAACCTTCTGTATGTATGGGGACAACTCACCATGTCCCTATCACTAGCTAAGACATACAAAGCAAGATTTCCCATGGAAATTCTTAACCACCATTCTAAATTGGCCAGGGTCATACTCCACTTGCCTCCATATCTTTATTTTTTGTTGCTTCCAACCTCTCTTGCGAAGATCATTATCTGACTTCTCACACATTCAATTCATACGGAAGCATTATTTGGCCTTCTTTCCAGATGTCAAAACTGCCTTAGGAATGATCATATTGTTTTATCATATCAATTGCATATATATGTTTTTCCCCCATTGTCACATTTAGCATTTGACCCTGACTTTTGTACATCCATCTAAATATCTTCATTGGTGTCATAGCCATCCTCAAGAAACATTTCAAAGATGAAAACAAGCTACTTTTCCATTTAAATAAATAATACTAGTAAGTGCAAAATATGCATCAATCATCCCACTTTGTCGAAATACCAAACCTAAATGCTTGGTGACAATTTGTCATGAAATGTATTCCTATTTTCCCCACATTGGGCATGTGTTATCTCCACTATTAAACTTGCATACAAAGCACTCAACATCCATTCTACTAAGCAAAACTCCTTATTGTCTAGGTCAATGTTGTCAAGGCTATCACCTTAAGCTATCGAGCCAGGCGAGAAAGTCAAAGGTTGCCTTGGAGCTAGTCCAGGCTAGGAACTTCATCCGAGCTATCACCTAGTTGCCTTTTTTGTCGCTTAGGTCGCCTTACACCTTGTTGCCTTACTCTTAATTCACTTTAGGTAAAATCATAAGACTCTTATCCAGTCTTAAGTTATATATATTATAGATATATTTGTATTATATATTGTTGTATGTATATAACACACACACATACACATATATATATATGTTATTAACAGCTTTTATATGCTCAATTTTTTATTCTCTTCCTAACTTTCTATTGTTTGTCTATTAAGACATATATGTATAAGTTATACATATAAGTTATTGTATGCCTGGAATGATATAATTATGATATATTGCAGTTTAATGATGTGTGTATGTATATATTTGTTATTGTCTACAACTCTCTTATGATATATAATAATATATGTATAAGTTATGGTATGGAGTTTGTATTGTATTGTAAATATAGTATATTATAATACGTGTTATTATCATGAGTACAACTTAGAGACAACATTTTGGGCTAGCATTTGGGGGTGTTGGTGGATGCCTTTACCTTGAGGAAGGTCTTCACTTTATTGTAGTGCATTTGGCTCAAACATAATGGAGTAATTTTCTATAAGGCAGTCTCAATAAAGGGAGTGCTTTATCATTATAATGCTCTTTGAATTTTTGATGTAATTAACTCCTTTTATTAATGCAATGGAGGGTTAACATCCATTGTTAACCCTTCTTTCTTCTTAAAAAAAAAATACATGTCACTATCTTGTTTTGGTAGATACATATGATATATATTTTGGCTGTTTGCTTTGTCCTATAATTATAAATGTAATATATATATTTACACATTGTATGATAATATAAATATGTATGTTATTATTATTTAAAAATGATAGGATGGTTGTTTTTTCGTTCACTTAAATAGTATTATCATATATTTCTTATGAAAGTCGATGTTTTCATATGAGTTTATTAGGCATATTCAATATTTTAAGAAATAAGATTTGTCACCTCAATTTAATCAGGTAATCATTTTTTTGTCGCCTCTCATCTCGGGCGGTTAAGGACCTTGTCACCTTGCCGTTGCCTCACGCCTTGATAGCTTTGGTCTAGTGTCCTCTATTTCATAGTTTGAGTCAATGTTTTAAGTGTCAACAACATGCTTCCGACATGTCGGTAAAGGTCCATATCGACACACTGTGTCAAAACTCAAGGGTATCATCAAAATATCAACGAATATTGATGGCATGCCAAAAAACCAACCTGAACCGAGGGTCTTGTTCATAGTTTTTCCATTGATTCGTCGATATTTATCGGCACACTGCCTCCAACCTACCCCATTTCAACACCTTCATTGGTGCTCTTTGATCTCAAGTTTTGCTCCCTCCCGCTACTTGCTATTGTTGCCGCTCGTACTTGTTGCTGCCACTGCTAACCAATTGCTCGCAGTCCGAGCCTCCAACTCATCGACGTCGTCACCACGCTCCGTCCAAATCTCTGTTTGGATCTCCAACTCCATCCACTTATTGAACTTCTCCACACGTCGAGAAGGTATAATATCAACTTCTCTTCCTCTATTGTATGTATTTTTGTTGTGTATAAATATATTTAGGTATGCATTAGGTATGTATTAGCCAATTAGATGTATAGATACATTAAGTGCAAGATCATGACATGATACATTGAAACAACATTAATACATAGTTAGAAAAAGTAATTTAGTACAAGATATTAGATGTACATGTATTAGATGTATATGTATTAATTGCATAGTTACTTACAAAAAGTAATTTCAACCCCACTTTAGATAACTACCCTACATGTATTAGATGTACCCCACATGTACATGTACATGTACATCTAATACAAATAATGATATACCCAGCATATGATTTCATAACTAATACCATACATCTAACAACTAATGATGTAATGATATACCATGGTGTACAAATACATCTACCAAGTAATGATGTACCCTACATGTACCAACTGATAACCTCTACAACTACATCTACCAAGTAATTATGCACCCTACATCTAATAAGCTAATAAGGTGCACACATATTAGATGTACATGTATTAATTACATGGTTAGAAAAAGTAATTTCAACCCCTCTTTAGATAACTAACCTCTATGTACATGTATTAAAAATGTACATCTAACCCTACATGTAAAAATGAAATTAATACATAGTTACCCTTAGTATATGTAATGATGTAAATTAACTTATTAAGGTACTACATGTAAAAATAAAATTAATACATCTATCTATCAAGTATTTTAGAATGGATGCTCATATAATTTGTAATTTTCATGAACACCGCAAAGAAAATAGTTCCTACTCGAGGAAGAACAAAAGATGTCAGCAAAGACAATATTAGGTGATTATACTGCACAAGATTGAAAGGAAGTAAATATATGACAAAGCGCAACTTTTATGGGAAAACAATTACATAGTAGTGGAATAGAACGATTCAAAAATCACGTAGTTAATGACAAAAATGTGGCAAAGTATGAAAATTATCCTAAGGATATACAGGAAATGATTGCCAAGTCAATGATGTCAAGAGAAAAAGAAAGCTTCAAAGCAGAAAGCTAAAGAAGTAGTTCGTGAGACCTTATTTGGCCATAAGCATTATGAAGATTTTGACTTAGATTCTAATTCTAACAATGACTTGATATATCCAAGTGATATGAAAAATTGATCCGAATACTACGAAATAATTTAGACAAGCTATGAGCAACTAAAAAGTGAGCATGAACGGTGCATGTTTGTCAATGACAAAAGAACACAAACCACAAGGTGTGTAAGTGGTGATACAAGTTAGACAGAACTTGTCAAGAAGTAAAAGGGTGGCATAACCGGTTTCTTTCAATCCACGAGTGTTAGACCAAAAGGTGATTCCAAATAGAAAACGATAAAGGATATTTGAGGCAATGCAAGGAAGATGGTTGGCAAAGTGATGATAAGCCTTATTAATGCTCATGCAATTCCAACTCATGTTGCAAAAGGATCATGGTTGCAAAATGTTATCAATGTCACCGCTTAAGTTGGGATGGGAGTTAAGGCTCCCCACAGCCGACGAGATAATAAACAAGTACGTGCCTATGGAGAAAGTAGAAATATAGAAGTATATCAACGATTTGAAGGTACTATGGCCACAGTATGGGTGCACTATCATAGCTAATGGGTGGACTAACTACAAAATGAGGTAGGTTATTAACTTTCTTGTGAATTGTGGCAACAAATACATTAATGCTTCCCACAAAGTGAAAGATTTTAAGCATATTTATGAATTGTTGAAAGGTGCTATCAATAAGGTCGAGAAGGAGCATGTGGTACAAATAATCATAGATAATGGCAGCAACTTCAAAAGGGCAGGTGAGAAAATAATAAAATCAAGTATGGAATCTTTTGAACCTCGTATGCTGCATATTGCATAGACCTCATTTTAAGAAACTTTGGACATCGAAAGTCTATGACTTCAGTTGTTAAAAAGGTACAAAATGTTACATCATTTATCTACAATCATGGACATGTATTGTCCTTGATGAGAGAGCATTGCAATGGCAAATTGATTCATCTTAGAATCATGCCCTTCGTCACCAACTACATTGCCTTGCAAATCATTTTAAATAATAAGGTTGATTTGAAGCCAATGGTGAACTCACAAAGGTGATTTGATATATCTGAGAGTAGGATGTGTATCGACAAGGACAAAAGAT
This sequence comes from Thalassia testudinum, assembly GCA_037157565.1. Classification (NCBI taxonomy): domain Eukaryota; kingdom Viridiplantae; phylum Streptophyta; class Magnoliopsida; order Alismatales; family Hydrocharitaceae; genus Thalassia; species Thalassia testudinum. The sequence goes on along the minus strand of JAZHRO010000002.1, from coordinate 21,187,212 downwards.
CTGCTTAACACTCGAGATTTCGAGAAGATTGTAGCCACATTGCTTGCATCATGGAACCCGTCGTCTTAGCATTGAGGACGGTGGACAAGGACAAGAAGCCAACGATTGGCTACATTTATGCAACAATGAAATGGAGAAGGTGGCAAAAATGCGAGAAGGTCAAAAGTACCTTTTGTAAAGATAATAAGGGAAACAAGGAGTAGCATGTTGTCACACCCACTTCAGCTTTTTTTTTAGAGAGGCCCACTCCACCTTGTTAGTAAGTACGCTTGTTAATTTCTCGAAATTCTAAATGTACAAAATTGATTATCTTTATTTGCAAATATAATTTATTTATTAATCATTAACCAACCAGCAAATATATTGATTAACAAAAGGCCCAAAACATGGCCAAATTACAATTTACAAGCTCGACACCTAAAGATGAATTAAAGACAAAACTCCAACAACAAAGTTTTCAACATACGGATGCTGCCCCTGAAAATAACCTCATTCCTTCCCAATCAGATGCCCTAAAGCACCACCAAAGCCTTAACCCTCTCCTTTTTCACTCTAAAGACATTACAACCATCATTCTCATTACCAATCTTAAAATACCTCCAAACATGAGTGAACATACACGGCACTAACCACCCAGGGTTAAAACGACTCCAAGTCTGTGCAGCAAAGGAACAACAAAAAAACAGGTGGTTAACATCCTCATATGCCATTCTACAAAGTGGACAGGTCTTCTCCACTTCAAACAAACATCTTACCCTCCACACCCTCAACAAAAGTTTACCTCTCATGAGTAGACAAACAAAAATCTTAACCTTCCGTGGGCAAGTTACCAACCAAATCAGCCTACAATTCCTAATAAAATCGATATCTGTCAAAGGGCCTTCATTCCCCATCCTTCTATACAAATTCCTAATAGAGAAGTCTCCCTCCTCCCACAAGAAAGCATCAGCACCACCCTTTGATCGAAATCCATCCAAAACCTCCTAATAAGTTTCCAACAAAAAATGGGGACCAACAACCATCCCACACCTCAGCCACCTTGGCCTCCTTAACTGTAGCTACTGCAAACAATCTAGGAAAACAATTACTCAATCTCCCCTAACCCACCCAATCATCCAGCCAGAATCTGAGCACCTCACCTATGCCCAAAAAGGGAACAAAGAAGCCCTGCACCTTGGGTGCTATCAGTGAAAGCCCCCTAAAAAAGTGAGAAAAGCCTCGCAAGGGAGACAATAGGAGATCCCAAGACATTAGGTTAGCAAAACACACCTAAAAGATCCTTCCTAAGAGGCCCTCCATATTTTCAAGGAGCCTACTAATCCACTTGATCAAAAAACTATCATTCATCCTTCCCAACTCTCTAGCCCCCTTCTTTCACGGGCTTGCACACCACCTCCCAAGCCACCATCCTTGACCCATTCCCAATCGAACCATAGTTATTCCAGAAGTAATTCTCATCAGGCTTAATATTTTTTTGTCAATCTGCTTTAACAACTTTAGGACGGATGTGGAATAGGAAAGCATAGAAGACAACACCACCTTTATGAGCATCAACCTGCCCCTCCAGACAAAACCTTGGACGCCCAACCTACCAATCTCCCGTCTAACCTCTCAACTAGGGGGTTCCAATCCTGCATAGGAATCCTCCTATTTGACAAAGGAAGACCAAGATAGGAGATGGGTAGACAACTTTCTAATGTACAAAGTGTCACACTGCACCTACTAACCTTGAATGTCATCTGGATTGGAACAAAGGCAAACTTAGAGAAATTTATCTGCAGCCCCATGCTTGCCCAAATAACTCCAACATGATGCACATCCTCCTTACCTATGCCTCGAAACCTTTCACAGAGAACAATGTGTCATCAGCATACTAAAGCACTAGTATCACAATCCTATCTCCTAATGGGAAGCCCTTAATTAGTCCTCTCTCACAGGCTCTGACTGCCAACCTTGCTCGCACATCTACCGCTAGTACAAAAAAGCATCAAAGCCAAAGGACAACCCTATCTAACAACCCTCCTCAACTGTATCCATCCACCTGCTAGGTTGCCATTGATAAGAATCGAAAAGGAAGTTGTAGTGACACATTGTTTCATCCAGTCTACCCAACGAGGAAAGCCCCTTTTATTTTTAATCATTAAGGTCCAAACAAATGACCACCATATCAAATCATAAGCCTTCGTAAAATCGACCTTCCACAAAAACTTCTCCTTCCTCCAATAAGTGAGAATCTCAGAACCAGACATAGCCAGCAAAAATATTACAGTCACAAACAAAGGTCGTCTGCACCTGAGAAACCAACCCCAACATGCCTCCCCATAACCTATTTGCTAAGGCCTTTTCCACAATCAGATAGATGGTAGTCAACAACACCATGAGCTGTACTCATCACTGGCCTTCGCCCCTTCCTTCTTAAGCAACAAAAACATAAAAAATTTATTGAGTCTGTTGAAGCCAAGGTTACCATCTGTGAACTCAATTATCACCTATAAGACGTCCTCCTTAACAAGCATCCAAAACTCCTCATAAAAGTGCATCGAAAAGCCATCAGGGTCAAGACAACCATCGGCAATTAACCCCCAAACTACTTTTTGAACCTCGTCCTCACTAAAAGGTAACGTGAGCCCCCTAACCTAAACGTCACTGATGCTCGGGATCTCTGTTCCTGACCATCTCCCAATAAATTCTTTGTAGTACTTTACATTAGCATTACCCACCACATCCCTACCTATATACTCCATATCGTGCACTTGCAACTTATCAATCCAGTTTCTACACCTTCTCCCTCCTTCAACCACCTCTGTCTAAACCTTGCCTTCCACTCCAGCTCAACCTTCCGATCCTCCATCTGAATCACCCGCAAGTGCTCCACTTTAGCCACCCGCTCCTCAAACAAGAGACCCACATCTTCCACCTTATCCAACCTCGCAACCTCAACAAGCGCTTCTCATTTCCTTCTATTCTACTCTTCGTTCATCGGTCGTCTATATGCCTTAAGGAATGTCCTCAACTCACATAATTTAGCTTCCAACCTTACAGCTGCCGAACCACTCGACCAAAATGAACTCCATTTCTCCACTAGCTCCCTGAACCCCTCCTACAGCAACCACGCTATATCAAATTTGAAGTAGGTCCCAAATTACCTTCCTTCATTTGGCTACCAAAGTAACAAAGTATAATCTGAAAATGGCCTCTCCATAGGTCGAACATCCACCATGGGAAAAACTTTCGCAAGCTTTACTGTGGAAAGAAACCTATCAATCCTAGATCTCAACCCCCCAATACTCCTCTAGGAGAAAGCACAAGAATTCAATATCACATCCACAAGGCCATGCGCTAAGATAAACTCTACAAATGCCTCCGAACCACAATCTCTCCCTCCACTATCACCCAATCTATCTTCCGGAATCAAAATAACGTTAAGTCCCCCCTATCACCCAAGGATAGCCTTGAAATCTTGCGGCCACCTGACTCAACTCCTACAGCTGCGGCCCTGCAACATCTTTCATTCAACCCATACACTAAAACACAATTGAAATTGTCCCAACGCATTGTAAAGTGCACAATCACAATAAAAGAGCTCACAGAGAAATCAACTACAAAAAACACATCCTCCTTCCACCCCACAATCACTCCACCCGACCATCCAACTAAATCTAATGCAACAAAATCACCCAGACTTCCACTTCCAATCTCCCTCCACATACGTTAAATCACACTGCTTCAACTTCGTTTCCTATAGCATCACCACTTCAAGGCGCCAAGAATGAAGGTATCCATTTAGCGTCACCTTCCGGGAGGGGTCATTCAATCCCCTACCATTCCATAACAAAATTTTCATCAAAAGGAACCTACGCCACCTCCCTCAAATACACACCTAAACCCTACCACCTCTGCAACAAGATCCACTTCTTCCACCTCCAGACCATCAGCCACACCCTCTTCGTCTTCCCCCTCCACATTCCCCGACCCACACACAACACCAACTTCAATATCCATAGCACAAACCCCTCCACCAACAAGGTCTACCACCTCCAAACTCAGCCGCTCCACAGCACCACCTCCACCAACCTCTCGCTCAACTCCGTTGCTCCCCACTAGCGTCATTCCAACCCCTCCACAACCTTCCCCGAGCTCCTTCGCAAGAGCTCTTCCCCTCACCATAGATACAAACTCTCCAAGACCGGCAACGTCGTATCTCCCCTCCTAAGCACCACACCCTCCAGCCACGAACCGCTCCCCACCACACACAATGAAAAGCCCCTCTGCCAACCAAAAAGTTCATCTTGGCCAATAAGAAATCTTGAGTGTCGAAATCTTAGCCGACCTCCACCTCCCAACCCTCAACTAAGCAACCCCCCCGCTAAGTGAGTTGAATCGCCACACTACATCACCACCAATCTCGTTCCCGCAACCCCCGAAGGAAGGCCCTTCACGATGGCACGAGGATCTTCAAGGCACAAGCAAAGGTTATCTCCACCACGATGAGGACTCAGGTCCCAAAAACTTGGAAATGAACCTGCATCCGAATCCAAGTCCACATCCCCCCTTCATAAAACTCACTACCATGTCAGACGAATCTCTCCCCCCCAATTGTTCCTTCATTTTTGCTCGCACGAGATGCGAATTGCCAGCAATGTGTGCCTCCTCTCCCACCACCTCCTCAATTGTCATCAGTAGCCCCTTTGCATTTATGCTTCGCTCAATCAAAGCTCCTCCACCACAATCACTACCCTCACCCTTTAAATCCCCCTCCTTGACACAACCGCGAATATCGGGGAGTGCAACCAACTCCACAGATTTTGCCCCCTCACCAAGATTCTCATGTCAACTCTTCGCCTTCCAAATCATCCTCACTAGCTTTGCGGCGACGCGGCCTCTCCTCACCTCACCTTCGCCCATCCCAAAAACCCTTGCCACTTCCCTACCCCCCATCAACCGCCGTTGTTCCTCCGCCCCCTACAACCACCTTCACAGCTCCTCTACCCTCCACCAATGCATCACCACCCTCCAAACTCCAACTATCTCCAATGACGACCTGTGCATAAGATCACCCCACATCACCGATAGGTGATATCCTCACCACCCACGACGAACCTCACAAACAAAATGCAACCTTAGGGGCCATTTTCCGTCCCCAGCTTCATCTCAATCACTGCCCCCAAGGTCGACAAGTCCCCTTCAACGAGGCCAAGACCATTGCACCACTTAACCCTCCCAAAGGGCTCGACAATCGCCTCAAGCACCTCCCTCATGGAAAGCCACAATGGAATCTATTAGTATATATTTTCTATTTCTATTTCTCGTTTTTGTATGGCTATTGGGTTTGGTTTGCTCCTCAGAGGATTTTATGTACTTTCACTCTTTCAGTCTCTCTCTATATGAGAGAGCCCTAGGGTTTCTAATGAGAATTGAATCATTTCAACCAATTTGGTAGTAAAGCAGCGATCCTAGATCGGCGCTCAGGTATCCCACCCTCACAAACCTCCAGACCTTGTCCACCAAAACCCTAAGATCCATTGGAGGCACCCAAAGGAGCCTCCTTAGGCGGCCACCAGCCTCTGTCGGCCCCAGATTGGGCCCTCACCACTGCTGGCGAGCCCCATCAGGCATCGTCGCCGATCATGCTACCTAAGGAGGTCATCATCTGACCTCCCTAAGCGCGCTCCACCTCGGGTGGACCTCCATAAGTGCCTTCCACCTCCGTTGTAACACAACCACCTCTGCCTCGAAGTTCTCAACGCCGCCACAAGCCTCTAAGGCTCCACCTAGGGCCGCCTCAGAATCGATAGCACCACCAATGCCGCCTAGGGTTCTGCCAAGGCTGATGGGACCGTCTCAGGTGGTCTCCCTACACCCGGGCTAGGCCAGAGCTTGTCCAAGGGGATTTTTTGTGAAGATGCCGATCTAATTTTTCATATTTCAGACCTGATTGATGACCTCTTGGATATAGAAGTATGATTGCAGCTCCAAGGTTGCAAGGATGGCTTCAGATGATCAATCCGAGGTGAATTCAGGCAATTCTTTGGACACCGGGTACTGAAGAATCTGTTTTTTGGTCCTATCGTCAAGTTAAATGAGACCAACTACCCACGGTGGTCTCAGACTTTCCTCTTGACTGTTAGGGGTCATGAGAAGAGCCACATCCTTACAGATTCGGAGCCTAAGAGCGAGATTGGTGCCAACGCCACCTGGGACAAAGACAATGCCATGGTCTCTGCGTGGCTTATGCAAATTATTATTCCCTGTATAAAGGATGAGATCATGTATTACAACACCGCGAAGAAGACGAGGGAGTCCTTGCGTGAGACCTACTCTCATGCCAAGAACTCCACACGGGTCTTTCAGGTCTTCCACGACCTTTTCTACTAGCATCGGGAAGGACATACTCTGTCACAGTACTATTCCCTCTTGAAGGGAATGCTGGAGAGGCATCACTCTTATCTGCCGAGGTGTGCCTATATTCCTGGAGGGATCTTCAGAGACAATTGGCCGTATCTCTTTTCTTAGTAGGCCTTGGGCACGAGTATACTACAACCAGATATCAGATCCTCACCTCTCCTGAGCTTCCAACCTTAGAGGAAGCTTATAGCAGACTCAGGAGAGTTGCAGTGCGCACTCCTGCTCCTGACTCTAGTACTCAAACGTCCGCACTGGCCATGATCCCTGGACATGGAAAGGGTACTCCCTTTCCTGCACATGGTTGTAGACGTGGACGCTATTCTGGTACACGCACTAAGACTCCATATACCTATTGTGGCAGACTTAGTCACTCTGAGGCTACATGTTGGCAAAAGCATGACAGGCAACCTGTGGCCAATCAGGCAATAGAGATCTTCGATGCAATCCTCCCCAGTCCTGATGTTAGTTCCTTGAGCACAGAGATTGAGAGCTTACGGCAGCAAATTACTCAGTTGACTTAGGCATCTTCTTTTCAGACTCCAGACACTGTTGCTATTGCCACCTCTTCTAAGGCACGTATGGCTAATACGTCATCAGTCTTATCTTCTGGTGATTGATTGATTGATTCACGTGCATCCAAGCACCTATGTGGCAACAAAGGCTCATTTTCTCAATTAGCGCCAATTACACCAGCCAAGGCAGTACAAGTGGCAGATGGGAGACATTCGCCACTCGTTGGCAAGGGAGATGTCTTTATCTCCTTCATTGAGACTGACAAACGTCTTTTATGTGCCTGATTTTTTTTTTAGTTTACTATCTATTAGTAATATTACTAGAAACCCAAATTCTCGAGCTATTTTTGATACGTCTTCTTGTGTCTTGTAGAATAAATTCACTGAGAAGACGATTAGTGGAGGACATGAGGAACATGAGGTGTACCGTCTCAGTCGTACTGCTCTTATTGCTTCTGCTACCCAGGGCCTTATTTCTACTGAATCTCCCCTTCAATAACACCACCATCTTGACCACCTACCTATTGATCGCCTCAGACATGTTCTACCGCACATATCCTCCACTACTGCTCTCGAATGTGATGCTTGCTAGCTTGGCAAGCACCACAGGACTAGTTTTTCCAGTTCCACTTCTGTTTCATTGAATTTGATTCATATGAATGTTTGAGGTCCCAGTCGTACTCCTGATCGACTTGAGAATAGATATTATCTTATTTTAGTTGATTTTTCTCATGTTTCTTAGATGTTTCCTTTGAAGAATAAGTCTGATGTGGAACAAATTATTGAGAATTTTGTTAAAGAAATAAAAACTCAGCATTCTTGTTTGGTGAAGTGTTTTTATTCTGATCATACCTTGGAGTTTTGCACTATGCCTTTACGCTGTTTCTTTTCTAGTCGTGGCATTATCCATGAGATCACATGCCCTCATACCTCTCAGTAAAATGGTGTTACTGAAAGGAAATATCGTCATATTCTTGATGTTGCTCGTATCTTGTTGATTCACCATCCAGTCCCCTCTCTTTACTGGAGTGACACTATTTTGACTGCATGTTTTTTTATTAATCGGATGCCTAATGCTACATTACATGAATGGATTCCTTTGCAGGTTATATATCCTAATCGACCCATATTTCACGTCACCCTCGAATTTTTTTTTACGTTACCAATTCAAGATAAACTAGCATCAAAAGCAGTTAAGTGTGTCTTTCTTAGGTATACCCAGACAAAAAAAGAATATCAGTGTTTTGATTCGCTTGCTTCTCGGCACGATGTTTCTGTGAATGTAACATTTCATGAAGCAGTACCTTTCTTTTCTGACTGCTACTGAGATGCCTCATGAGGGTGATATGGCGCCTATGCAATATACCCTCATTCATTTTGGGAGTTTCCCTAAAATCCCTGTCCCTACTGCACCACCATCACTACCTCATGCTATGCATCCCTTTCCTTGGTTGATTGAGCCACTCCAGACGAATGTCCACCCTCATACTACTTATCAGAGACCCCATCATCGTCTTCACTATCGGCTTCTCAGGTGAGTCCTTTGAATACTGACGCATGTTTGTCATGTGATGATCACAGGGACAAAACAAATGATGTGGCAGGTGATGATCTTGATCTTCCGATAGCCATTCGGAAGAGAGCACGGATCTACACTACTTATCCCACGGCTAGGGCATCTGCTACTAATGGCTTAGTCCCCGGGTTTGTTGGATTTACTCAAGCGTTAGATACTACTCACATTCCAGCTACTCATCGTGTGGTCATGCTTAATCCAAAATGGCAGGCAGCCATGGAGGATGAGATGGCAACTCTTAAAGGTCGTGGGACCTAGGAGCTCACTTCACTTCCTGCTGGTGCTACCCTTGTTGGCTATCGATGAGTATTCACTGTGAAGTTCAACCCAGATGACAATGTTGCTAGATACAAAACACGTCTCGTAGCAAAGGGGTTCACCCAAACTTATGGAGTGGACTTCTTCGACACCTTCTCACCAATTGCCCAACTCCTTACTGTACGGGTGCTGGTTCCAGTGGCAGTTTAGTTAGATTGGCCTTTACATCAGCTGGATATGATGAATGTCTTCCTCTATGGGGATCTCAAAGATGAAGTCTATATGCAGCAGCCACCTGGTTTTGAGGCTTAAGGGGAGTGTGTACGCTAACTACCGAAGGCCATCTATGACCTTAAGCAGAGTCCCAGAGCCTGGTTCCAAAGACTACCACAGGTTGTAGAGGCAGCTGGATTTAGGAGGTCGACAAACAATTTTTCTCTTTTTGTCAAGACTGGATGAGGTACGGTGGTACTTCTTGTTTATGTTAATAGCTTGATTGTCACAGGAGATGATGAACAAAGTGTTGCTAAGATTAAGGGCATCCTAGCAAAGCAGTTTGTCATGAAGGACTTGGGAGCTCTACGGTACTTTCTTAGTATTGAGGTTGCTCGTAGCAAAAAGGGTGTAGTCCTATCCCAGAGGAAATATTCCTATCCCTCTGATGGACATCTTGCAAGAGAATGGTATGCTTGGGGCCAAGGAGGCCAATATTCCTATGAATCCTAAGATGCCACTACATGATGAGGATGCACAGTTGATGGATAACAGGCAGTATAGGCAGCTTGTGGGCAAATTGCCATACCTCACTATTACGAGGCCAGACATCTTTGTAGTAGGGAGATTGAGTCAGTTCATGGCCAAGCCAACATGCCAGCACTAGGATGCAGCATTGATGGTGTTCAGATACACCAAGAAGGCTCCTGGGAAGGGTCTTCTCTTTTCCAAAGGGTCTTCCATGACTTTGGTTGGATACTCTGATGCAGACTACACTGAATGTCATGTGAATCGCAAATCAACTACTGGATTCTGCACCTTTCTAGCAGGAAGTTTGATTGCATGGGAGAGCAAGAAACAAGGACACAGTTATTGTAGAGATGATGTGGATTAGATCCCTACTTACTGACTTGCATATACAGTTTTCTAGCCCGATGAAGATGAGATGTAATAACAGAGCAGCCACCTTTATTGCCAACAACCTAGCATTTCATGAGAGGTGAAGCATGTTGAGGTTGATTGCAACTACACTAGAGACATCACTCAGAAGGGGTTGCTTTATACCACGCCAGTCACATCTAAGGAGCAAATTGCTTATATCTTTACAAAATCCTTAGCCAGATCTCTATTTGATTCATGTGTATCTAAGCCGAGCATGATAGATATCTATGCTCCAGCTTGAGAGGGACTAATAGCATATATTTTCTATTTCTATTTTTTGTTGTTGTATAGCTATTGGGTTTGGTTTGCTCCTCAGGAGCCTTTATGTGCTTCCACCCTTTTGATCTCTCTATATAAGAAAACCCTAAGATTTTTAATGAGAATTGAATTATTTCAACCAATTAAATCCCCTCCACCTCCACGACAATTTCAACCCTCCTTGACAATCACTCCATCGTAGCTCCATCATTCCTCATGGACCCCCTTCACCGCACTAACACCCCTTCAAAGGAAGATACTTCAACAGCCAACCTCCATGCCACGTCTTACCGCAGCCCAAAGACCAAGAACTTCATCGAGGATAGCATTGCCACCTTCAAATCCACCCCCACACCAAAAAAAGCCAAGAGCCCCCTCTTCATCACGGCCTTCTCTAATCTCCCCTGAATGACAACCCCCACCAAATCACCCACAATACCCTCCTCAATTGGGCTAACCTGAACTAACCATGGTGCCCAAACCTCCACTATCAAGGCCCCCACTAGTGGAGGCGAATTTGCAAGTCCCCCTCCTTCCCGACTAAGATGACCCAGGTAATAAGCCATCTTGTGGTGGCTGACTCCACCACATCTAGGCACCTCACTAGTTCACAGCAGCCCTCCGTGGAGTGCCCCAAACCTAGGCATTTGAAGCACCTCGCCTCCTCACGCTTCCTCAACCTCCAAGAATAAATCTCCACCCACCCTTCTCTGTCAATCCCTGTCGCCACCTCCCTCGCTCTCTCACTCATTCCCTACAACTCCAACTTATTAGCAACTTTGTTGACAATAACAAGAGCATCAAAGGAAGGGGTCTTGCAATTCCTATTATAAGGTAGGTTACTATCTAAATCCTAAATATTTCTATAAGCGCAACCTTGACTTGCGCGATGATATTGTCAATGCCTTGCAAGAAGTGGTGAAGCTTATCCTTGTCACTAAAGAGCAAGTTTTATGCATGAGTAAGATATGCACATTACAAATCTAATGAATTTAAACCTATAAAGCATGTGTTAATGGATGAATAAGATGTTTGACTGAAATATGATCTTCGTGGTGCAACTAAAATATTATAGAGATAAGATAATGTCCTTTACGACTAGGTTGGCACAAGAATCCATTAAAAGCATTCATCCTGATAATAATTAATATCTCTCTAATATTGTTGATTTTGCAATACTTATACCTGAATAATAATCGCAACATTTTCCTTTTACAATTGAATAGTTGAGTTTTAGGACGGCTACTCCAAATTTACGGAAGGTGGCTATTAAGGTGCTACCATAGATAGCATCTACTGGTGGATGCGAAAGGAATTGGAATACATTCAACCTCATCCACTTGAAAAGAAGCAGACTGGGCAGCAAAGACTTAATGACCTTGTGTTCATTCATTAAAACACAAGGTTAATGATAAGACACTGCATGGAGAGCTATAAAACAACTTTGATTTAGCATACCTTTTTAAGAGAGGAGATGATACATTGGAGAGTTGAGTAAATAATATATTAGAGAACCGATGATGGATGTCAAGGGAAGGCCAAATCTGAAACTAACACAAAAAATTGATAATGATATTGGGGGCATGTGACTAGATCTGGTCATCATACTTTCACAATCTAAATCGAAGATCAACTCAGATGAAGGAGACGACGATACGGATGCACAAATGATGACAGGTGAATCTAAATCGAAACAATCATTCGATACAAGAAGAGGAAGAGAAATGAGTGGTGGTAAATATCAAAGTGGTAGAGACTACGAACAACTACACACCAATTTGCATAACATATGCCCCGTCCCAATCCAACACCCATGGATTACAAGGGATATGGTATTTACACAAATGATTTCGGCTCGTCTTTGGGTTCCATCGGCTTCAATGATCAAATTTTTAGTGCAACGCTTAGTCATGACACAAGATTATATAATTAAAGTTGTTACCCGCAGTCTTTTACACCACCACCACCTTCTTATCCATCTTATCAATCATACCCTCAGTCAGAAATTGAAGGGCACACCAACAATGCCTACTACAATGCATCTGGATATGGCTTCTTCCCAGATTATCTAGTCCCACAGTTGATACCACCACCACCTCAGCCCTATCATCATGGATCACAAATCAAAAAAACAATTGGAATGTCATCATCATCACAAGGAACTTTGAGACAAGCAAGATCTTCCAATCAATCTCTTAGCAATCACCAATATAGGAATAGTAGATATCCTCATATCAACGTATTAGTTAATGCAAGTGATCAGGAGTAAAGATAACGCAGTGATGAACTACCAGACTATGTATTCATATATGGATTGAATGCCTACTATGATTACCTTCGAGTCCTACAAAGCCATAATAGGAGATGGAATCTACAAAGTGGCAACAATAATGATAGAATGAATCCCGCACGACATTTTTTTTCCTAAATTACAAAAATCTCAACAATGCAATAAAGTATTTGAATTTTTTTTTTTTGAAAAAGGAAAGGGTAGTTATCCAGAGTGATAACTACCCAAAACCATATAAATTAGAAACAAACAAAAATAATATTACAACAGGCAGACACCGGGGTCCCCCACTCACAAAGAATCAGCCCAAAGAGAAAACAAAGAGTCAATAGACTCAACAAAATTCTCAATGTAAGGTTTCTGACCCCGGAAAACCACCGCATTTCTGCCCAACTCCCCAAAGGACTGCCAATGGCCTGGCTTTCTCTTTCTTTGTACGAAAAACAAACTGACCACCAAAACCTCCACTTCTGAAACTATGCCAGAATTCCTCAAACAGCTGATACTCCCACCACCTCCCACCCATTCTGTCCCAAATCTGCATCACAAAAGGGCAAGCGAAAAAGAGGTGGTCAACGTCCTCCTCACCACCCCCACACAAAGAGCATACCTTACAATCTCCAGGAGCCCACTTTGCCTCCACACCTTAGTCACCAGCCTTCTCCTAAGCAGCCAGGCAAAAATCTTGACTTTCAACGGACACGTGGCTTTCCAAATCTGTCTGCAGTCCCTTATCAGATCCAGCTCCACCTCTGGACCACCAGCGGACAACCTCCTGTATGCGGCCACAACCGAAAACTCACCTTCATCCCAACCAAGCATGTCTGTACCAGCCGTCAGATGCAGTCCCTCCAACTCAACAAGGTCTGAAAATCAAGTGTTCTCGCATCTGATAAACTGCTAACGAAGCACGGGCACCACCCATTCTCCCACACCTCAGCCACAAACGCCATCTTGTCCTGGGATAAGGCAAACAGTCTCTGAAATCTTCTGCAAAGCGCTCCATCACCAGTCAAATCATCCTGCCAGAACCTGAAAATCTCCCCTACTCCCAACATAGGGACAAAGCAGTTCCTCACCCTAGGGGCCACCGTCGACAAGCCTTTCAGAAAGTGAGAAGCATCCCTAGGTGGAGATATCAGGAGATCCCAACGCATCGGACAGCCATACGCCGTCTCAAACACCTTGCCCAACAAATCCCCCCTTCCTCCCAACAAGCACCCCACCCATTTCGCCAACAGACTGTCATTTGATCTCCCCAGATCCCTCACACCGCGCCCCTCGTCTTCCAACGGTTTACAGACCTCCTCCCAAGCAACCAACCTGGCACCCTTTCCACCCGTCCCCTGATTGGACCAAAAGAAACTCCTCATAGTTCGCTCAATCTTTACAATCACCTGTCGAGGCATCTTCAGTACCGAAATGAAATACGATGGCATCACCGACAGAACCGCCTTAAGCAGGACCAACCTCCCTCCTCTAGACAGAAGCCTGGACACCCACCCCTCCAGCCTCCCAACCAGCCTCTCCACCAGGGAGGCCCAGTCTCTCACCAGAATCCTCCCATCCGACAATGGCAGGCCCAAATATTTAATCAGAAGTTTACCCTGCTCCGTGCCAAGACCCAAACTGCATCCCCTCGCCCCTGTCTCAGTCATGTTGAAAGGGATAAACTCCGACTTAGCCAGGTTTATCTGCAATCCAGACGCCTCACCCAGTAAGAAAACAAGGAACATCAACCTTCTGGCCTCCTTTTCTCCACCTTCAATGAAGAAGATCGTATCATCCGCATACTGGAGCAGTGGGATGCTTGTCCCATCCCTCAAGGATAAACCACTCACCAACTGACTCTCACACGACCTCCTCGCCGCCCTAGCACGAGCATCCACGGCAATCACAAAGAGCATCGGGGCCAGCGAACAACCCTGCCTCACCCCCTCCTAGGTTGGATCCAACCCCCAACTGGGTTTCCGTTGATAAGAACCGAAAAAGACGTCGTGGTGACACACCTTTTCATCCATTCAATCCACATCGGCGGAAGCCCTCTCCTCATCAAAGACGCCCAAAGAAACGACCACTGGATCGAGTCGTAAGTTTTGCTGAAATCAACCTTCCATAAGAAAGCTTTCTTCTTATCTCTTTTCCAAGATGAGAGGATTTCCGAGGCCATCACAAAACCCTCCAAAATATTCCTGCCAGGAACAAAGGCCGTCTGCACCGGGTCTATAATCCCACCCAGCGTCCTCAATCTATTCGCCAGAAGTTTCGCCACCACCAGGTAGATAGCATTCGAAAGAGCTATCGGTCTGTACTCCTGAATCTCCTCAGCACCCTCCCTCTTCGGTAATAAGAACATATAAAACCTGTTCAGCCTATTGAAACCCAGGTTGCCCGTTCTAAACTCTTGCACCACTTGCATTACATCTTCCTTCACCACCGGCCAGAACTCTCCGTAAAAGGCAACCGGAAAGCCATCCGGCCCCGAACATCCATCCGCGTTCAACCCCCAAACCGCCTCACGGACTTCATCCTCCCCAAACGACCCCATCAAGAGTTCAGCGTCTGTCTCCCGGATCTGTGGGATCCCAGATCCTAACCACCTCCACCTTCCCCCCCGTCTCTACCCCGTAAAATCTCTAAAATAACTCGTAGCTGCCCCTCCCACCGCTTCCCTTCCCACAAACTCCTCCCCATCTACCACCAATCTGTCAATCCAATTCCTCCATCTCCTACCCGACACAGCCATATGAAAAAAGCGGGCGTTGGAATCACCTTCCTTCAGCCACTTCTGCCTAGATCTCACCTTCCACTCCACCTCCGCTTTCCGGTCTTCCTCTTGAATCACCCGAATCTGCCTCGCTCTGTAAACCCTGTCATCTTCTGAAAGGAGCCCAACATCCTCTGCTCCGTCCAATCGTGTAATCGCAGCAAGAGCCTCCTCTTTCTTCCTCCCGCGTTCCTTCCTAACCTGTTTGATGTGGGTCTTCAAGAAAGATCTCAATTCCTTCAGTTTCGCTTCGAGTCTGGCAGCCGCCGATCCATCCGCCTAAAACGACTTCCATCGTTCCTCAATTAAACCCATAAAGCCCTCCTCCATGAGCCACGCTTTGTCGAACTTAAAGTAAGTGCCATGCCTCCATTCCTCGTTCGACGCCCACAGCAAGGGGGTGTGATCCGAGAACGGGCGCTCCAAAGGCCTAACCTCCGCCAGCGGGAATAATTCTGCCATCGCCGTCGAAACTAGAAATCTGTCAATACGGGATCGCTGTCCTCCAGAATTCCTCCAAGTGTAGAGACAGGACGATGGAGGCATATCAACCATCCCCTGGTCTGCCACAAAGTCTGCAAACGCCTCAGAGCCCTGGTCCAAACCTCCTCGGTTGCCCGGTCTGTCTTCAGCCCGCAGAGTAACGTTAAAGTCACCACCAATCAACTAAGAAACCCCCTGGAAAGCTGCCGCAATCTGGTTCAGATCTTCCCATAAGACCTGTCTACTCCGACCCTCTGTCGAGCCATAAACCGAGGAAAAGAGCAAGCACGTGTCGTCCCAGTGTCTCTGAAGTCTGACAATGACTACATGGGATCCAACCAGAGTGTCCAGCAAGGAGAATTCCTCCTCCCTCCACCCCACCGCAATTCCCCCCCGCACTCCCAACCACATCCAGGACTAGGAAGCCCCCACAACTCCCTCCCCCCACCTCCCTCCACAATCTTCCATCACAGCTCCCCCACTTCGTCTCTTGGAGAAAAATCACATTAGGCCCCCATCTCTGAATATACCCTCGAAAAACAACCCTTCTCGACGGGTCATTCAAACCCCTCACATTCCAGGACAGGACCTTAGTCATGAGGTCATCCGGGAGCCACCTCCAGACGTCAGCCGTCTAAACCCCATCATTTCCGCCACATGGTCCTCTTCTATCAACAGACGATGGACCTTCTGGCTCCCCTCACCACCACATACCTTACCCTCTCGCCCCGCAGTCTCCAGACCGCCTATAATCAACAGCTCCCCGTCGCCACCATCAGCCCCCAGCAGCCCAGCTCTGTCCCCTAGCGGCCCAGTCGCCTCAATAGTCTTCTTCTCCGCCCTTGCAGCCACCAGCCCCCCTGCATCTGCCATCAGTGCATCTGCCACCACTGCATCTCCACCATTGCACCTGCCATCTGCAGCTGCCTCGTCCCCACCTGCATCTGCCATCTGCCGCCCCACTGCCACCTCCGAAAACGATAGGCCTCCGCTGCCACTGCCTCCGCCGCCGCCCCCAGCAGACGCCGTCGCTGGCGACTCGACTCCACCAGGCGTACCCCGCACCTCCGGCGACCGACGTCGGTCGAACCCAGCCACCCCCCCAGACGGGGTCTTCCGAGCCAAACCCCTACGGTACGACCACCGTGGCCGGTAGAAGAGTCTCTACGATCCGGCCCCCCTCCGCTCCCGTCGTCGCCCGCCCCCCTCTCCGCCAGTCATGTCCTGTCCAGCCACCCCCTTCACTCGGATCGAATCAGCCAAAGGGTGCCTCGAGTCCTCTCCAGCAACATCCCGCCTCTCCTCCGCAGAGATCCGGTGGCGCGGAGTCGCCCGCGCAAGAAAGCCCAACCCAGCAACAGCACCGGGGCCCTCAGATTCCATAACCGGGTCACGCACACCCGACCCGGGTTCGCCAGCCACAACTCCTTCAAAGCCAGGACTCGAAGCAACACCGCCAGCGCACCCACAATCAGCGGAACCACCCGGCCTCAGTGCCGCATTCACCTCCCCCGACCCCTCCGCAAAAGTCGCAACGACCCTCCGCATTCCCACCCCTTCGTTTGCCATCGATTGCGCCACGGAAATCGCAGCCGCCTCGCAATCCCCGCCGCAATCTTCGCCACAACCCTCAACCTTCCCGAGGGCAATCCGGCCCTCCTCCGCCCACCTGCCGCTACCGCCGCCGCTTCGCCACCCACCACCTCAGCAAAAGACCTAGGGTTCTCGAAACCCCAGGAAACACGGAGGAGCCAGGCGGAGCTACCCCACCTGAGCACCGACCTCTCCACCAACCGCTACCCCGACCTCATCTCCACCCACGCCCCAACCCGCGACAAATCAGCCGCCTTCAGGCCGAGGCCCCCGCATCCGCGTAACCTTGCAAAAGGGGCAACCACCGTGGCCACCACCTCCACCATGCGGAGGAAAAGCGGGATCCCCTCAATCAAGACCCTCCTCACGCCTGCCGGCGGTCTCTCCACCAAAGCTCCATCAGACCTGACCGGCCACCAGCATCTCGCCACACCACCAACACACCGGAGCACCCTGAGAACCACCCGCCTCCCAGGGAGGCCACCCCCAACCGACCTCCATTGATCCCCAAGTAGGCAGCAACCGCCTCCCTCAGGGCTTCCACCTCCACTGACCCCTCTCCCCGAGGAGATCCCTACACCCGACCTCCGCCGCCCACAGCTCGACCTCCAATGACCCAGGGCGCCGCACCGTAGACACCGCACCGGGTCCCTGCACATCGCCGCCACGTGCCCCTCACCAAGGCATTTGAAGCATTTCACCGGCGCCGCAACCTTCCTCGAGCTCCTGCCCACCACCGTCCAGCCCGGGACAAACCTCCCCGCCCCCGTCGCCAGACCTCTCTCTCCCTCTCCCCCTCTTTATTTGAAATTTTTATTGTCTTTTGAATTTTTTATTTCACAGCACTACTTTAGATATGCATGCTTTACTTGGATATATATTATTTCAACAATTGTATTTTCACAAGTATGCCATTCTTGCATAATCTTTTAAGGTTTTGAATTAGTAATTTGTGATTTATTTGCAATTTTAATCATTTAAGTGAATTTGTCGACATGCGACAGCATCCCTTACTACAAAAAATTTTCAGGGCATCAATAACCCAATGTCAATACAAGGGCATTTTCACAACGTGCCTCCAATACATGCACTTGAAAATTTATTAGCTCAGCATCAATATCCACACTTAAAACCTTGGTTTGAGCTTCCAATTGTTTATTCCTTCCCAATCTCACTAACATAGTCATTAACAACAAAAGGCACACATCAAGGAAGGAGGTGGGAGTTAGACTTTCTTCTGCCTGGTTCTTGCTTGGTCTCATGTTCTAAGAAAGTACTGACTCATTCATATTCAGACCTCATAATGGACACAAAGAAATGAACAAAACAAAAGAAAGGGCGAATTAACCCAGCTTCCAACCTGACTTCAGATATCCATGACAAGAATAAATAGACATGGGCTCAAAGCTTTTTTGAAAGGGGCATGGGCTCAAAATTTAGTAGTTAGGCATCTTGATACGAAACCTTATAAGGGGTATGGCCTTAAAATACCTTTTTCCGACTAACTCGTAGTTAAAAATAAAGGCCAGCATCCTCTATCAGATGCTCATAGAGGATATATTGTAAAACATCCATTGCCAGCCATGCCCATAATAGTGCCTCTGTTAATATTTGTTCCCATGCAAAAGACACGTGAAGTAAGGACCTTGTCCACATCTCACACTCCTTATCATAGACAAATCCCTTTCAGCATACCTCATATCTCTTGCAGTAACTACAAGGTCAATTAGTGACCTAAAACATAGCCTTATTGGTCATTACGTTCAAAACATTCCCACTTGTGCAAAACCACAAGGAGAATATGGCAGTATCCCCTCCTTCAAAAAGAAATATGGTAGCGTCCCCAAGCCCCCAAAACATGATGATGTAGGTGTTGCAGCTTAGTCAACAAGGAGTTAATTTAGTCCCTGAAGATCCCTACACAGCCATGCCAACCAATAAATGGCAAATGACTCTTCCTAGTACAATCACACTAGTCAATCACATCAAAGGCAATTTGTAGGAAAAATGCTGCCAACGATATCATATAGGAAGTGAAGTAACAATGTATCAAGAATCAAAATCAACATTGACTTCACATCCTTGGGTTTACACAACTGAGGATTTGTAGGAGTATGGTGTTTACCACCTTCTATATTGGGCAGGGCAGTCCTTGTCGTGGCTTTCGTACAAAGGGGAGCCATATCTGTCATAAATCAATCCAGATAAAGAATAACACTTTGAGAAATAGTACTACCAGATCTAGTATAGAAGTCAGCAAGGCAAAAACTCATTCATCAATCTATGCCCTTTCGGTCAGAGGTACTTTGGAAACAACATTTGGATTTTGGATCTTTTTTTTTTCACTTTTCGTCTGCTGATTTTCTCCTCCCTGATCTTGTGTTCGGTAATACTAATCTTTGTCTGCTGAGGGGTTTTTGCTGGGCTTGACAGCTTCTATTCCTCTGATCTAGTAAACTCTCTCCTTCCATCATGTACCTCCCCCCTATTGGGGCTTTGTTGGTGTTGCACCCTCTCTTCCTTAAAAATAAGCATTATTTGATCCTTAGAAAAAAAGGAAAAACATAGTTGCAAGATATCATGTCCAAATTCTCAAGAACACATTCACATTTGCATTTGCATGATCAAGCCACATAATGTTTTAAGAGAGAGGGAGGGAGGGGTGGAGAGAGAGAATTTGATGCTTCTAGGCCAAAAAAATAAGCATGCAAGCTAACCACATGAGGAGTTGTTTATTAGTTTGAGTATTTTTCAATATTCTTGTGAGAGCATCCAACTTAAAACCACTTGGCTTAAGCGGAGAGGTCCAACCCGTTAATAATTTCCACACCAATATGGCACTATTTTCTCAGCACGCCAACACACATGTGGCCTTCTTTGGATACCATACAGGGAAATTTGATGGGTGATGTACAGTTTAAACTTGGCTATTAGACCAATGTGACTGATAATATGTGACAGCATCCAACTCAAATCTAGTTAGCTTGAGCGAAAAGGCCCAACCTATTAATGTTAATCACTTTTCAAATTCCACATACTTAGATGTGACACTATTTTCCAAATAACTTCTCTTTAAGGTGCTAACAACTAGTGTTCATGGTGAAGTCTCCTTGAGATTAAAAATAATTATAGAGCTTCTTGGGAAATCCCTTGCATTGCATGTGGGAGATGGGGATTTAGGAAGGATGAAAGTTTTTTTCGTTTTTGGTTAATGCTTTTTCCTTAAGGTATGCAGAGATGCTTTCAAAACACAACTGTACTGAAAACCTACAAGTAAGCTAGCCCCTCCTTTTTTTTCTATGCCCAATCCTTTATCTAGGGTGGAGTAGCTACATTCAAAGAAGCCTCCCACAAAGGAGAATACATCCCCTTGGTAAAAGAATCTTTAGTTTCTTTCATGCAAAGAAATAGAGCCTCTAGAATTCTTCCATCCTACATCTCCTAAGTGGTCGTTTCACACATTGGCAATTGAATTCTATTGATGGGCCCTCCTCTTTAATGGCTCTAAGCCATCTTATAGATTTTTTTTTTTTTTGAGAAGGACTATAGACATGCATCCAAAAATTATTAGATCATATACATGTCATATGCATACTCTTATATCAACATCAAGCAGGGTTCTAAAGGAGTTCAAACTTTTCTTTTTGACAACAGGAAGGCTCAAACTTGGGACCTTCTTTGCCAAAGACCAATAATCCAGAAATATACCATGGCTTGCAGTACAATGTCCCATCTAGCAACTTGCCATACATGTTGGCAATGCATGTCAAGCTCCCCTCAATCTCAATCGCATTTGAGGTGTTCGAAATTTCACATTTAATAAAGATTGGAATGTGCTCCACATTGATACAAGAAGATACAAGAACTTGAAGAAAATGATCAATTTTCACGCAAAAGTTTGCAAAACTAGTTCCGACAAATGCACCACAACCTCATGGTGATGGGTTCCATAGCCAACCATAGATTACAAAAGGTTCTTGTGGCAACCCTAGAAGATAAAATGAGATGGACACATTTGAGGTGGTTAAGCCATATGTAGAGAAGGCCAATTGATGCCCAAGCCAAAGGCATGAAACTAAGGTATGCACCTTGAAGAGGGGTTCATGGGGAAAAGAATTCATGTAACTGACCCATTTAATGTAGGAAAATGCTTGGTTTTTGACTCATCTATTATTGAAATTATCAACATGGAACTTCAAGAAAGAAGATATAGGATGCTAAAATAAGTGGCCTTCCCCTCTGAGATTGACAAACAAGTACCGTGCCATATCCTTACTTTGTGCCATCAGTAGGTGATACCAGCTCAAAAAAATTCTATTTCTAGGCTAACCAAGAGCATAACACAAGTGCACTAAGAATTCAATCCATAAGTGTGTCCCTCGCTTACCTTTGATACTTCTGAAGTCCACATCGAGCTTTGCATCTGACCTGGGGTCATTAGGTGTGAAAGCAAATCTCCTCTCAGACTGCAAGCAATTAAAATACAGGAATCAATATCAACCATCAAATCCAAACTGGAAAATTCCATGCATATGCTACAAATATGCAAATCTGTCCACCACAACTAAATGATTCACTTCATTGCACCTTCAAAATTCATTTAGCTCAGACCATACTTCAGTTTCAGGCAGCTAAATGATGTCATGCCAACAAAGGATGCAGGAACCAGCATGCTCTGCTGATTAATCATATTATTCTCGGCATCAATACTCACTAAAGCACATATACAGGCAAGTAGTTGACTGGCTAGTACTTGGCAAGTTGTTTGTGCAAATTTGAGGATGCTTCACTTTTGTACAACTAGTCCAGATACAACACAAATATTGTATGAGCTTTCCACTTGATTTATCTCCGAAAATATCAATCATTACTAATTATGTGATTTCAAATTTAGACATGGAATTACAAGACCACCTAATCACCGACACTCTTGCACGCACGCACACATTACACGCCTTAGTTCCGTAACGTCCCCAACAGAATTGCGATGCTGATTTTCATATTAAGTTACAACCCACCAAGCAATTCTCTAATGGTTACTGGACCATGACCAAGATAACACTAGCATGCCGGCGAAATGGGAGGTTTTGAAAGAAGGATCATATCAAACATGGTTGAGGTCTTGAAATACAAGGATGTATGCCGACAATTTCAACCATGTCGACCATTTCGACAATGTGTCGGTCGGAGCGATGCTTCTGCCTAATGGCTACTACTATGCTCCTGCATGTAAGTGTAGCTGCTGCTTGCCACTACAATGGCCGGAGCGATGGGTACAATTACTTCAATGGTGGTGGCACTGTGGCTTGCGCCTCGTGGGAAGGAGGGTGGAGAGATGATGGGTCTTTGTTGGGTCACACAGAGGAGAGGGAAGAAGGTTCAAGGTGGAGGGTCTATTGGTGGTGTAAGGAGGTAAGGAGAGAGGAGGAAAAAAGATGAAGAGATGTGTTATTCAATCACTTTGGTAGAAAAGGAAGATGAGATTCTAATCATTTTGGCATAAACCAACCTAAGTATATGATTTTCTTGAAATTCTAAGTATTTTGACTACATCTGTCATTTTTATCGACATGTGTTACCTCTAAAATGGACTATTTCCGAAGCATCAAAATATGCCATCACAATACATGCATTTTCCCGACATACCCTTGCATGCCTTCAAAATGCACATTTAGAAATTTATCGAAATGACATTGAAATCGACATTTAGAACCTTGAGTAAACGCCTTGCTGGGTACCGATCCTTGCAGCCTCAACAACTGCGTTTCAATTCATTTCAATCCAATGTATTGGAATGCAACGCACAGAATCGGATTTCACCTTTTCAGACAAGCACCGGGCACACAGCAAATGAGTTATGTGCCGATTGATAAGCGTGTGTGCTCGATGCTCTTCAAACAAGGAATCATGGCAGCAGGGAAAGAAGGGGATGGAAGAATCTAGATCGACTACCATGAGAAGAACCCCCGGGATACCGGGCTCCTTGACGGCGGGCTTGTACTTGGCGGGCTTACTCACTAGAGGCATAGTTGTACCTACAGAAGAAGAGATTTAATCTGCCAGAGGCTTTGATTGTAGAGGGGACAACCGGGAAGCAGGGAAGTGGATACTGACAGTCTCGACGATCTCCGGGTTCCGTGCTGGAGATCGCGATCGGAGAGAGATGCCGCGATGCAAGGGGGATCAACGGCGACGATGACGCGCCGGTGGGAAGTGGGGGATGGACGGCGGAGATGGGTGGGGGAGAGTGGTGGAGGGGAAGAGCGGGCGACGGGAGAGGGGAGGAGAGGGGAACAGGGAAATGAGGATTTGGGGGCAACGAGTGACGGCCACAGGTACACTGAATGCACGGTGGCCCTCTCTTCGTATGTAGCGTTGTTTTGGTGATGGTTTCCCCTTCCGTGACCCAATTTTTAACCGCCATGCTTTCCTAAACAATTATTCTTTTTCTTTTGCCGAAAACATTTAAAAAAAAAATAGAAGGCAGACAAAAACATTGCC
The DNA here is from genome assembly GCA_037157565.1 of Thalassia testudinum. NCBI lineage: Eukaryota > Viridiplantae > Streptophyta > Magnoliopsida > Alismatales > Hydrocharitaceae > Thalassia > Thalassia testudinum. Next base: position 21,163,414 of record JAZHRO010000002.1, on the reverse strand, counting down.
TTCCTTCGTACAAATATATGGCAATGTTCATGCTCGGTTGAAGGTTTTAAGATTAATGTATGCCGATATATGACATGAATATTGATGTGCGTTAAAGAGTATATTTGGTTAATGTAAATTTCTTCCAACATATTGTTATAGTCAATTTTTTTTATAGTGGACCGGTGATTTATTTCTTTAAAATTTAATTATGTTAAGAATGTAGCTTGTATTACATAAATAGCATAGGTGATAAGTAATCATTTTAATTTGTTGCATATTTTTCAATGATATTTTTTAGCTTATTGTGTTCTATAAAATATTTAATACACATTATAGGCATCAAGAATATTTTCTTAACCAATGATTTAATGATTTCTTCCGTGAGCACTTAAATGAGATTATCAATGAAAAAATTTAGTCCACACGGGACACTTCCATAAGAACTTTTCTGGCTAAGAAAATAAATATCTAAATTTGAATTATGTAACTTAATTAATTTTAAATAAATAAAATTAAATAATTTACTTTTATACGTAATAAAACTTATTATTTTCCATGACATTTTTATAACTCCCTATATATAAGTTTTAAACATATCTAATGTTATGATGTAACAATGAGAATTTTCCCATAAAAAATGCCACTTTTATTAGAGAAAATGTAAAAAAATTAATTTTTCAAGGATGCAGGTACAAAAATGTAAAAGTTGATGCATTTTGTAACGTACTGACGTAGCACAACGGTACAAAATCAGTTCATTATCATTTTGCACGAATACAAAATCATCCAAAATCATTTTACACTGATGAAAAATCACTCAATGACTATTTTGCACCAACGCACAATCACTTTATCTCAGTGTGTCATGTCAGCACGTTGCAAAACAAGTTCCATGATGCATTTTGTACATTTTAGCTTTTTACAATGCAACATATTGCAAAAAGGACACATGACAACCCACTGTCCCTAAATAACAGGCCTGGAGGGCCCTACAATGTTGCTTAGCTCCCTTCGAATTAAATATCATCAACGATACATCACTAGTGATTTTTAGTTATAAGTAAAAATCACTAATGATTTATTAATCTTTGGTGAATGGTGAACCATGCCATATACATTGTAAAGAACATATGACTTTTCGTGTGGTAATGACAAATATTATGGATAATATTTAAAATATACGTGCATAAAGGGGATACATAACGTAATTCCCACTTATGCATTGCAAATGTATTTCTTTATTCTTATCATTTTTATTATTGCATTCTTTTGAATAATGTAATTGTGAAACTTGAAAATTATTTTCTTTACATATTATTATATCAGCTTACCTAAGGATTACAAGAAAGCAATATATATTTGAACATGATATCTTCTTTTGAAAACAAAGTTGATGTGCAAATAAGAAAGAGGCGTAATATTAGATTAAAAAATATATATATTTATTTTCTTTTTTTTTGTCTTTTGGCATCGTCCATCTTCTTCTCCAACTCCCACCCTCTCCTTCCTAGAACTTCTCTTCTTAAACCATGTTGTCAACATTCGATGAGCATGCGCTGCTATACCTTCTGCTTTCTCAATAGCTAATGAACTTTGACCATACTCTTCAGAAGTCACCATGAGTAGCAAGCATCTTCATTGTCTTGTCACCTTGCTCATAGCCTTTGGAACTTCTCTAGGTCCTCTCCTTCAATGCCATTACACCATCTACAATCATGGAGGAAGTCAAACTACTAACATCCAAGCCATTGCTCCTTCCATGATAATAGACCCCACACCAATTCATTGCTATCCATATCAGCAAACCCCCCACACCTCCGGCCACCTTTTTCGTTGTAGCCATATGAGGTACTCATTTCTTTCATTCTTTATTTTAATTTTTTCGGTGAGAGGTCTAACAGGACTTCATTTTTCTATTTACATTGTTTATGCATCATCAAGTCCCTTTATTTGTACCTCTCTTTAACTATTAGAAGTTCCTAATCCAAGCAACCACTTTCGTATTAATCGAATTTAGTTGGATATACAATTGCCTTGAAATCAAAACTTCCTTAGTGCCCATTGAACAAATGTTTAGCAGTAAGCCATCACTAATCTTAGCATCAATCATTTCTTTAATTCTCATCCATCACATTACAACCATGTACCTCTTGTGCTTTTTGCATCAAGTGGTAGTAAAGCTTAGATTGATTAAATTTTTCCATAAGTTTAATGATCCACATTTGTAACAATATCTAATTCATAGCTGCATATTTAATTCCTTCCATTACATCATAAAATGGAAACAGTAACTTGGCCTACTTGAGACTCACATTAATGACTTGGAGCATGGCCTTTGAACTATGGCATGTTAGATTAATGGCCATCCTTGCAATTGTCGCAAAAACTAGCGCACCAATACTTTCCAAAGTTGGGTCAGCCATCTTGGACTCAGATCTTAGAGACACAATTACATGCCTCATAAAAGGGTCATCCTAATTAATGATTCAACAATGGGCAACCCTTGCCTGTAGTTAAGAAAAATCTCAAGGATCAAAGGACAGTGCACCTATTAACAAAAGTACACATGTAACCACTATTGTCATGCTCATTAAAAGCATACATGTAACCACTATTACTAAGTAGCTAACCATGAAATCAATATTCTACGACATCACAAGTAACATAACAGGCCACAATGCATCTTCATTTATTCATTAAGAAGTTTCACATTACATAAGTTCACTAGTATAAAGAGATTATGACTATAAAGTAGGCTTAACATAGCAACAGAGAGTAGAAACAAAACACAAGCTAGAGATATTTTAATATTTATTTCATTTCTGGCTTGATTTCCATCCAACAGTCAATTTGATCTCTATTCATTGTTATTACTTGGGTAACAATTCCAAGAAAGTGAGCAAAATATCGATAAGGAAAAAGCAAATATGTAAGTATGGAACAGGTTGCATGAGATGGAAATCTTTATGATAATTAAAGGTTATATACACATAAATCATCTCTTCATTAACAAGATCCTCGATATGGTATTTCAGTTGTCTCCTAATAGATCACATGCATGTTATCAACATCCACCTACTTATTTGGCTAAACTCCCTCATCACATCAATCTTGCTCATCCCTTTAGCATGGTGTCGGTAACACCAAGTCAAGTTAGGGTCGTCACCCCTCAAAACATGACACCTTTGCATCATCACTTTGCATAAAATAACTATTTCATAACTATTATGAGTCTCCTAACCCTTAGTCTCGATGGACCTAGTTTAGCACCCATCATGTCTTGCTAAGAGTAGATTCAAATCCCATTGGATCAGCACTCAACCAAGTTAAAGGGCTTAACCCCTCAATTAATGATTTGACAAACCATCCCAACAATGGCCAAGCTCAATAGACAAAGATTCTTTTCGTTTAATATAATTCTTAAATCTCATTTTCCCAATAATCGACCTCTTGGATGCAATCTAAATACACCCAAAACATATTCAAGAGGGAATTATTACTCAACAAAGAAGGATTGAGAACAACTTTATTGTTGCAACAATATAAAAGAAAATGATAATGGTGGCATTTTAATTTATAGCATTTGCTTAGATAAATTTAGTATTGTTTCGACTTATATTCGATACATTTCAAATAAAATTTCAACAACATTTCACTTATTAGTAGAAAATGCACTTTTCTCAACGGTAAATTTTCGACCGTTATATAACGATCAACAATAAAAATATTTTTGACCATTATAAGACATAACGATTACTAAAAGTCTGGTCATTAACTTTCTCACCTACCTAGGAGGCGAAGTGGTTGAAACTATTATCGACCGCTTATAACGATTAAAAATAACAATATACTCGACCGTTATTAAATAAACAATCGAAGATATTCTCCTTGGAAATCATCGGTGCGAAAAGTTATATTTTCAAATGCAATCGTCAACCATTCAATCTAAAATGATCAAGAAAAGTCCAGTCTAATAACAGGTTTAGGGTTGAGACCATTCTAAACCGTTTATAACGGTCAAGAATAACAATATACTCGACCGTTATTAGATAAACGTCGAGGATATTATCCTCGAAAATCGTCGATGTGAAAAGTTATATTTTTAAGTGCAATCGTCGATCGTTCAATATAAAACACTTGAGAAAAGTTCACCCAAAACTGCTGCGTGCACCCGACTCCTTCCTTTGTCGATCATCTAACCCTTCCTTCCCCGACGATTGATCATCCTCTCCTCCACCCTTTCACCTCCTCTCACCGGCGACCGTGAGACCGTCCTCCAGTGCCCAGCCCTAGGTAAGGGCTCCTCACCGACCACCTCCTCTTCGATCTTGTTGGAGGCTCCTTCACCACCGTCCCCATCCCCGCGCCACCTCCTCCTCCTCCTCCCACCACCACTACCACAGACCACCACCACCACCTCCTCCTCATCCCACCACTAGCCAATGACCATCACCACCTCCTCCCCAAACCACCACCCACACAGAGGCTCCTCCCACCTCCTCCTCCTCCTCCCACCAACACCTCCTTCCCAAACCACCAGCCGCCACCCACCTCCTCCCACTACTAACCGCAGACCACCACCACCACCTCCTCCTCCTCCCACAACCAACCAACAACCAGCACCATCTCCTCCCCATCCCACCAGCCGTCGACCACCTCCACCCACCTCCTCCTCCCACACCTCTTGACTCCTCCCTCCTCCAACAACACCACCACCACCTCCCCATCCAAATCTAATTAGTTAATTAGGTTTTTTGTAATTTATTATTGTTGATTGCCTAATTTACTTTTAATTGAAATATGTAATCTATTTACCTTTTAAAATTAATGTTTGTGAGGTGTATCCACATATATAGGATTTAAATGTGGGGTGCGCCCACTGTAGTCTGAGTAGAATTTCTAATTTAATTTGAGTTGAAATATAATGGTTGTGTGTCATGTTATTGTTAGGATTGAAATGTGTGGAATGCATATATTTGTTGCGATATCTTTCTCTGTTTGCAAAATTTGAGAAATATTTCATTTTATAGGAAAACTCTGTCAAAATTTTTCGAAAGAGTGTTTACATGTAGGTGTAGGTTTAGGGTTTATATTTTGTGTTTTGGCCTTTGTGCATATGGTTTAGGTTTACAATTTAGGGTTTTGGGTTAGCATTCTAGGTTTAGTTTTTTAGGTTTTTGGTTTTGCATTTAGATTTTGAGTTCTAGACTTAAGAATTAGAGTTTTGATTTTAGGTGTAGGATTTCTTAGTTTCCGTTTACGGTTTAGGTTTAGGGTTTACGATTTATTGTAATTCCCTAGTTTGAGGGGGTGAGATATGCGTGACATAATATAAAGTGCGGAATTAAAATAGACAATTTCACAAAAAGCAATTACATAATAATCACAAAATATTTTTAGGTAGAAACCAAAATCGGGTGAAAACCACCACCTAACCCTCTCGAGTTAAGATTTTCCGATCGATCTAGTCAATCAAATCCACTATACGAACTATTTCAACGAGGGTAGTTCAACCTCAAGTATAACCACGCTACAAGTGCGAGTGTAGCATTCCTCAACCCCTCCTCTTCACAAGGACTTTGTCCCTCGATGGAGACGAGATTTCGCAAAGTGAATACTCAAACCAAAGAATAATAAAAGTACAAGAATCCTATAGAGCCACAAATATCAACACCTAGCTTCTATAGGAGATATGAAACTTCTCTTTGGTGGAAGTGCGTTAACGATGCGGATGTGTGAACTACGCAATGGCACAACGGTGCTCTCATGAACTACGGCGGGAGAGCAGGTGCGTAAATGAATTGAAGATCTCTGGAAGGTGAACTAAGACTTGAGGGCTAGAGCTTCTTCTAGAGATCAATTAGACACAAAAATGTGGAAATACTTGTACTTGGTGTGTCTTAGGTGTCTTGGTGTGTAAGGGATCCTCCTCTATTTATAGAGGGTCTGGGAAGGCTTTGGAAGGTCTTGGAAGGCTTCCCTAGCTGTTGGGTACAAATCTAAAGAAAATCAGGCCGTAGTCAGAATTAATCATGATTCTGACAGAGTCATCAGATGTCTGGTCTTGGCATCAGACATCTGGAAAACCCGTTTAAGACATCTGGGAACTAAGTCAGACGTCTGATTTTAGGCGGGTTTCCTTCCTGACTTGAATCAGATTGAAACAGGGTTCTAGTGAAAGTCCATCAGACGACACATAGGACGTTCGGCACAAGGTCTGGACATTTCGAAAGCTATTTTCTGCGGAAATGGATTCCCAAGGGAGTGCAACAGCTAGAAAATCTCTGAGAAGAGATTTTGGGTCAGCCGAGGCAAAACGGTCATGAATCAGACGTCTGGGGTCTTCGACGAACGTCTGATAAGAGGCTGATATGAGCTAACGGTCAGATTCCTCAACGTCTGTGTGGGTAGCCAATGTTCCACTAATTGGACGTCTGACAAAGGCATCAGACATCTCGTAAGACGTCTAGGCTAAGCTCTGGACGACTGATTCAAGAGGACATAACCTATTAAGTCCATCCTAGATGCTATCGGACGTCTGAGTCAACAGTCAGATGTCTTAAAAGTCATTATTAGACGTCTGATAAGGCTATCTGAACCCTATTTTGATTTTCTAAGTTTTCTACAGAAAATCTAAGTATCCTAGGGTTGTGCAAGTGTTCCTAGGACTACTGTGAGGGTTCTTTGAGGTTCTTTAACATGAATCTAAGAAACAAAAATAAAGAGCAACAAAAGAAACATAAATACATAGTACAAAGGAAAGGAAATCTATCATATTCTTCATCTCCTTCCTTCTTCAAGCTATTGCTCCTCGCGAAGCTTCTTTGTTCTCCATCAAGCTCCTTCAATCCGTCATGGATGCGAGCTCGAACTCCGTCTAACCACATCTTCATTTGCAATTTGACCTAAAAACTATGACTCAAAAACAAATGTTAAAAGACACGTGTTTTGTTATCATCAAAATAAACGATTGTGATGCTCTAACACCAACATTTATGATTTAGGATTTTAAGCTTAAGATTATGAAACTGGATTTTAGATTTTAGGTTTATGTTTTGTATCTTAGATCTAGGGTATTGAGTTTAGATGCACGAATTTTTAGCTTTTAGTTTAGATCTACGATTTTTTGCTTTGAGTTTAGATTTACGATTTATGGTATTGAGTTTAGATTTTTTGTTTCAGTTTAGGATTTAGGGTTTTATGTTAAGGGTTATTATTTTTTGTTATTGAATTTATGGTTATGGGTTATGGGTTATATTTTTCGTGTTTACAACTAAGGAATGATATGAATAAAATTTTCATAGATACATACATTTGCAAAAATTTAGGTGCACTTCATGACAAACAATACAAATTCTAACTCCTAGGTAACAGGCAATGGGAGGGATATAATTGTAACAAAATACCAGTTCGTCGAGACTTATGATCATGTTACATGGATAATGCAAAGTGTGCGTATACCACACTTACATACACGATGCGTTGTCTTTATAACATGTCATAAGTGTTGTCATCCTTAGTTCAGAAAAGTTCTAAACTAAGGAAGGTCCTTGAAAATTTAATCACAACATAGGGTTACTTCTTGCATGTAGCAAGTGCTTAGAGAAATTTCGGTTGTATTTTCTTGCTCTTCTCCGGTATACTAACTAATCTTAACTCCGTTCCCGACCACCTTTTAGTGGGGGCTATTAGGGATGTACTTAAGGTTAGTCTTGGGCGGTATGCTGGAGAAGTATGGGAAAATGCTATCAAAATTTCTCCAAACACTGGTTGCATGTAAGAAGTAACGTTATGAACAAATCTTCAATGATGGCTATCATGTGAAAATTTTCTTAAAATACACATTTTTTCCTTATTCGAATCTAACTTATGAGTGATTGTCATTGACATTTAGGTTAATTGTCATGGATAAGTCATGGATTAATCTGAGAAATTCAAATTACCACAAATACAAGAATGAAGTGATTTCGTTTCTGGAGTGGGCATTTAATGATAATAGGAAGACATTTAGATGAGGAGAATTTCTTTAGCTAATTTTATACCACGTAGACACTGTTTGAAAGGATTTTTTCATAATTGAGACAGTTTTTGAGCATGTGATATGTAACGGTTGGTGGTAGTATTACGTAAATCGGACAGCTCATGATGAGCAAATCACAGATGTTAGAAATGAGAGAATTAACGCTTTTAAAGAAAGTGATGATAATCAGAGAGATGGATTGGATGAAATGTTACATGATATGAGAGCAGCAGACCCTAAGGATGCAAAGGACGATGAGACATTACGAGATTGTAATAAGCTTTATGATGCAGTCAAGGTAGTAGAGGGTCTTATTGCTCTTAGAATAACGTCAATGTTGAAGTTATCATTCGTTCTGAAATTATTTCGAATGAAAGTAATGAATAGAGCAACAGCGAAATTAATGTCTGAGATCCTTGAATTCATTGGGGAGCTACTGAATAATCCTGTTGGATACCTTGGGTTATGCCATAATGAGAAGAAGCAGATACATGGGCTCAGACAGAAATGTGAAAAGATTGATGCATGTCGTAATGACTATGTCATGTACAAAAATGAGTACTCAGGGTTGACTAACTGTCCTGAAAGTGGTGAGGAGAGGTATAAGGTGAGTTAGTCAACAAATGTAAGCGGGAAGAAACAATCGAACAAGGTTCATCGTTATTTTCTACTGATCCCTAGGCTACAATGCCTATTCATTTCCAGTAAAACAACAAAAACTGATGGCATGGCTTTAGGAGAATAAATCCAAAGATGGACACATCCGTCATCCAACAAATTCAGATGAGTAGAATAAATTTAACAAGAGTCACGCATTATTTTCAGAGGAGGCACAGAATGTAAGACTAGGGCTTGCAAGTGATGGATTCAACCCATTCAAGAACATACATCCATTATATTCCATATGGGCGATGGTCATGTTAACTTACAACTTACCTCCATAGCTGTGCATGCGATCCTCATTCATGATGTTGACCCTCTTTACCCCAGGACCCAAGCAACTAGGAAATGAGATAGATGTTTATCTCTAACTGTTGATTGATGAACTAAAAGTCCTATGGTACAATAGTGTTCAAACATATGACGCACAGAAGAAACAATTCTTCCAGTTGCACCTAGCATTACTGTAAGTAATCAATGACTTTCTAGCATTTGCTAATTTGTCAGGATAGAGTACAAAGGGGAAGTTCGCATGTCCAATCTGTATGGATGATATTCATCACCTGAGATTACCTGAAAGTAAGAAGTTTTGTTATTTAGGGTACCGTAGATTTTTGCCCATTGAACACAGATGGCGAATGTCACAAGACAGATTTAATGGTAAAGCATGTTCGTATTCGTTGAAAAATCTAAAAAATAAACTCAATACAAGATCTATTAGGTTGTCAGGGATGAAAATCATGGAGACATACAATAGCCTGGTGAAATACGTTTGGGTTGTTTTTTAAAAAATGACTTGACTTCCTTACAACATTCAAGGTTTAAGAAGAAAATCATATTCTTTATGGAGCTTCCATATTGAAGGATTTGACTATGTGACACAATTTAGATGTTATGCACATCGAGAAGAATGTAATGGACAACATTCTTGACATATTAAATCTAACAGACAACCCAAAGGATAAAGTTAAAACAATGAATGATATGGAAATTTTGTGTATTTGGCCTGAGTTGCACATTGAGAAATAAGAGTCTCACTTTCCAGAAGTTATAAACAGTCTTACCGGAGAGCAGAAATAAGGGATTTTCTCATTCCTTAAAGACATTTGGGTTCCAGATGTGTATTTATCGCAGCTTTCACGTTGCGTAAATGAAGCACACAAGAAGATTACTGGGTTAAAAGGTCATAATTCTCATGTATACATGTAAATCTTAATTCTACTAGCGATACGTGGAGTGATGCCCGATCCGATAGTCGATTCTTTTACGGAGATGAGCAAATAATTTAAAGTCATCTATTCGTAGACATTAGATCCCGAATTGTTAAAGTATTGTGATAAACAATTTGTTATTACACTTTGTAAAATGAAGCAGATTTTTCCTCCTGCATTCTTCGACATGATGGTTCATGTGACACTTCATCTTACGAATGAAGCAATAATTGCTGGACTTGTGTAGTACAGATGGATGTATCTAATTGAATGATATTTGAAGAAGCTAAAAGATTACGTTGTAAATAAGGCAAAGCTAGAAGGGTCAATCATGGAAGGATATATTGTATAGGAATGTATTAACTTCTATGCCATGTACATTTTGGAAATGGACTGACGATTGGCACACTTGTACATTCTGAAGCAAATTCCAGAAGTGGATGAATTTTACAATGAATTCAAAGAATCATCTGTGTCATCTACACGCGACTTGCAATTCCTTGATTGGTTTAAGGATTGTGTAAATAAACTGAAAGAACAGGGGGATATATGGTGGATATAGGATTTTGATGTAATTGCTAATACACCTTTAACATAAGGACATTACCATTCGGGTTACATAATTAACGGTTTCAGATTTAGATTACGGTTCATTGATGATGCGAATGCCAGACAACAGGCAGATGTCGTCGTCAGTTGTGACCTAAGCACCGGTTGTAATGGGTATTACAGTCAAATTGAAGAGATTGTGGAAATAAGTTTCAGGTTTGATCATAGGGTGGTTCTATTCAAGTGTGACTGGTTTGATGTTTTCAAAGAAGGCGTTGGATTTAAAGTCGATAAGAAACACGGTTTCTTGAGCTTCAGTAAGAACCGTCGCATTCTTCAGTTATCGAAACAATTAACACTAGCTTTTCAAGTAGCACAAGTATTCTACGTGGCTGATAATAATAGAAATGGGTGGATAATGTTGGTGTTAGAGCACCACGATCATTTATTTTGATGATAACAAAACACGTGTTATTTAACATTTGCACTTGGAGTCTTAGATTTCAGGTCAATTGCAAATGTAGACGTGATTAGATGGAATTCGAGCTCGCATCCAAGACGGATTGGAGGAGCTTGATGGAGAACAGAGGAGATTCGCGAGAAGCGATAGATTGAAGATGGAAGGACAAGAAGAATAGGATAGAATTCTATTTATTCCTTTCATGTACTTTTGTCTTTATTTTCTTTCTCTTTATTTCCTTAGAACGTTATGTTAAAGAGCCTCAAAGTATCATAACAGTAGTCCTAAGAACACCGGCACAACCCTAGGATACTTAGGTTTTCTGTAGAGAACTTAGAAAACCAATGTAGGGTTCAAACAGAGTTTCCAGACGTCTAATTCCCAAATCAGACGTCTGATAAAGTGTTTTAAGACATCTGACTGTTGATTCAGATGTTTGATAACGTTTAGGCTGGACATAGTTAGTTCTGTCTGATAAAATCAGACGTCCAGACCTTAGACCAGACGTCTTAGGAGACGTCTGATGACTTTGCCAGACGTCCAATTAGTGGACCGTTGGCTCTCTTAGCAAACACTCGAGGATATGACCGTTAGAGCCTTATCAGACGTCCTTAAGCCCTTCCAGACGTCTGATAATTGACCATTTTGCCTCGACTGACTCGAAAATTTCTTCTCAGAGATTTTCTAGCCGTTGCAAATCCATTCCCACGGAAAAGTAGCTTTCCAGACGTCGAGACATAGTGTCAGACGTCCTCTATGTCGTCTGATGGACTTGCGCTAGAACCCTGTTTAGATATGATTCAAGTCAGGAAGGAACCTGCACGAAATCAGACGTCTGACCTTGAAATCAGACGTCTTAAAGTGGTCTTCCAGACGTCTGATGCCAGAATTAGACGTCTGATTACCCTGTCAGTGCAATTATTGTTCCTGATTTCGGGTTGATTCACTTGGGCTTTGCACCCAACAGCTATGGAGCATTTCCTAAGCCATCCAAAGCCTTCCTAAGGCCTCTATAAATAGGGGGAACCTCTTGCACACAAAGACACACTAAGAAACACAAGATACACCTAGCTACACACTTTCGCACTCTTTTGTGTCCAAAAAGACTCTCTTGCTCTCCAAGCTCTAATTCTTCATCTTGAGAGCATCAAGCTTTGTGCACCCGCTCTCCCGCCGTAGTTCACAAGAGCGACGTAGCGCCGTCGTGTTGTTTACGCATCCGTGTCGCCGACGCACTCATTTCAAAGGAGAGTTTCATAATTCCTATAGAAGCTAGGTTTAAAATTACTTTGTTGGCTCTATAGGATTATTGTTTTTTTATCTTTGTTACTTGGTTGAGTATTCGCTTTGCGAATTCCCGTCTCCTTCGAGGGACAAAATCCTTCTCGTGAAGAGAAGGGGTTGAGGAATGCTACCCTCGCACTTGTAGCGTGGTTGTATTTGAGGTTGAATCACCCTCGTTTCAAGTGATTCGTTTAGTGTATTTTATTCAACTTGGTTGATCGGAAAATCCTAACTCAAGAGGGTTAGGTGCTTTTCACCCGGTTTGGGTTTCCACCTAAAAAATACTTGTGTACTTGTGTGATTGTCTATTTTGTGAGATTGTTTATATTTATTTCCGCACTTATTACGTCACCCCTCCTGGTAGGGAATCTACAGATAATACCCGTTAAAGCTCTACTGCATGAACAATAGATGCGGGAAAAGGTCTCAACCCAGATGTTAAATCTAAAGTATATCAGCAAAACCCACAATGTGAAGAAGTTGGCTCTGGTGCAACTGATATTGATATATGAGATAATTTGCCAAAAGTATTAATTCGTAACCCACAAATAAATTGAATGTTTATTTAATTTTATTTATTTAAATATTTTGTAGAATAACATGTTTATCTGAATGTTTTATAGATACACGCACTTAGTATAAATTTTCATTATGTTCATTTATCTCTCGAGACTTAAATTTAGTTTTTTGCTTTCACATATAGGTTTCTTGCACTCTTAGACCATATCAGTACCATTTCTGCATCATTTCGTCGCTATGGTAAGGCTCTTTAACCACCTACTTTTTTTAAATGCTCTTTTAATGTTACCTGTGGGGTGTGCCAACTTAGGTTGATTTTATGTGTGAAGTGTATCCACTTATGTTGCACGTGTAATTTTTTTGTGATTATGTGAGGTGTGCCCACTTATATTTATCATTTTTATGGAATGTTTTGTATTGAATGTGGAGAAGAAGGAGGCGAAAGGGAAATAGAGGGTGGAAGGGAATGTGAAGAGAAAGGGAATTGGAGGGGGGAATGGGAAGGAAAAAGAGGAGGAAGCACCCTAATGTAGCAGGAATGGAAAGTGAAGAAGAGCAAAGGGGAAAGAAAATGGAGGACGAAGGGAATGGAGTGTGGTATGCTAGGGAAGGAAAAAGATAAAGAAAGGAAATGAAGAGGGGAATGGAATGTATTTTTTAATGTAAGGTGTGCTACTCTTATTTTATTTTCAATTATTCGTATATTTGTTTCATAGAGAAATTTTGAAAAAACACGATATATAGTGGAAATGTTGCCAAAATTTTTATCTTTTCATGCAAGGCGTGCACACTTTTATTGATTGTATGTTTCATGTTTTATCATATTTTATATAATGTTGAATTTGAAGGGAATGTGAAGTTGGAATCAAGAAAGGAGAGGGAAGGGGAGATGTGGTTTTTTTTATGCTTTTTTTATTTTGATTTATTTATATATTTGATTTTTTTACGTGAGTGCCACCCAAATCTTTGGAAATTTCTTAAATGTGATTCAAGTCACTATATTATAGATATGCCATTGGAAAAGTAGTGTCGTTTTCGTATTTGCCACTTCGTTAGTCATAGCCATTAAACTTAACGATTTTGGGCTGAAATATAATAAAAATTATTTTTTAGTTTTCAAAATTTAGTTTTTAGTCCTCAATTTTTTTTTGTCGCCAAATTTTATTTTTTTAATTTTTACCCTCTCCCTCCCCTCCTCCACTCGCTGGTTCACTTCCCTTCCTCCTCACCTCCGACCACCTCCTCCACCACATCTCTAACCACCACCTCCTCTCAATCACCTCCCCCCTTCTTGAACATAACCAAGGGAGTAGAAAGTTATGCCTAACCCCCTTGGAGAAGAGAGAAAATTGGTGGGGGTCTCTACGTGGGTTGGAAATTTCACGAAAACTATGGGAAGACCTTGAGAGTTTAGAGAATTTTTTAAAACTATGAGACACACAAAAGATGCGTAAAAATTACGAAATAACCCCCAGATGTTCAGAGGTCTACCACGCGACTCTTACGTGAGGGGCGAAGGAGGTGGTCGGAGGTTGGAGAGTGAGGGTGGAGGAGGTGGTCGAAGGTCAAGAGGAAGGGAGGTGAAGTGGCGTTGGGGGGGGGGGGGGGGGGGGGGGGGGGATGAGGTGAAAATTAAAAAGTTAAAATTTGACAAAAAAAATAGAGAACTAAAAACTAATTTTTTACTACATTTCAGTTCAAATTCGTTAAGTTTAACGATTATGGCTGATGGAGCGGAAAATACGAAAACGACGCTACTTTTTAAATGACATATCTATAAATATCATGAATTGAATAACATTTAAATAATTTTGAAAAATTGTGGTGTTATTCACATAAAAACCCTTATATATTTATTTCATACAAGATTTTTGAAAAATCACAATATTTAAGGGAAATGTTGCCGATTTTTTTTTTAAATATCTGATTATTTGTTTTGTTTCTATGCAGGTTCAGGTCAAGAAGAAAACTAATAGCAGTGGCAGGAATGATGCCACCCTCTCAGTAGCCTGAGGCCCCTCGCCGGCAGCACTTGGCTCAGCCCCCCCGTGACGAGCCTCGCCTGCAGTTTTTGAGGCCTAAAGATGTGGCTCGATATCTCCAGAGTAAGGGGATGGGGGGTAGGGGGAAGGGGAAGAGTCCGATGCCTCCTCCGATGGTTTTTGAGGCAAACGATCCTGACTATAAGGAGGAGGATGCACCCGCCAATGAGGAGGAGGAGGATAGTGCTTTATTGGATGAGGAGGACGTTGGGTTGGATGATTAGCCAAAGCAGTCGGCTGACCCAGATTCTTTCCAACCGGGAAGTTCTGCACCACCTCCTTGCCGTACTGGTATGAAAGTTTAATAAATGTTAAGATTTATTTATTTATTTGTCATTTCATTTTATGTTATAATTATGATTTCCAGGTGCACGTAGTATAAGAGGTCCCACGTGGAATAGGGACTTGGAGAGAATTCCGCATGGGTTCTGCATTTCAGTGAGGATCACACTAGTAAGGGAAGCAGTAAAGTATCCTCCATTCGTCAGCAGACTAGATACGTTGACGAAGGCGATTATCCCACTCTCGTACTTCGGTTGGAGGAAGGTGCCAAAGGAGCTGAAGAGGTAACTCATTCGAGACTTAGAGGTAATTAATAGAAATGAATAACTTATTTACATTACTTTATATAACTTTAAATTACGTAACAATTTCTATTCTCCTACTAATGCAGGCGATCTTCGATTGGGGCGACAATTCAAACGTCCCCAAATATATCCTCAAGCACGCGCCAAGATTCACAAAGACCGGAGATTGGAGATGAAGAATAAGGTAAAAGATAAATTTTAATTGTATTTGTTTATTTCTTTTACCATAATTCTAATATTATTTCTAACATTGCGAATATATTTTTTAGTATTATAAGAACATGGGTCATAATAGGGCGTTGTATAATGAGCCTCTTCTGACATAGCCACACACTTGGAAGAAAGAGTGCAAGCATTAGCATAATCCAGCAACACAAGTAAAAGTATTACATATATTATCATTTAACTAATTTTTAAGTTAATAAATTGTAACTTTAATTCAGGAGTAGGCCAAGAAGAATAAGGAAAATTAGGCTAAAGCTCCATCGAAAACCAATGTCTTGGGTAGGAGGAGCATAGGTGGGATGAAATCTCTATACGTAAGTATTTTTAATTATTATTTTCTTTTAAACCTTACAATATTGTTAATTTGTTCAATTAACTCTTTCAAAATATTGTAGTCCGACATGCATGAAGGTACCCTGCTTGATTGGATAGGAGTATATGAGGCTACTTATAGCAAGCTGAGTAATGAGGGAAGCAACAAGTGGCTTCATGACATATACTAGCAGAGACAAGTAAGTTAAAATACACAATAATTTTATTTCATCTCTCAATTATAATTAAACAAAATTACTTAACGTAATTCAATCTCTTTCAAGATATTATGGTCAACTTAATGCATCTTCTTGAAGATACCAACTCAGGTACAGTTCAGCAGCCATTGATAGCAGAGGAGGCATTCCGAACGCCATTCTACCTGAGCATGGCGGGCACGTCCGTAGCGCAGGGAGGAGCAATATCGCCTCCACCTGGTATGGGAAAAAAGGAGCATTGTCCTCTTCAGTTGAGGTACAAGAGATGAGGAAGGAGATTGCAGCATTATGCCATCGAGACGAGAAGTAGTGGATCGATAAGCTAACCACACATGTGAGGGACACCGTGATGCAATTTAAGAGTCGACAGAGTAGTTGCAGCAGTCGACTCAGACCATTAAGGAGCTCCTGAAGGTACTTTGGCAAGGAGGTATCGATCACCCATCCTTTCAACAGTATAGAGAATGTCGTGACGACAATGATTTATTTGGTGGTGCTGGAGGCATTGGTGCCATAGCCCGATTGTTGTATTTTGATATGCACTACCGTTTGTACATGTACTTTGTATACATTATTATGTATATGAAATTTTTATTCTCATTTATAGTGTTTTAAATGAATGCAAATGTTTTAAATTATGTGATTATATTTTTATTGGATGTTTAGTTCTCTACAGGTCTTGCACATAGTTAAAACCTTTAGTAAAAAAAAAATACTACTCTTTTCCGTCGTTTTACAATAGTCAAGAATAGTCTGTGATTGAAATTACACTGCATGATCGATGTTTAACAAGGGACGAAAATATGATGATTCTCGACCGTTCTAAACAAACAGTCGAGAATATCACCATTCTCCCTCATTGTAAAATGGTCGAGAATAGTAATAGTCTCGACCATTTGTTTCTAACGATCAAGAATACCACCTTACTCGACCATGTAAATAGCGGCTGATGTAGATGTTTATATTGACGGTGCATTTCGAACGGTTAAGAAAAACTTTTCTCGACAGTGGAAAAAAGACGACAGAAACAACCACATATTAAATGAGGGTCCACCTTTTTCTTGACGGTAATATTCTAGAACAATAAAAAAAATACATTAACGGCAGTATATTCCTCGACTCTTTTTCTTGACTATTCTTTTCACATTGTCAACCATTTTTAACGGTCTTTATTGGTGAAAATTCTTATAGTTATGTATTTCATAGGATTTAAAAAAAAATAATTAAGCAAATCTCTCTCATAAATTTGATATAATCAATATAACTAAATTTGCCACCAAGGGATTGGTTCAACATTACAGCATTCCATTGCCACCTATGAGGTCATGCAATCAAATTCTACACCCATCGTATTCACCTTCTAAAAACAAAGAGCACAAACTTATCATCATTGCAAAAAAAAAAAACCTTTGAGGAAGGGTGAGCTCATTTTTCTTTTGTAGGCAATCGATGGCCATATGTTATAAAATCCCTTGCATTATAGTAAAAGAACCTAAAGAAATGTGAGTACCCTTCGGGCTTAGCCCATACAATTCATCGTAAGTTTAGACATATCGATTGGTTTTATATACCAAACAATAATAGTTTTAAACGGAGAGGCACGTGTCTTGCTAACTCCCTTGCGAAAAGTTAAAGTATTCACACGTGAAAATGTGGCATCTATGAAAAGGTGGACTTTCGATGGGACTAGCTTATACTCGATATCATAACTGATTGGCATTAACCAAACTCTAATCGTTTTGAAAATGGGTAGGCGAAACCTACCGCATACTTGATAATGGGTTAGAAAGTTCGCGATGTTCAAAAGTTTCAAAATAAATTTAATATTTAAAACATATTCAAAGCATCCAAAACATACTCCAAGTACCAAAAAAGTAAAGCAAGCATTCAAAATACAATGTAAAATGAGCATACAAATCAAATACAAAAGTTAAGTATTTTAGATAAATATTAGGGTTGGGAAAGTATTTTTTTACCTTAATTTTCATATCTCACACCTTTGATGAATACTCCAGAATGTAGCTAAAACAAATGCCTCTTGCCTTCTTTATCTATCCTCCTCTCTTGTTTCTTCCTCCCCTCTCTCTTGAAAGCACTAGAGGAGGGTGATTAGTGCTAAAGCTAGTAAATAAACAACTAATTCAAGTTAATGCAGATTCAAAGTATGCTCAAATAATCCACACATATAACAATAACTACAACACAAATATTTATAGTGGAAATCCAAATTTAGGTAAAAATCACTACCTAGATCTCCTAATATAGGATTTTGCCCCGAGTTGAATTCGGAAAATTAACCGATACTTATGGGGTATCAAATCCTTTTACAAACACTCTTAATTTCCCAATCAAGAGCAACCTCTCTTACTCAAGAGGAGGAGAACCCACAATTCGGGCCCTCAAATTACAAGTAGAGTAAATAAAATAGAATTAAAACACAAATTAGCTCCTATGGATAGCCCCAATAAGATATATAATTAATTGTATGAACTAGCTATCTATGAGACTAAAATAACTCTCTAAATGAATGTATGAAGGTGACACAATAGGGAGTTGAGGTGGTTGAGCTCTAAGGAAGGTGGCATTCAAGAACAAGAGCTCAAAACACCTCCAATGAACACCAAGTGTAAGCTTTTGCTGAATGTAGGCTTGGAAGAACTTTAGAGTGAATTTTTGAGTGTTCTCAACCCTCTAAGAGTGGGAAACCATCACATATATATAAAGGGGTGTTTGGACTATTTTAGGGTGCAAGAGAACCCTATACAATGGCTCAATTGTTTCCCAATTTGAATTGCCAACGGCAAATTGAGTTGGTCAAAAAGTGCTTTACCTAACATTAGTTAAAAGTTACATAACATTAGGTGAACTATCTAACGTTAGCTACTTAGTTAGGTACAATGTTCGCTATCTCCTGGAACTTTCTTTGACAGCTTAAAGTACACTACCTAACGTTAGGTATACTCTGTCTAATGTTAGGTAACTACCTAACGTTAGATGCTCAGTTCAATGCAAAGTTTGCTATCTCCTAGAATTCTCAAGTTGAGCTTAGACCAATTACCTAACGTTAGGTAGCTTATGCCTAACGTTAGATGGACTGTAAAAGGTCCTCCAACTTCCAAACCAAATTTATTGATCCTATGGGGTTCTAAGGTGATCTATTAACCCTAAGGATATGTTTTATCATATTTTTGAGCAAAGTAGACTTATGCAAGTGGTGATGATGGGAACACCATCATGGGCCCTAACTGGCCACATTTAGTCAAGTTTAATTAATTAAAGCTCTTACATAATCATCTGAGGGTCATAATTCTGCATTTTTCTGATTTGAGGGAAGAACGGGAAATCAGGGTTAATTATGTAATTTTAATAGCACATCATGAACACCGATTAACCACGAGGTCAATTAGGGGTTAAATAAAGGTCAAATGAGCTTAAAAGTCCAAAAAGTGGGTCAGTACTAACAAAAATGGGTTTTCGCACGTTTCAAGATCCTCAACAGTACACAAAATCCTAATTTTTGACCTACTTAAATTAAAGAGGTTATGGTTAGGATAAAATTCATCTAAACCTCCTAAAATTTATAGAAAAATATTCTAAGAGGTTTGGTATTCTTGGTTTGACCATCTAAACCCATTTTGATGTAGAATGGAGTCTTAGACGGGATTTTTCCCTAATTTGGCCTTCTGTGTAAATTGCCCAGTTAAACATGGCCAAAAATCAAATCCAACTTCGCCCGCAGTTCTCTGACTATCTCCCACCAAGCTGCAACTTCCAGGACCTATGGAACGCTTCCATGAACAACTCTAAGTCCTCAATTAAGCATCAGCAGCGAAGTAGCAGCACAATTCACCTCGACATTCGGCGGCAGTTGTGCGAAGAGAAAAGCTTGTGGGATAGTCCCACATCGTGCATTGATAACGCCCATGCCGAGTATATCACGCAAAGCTGCCCTTAGCAAGTTGCCTTCAAGAGCACCGGGGTGAGGTCCTACTCACACGCTCCATCACACGTACCCTCACCTGTAGTTCACACCACGTGGATCTGGGCTTGGATCTGATTACCTGGCTGCCCAGGATCGTTATGGTTCTGAAGAGAAGAAATATGAGAGAGAAGAAGGGGTTTTTGCACTGTTGAGACCTTGGGATTCGCACCCCCTCTCCCCTGCTCAACACTTAGTCGTTCAGTGGCTAGCAAGGACCTTGTGCCTTGCTCTTGTGAGACCCTTGTGTCTCCCTGCTGCTGTGCCGTAACTTTCTGCTGAGGCTTGAGGATAAGGTGTTTGGGCCTTGAACCTGACGTCTAATTGGGTTCTGATAGCTTGGTTTGGGCATTGATATCTGATTGCATCTACTGTTCATTTATTTGAGTTAATTGTAGAGCTTAACATTAGGGTTAAATTAGTGGTTCAAACAACGATTTTAACCCCATCTTTTTGCACTTGAGTCTTGAGATATTATTCTGATATATACATTGGGCATCATGTTGATTATATTTGCATATTTTTCTTGATATTGTGATTAGTGGATTGAATTGCCAATTTGCTCTCTACGAACGACCTCAAACTCACTTCATGATTTCGAGTTTTATAAATATTAAGTGTTGTTGCGATTTTCGTCCTATATTGTAACGCGCATATCCTTAAAACGATGATTTTTGCGATAAACAGGTGCCCTAATAGTGTACATTAATGTTAATCTTATTGGGACTTTCCTTACATTCTAAGAAATATAAAATTACAACTCAATTCCTAAAATTGCAAAGAGACCTAAACTTGATCTCATTCATCTTCTTGGCTTCATAATTCATCAAGAGTGCTTCAACCTAAAATTAATCTTGCAACAACTATGCATAAGATCCAATTTTAATCTCAATTACTTGAGATGTTTGTCATCATCAAAATCATCATTAAAGGCTAATGTGGTATAAGATTGCTTATGCACCAACATCTCTTTGTGATACTCATGCACTCTCCCCATTAAGTCACTCAACTTCTCAAAATTTCTCTCTTCCTTCCCTCAATTTTCCCTTAGGGGGCATTTAGTTTGAGGAATTATTAAGAGGGATAAAAATGTTCACGTGCTTGAATCACACGCCAACATTTTTATCCCTCCTAGGATCGCACGGTGGCAAGGCACAATTGAATTGATACCCAAACTTGATCAAGGGATGAAATAAAATGCCCTAAAAGTCGAAACCACATGATTGGAACTAATTTTTAATCATTCCGAGTTCCAACTAAATCTTTGAGCGGGTTGGACCTGTTGCATATTAGCTGGCTCTACCACCATAATTGGCTGGTATCCATGAAAATTTCCACATCTCCAACCCAAGGAAGCACATCTCAAATCTGAGCCATATTCTGAGCTACAATGACATGAGGCTAGAGGAGAACATGACTTATCAAGAGCAGCCAATACAGATCTTGACTGGATGGTCAAGAAGTTGAGGAAGAAGAAAGTCCCTCTAGTCAAGGTACTTTAGAGGAGTTAAAGATACGAGGAAGAAACTTTTCAACCTGAGGCAGACATGCGTGAATGATATTCAAAGTTGTTTGCTGGTGAGTTCTAGAACCATACTTCTATCCTCTTTAAAGTTGTTATACCCTTTTAAGGTTGTTATGGACTTCTTGTTATTACTCTTCTACATGTATAACCTTACTCAAGTTTTGAGGGTGAAACTCACTTTAAGGTTGTTGTATTTTTTATGATCGAAAACCCAAATCCAAGCTTGAATCTAGATTAAGTGTGTCGAGATGAACTAGTTAATGCGCATTAGGTGTAAATCAGACTAGCATAGCTCAAAAATAGAGAAATGTGAGTTTTGGTCAACCCTAGTCAAACCTTAGAAAAAATTGCGTGGATGGTGTCATATTTGGTACTATTGGGTTTCTTTCATCACAAGCTTTCTAACAAGACTAATTTTGTAGAAATCTGAGTTATATGGCAAAATCTACACGAAAAGCAAATGTAGCAAGAGTGCGAGTTATGTGGACCCAACCCAAGGGCATACTTGTTCTTTTTTTTTGCAAATTCTAAACCCTAGTGGGGCCCCTATAGCCAATTTAAACCCTTCAAAACCTAAACCTAATCCTCCCCAACCGCCACCTCTTGCTTTCCCATGCATCCAATGTGGAAGAGATGGACCAGAGAGAGAGAGAGAGAGAGAGAGATTGGAGAGGAAGGGGGCCGACTCCTTCCTTTCTTCTCTTCCATGCTATGTAAAGGGATGCCATGGCAACGATGTTGACGGTGGTGCATGCAAGTGGAGATGAAATCCTCTTCCTTCTCCTGTATATATTTTTTTCTCTCTTTGCATGGAGTACGTATGCGAGACCAAAGAAGGGAGGGGGAGGAGAGAGAAAGGCCTCAAGTGCCTAATCGAGTGAATGAAGCTGACAATGATGCCTGTCGGGAGTCCAATTAGAGTTCGGCAAAAGTCATGAGTGAATCGATGGCTTTGATGGCCATTGGCACATCGGCAAGGCTGTGCTCTATATGAAGAGTTTGTCATGGCAAAAAGAATGAAAATATTAAAAAGTGGTGATTTGAATCACCTTTTAGATCGACATTTAAGCATGCATCTTAACCATAATACTTAAATTATTGAATAGTTATATAGATAATGCTCAATCAGACCAGAGCTATAGTGCAAAGGCACTGTTCCTCTTCTTCAATCTTTCTTTCTTCTCGAGCTCTTCTTTGGCTTCTTCTTCTGCCTATCTTCAGCTTCATCCTCCTCCTTTCTGCCTTGGCTTCTCTTCTCTTCTTCTTGCCTCTTCTGTCGCTCTCCTTCTCTTCTTTCTTTTCTCTCTTTGGCTTTTGCTCTTCACGCACAGAGGGAGGCAATCCCTCTAGTGGCTAAGTGTCAGTCAACTCTCAAGAGAGCAAAACCCACCCTACCCTCGCTCTCTCTTTCCTTTCTCTCTCTGGGTTAAACTCTTTCCGCCTTCCCAAGGCTAAGGTCCGGGTATCGGGTAAACGGGTATACGCACACCCGGGACTAGGGCTACTGGCCGTGAATGGCAGCCGAGGTGTGAGAGTAGGCATAGGCGAGTATTCCGGTGAGTGTCAGACCCACGTGAGTAGTGTCACGAGTGAGGCATGCATCAGGTGAGTGGGGACCTCACCCCCCTGTGTTTGAGGCGATAAGCCTACAACACAAATTCAATTTATACGGTGCTGAACGCTCAATGGATTCCGAGATGGGACTAAACGTCTCACCTTCCTTGTGTGCGTCTGCGGCTGGATTGCTAGCTCAATCGGGGCAACTGCTGAGGATATCTCCCCTAATTGGAGACTTGGGCACGCGCCTGGTATTGTTTCGCATCACCTAGAGGTGGCACCTGGGACGTGCAGCAGTTGAAGAATGTTGCGAGCTTCACTCGAGCTCGCCACTAATGGCATGGAAGACCAGGTACCTGAAATGCAAGAAAAAGGACCTTGCGGCTACGTCAGATGGCTCAGCAGTATCGCCGGGGGACGGCGAATGTGGTGGTGGGTGTAGTGTGGAGTGAGAGTGTGTGTAGGTGGTTGGCGAAGACGGAGATGGCGGTGCGAAGGTGGGTTGTTTGAGGGCGTGTTTGGGTGAGCGAGAGGATGAAATACTAGAGGGGTTTTGTGTGGGTGGATGTCGCGAGGGTGTAGAAGGTTTCGGCAATGCGAATGGAGTTGTGTAGTAGTGGAACTGCCTCGCCGAAGTGGTCACCGGACGTGGAGAAGACGAGGGTGAGCAAGTTGAGCCAGGGGTTGAATTGAGGATAGAGAGAGGGAAAACTAATCTACGATGCTAACTAAACCTAGCTAGCTACTCTAATGGACGAAAGGAGGGGGGGCAGCGTCGACTGTTGTTATGACCCGATTCCCGAATCCCTACAGGACACGAGAATTGGACCGACTCGACTAATCCCAAGACCTAGTCATCCAAAGAGGAAGTAACCAAAAAGCAGTAAAATAAACCACATTCACCATGCAAGCAATTAAAAGTACAAAAGTACAGCAGTAAAGTAGTAAACTACTACAATACACACCACCACAACAGTAGAAAATTCTAACAGGTACAGAAATATGAAGTACAATAAAAGAGTACAAAAGTGTAACAAAATACTTACTCCTACAGAAAACGGGTACAACAAAAGTACAACTACTGGTCTCTACTAGGCCCAGCACCCTCCGCAGCCGAAGGCTCTGGCTGCTCAACACCTGGACCTAAAAAAGGTGGTAAGTACGACATGTCAGTGAAATGCTGAGTAGAGTGGCAACCAGCTAACTAAGAAAAACAATAAAGGTGGACAGGTAGCTGTTGTTTCAATTCTTTCTTTATTTAACTAATTATTCTTTCTTTCATCACTTGGTTTATTTATCAGGTCTTTTTCTTGATGTCGAATGTTCCTCGTGGGAACGATCTTGATTGCAGTCTTTTCCGAAGAATAGAAGTAGCACGTGGTGCTCTCCTGGTCGGGAGAATCCCCCGTGGTGGTCCTACTCTCAGTCAACCACCCCAAGGTTACTGACAAATGTAACGGTGACTACGGCACGCGCGATAAAGGCATGGGTAGCTACCCCGCACTGGCACGCGATCAGTCATTTCCGTTAACGGGTGCGCCCAAAGCATAGCACGGAACCAATATAGGGCATAACCCTCTCAGTAACAGGGGTCTAGCCCTTCCACAGTAACCAAACAGGGGTCTCACCCATTCATAGTCCGTGCACCCTCGCCTGACTACCCTGGCTTGCCCAGTGGGCCTAACAAGTCGGTGTAGGACGGCTAGCTGAACCCCGGGTCCCGTGGAGTGGCTAGCTCTCTCCCTACACTAGTAGCTCTCCCTGGTACTGTGTACGCGAGGGCCGCAGAGTCAGTACAAAGTGGCTAGTCCTAACCCCGGGTCCCAACCCTACGGCGGCTAGCTCTGCCCTGCACTAAACAGGGGGACAGTCGTTCTCCTTGGTACTCCGTACTCAAGGGCCAGCTCACTTCCCAATTTACGTTTCCAGTTCCATTCTATTTATTTCCAGGAGCTCTACTCCTAATTCCCCGTAGGGTTCATGCTCATGTTTCTCAGGTCAAGCCATACTAGGTTTCATCATTTCAGGTTTATTCGCATATAGCACGTGTTTCCAACATTCAATCCTTCTTTTTCAATTTATATACAAGCATCTCGTATTTAATTTCAAACAACAGGGATTACATATAGCAGTTACTAACAATAGTACTCTACATTTCACAAGCAGTTGTTATCTAATTACAGGTAATTATTATTATTCTATCTACTCATCCAAGACTGCAATTTAGGCATTCAATACAATTGTTCCAGTGTTTCTAGTCCTAGGATTCATGCCATACCCTAGGATCTATCATTCAATCTAGTGTTTCTGGTCCTAGGATTCATGCCATACCCTAGGATCTATCATTTATTCCAGACATGCAGTTAAGTTTGTAATTAGCTAAGGGAAGCCACTCTACCCGCAAAACCGAGAGTAATGGGGGCTTGATCGGCAGGTCCATGCACCTCTGAAACCCTCAAATCTGCAACAGAACGGGGTCCTAATACAAGGATCAACCACAAGAAACCACTCAAAACATGATAAAAAGCATTCCAGTAAGTAGGGGAACTTATATGAAGAAGAACAGAATCTTAAACGTGGAAATTAGACCTAAAACGGTCCCTAAACGGGTCAAAAACGACAACTCTGACTCAAATCAAACGTCTGGAACATCTTCCAGACGTCTTAAAAAAGGGTCCAGATCATACCTCACTCTACGCTGATCCTCAGACGTCCAGGGATCCTGCTGAACCGTCTGGACCTAGTTTTAGACGTCCGACTATCCCTCTGAACGTTTGGAGATGCTCTTCGCCGTCTGGTGCCTCGCCCAAACATCTGAACTGCGTGGGAGGGCATGCCATGCACCTTCCCGAAGCGAATCCTGCATGCGCACGCAAAAATCCTCTTAACATGGCTCGCAACAGAGCCTCGGTGGAACGACCTGCATGGCCATATCCGCAGAAAGGGAAGTAAAGGGCGCAGTACATACCTCTCAGTCGTCTGGAGCTCCCTCTAGACGTTGTCTGCATCATCTGGATGTTGGTTCTGACGTTTGATTCTGGGGAAAATCCCAGAATCAGAAGCTCCTTTGTCTTCTTCCTGTTGCGCGCGGCCGCATCGCACTCGCTTGTCCGCTGCTCTAGCTGCAGCAACGTCGGGGGAACCTCCCCGACACACACTCTGCCTCGCTCACGCCGACCGGCCTCGGACTGCTCCGGTGAGCTCTCTCTCTCTCACGGCTCGTGTGCTCTCCTCTCCGCCGCTGCACTCGACTGCAGCTGTTGCTCTCGCTCTGAAGGAAGGAGAAAACGGGTTGTGTGGGGTGGCGTGAGGGAGAGGAGGGGATATATGTAGGCACGGGGGGGGGGGGGGGGGGGGGGGTAGCTCTGCAAGTCGGCGAGGGAAGAAGAAAGCGAAGAAGGCGGTTGGGTCTCAATCTGCGTGCGGCAAGCGCGTAAATTCGCGGTCGTACGCACGCAAAAATTGATTTCCAGACATCTGAGAATGTGTCCAGACGTCTGGCCCAAGTCCTAGACGTCTTAAAAGCACTTTGATGGCACGGGTCTTGACAGCTGTGGTTGGCCGACGCCGTGGACGAGGGATTCTCCAACGAGGGAGACGGCGAGGAAGAACGGGCTAGGGCACCTCTGATGTGATCCTCGAGAGGCGAAGGAAGGAGATGCTCCCAATTTGGCCGTTGGGAGACAATAGGACGACAAAGAAGGAGTCTCGCTGGTGCTAGGGTGGAGATGGCCAGGGAGGGAGTTTGAAGAGGATTTTTGGGTCAAAACCTAGCTGAGAAAGTGTGCAATGCCACGGAGGTCCTTTTATAGGGCTCTAGATGGAGTTCCGAGCTCCTCGCCTGCGTAGGATACCTATTCAATCAAATCGGTTGTACGAGAATTCTAGAGAGATTTAGGATCCCTGGATGGGCTCATTTAGATGGCAATTACTTAACGTGTTTCCCTTTCAATTTTGAGAGAGATTCATCAAGAAATCATGGAGATCTTGCCAAATTAAGGTCGACGGAATTGTAGAATAGGATTTCATGGTAGTATGGACCTATATGTGAAGAATTTGACAAAGTTGGGGGGCTATTTGTAAGAAATTCAAAAGTTAGGAGATGAGTGTGAGATAAAAGAATCAGACAGGACCAAATAGCAAAGTAGGTCAAGATGATCTCAGATTAGGCCCAAATTTTTCTACAAACCTAATTTTGACCCAAGGAATACAATGGTGAAGTTATATTTTGGTTTTAAAGTAGTTTGATTGGAGAAATTGCACAATTATCCAAATTAGGGAAAAGTCTACTTGTAGCTCTATTTTAGGTCAAGACGGGTTCTGATGGTCAAATTGAAGGTACTAAATCCTAGAGAGTATTTTCCTTTGAATTTTGGAGGATTTAGGTGAATTTTATCCTGACCGTAACCTCGGTTAATTAAGCGGATATGTTTTTAAGGTTTCAGAAGTCATTTAATTCCTAAAATGCACGAAAACTCATTTCTGTCTGCACGTACTCACTTGTTAGACTCTTAAAATCATTTGAGCTTTATTTAACCTCTGGAAAACCCGTGATTTTACTGCAAGTGAGATATACTGTTAAAACTGCAGTTTTACCCCTATTTTACCGTATTTCCCTCAAAATGTATTTGCAGTGAATTACGTCTCTTTGGCGGTTATGTGGGAGCATTTAATCCTTGATTATGACTAATTAAAGCTAGATATGGCTGATGATGACATTATCATCTTACCCCCATGCCTAACATTTGCTAGTCCCTTAGTAAAATCTTACGGAATTATCTCAATTTCTAGAGCATATGTTCAGATCTCTGATGTGTGCTTTCTTTTGTGTAGATTAGGTTAGAATGCCAATAGTAGGCCTAAAGGTACTCAAGTACCAACCAAGATCCGGACCTGACCAGCTTTAGCCTCAGTCTACCGCGAAGGTTTCTAAAACTCACAAGAACTAACCTAAGGTTCGCTGAACTCCGCAGTTAAAGCACCTGTGCTTAAAACATGTTTAGTCTCAGTTCATTTTGCAGTGCATTTTTGTAAGAGAGAGATAGAAGATTTTTTTGCATTTTTTGGAGAGTTTTCTCTCTTTTCTTTCTTTATTTCTAGCTTCGGATTGGCTTTACAACACGGTTTATATCGGATTCCTAGCTCCCACCATCAATCCTCGCAGGGTCCTTGGCAATCGATGCTTCCAGATAGCACCACCCATGGCAACCCCCAGAACTCTGGATTTTGACACTTCGAGATAGTACCACCCATGGCATTTTGTAGCTAAATTCAGGTCCTGGCAATCGACATTTCAGGATAATCCCGCCTATGACACCTGAATCAGCACACTGTGCTTACATTCCCCCAGTAGGATATTTGGATATCTTAGGAGACAAGCATTGAGGAGACGGTATGTTATTACGTATCTTCAAGGGAAATTTCCCACCTCTCCGCACTGGGAACTCATCTAAATCAACTTGTATTGATTAGTCGCTCCTAATCTAGGTAGCTTTTTCAGAACAGAATTAATGCTTTTGTGTGATTTTGATAATTAAACGCACTAAACCAGACTGTGTGTGGATTACAGTGCTTAGGTTACCGAGTCCCGTAAACCAAAGGTCAGTTCATGTGGTCGAATAACCCCTAAGCCTTAGACCTAATACTTAAGCTTCGCATTTTCCTCAACCTCTTAAGGATTATCCAGATCTTAACAGATATGTGAATTTTAATCCTAAAACAAGCCCAAGAGGCCTAAGATCAGCGTTCATACCAACCTTTGTGTATCTTAACACTTTTTTATCTTTTATTTCATTCTTTTGATTTGGTTTAGAACTTAAATAAATCTCATAATCTTTTACTAATGACTAATTCCTTTATATTTTTCAAATTGTTGGACCTTTTTGACATTTCAAATTCACCTCCCCCTTTCCTCTTCTCAAGAATGATTTACATTTAATTCTTTCAAAATTTCCTCCCCTTTCTCCTTTTTTTTTGTTCTTTTTCAATTTTCAATTCTTTTGGTTTTTTTGGAATATGTATATTTTTTGTGTGAGTCCTTCAGAACTTTGAATTTCTATATGTTTACACTTTAACACCCTCCCATGCCTAAGTTTTGCAATGTCCTCATTGTAAACGGATGTTATGAAACAGTTAGGGTTTAGGGATTAGAACAGGATTATCGGGTGGGTGAACGGGTCGGGATGACTGTTGCGGACGATTTCAAGATTTGATACGAGTACCAGAGGTTAGAGTCAATTGTTCTAAAACTAAACTTAGAGTGCAATAGACGTGAAGTACAAAAGAATAATCAGAAGGATCTCTGATTTTTGAAATGACGGGTTGCCTCCCGTTAAGCGCTTAATTCAACGCTTTCAGCTGAGCGGAAAATGGTATGGAGAAGGAATGGTCAAATCTGATGGGTTTTGTAGAATAAGCACCTTGTTCAATAGCTTGGTTGGTCCAACCAGGTGCTTGTTCAGATCAGCAGGCTGATTATGCAGCTCAAACCCAATCAATCTGGTGGGTTGATAGATATGAATCAGTAGATTCGGAACCCACCATATGCCCTGTGACTCAAAAGGATGTGGAAGTGAAAAATTAGGGTTTGGCTGAGTCGAGTCAGCTTGGTCAGAGTAGAGATCCTCAAATGAAAATGAAATAACTATCTTACATAATGAAATGCATAACTAAGAAATATTATTACATGGGATCTAGCTATCTTAAGGCTAATAATTATCCACTAAAGTAGACTCATCACGTGGCGTCCGAGGAGTCTCCGACGTGCTTCTCGGAGTCACCATGACCCCCCGACGACCCTAGGGTAGAATAGCTGATGAGTGAGCATAATTATATTTTGGCATGCTTAGTTTTGTTGGTTTTGGGTGTTAGTTGCATTTAGGTTATTATGTACATAACTATATATTTGCATGCTTATTGTAAATAGGTCATTTTGAGCCTATTTTGTACTAATATGAGGCTTTGCTATGTCTAGGAATCCTTCACTCAAGGTCATGAGGAGAAGCAGGAATACAAGTCACCAAAGCTTAAATTGAGAGGAGAAGAATCAATTTTGGCCATAAAAACCCTAACCCGAGTTAGAACCTGCCTATTTTAGTCTCATTGAAAATTTTAATCCTAATACCTATTCCTAACCCTAAATCAGATTCATTTACCTGCCTAAACCCTTGCCTTAACCTTAGCCTTCATCCTAAACCTAGTCCTCAAAAGCTAGCTCACACTCTAGTGACACTATCATAATCTTAGTCCTAATCCAATTTTCTAGAAGCCTCTACCTTATCTACATGTGCCACATAATTTTTGTACACTAACTTGCCAAAAATATTCTTTGGAATTAAAAGATAAAATGTGGCAGTCAATTTAATTAGGTTTTAACCACATCTCGTGATTTTAGCAAATCAAGATCCAAATCCTCAAATTCGTGATAGCCTAACATTCCTTCAGTATATATATATATATTTGAAACTGAAAAGGGTCCTCGAATTTCTCGCTTGCCACGGAGCACCACCGTGATCATAGCCGCGCCACTCTCCGACGTCGAGTCAGGGATGGTTGACATAGACTGTCACCACACACGAACATAGGCCAATGCTCGTATGGGCATGTCTGGGGGATTCGAACCTGGCACCACGCACAGGGAGGACTTTATGGGGATGGGTGACGCCAGCTATGCTGCTTTATTAACCTCAGACATACCTTCAGTATTTTGGCCATAACTTTTTCATTTAAATTTAAATTGAGTGATTCAAGTTGCATTTGAAACCTGATTTCAAGGGCTACAACTTTTCATTTATGTTCAATTTCAAATTCGTAACATATAAAGGTCGAAAATTGAAGACAATTAGGGATTCCTACTTTTCTATTTAAATAAACCTAATCCTACTTTCCAAAACCTAAGCCTATTCCTTGTCCACCAAGACACCTATGGACATCCACCCTCTCCCATGTTACGACCCGATTCCTGAATCCCTACGAGACACGAAAATCGGACCGACTCGACTGATCCCAAGACCCAGTCGTCCAACAAGAAAGTAACCAAGAAAGCAGTAAAATAAACCACATTCACCATGTCTATAACTAACAGTAACAAAATATAGCAGTAAATAAAAGAACTACTACAGTACACACCACCACAACAGTAGAGAAATAAATAGGCACATAAACATGGTGCTTACAATAAAAGAGTACAGTGGTAACGAGAAAAAAATACTCACTACAAAAGAAACGATACAGTAGGTACTACACAAGTAAGACTACTGGGCTCTACTAGGCCCAGCTCCCTCTGCAGCCGCCAACTCTGGCTGCTCAACACCTGGCCCTGAAAAGGTGACAAAGGTGACACATCAGCGAAACCCTAAGTAGAGTGGCAACCAAAAGCTAAGAAAACAGTAAGGTGGACAGTAGCTGTTAAATTTTAATCTCTTTCTATATTTTTCTATTTACTCATTATTGAATTATTCCTCAGATCTTTCTCTTGATCTCGAATGTTCCTCGTGGGAACGATCTTGATTGCAGTCTTTTCCGAAAAGTAGAAGTAACACGTGGTGCTCTCTTGGCCGGGAGAGTCCCCCGTGGTGGTCCTACCCTCAGTCAACCACCGCAAGGTCACTGATAGATGTAACGGTGACTACGGCATGCGCGATAAACGAACGGGTAGCAACCTCGCACTGGCACGCGGTCATTCGTTTTCGTTAACGGGTGCGCCCCAAAGCACAGCACGGAACCAGTATAGGGCAGAGCCCTATCAGTAACAGGGGTCCAACCCCTCCACAGTAACCCAACAGGGGTCTTGCCCCTTCACAGTCCGCGCACCCTCGCCTGACTACCCTGGTTTGCCCAGTGGGCCTAACAAGTCGGTGTAGGAAGGCTAGCAGAACCGCGGGGCCCGTGGGGTGGCTAGTGCTCTCCCTACACTAGTAGTTATCCTCGGTACTGTGTACGCGAGGGCCAAAAGTCGGTACAAAGTGGCCAGACCTAACCCCGGGTCCTTGGGGTGGCTAGCTCCGCTCTGCACTAAATAGGGGGGACAATCGCTCTCCTTGGTACTCCGTACTCAGAGGCCAGCTCACTTCCCCAATTCTATTCCATTCACCTCTTAGGAGTTCTACTCCTAATTCCCCGTAGGGTTCATGCTCATATTTCTTTAACTAAGCCAATTGAGGTTTCACCATTTCAGCTTTATTCTCATATAGCCCATGTTCTCAACAGTTAATATCCATTCATAAACAAGCGACTATTATCCAATTACAGGCAATTATCATTTTTCTTTCTACTTTTCCAAGACTGCAATTCATATATTCGTGACATTCGTTTCGGTGTTTTCTGTTCCTAGGGTTCATGCCACACCTCAGGATCTATCATTCAATCTAGTTTTCCAGTCCTAGGATTCATGCCATACCCTAGGATCTATCATTCAATCTAGTTTTCCAATCCTAGGGTTCATGCCATACCTTAGAATCAATCAATTATATCACAAGTGCGTAAATGTTGGTAAATATTTAAAGGGTGCCACTCTACCCGCAAAATCGGGAGTACTGGAGGCGTGATCGGCAAGCCCGCGTGCCTCCGTAACCCCCAGAGCCACAACGGAATGAGATCCTAACATAAGGATCAACACAAGGAACTACTCAGAACAGGATACAAATACTGTAAATAGGTAGAGGAACTAATTTTTAGAAGAACAAACTTGAAACGCGGAAAACGGTCTTCGAACGGACCCTGAACAGGTCAAAAACGATAAGTCTACCCAAAATCAGACGTCTAGAACATCTTCCAGATGTCTTAAACGACGGTTTAGGTCATACCTTGTTCCTGCGCGGTCCTTCAGACGTCTAGAATCCCGCTGAACCGTCTGGGCTTATTTTCCAAACGTCCGACTGTCACTCCAGACGTCTGGAGACCCTCTCCGTCGTCTAGTGCTTTGCCCAGACATCCAATCTGTGTGGGAGGGCGTGCCCTTGTGCCTTCCCGAACGAGACCTGCACGCATACGCGACCGTCCTTCAACACGAAGACAAGGTAAAACCCTTCGGCTGAACGTCTGCATGGTCGTACACGCGAAAGAAGAAGGAAGGAAAATATCGTACCTTTCGAACGTCTGGACCTTCCTCCGGACGTCTCCCTCGTCGTCTGGACGTAGGTCTAGACGTCTGATTCTGGGAAATTTTCCCAGAATCAGGACCTCCTCGCCCTCCGCCTACTGTGCACAGCCGTGCCGCGCCACGCTTGCCTGCTACCTGAGTTGTAGCAGCACCTCCCCAGCGCCACGCTCCCGCTGCGCGCCTGCCGACTGGCCCTGGTTGCTCCGGTGAGCTCACACCCTCGCGCTCTAGCCCTTCTCCCTCTCGCTGCAACTCCTCCCCACGCACCCACGGCAGTAGCTGCTGCCCTCGCCCTCTCACTCTCGCGCTAACAGGAAGAAGGAGAAGAAGACAGGGGAGTGATGGTGTGGGAGAGGAGAGGGGGTGTATTTGAAGGTGCCGTGGGGAGAGAGGGTGAAAGAAGGCTGCGCCTGCAGGGAGGAAAGAAAGAGAAGAAAGGAGAGCGGCGGTTCAGTCTGCGCGCGCATGCACGGAGACACGAACTCGTACGCCGAAAAAATTAATTTCCAGACGTTTGGGAAGGCTTCTAGACGTCTGGACCAACTCCCAGACGTCTTAAACGATGTTTGATGCCGGGGTCATAACATCTCATTAGGTCCATATAAACACCACATGACCTCCATTAGTTGCATACAACTCTGCTCCTTGATCCTTCTTCTTTCTTAGGGCATATTCTACCTCCTTAGCCTCTTCTTCCTCATCCTTTCTTGTTTTTCTTCTTCCTACCTCCACCTCCTCCTTCTTCCAAGGTCCTCCACCTTCCAACAACCTCCTTAGGTACCTTGGATTATTATGTAATCCCTTAGCTACTTAGGTTCTCCCTTACCTCAACCTTCTACTTAATTCAACTTCTCCTTCTCCGGGTTCTACTTTGACTTCTACTGTGACTACTTCTTTGACATCCCTCCGGTCTTCTCCAAGCATCTCTCTACTTCTCGGAGGTCGTGGCGACTTCTTCACCATCGTCGCGAGACTTTGTTTTCCTTCAAAATGCATGGCTACCTCTTCTCTCCTTTTCTCTTCCTTCTCGACTACTACTTCTTATTTCTTATAAACTCTTTGATTGGTATTAATATATTTATGTTTATGCTTTCATCTCTCTCTACTCTATTTTCATGCTAGTTAGTTGTTTACATCCTTATTATTTCGAAAACCCCAAAAAAGAGTGGTGTATGTTGAGTTTTCGCAAATTCGCATCTCCTCCTCTAAAATTTTTTAAAAAATACTGTATATTTTGGATTAGTTTAGAAGAAACTCAATTAAGAGCCTCCCTAAGATACGACTGATGGGAGCATCATCATAGGCCCTAATTAGTCACTTTTAGTCAGGTTTGAAGAATAAATACTCCTAGATAACCATCTCAGGGTCATAATTCCACATTATTCTGTTTTAAGAAGAGAAAGGGAAATCATGGTTAATTATGCAATTTTAACTGCATATCCTGAACATAGATTAACCACAGGATTTGTCAGGGGTTAAATAACGGTCAAATGAGCTTAAAAGTCCAAAATGTGGGTCCATTGTTAATTGCTCTGAAACGAGTTTTAAAGTTGTCGCATTGTAGTACAATTGAATCAGTGTGAGAAACAAATAAAATTTATAACTCGAATTCAAAAGAGTATCTGAGGTCGAACACAGAGAGAAAATAGGAATTCAAGTGCTAATCTCGATCAAAATATATATGAGCACAATAATTAAGCCAATAATGATATGCAATTAGCACTAATTGCTCATAATTGATCACCAATATAGAATATGAATATATGAAGAGTTTGTCATGGCAAAAAGAATGAAAATATCAAAAAGTGGTGATTTGAGTCACCTTTTAGATCCACATTTAAGCATGCATCTTAACCATAGTACTTAAATTATTGAATAGTAATATAGATAATGCTCAATCAGACTAGAGCTACAGTGCAAAGGCACTGTTCCTCTTCTCTAATCCTTCTTTCTTCTCAAGCTCTTCTTTCCTTCTTCAACATGCACAGGCTCTCTTCTCTTCCTTCTCAAGCCTTCTCGTCTTTTCGCACACAAGGGCTATAGACCCTTCAGATTGGCTAAGTGTCATAGGGAAACTTCTTCAGAGAGCAAAATCCCCTCTTTCCCTACTCTCTCTTTCTTTCTCTTTCTAGGTAAACCTCTTTCATGCCCCCCCAGGGCCATGCACATCGGGTTATCGGGTAATCGAAGGATCCGTCCACCCAGATCCAGGGCTACGGGCGTGGGTCGTAGTTGAGGAATGAAGGGCTAGGTTAAGCAGGTAGGGTGCTGGGGACCCGACCCCCTTGTACTAGACAAAAGATCATGTGACAAAATCAATTTATACGCAGTTGATCCCTCTTTACTTTCCGATGTGGGACTATCCCACCGAAGTTTCAGTGCGAGCGTCTGCAGGTGGAACTCCTTCGATTGCAGCTGAGGTTGAGGGTATCTCCCCCAATTGGAGACCTGGGCACGTGCCTTGAGCAGAGCCACAACACCTGGAGTTGTTGGCGATGAAGAACGCAGCTAGAACACGTTGAACATTGCTGGAGAGGACGTCACGGCGGCAAAGGTCCGGTCACACCCTGAAACATGGAATAAAGCCTTACGGCCACATTAAAATATCTCAAGAGGGTCGCCAGAGCACGTGGAAGGTGATAGCGGTGTCCGTGCAACGTTTCGTGCAGGGAGGAGGTCGGATGAAGGTAGAAACGGTCGCTTGAAGGTGGGTTGCTCGGTGGGCGTTTTGGGTGGGCGGGAAAGAAAATGGAGAGAAGGGTTTTGATGGGTGGAGTATGGCGGAGTTGGAGGTGGAGCGGACGTGTTTTGTGGCCTGTAGTGGTGGCGCGGGCTCATCGGAGCTCAGCCGGTCGTGGAGAAGACGGTGAGGGAGACAGGTGGTCGTGGGTCAAATTGAGAACTTAAGGGGAGGAATAGAAAGGAGAGAGAAGGAAGGGAGCTTTAGGACCTAGAATTGCAGACGAAGGAGGTAGGGCGACGTCGGCTGTGGTTGGCCGATGCCGTGGATGGAGGATTCTCCGACAAGGGAGACGGTGAGGAAGAAGGGGCTAGGGCACCTTTGAGTTGACCATCGAGAGGCGGACGATGGAGGGGAGGAACGTAGCACTCCCAATTTGGTCGTTGGGAGGCCGTAAGACGATAGAGGAGGAGACTCACCGGAGCTAGGGCGGAGATGGCTGGGGAAGGAGTTTGAAGAAGGTTTTTCGACCAAAACCTAGTTGAGAAGATGCGCAAGGCCACGGAGGTCCTTTTATAGGGCTCTAGATGTAGTTTCAAGCTTGGAAACAAGCTTAGAAACTCCGAACTACTCACCGGAGTAGGATACCTTTTCAATCAAATCGTTCACTCGAGGATTCTAGAGAGATTTAGGACCCCTGGATGGTCTCATTTGGAAGGTAATTACTTAACGATTTTCCCTTTTAATTTTGGGAGAGATTCGTCAAGAAATCACGGAGATCTTTCCAAATTAAGGTTGCCGGAGATTTAGGATTAGGATTTGATGGAGGTAGGGACCTATTTGTAGAAGGATACGATAAATTTGAAGACCTGTTTGTAAAGGATTCAAAAGTTAGGGGCATGTGTGTGAGATAAAAGAGTTAGACATGATCAAATTGCAAACTAAGTTAAGATGATCTCAGATTGAGCCCAAATTTTGGTACGAACATAATTTTGGCCTAGGAAATCCAATGGTGAAGTTTGATTTTTCTTTTGACCTAGTTTGACTGGGTAATTTGTACAATTACCCAAATTAGGGCAAATGTCTGTCTGAGACTCTATTTTTGGTTAAGACGGGTTCTGATGGTCAAATTGAAGGCACTAAACCCTAGACAATATTTTTATATGACTTTTAGGGGATTTAGGTGAATTTTATATTGACCAGAACCTCAGGTAATTAAGCGGATTTGTTTTTAGGGTTTCAGATGCTATTAATTCCTGTAATGTATGAAAATCCAGTTCTGTCTGTTCTAACCCACTTGTTAGACTCTTAAGATAATTTTACCTTTAATTAACCCCTAATAAAAACCCCATTATTGTACTGCAATTGAGATATGCTGTTAAAACTGTAGTTTTACCGCTGTTTTACTGTATTTCCCTCAGAATGGATTTGTAGTGAATTACGTCTCTCTGACGGTTATGGAGGAGTATTTAGTGATGGAATATGATTAAATAAAGCTAGATATGGATGATGATGATGTTATCGTCATCCATACAGACAGAAACAGGGTTTCATGTGTTTCGAGAACCGCAACAGCACATAAAACCCTAATTTCAGACCTACTTAAATTAAAGAGGTTTCGATAAGAATAAAATTAATATAAACCCCTTAAGATTCATAGAAAAATATTCTGATGGATTTGGTACCCTTGATTTGACTATCTGAACCTATTTTGACCTAAAATAGAGTCTCAGACGAAATTTTTCCTTAATTTGGGCTTCTATGCAAATTGGCTAAGCAAACGTGGTTAAAACTAAAATCCAAGTTTACCATTAGATTCATTGGGTCCAAATTAGGTTCGTACCAAACTTTTGGCCCAATTAGAGTCCATCTTAACTTAGTTTGCATTTCAGTCAACTAAACTTTTTTTCTCTCAATCAGACCCCTAAGTTTCAAAATTCCTTAAGTTCAGGTCCCCAACTTCTCATCTTTCTTTCAAAAAGGCCTCTACCGCCATTGTTGGTGTGAAAGCTCTTCAGGACAAAATTTGAGAGAAGAAATCTCTCTTAAATCAAGACCAAATCCCTCTAAATTTGGAAGGATTGATCTTGAGAGATTCCTCTCTATCACTTAAACCAAATTTAGGACAGTGATTTGCATCGTAAAGATCATGCGAACCCTTGAAATTTTTGGGATTTTCTTCCTTGAAACTTTGAGCTCTTCGAGCTTCATCCCAAGCTTAGAGCCTCTCCTGAGGCCTTTACAAGGAGGCCCCACACAAGACCTTGCTCCTTAGCCTAGTTTGGATCGAGAAATTCCCTCTTCTCTCTTCTCCGGTCAACTACAACTTCGGCTTTAGCGAGCTCCTCCGCCCCTCTTGTTGAGCCGATCAACGATCAAATTGATTAGCTCTACTTCTTCAGCTCTTTGTCGCGACCGAGTACAGCCAAAGATCGATTGTCTTTGTTTCTCCCTGCTCCGTCGTCCGCTCACCATCAATTCCTCCTTCTCCGACGTCGATCCATCATAATTGGCCGCCTTCGTCCACTCTCTCCCTCTCTAAGTCTCCCTTTCTCTTCCTCTCTCCTTCCCGACCTCCTATAACCCCTTAGACTCTAGGTTCACGCACCGTTTCAACCGCGACCACTCCATCTTCCCCACGTCCGGTAGGAGTTTGGTGAGCTCGCGTCAATGCGATAATTCTCCAAATCACACACCACCACCACCACAACATTCCTCGCACTCTCACGAACAAAATCCCTAAACTTATTTAGGCTTTTGATCACTCCAAACCATCATTGATGGGAACACCATCATGAGCAATAACTAGCTCAGTTTGACCTGATTAAGTCAATAAAAGCTCCTACATATCCATCATAAGGTCCTAAGGGCACAATACACTATTTTGAGGTGAAAACGAGAATACATGGTTATTTCTTCAAATTTAGAATAACCACGAGTTTTCTTAGGGGTTTATTAAAGGTTAAATAAGCTGTAAAGTCCAATAAGAGGGTT
This sequence comes from Thalassia testudinum, assembly GCA_037157565.1. Lineage (NCBI taxonomy): Eukaryota > Viridiplantae > Streptophyta > Magnoliopsida > Alismatales > Hydrocharitaceae > Thalassia > Thalassia testudinum. The sequence continues at coordinate 21,124,511 of JAZHRO010000002.1, read as the reverse complement.
CATCCAGAACGGAACGGGTTTATGCATTTCGAGAGTCGAAACAGCACCCGAAACCCTAATTTCAAACCTGTTTGATTTACTGAGGTTCTAGTCAGGATAAAATTCACCTAAATCCTTTAAAATTCATTGAAAATTATTCTGTCAGGTTTGGCATCCATGAATTGACCATCAGAACCTATTTTGACAAAAACCAGAATCTTAAACGGGTAGTTACCCTAGTTTGAGATTTAACGCAATTTCCTCAGTCAAACATAGTCAAAACAAAAATCCGACTTCACCATCAAATTCCTTGGGTCCAAATTAGGTTTGTACCAAAATTTGGTCCTAATCAGAGATTATCTTGACCTAGTTTGCCTTTTAGTCATGTCTGACTCTTTTTCTTACACAGATGTACCTAACTTTATTGTCGTCTTTGCAAATAGGTCCCTGACGCCATTGAAGGAAGCTTCAGGCTCCACTGTAGAAATTTGAGGGAGGATTTCTCGCTTGACTCTCAACCAATCTCTCCCAAAATAGATACTAAGATCCCTGATGAAATTACCTTCAACTTGAACTGCATCTTAGGCTCTATTTCTTGCCCAAATTGTCATGCGAAGTAATTAAAGAATTGGGTTTCCCTATCCGGCGAGCTTTCCAAGCTAGGAAGCTTGGTTTCCAAGCTCCAACCGACCCCTTGAGCCCCATAAAGGGTCCTACAATTCCCGCCGACCCTCCTTCGCTCGTTTTTAGCCTAGAATCCCTCTACTTCCTCCCTCCTCTCCGTCCGAAAGGCTCCACAACGTCCGATGATCTTCTTCGACCACCTTTGTCGTTCGCTCGCAATACGGCGGGGAATTCACCTTCCTCTCCTTCCACGTCACACCGTACCATCCAACACCTCTCCCTCAGTCCTCCTCGTCGTCTCACCCTCATCGGAGCATCTTCATCTCCGACGCCGGCCACACCAGACCCGACACTGCCTCTACCTCTATTCATCCATAGCATAGCCTAATCGACGCACTATCCTTTACTCATCAACATCGTAATACTACTCTGTATCGACTGCTCCTACACTGTCCACATCATCATCTTCCACCTCATCGACGAATCTCCGGCAAGCCTTAGCGCCTTCCATAAACGCCCATCTGTGCCACTTCCATGCTCCTCACCTTCGCCGTGTCCTCATGACCAAAACCCCTCAAGTAATTGAGGGGATTGGCCTCTCACGCACTCCACCCAACACACACGCCTCTGAACCACCTTCTCGAGGTCATCAGGACTCCACACCCACTCGCAAGCAACGCCACCACCACCGTTACATTTGTCGACGTCCGGCGATCCTCCTGAGCATTTCTGACAGGGCCGAGAGGCTATTTTGTTCGTTCAAGTACACAGGTACAGCTGCCATTGGCGGAACTCCTTCAAAGAGCTCGACGAAGGTGTTCTTACGCCACAATGTCCAGGTGAACTTCCCAGGTGGTGAGGAACTGATCCAGGATCGAGTGCGGACCCTCAATTTGGAGCTTCAGGTGATCCTTCGCCACCAATTGACAAGAGTAGCTGCCGTTGCCGTGCGTGGACGAAGAAAGGACTTAATAGTCCCACATTGGATATAGAGAAACAGCCACAGCAGTATAATACGCAAAGCTCTCCCCGACCCCTAGCCCAAGACACGAGGGTCGGGTCCCCATTACCCGCTCACACTGACCCACCTACTCTCTCACACCTCGGCTGCGACTCACGTGCCTGCAGCCTTGGTCCCGAGTACGCGGATCCCCGGATACTCGATTACCCCATACTGTTTACAGAGATGCTGAGAAAGAGAAGAGGAGGAAACCAAGAGAGAGAGAGAGAGTGCGGGGTTGAGGGGGGTTTTGCTTCAGAGAGATTCTGACACTTAGTCAAATTTGAAGCTTTCCTCCCTTGTGTGTGAAGAAGAAAGGAAGAGGAAAAGAAAGGCTAAGGCACAAAAGAAGAAGAAGAAGAAGAAGGAAGCCAAGGCAAAAAAGAGGAAGAGGACAAAGAAGCATAATGCTTGCACACTGTAGCGAAGGGGCGATTAAGATGTTTCATTTGGTTGACTACCGTCTTAGAATTGAAAGGAATGCACTGTGCACTCATCATACGTGGAAATTGTGTGGTTGATACTGTAGCATTATTTGAGTATATTGTTAATAGGGTAAATTAGTGATTTAAATCACCATTCTGCCCTAATTTTTTTGCTACATTGACTCTAACTCTTTCATTTATATCATTTGTGCTTAAAGTTTCTATTACATTGTTATATTGTGCTTAGAATTGCAATCTTGAGTACTAAATTGCCTATTGCTCCCTGCATTCGACCTTGGATTCTTTTCGAGCTATAAATTGTATTTATTTTTTACGATTTATCGGATATACTATAGCACATTAATTTTAAACACCGATTCATAGAGATAAACATTTTGGCGTCGTTGCCAGGGAGCAACACGCAATTTGATCTCTCGATTGCGATTTCTGATTTGATACTAATTTGCTCTATCTATTTTGTTGTGATCTGTGCAGGGGGTGATCGGGCATTTTTCGCTTTTCAGAGATGATATGGATCAGATAAAATAATGCGTCGTAGTGAAATCGCGTGGTGGAGAAATCCCGAACAAAATTAATTATCAATAAAGCTAACCACAAAAAGTTAGGTCGTATCCACAGGGAGGAATGACTGCAATAAATTCATGAGTGTAAAGGCATCATGTTTGCGGAGGCATTCACGAAATCAATTTACTGAATATGCTGCTCTGAATGTCACTTACAATTTCTAGAGAAGCTCATGGTTATTTATGTAAATTTCATGTCAGAAATCAAGCTTTCAAAAATATGTAGATGATGCATGTGTAGAGGCATGTCATGTAATTTTGAATTGCATGCAACTCTGATCCCAATTTCAATGAGAAATGATGTACATAACAGGAATCAATCAAATACGTAAAAAGATAAGTGCATTGTCATGATGTTACCATAATAATTTAATCAAAAATAAAAAAATGGTATAGTTGCTAGTGGCATTGGTGGTAATTTTTAATTGGAACTTTCCCTGTAGCAAAACAGGGGATACTTCCACCTTGCTCGCACGAGAAGAAGAAGCGTCGGCTGCAGGCGCAAAGCTCTGAGGAGGTCGAGGAAGGCGAGGCCATTCGATGATGGTCATGACGACAAGATCGGTGGCCGGAGATCTTGTCGGCGACGAGGAAGGGCGGCGGCGGTGGCTGCTACTTGTTGGCACGTGGGTTGTCGACGGTGGCAGTCGTGGACGTGGGTGGCCTCGTGAGGGTGAGGAGAGTTCAATGGTGTCGATGGAGTGGAGATTGGTGGCCTGTGGATGTGGCTGTGTGAAGGTGGTTGGACGCTTGCTTGGGGCTCCTCTCTGTTGGCTGAGAAGAAGAAGAAGACCCAACTGTGGCACGTGAGCGTGCACGCACGTGAAGGAGTGCGTGTAAGGGTTGTGCACGCGCAGACGCGTGGAAGGATGTGCTGGCACTGCGCGTGGAGATTGGTGGAGTGTGGACGGAGTTGGAAGGCGGCTACACTGTTTGGGTTCTTTTCGTGTAGTTGCAGGTGGTGGTGGTGGAGATGCGAGGTTGAAGGAGATGGGTTTGCTCTACAGGTGTAGAAGAGGAAGAAGATGGTTGGGGAATGGTTTGGGGACCGCACCCTGTCACAGTGTGATGGGTGACCATGGAGCTGGTTCAAGCCACCGTGCACGGTGGATCCACGGTGCAAACGATGCTACACGATGTAGGTGAGAGGAAGAAGATGGAGAGCCTCGGCCCTCTTTTAAACACCTCGCATGTTTGCTGTTTGTTTGTTTTTCCCCCCCTTCGCCACGCATCTCAACCCGCAACCCGACAATGCGTTGCGGCCGTTGCGCTGGCTTCTACAGGAGAAAAGAAGAAAAGAAAGAGAAAAAAAGAATAAATGGTTATTTACAAAGGTACTCCACAGTAATTTAGGTAATGCATGCATGTCACCATAATGCACATTACCTTCTAAAACTTGTGAATGCAATGTATAAAATATACATGCAATCATTTTTATAAACTAATCTATTTATAAATTTAAGTATGCTATTTACATGTAGACATTATTTTAATAACTAGGTATTTATGCATACGATTACCCCAAAAATGTGGTCTCATTAGGGGGAATCCAATCAAGGAGCGTCAGCACTCATCAAACACTCCAGGGGCAGGTAAACTCCATTCACTTTTTCCTGACCCCCTGATTCTGAAAAGCTAAAAGAAGAAAAAAAATCAATTAGGGCTAACTTGCATTCCATTCTTATGCTAACTATCACAAGTTGCTTGATTTGTTTTGATTTGACTCTTTGTGTAGACAAACCCTAACCCTAATTCTTACACCTACTTAGGATTTAAGATATCTGGGACTATTACCTTCTTGCTTAAGCCCTAGGTATCACATTTGGAATCAATTAATTGGACCAATCAGAGCCAATTAGGGTTCATTTTAAGTGTTTCAGAGACACACATGCTTAAAAAAAGAATCAACCTCTCCAAATAGTGTGTGCTTAAGCCTTGATTGAATCTACCTAATCAAGCAAACCCTAAAATCAGGCTCTAAACCTCACTTGAATCCTAAAAGCGAGACCTAATAAGCTCAAAGGACAAACTGGTGAAGTTGACCCACCTTGGGGGGTCAACCAATCTTCAAATTAGGTCACCTTGCATAAAGATATCATAAAAGTTCAAGTGAAATCATAAGCACCCTTGCTCCTAACTTAAAATTGGTATACTTAAGAGGTCAAGTTACCATTCTAGGCTACCTGGATCAACGGTGGTAAGGAAGGTCGGGTGGGGGAAATCCTGTAACCCGTGGGGACGCTCTACCGTGTAGGGGTCTCTGCGGGACTCTCCCTTCCTAGCTGTCTAGGAAATTTTCAAGTGGACGACTTTCTGATCTAGGGGTATCATCCGCCCCGAACCTCTATAGCCATCCAAAAATCTTTGGGTGTCTTGATTGGGACCATCGCACCTTTTATTTCTCGTCTACTCCATCGGTGCATGTTTGGGAGGAGGTCCTTAAGACCACCCTTGAGGCCTCCATTTGTTTTTACTCTCGTCGAGGCAAAGCCTCGACCTCCGTGTTTGTGCAACAACCCGACCATATCGACATATCTTCTGATTCAGAACCTACTTCCCCCTTATTAGCCATGGATCACCAAGAAGATCAACTTGACTTTGAGCAACAATTCTACGCCCTCTGAGATCAGCTCCATGAGTAACTCAACCCACCACCACGTCCTCGAATTCGAGATCACTATAATCTCGCGGCGGTGGAGATTGAACCTCGAATTCACATCCAAGCGGGAGGACCCGAGGTGGAGCTCAAGCCTAGTATGCTTCACATGACCCCGAAATTTCATGGCTTGAACTCCAAGGACCCTTTCCAACACATCAAGAATCTGAAACATCTGGCCACACTTTCGGGGTAGATATGCACAATCGTGATGGACTGCTCTTAAAGATCTTCTCCTTCTCCCTGGTAGACAAGGCTGCCTATTGGTTTCAAATGTATCCACATGCGATCAACACATGGGATGAACTTCAAGCTGCCTTCTTACAAAAATTCTATCCCATAGGTCGCACAAATGCCATGCGGCATCAAATCACGCACTTCTCCCAAGGAGTGGGAGAATATCTACACGAGGCATGGGATCGCTTTCTGGATCTCATCTGTAAGTGCCCCTATTATGGAGTTCCGGAGTAGGAACAAGTCCAATCCTTCTACCACAGGCTCCGTGATGATATCAAGCTATTTGTCAATGCAACCAGTGGTGGTAGCATCATGGGTTAGCATGAAGACACAATTTGGAGGATTCTCGAAAACATGTGCGAGAACTCCTTGAACAATGAGTCGCTGGGTGTGTACGACTGGATGTCCAGCCGTGCATTGATAAACAATCGGGGGGTACACGAATCCTGAGGCCTTTCCACATCCGTTGACTTGGAGTTGGTAGTCAGTCAATTGGATAAGGTGACCATCATCGAAAAGAAAGTGGACGACATCACTCGTTATATACACATAACCACCTCTACACCTTAAAGCACATACGCGCACCTGCCCACAAGAAGGGAGGCTGCGCACAACATCTACCACTCCCCGGGGATGGATGCATATTCACCCCCGTCTGATTGTGGCTTCGGAGGCAACTCCGGGCTAGCCCACCACAGTTGAGGGAGTTTTGAACCCCCGTAGCCTGATTATCTCAGAGCTCCTCAGACCTGCAAGGTTCTCCACGCCATCCGGAACAATCCCTTCTCTAATACCTACAACCCTGGATGGCATAATCATCCAAACTTTGCGTGGTTGGGAAATAACCCGAATCCGAGACCTTAATTTCAACCCTGACCACAAAAACCACGCCCATTCCAGCCTGCACAACCAAGGCCCACCCACAATTTCCAGTCTGGCCCTCCTAAAGAGGACCAGACGTCCTTGATTCTCCAGACCTTGGTTGATATGCAAAAGCAGCACAAAGAAGAGATCTCTGAGCTGCGCAATCAATTGGCCCAACTGGCAGGTGCTCGCCAGCCGGGTGTACTCCCTTCTCAACCTCTTCCAAATTCGAATAACGTGCCGAACCAAAGGTGCGTTATGAACCCAAATCACGGCCAAGCCCACTTTATTTATCAGGCCCCTTCTGCTCCATCCCCTGATGGGACGGGTGCTTCAACATCATATTCTGGGTTTTGACGTGCCGTAGTGCGTGTGTGTTAAGAGGTGTCGTTATAGTCGCACTTGATACGTCGGTTTTAAAAGAAGTAAACGGAGGTGAGTCCGAATGTCGGTCTCAGGGAGGCGTGGAAATCGGATTTTATTTATCACTTGTTGTCACAAAAAAGGCGGAGTTTTGCTTGCGAAAGAGACGATTTTGAAAAGCGAGAGCGAGAGATAGAGAGAGAGAGTTTAGGGTTAGAAAGCTCTTGGTTTGGATGATGCACTTTGAACAGAAATTAAAATGGTGATTGAACGGAAAATAATTTCATTAAACATGCATTCATAGTTCATAGCTTACAACATTAAATACATGCTTTAAGAAAAGTAAATGAAAGCTTAAAAGAGAGAGAGAGAGAGATGGAGAGAGAGTGGAGAGCGACGAGGTCGCCACGGCGGTGGAGGAGGCTCCGTCGGCGGCTCTTCATCTCCGGCGATTACAAGAGTGCCTAAAGCTAGCTAAGAGAGGAGTGAAGTAGTTGCAAGTGGGAGAGTATGCCTTGAATGGTGGTAGAAGGGGGTTTGAATAGAGTTAAGGGCTTCCTAAAAGAAGAATGGGCTTTAGCAACATCCAGAGCGTCGCTAAAATCGCTTCTATAAAAGTCGGTGAAGCCCTCCTGCCGCCGGTCAGCCGCCCGCCCCGGTCTTCTTCGCGCGATCCATGGCCGCTGAACGAGAGCCGCGCGATCGAAGATCGGACGGCTAAGAGCCTTCTGCGCCTGCGCTCAGATCGCTCCTCGGGCGCGTGTGCGCGCGCGTTTCCGCCCGGCGTGCCCGCGCGTGTGGGCGCCTAGGAGCTGTCGTCGCGCCGCATGGCGAGATCATGGCCGCCCGCAGCTAATCGGGCGGCCTAATTTGTCCGCGCTCGTCGCTCGCCTTCAATTTCTGCTCCGGGCAGCTCGAACGCGCGTCGCTGTGATGCGGGCGTGCGCGCTAACCGTTGCGCCACGCCCGGCTTTGTCGCGGCGAGCGCGGGCGAGCGCGCGGATCTCGACCGTTCGATCGAAGATCAACGGTTGAGATTCTTCTTTGGCCGGCTTGAGGGTGTGCGAGCGGTGGGGGCGGGGCGACGTGGCGCTCTCTAGGCCGTTGATCTCCAGATCAACGGTCAGAATTTATTGGGCCCATTGTGGGAGCTTCGGATGTCGGATTTGGCCGATCTTGAGTCCTTTGGACTCCGTTCGTTGTTCTGAATCCATCCGTGAGGTCTGATTGCTCATCTGAGGCCTGTTTTGACAAATGCTTTACACAAATGACCATTAATACATTTTATAAGCAATCTTGGTATTTGATGCATGCAATGCTCCTGTTCTACTTTTTGTTGTGCCTTTTATTCTAAGGATGAGCCATATTCAACCTAATTACTACCCCCTTGTGTGGTGTTATCATACCCCCATGCTTACTCCTTGCTAGTCCCTAGCAAGGTTTATTCTAGCCTTTATTTCCTTGGGGAATTCAAGAAGTAGTAGCTTAGGCACTTCGTTACTTGTCAATAAGAGGAAATATACGAAGATCTTAATCTACAAAGATTAAGCAGCGCCTAGGTGTCTGCCAAAATACGAATCGCCCGAATCCTCGCTTTGTATATATAACTATAAATATGTATACGTATATATATATGTTTTTTTTTTTAGAATTTTCGGAATTCAGTGTGGGTTGGTAACTTTTTACGGCTACCCAACCCACCCAAAACTCGGTCAAAACCCTAAGTGCTAAGCATCTTGGTGTGAATTGTTGTGATAGACTCACTTAACGGTAATTGAGACAGACTTCGAGTTTCTACGCCTCTAGGTGACCGGAAAAGAAAATAAATTTTTGCCTGAAGGTGTACTTGTTCGATTGGTAGCTTTCTCCCTAAGTTCATTTTACTTGGGGTCAACACAAGGATTTTCCAGTGTATATCTCCCCGGCTTGTACTACTTCCCCGCTTCTTCCTTAGGTGTTTTGGTCTTTTTTGTGCAATTATTGAGCTGGGCTCTGGACAACCGACCAATGGGATGTTACCCATGATCACTTGCCAGCCATACTTGTGCGGTGAAGTGTGGTTTATTTTCTTTTCTTCTTCTCCCTTTTTTTTTTTCGTAGGTGGCTTCCCTGATCTCAAATGTACCTAGAGGCAGCGAAAAAGAAATGGCCTGTGGTTGGGTTCTGGACAACCTACCAATGGGTTGTTACCCACGACAACTTGCCAGCCATACCACCCTAGAGAGTTCATTAGCTACCCAATTTCTGTCAAAATCTCCGAGAAGTGAGTCTGTGCAGAAATGTGTGGAGATGCTTAGACTCAAAGTTCTCCTGAGTTAGAGGGTGAGTTGATAAGTCGTATACTTATTACTTTATTTAGTAGGTGGATTAGAATAGCTTAAAGTTGCAAGGATTCGCCGCCAAATCCATATTTTAACAGACACCAGGGTTGATTAAGCCTGAAGGCCTGAAAGGTCTAAGTGTTTAAGTTCTTTTTGTATTATTTCCCACTATTGACAAGTTTCTAATGCCTAAGTTTTCTTCCTAAATTCAATTTTTTTTTTCCATTTTTTTTAAATTAATTAATTAATTCATTCAGACTAATTAATTAAGCTCAGGATTATGCAATTTACCATCCCCGCCATGCTTAAGTTGGACAATGTCCTCATTGGTAGATTCATGGGTGCAGAAAGGTTCAAAAAGATAGTACCTGAGTGACGTAAACTACCAGATCAGTTTGAATCCGCTCGGTTGCCTCCCAGGAAGAGCTGAGTTTAACGCCTCCAGCTGGGCGGTGCTTGGTGTCAGCCCTCAACGAGGGTGACACTTTCCTTGGGGGTACCTAGGCCAGGAAATGCTTCAATCTTTGACCATTGACTGTAAAGGTGTGCCCGGTGTTAAGATCCGCGATTTCAATAGCCCCATTAGAATAGGGCTTGACCACCCGAAATGGTCTTGTCCATTTGGACCTAGGTTTCCCTGGGAAGAGTTTCAGGCGTGCATCAAATAGCCAGACTTGTTGGTTCGGCTCAAAGGTTTTTTCTACGAATGAGTCGATCGTGGATGGCTTTCATTTTCTCCTTATATAGCCGACTATTGTCAAAGGCGTCCCGACGAATTTCTTCAAGCTCAGATAATTGTAGCGTCCTTTGCGCACCAGCTAACTGGGGATCCATGTTACATTGCTTGACAGCCCAGTAAGCCCGGTGTTCCAATTCGACAGGGAGATGGCAAGCTTTGCCAAAGAACAAGCGATAAGGTGACATGCCTATCGGGGTCTTAAAAGCAGTCCTGTATGCCCACAGGGCATCATCAAGTCGTGTGGACCAATCTTTCCTGTCAGGTCTCACAGTCTTCTGTAAAATGTTCTTGATTTGTCTGTTTGAGACCTCAGTCTGCCCATTTGTTTGTGGATGATACGGGGTGGCAATGCGGTGGTTTACCCCGTATTTTCTAAGTAGGGCACGGAATTGGGAATAGATAAAATGGCTTCCACCATCATGATCATGGCCTTGGGTATTCCAAACCGGGAAAAGATGTTCTTCTTCACAAAGTCCATGACCGTCTTGTGATTGCATCGTCGAGTGGCGACGGCTTCAATCCATTTGGAACACATAGTCTACCGAGACCAGGATGTACTCGAAGCCATTGGATGGTGGAAAGGGGCCCATAAAATCGATACCCCAAACGTCGAAGATTTCGACAATCAAAATGGGCTGAAGGGGCATCATATCTTTCTTGGTCATGGTCCCCAGTGTTTGGCATCGTGAGCAAGTCTTGGCAAAGATGTGTGCATCCTTAAATAGGGACGGCCAATAAAATCCAGACTGCAAAACTTTTGCAGCTGTTTTCTTGCCAGAGAAATGGCCGCACACGCTTGGTCATGACAAAAGGAAAGCACGCTCTGAACTTCGTCTTCGGGGATGCACCTACTGATGATTTGATCAGCGCAGAGGCGAAACAGCATGGGATCATCCCAGAAATAGTGCTTGGCCTCAGGCAAGAACCTGTCCCGTTGCTGTCTGGACCAGCTGTGCGGGGTTTGTCCTATAACCAGGTAATTGACATAGTCAGCATACCATGGCATTTTCTTGTCTTGCACGGCTAGGATGTGTCCGTCAGGGAAGGTATCAGATAGAGGTAGGGAGGGTCCAATGTGGTCTGGATGAAGTCTTGACAGGTGGTCAGCCACCACATTTTTCGATCCAGCCTTATCTCGGATTTCCAGGTCAAATTCCTGCAAAAGCAGGATCCATCTGATGAGCCTGGATTTTGCGTCCTTTTTGTCCAACAGGTGCCGGATGGCTGAATGGTCGGTGTAGATAGTCACGTGGGATCCCAGCAAGTATGATCGGAATTTTTCCAGTCCAAAGACTACAGCGAGCAACTCTTTCTCTGTGACCGTATAATTACGTTGGGCCTCGTCCAACGTTTTGCTCGCGTAGTAGATCACCACAGGCTTCTTGTTTTGCCTTTGTCCCAGGATAGCGCCTATGGAAAAATCTGATGCATCACACATAATCTCAAAGTCCTGGGACCAGTCTGGGGGTTGAAGTACAAGTGCGGAGGAGACTAAATCCCGGAGGGTGTGATAAGCCTGGATTCAATCAGGAGACATGTGGAATGTGGCGTCGTTGGCTAGAAGATCGGTCAATGGTTTGGAGAGCTTGGAAAAGTCTTTGATGAACCTTCGGTAGAAGCCAACATGTCCTAGGAAAGAGCGAATCTGCCGGACTGAACTAGGTGGAGGAAGTTTGGAAATTAAATCAACCTTAGCTCGATTACCTCGATGCCCCTATGCGAAACGATGTGTCCGAGGACAATTCCTTCTTGAACCATAAAATGGCTCTTTTCCCAACTTAACACCAAGTTAACCTCGATACATCGTTTCAGGATTTTCTCCAAGTTGCTCAAACAATGGACGAATGAATTCCCAAATACAGAGAAATCATCCATAAAGGCCTCTAAGTATTCACCCACCATTTCTGAAAAAATGGCTAGCATGCAACGCTGGAAGGTTGCAGGTGCGTTGCATAACCCGAACGGCATTCATCAGAATGCAAACATGCCAAACTGGCAAGTGAATGTGGTCTTTTCCTGATCTTCCAGAGCAATTACGACTTGGTTATATTCTGAATATCCATCCAGGAAGCAAAAATACTTCTGCCCTACCAATCTTTCAACGATTTGGTCAATGAATGGCAAGGGGAAGTGGTCCTTCTTAGTGGCTTCATTAAGCTTCCTGTAATCAATACACACCTGCCATGCGGTGGTGGTGCGGGTGGGGATGGATTCGCCATGATCATTAGTGACAACAGTGAGCCCAGCCTTCTTTAGAACCACTTGAGTGGGGCTCACCCAGGGGCTATCAGAGATAGGGTAAATGATGTCGGCGTCAAGCCATTTGATAATTTCTTTTTTAACGTCCTCCCGCATGTTAGGGTTTAATCGTCTCTGCATCTGGCAGGAAGGTAGGGTCCCATCTTCCAGGTAAATCTTGTGGGTGCAATAGGTGGGGCTAATTCCTCTTAATCCGAAATGGTCCAACCAATGGCAGCCCGATGTTCTGAAAGGGTCGCAGTCAACCTGAGTTCCTGATCCTTGGTTAGATGAGAATTAATAATCACCGGGAAGGTCTGGTCAGGTCCCAAGAAGACGTATTTGAGATTTTCGGGCAATAGTTTAAGTTTAGGTGTGGGTGGGACCATAGTTGATGGGAAGGGAAAGGGCGGTAGTTGATCAACATCGATTTCTTCAAATGGTGTCATGTGATGATACTCAACCTTACAGAGGTCCACGGGTAATGATGGTGACGGGTCAAAACTACGGGTTTGGTGGTCTGAGACAAAACTGAGGGTGAGGCATTCCTCGATTAAGTTTCCACGGGATCATGTTCCTCAATGTAATCACAATCAAAAGACTTTGTCGCCGGAAGATATCCAATTGCATTTTCCTGTCCCCAAAGGCGATTTCCATACATCCCGTGTCGCAATCAATGTTTGCTTTAGCCGTAGCTAAGAAAGGTCTGCCTAAAATTATGGGTGCATTCTGTAATTTTTCAGGGACTTCCATGTCGAGCACCAAAAAGTCGATCGGGAAATAGAAGTCCTTGACCCGTACAATTACGTCCTCGACAACCCCCTTCGGGGTTTTCACTGATCTATCTGCCAGCTGGATGGTGACAGGGGTTGGTGCCAGCTCCCCAAAACCAAATTGGTGGTACAGGGTTGTTGGAATTAGATTGATAGAAGCACCTAGGTCCAGGAGCGCTCTATTAAATGTCATGTCCCCGATATTGCAGGAAATCAGGGGCACTCCTGGGTCAGTTCGTTTGAGTGGAAGGTTGCTTGATATCACGGAACTCGCTTGCTCGGAGAGTACAACCTTCTTAGGTGCTTGAGGTCTCGGCTTACGCTTGGGTGTACAGGCATCCTTTAAGAACTTGGCGTAAGCGGGGATGTGTTTGACGGCTTCTAGGAGCGGAATATTAATTTGTACTTGCTTAAAAATCCCCAACAGCTCCTCAGTTTCCACAGTATTCTTCTTTTTCTTGATTGTTTCCAAGGCCTCAGGATAGGGTGTCTGAATGTGGACTGGTTCCATGTCTGGGTCCATGGTTGGTGCCTCTTTTGAGTCTGGTATTTCAACAGGTAAAGTCTCAGGGATAGTTGGCCATTTGGGATCCTGGGTTTTGGTGCTGCTTCTCAAGGTCACAGCATTCGCAGAGGCATTGGGGCCATGGGGTGATCCTTGAGAAGACGAGGATGAAGAAGCACCAAACCCAGGAGGTGTTTGTGGGGCTGGCTGGACCATGTGAGCCTGCCCGGGGTTGCCTTGGAACCCTTGCGAATTGGGGCCTCTGTTAATTATGTTTCGCGGGTTCGGTTGTGGTTGGGAAGGTAGGGATCCTTGTTGTTTACAGTCCAAGAGTTGGCTTAACTGTCCCTTTACCAAGGCCATTTCCTCCTAATGTTTCTGGTTCATGTCAGCCATCATCTTTATTAAGGTATCCATTTGGTTTTGTGGGGGAGGGGCCGCCCTATTCTGGTTATATTGGGGTCTAACTGGTGGTCCTTGTTGATAGGGGGCAAGTGTGGCTGCTGGTTTGGCCTGGGCTGGTTTTGGAATTGCGGTGGTTTCTGGTTTGTCCAACCAAAGTTGGGGTGGTTACGCCAGCCGGTGTTGTAAGTGTTGGAGAAGGGGTCAGGTTTTGCATATCCTTGGACGGCTTGCACATCTTCTAGAATAGCCGATGTTGATGAAGGAGGAAGGGAGTAATCAAGGGTCAAGGGAGCAAAGGTCCCTCCCTGGAACGTGGTCAGGGGTTGTTCCAGGTTCAGTTGGGTGAAGGGCTAGACCAGGTCAACATTATGCGCTCCCTTTGCTAGGGAGAAAGTCTGCAAGGGGTTCCTGGTCTGGTTTAGTAGCTCATCAATCTTCTTATCCACCAATTCCACTCGGTCCAACTTTTTTGCAATGATGTCCATGTTAACCATTCCAGAATTTGCTTGTACCTCATAAATCCCGCCATGGGGTTGACTAGACCTGTTAAACTGGTTCATGGAGGCATTGTTGAGCGAATTCTCACTCATAGACTCAAAGAGCTCAAACGCGCTGTCCTCATCTTTGTTTAGGAAGTTTCCCACGCATGAGGCATCGACGAAGTTCCGTAGGTTGCTGTCCAGATCGTGGTAAAAGATCTGGGCCAATTGCCACCTTGGGACTTCGTGGTGTGGGCATTTCCTCAAAAGTTCATTAAATCTTTCCCATGCCTCATGAAATTGTTCCCCACCCTGGAGTGTGAAGGTAGTGATAGCTCTTGTGAGGGCATTGGTCTTTCCTATGGGGAAGAATTTCTTTAAAAATGCATGCCTCTGTTCTTCCCAGGTGGTGATGGGTCTACCTAGGGTTCTAAGCCAATGAGAAGCCTTGTCTCTTAATGAGAAAGGGAACATCTTGATTAGAACAATGTCAAGGCTAATGTTCCTAGGTTTCACCGTTCGTGCTATGCGGTCGAGATCCTCTAGGTGTTGAAAGGGGTCCTCATTTGAGCTTCCATGAAAGTGGCTCTGGATCAAACTTAAGACGTTTGGTTTCAACTCAAAATCATCTCCCCCCTCGGGGATCCTAAGGTGTGGCTCGACTCTAATAGCAGAGGGATTATAGAAATCACGGAGGGGTCTTGGCTGGTCCTGAAATGGCGGTAAATCAAGTGGTGGTTGCCTTGGTATGTCGTGGAAAGTTGGTGGTTGTTCTTGTGGGTTCTGTAACTGTTGTATGGCTTGCATGATGGTGTGGATTTGTTGTTACTGAAGCCGATGGTTAGCATTGTTTGAGCTTGGATGATGGCCATAGCATCTGGTGGGGGTTGATCTTCGGCCTCATCTACCCTAGGTTCAGCCATGTTTTCAACAGAATTACGTCACCTAGATTCTTGCCCCAAAACACACAATTCGGGATGCAGTGAGCGCCTCCTGTGCATACACTAGAGAAGAACAGGAGGGGATGCGGAGGGCGACAGATGCGAGAAATGTGTTTCAATCAAGCACGCAAGCCTAATCCTTATGGTGTATTCCTTAGGAGACCTAGAAATCTCACAAAGGGTGATTAAGTCCGTAAGCACTGGACTCCCCTTCCCGAGGCTAATTTGGCCAGGTTGATTACGAGGGGATTGCAGGAAAGGTTCTTCCTTTGGCTTGCGCCTCTGGTTCCATAGACCCCACAACCGCGGTCGTTTGACACTGCCCCGCAGCCTAGTCACCAGATTCTACCAAGGGAATGAAAGCCAAGTGCCTAGCGAACAAAATCTCACCTTTTGAGACTTAACTTAGTCCTGCCTAGGGCACGTCTACTCAGTTTTAGAGGGTTAGGATAATGCTTGTGCTTAGGGTGATGTGATGAGGCGTTGATTGGGGTGGTGCCTCTTAATTTTCCACTTTCAAAGTGTGTGCTTCTAGCAAAACATGGTTTTCAAGCAAGGATTTATTAAGATGTGGTGTCTTTTAATGTTTCATCCTTACTTTAGTACTTTTTAGGGTTGACGTGTCTTAGTGTTTTCAGCCAAGTTTCAGTGGGCAAGTCAAGTTCTGTACACAATTCGCTGAAAGTAGATTTCCTTTTTATTCTGTAGAGGCTCTAAAACCCTAGTGTACTCATCCTAATGATCATGTAGCTTCTATTAGATGAGTCAGTTTAAGGGTTGAGTGGTGCGGCCCAGGTCAACTCATGGTGGCTTCGCAAATACCACTCAAGAAAGAAAAGAACACTCCAAGAATTTATTCAGCATATTAGAGTGTACATTTTTTTTGTAGGGTGATGTGTTAAGAATGTGGGTCAAGCAATTATTCACCATGCCAATTTTTTCAGTTTTTTACAATTATTTTAGCTTTTTCACGCAAGCAAACAATGAGAGAGAGATTGCTCACTATCGGTCCTCGAGGCGCCTACTCCCTTGCTACCGTAGTGGAATGCGTCGCTTCGCCGTCCATGCGCCGAATTCCTGCAACCGTCAAGTAGAAAGGAAAATAGGGCATTAGATGATGTGAGAATGAATGTGGAATGGAGGTGATAAAACAAATCCGTTGCCTCCCCGGCAACGGTGCCAAAAACTGACGTGCCGTAGTGCGTGTGTTAAGAGGTGTTGTTATAGTCTCACTTGATACGTCGATTTTAAAAGAAGTAAACGGAGGTGAGTCCGAGTGTCGGTCTCAGGGAGGCGTGGAAATCAGATTTTGTTTATCACTTATTGTCACGAAAAAGGCGGAGTTTTGCTTGCGAAAGAGACGATTTTGAAAAGCGAGAGAGAGAGATTGAGAGAGAGAGTTTAGGGTTAGAAAGCTCTTGGTTTAGATCATGCACTTTGAACAGAAATTAAAATGGTGATTGAATGGAAAATAATTTCATTAAACATGCATTCATAGTTCATAGCTTACAACATTAAATACATGCTTTAAGAAAAGTAAATGAAAGCTTAAAAGAGAGAGAGAGATGGAGAGAGAGTGGAGAGCGACGAGGCAGCCACGGCGGTGGAGGAGGCTCCGTCGGCGGCTCGTCGTCTCCGGCGATTACAAGAGTGCCTAAAGCTAGCTAAGAGAGGAGTGGAGTAGTTGCAAGTGGGAGAGTATGCCTTGAATGGTGGTAGAAGGGGGTTTAAATAGAGTTAAGGGCTTCCTAAAAGAAGAATGGGCTTTAGCGACATCCAGAGCGTCGCTAAAATTGCTTCTATAAACGTCGGTGAAGCCCTCCTGCTGCCGGTCAGCCGCACGCCCCGGTCTTCTTCGCGCGATTCGTGGCCTCACACGTTTCCGCCAGACGTGCGCGCGCGCGTGGGCACTCGGGAGCTGTTGTCGCACCGCGAGGCGAGATCCTGGCCGCCCGCTGTTGATCAGGCGGCCCAATTTGTCCGCGCTCGTCGCTCGCCTTCAATTTCTGCTCCGTGCGACTCGAACGCGCGTTGCTGCGATGCGGGCGTGTGCGCTAACCGTTGCGCCACGCCCGCGCTTTGTCGCGGCGACCGCGGGCGAGCACGCGGATCTTGGCCGTTCGATCGAAGATCAACGGCTGAGATTCGTCTTTGGCAGGCTTGAGGGTGTGCGAGCGGTGGGGGCGGGGCGACGTGGAGCTCTCTGGGCCGTTGATCTCCAGATCAACGGTCAGAATTTCTTGGGCCCATTGTGGGAGCTCCGGATGTCGGATTTGGCCGATCTTGAGTCCGTTGGACTCCGTTCGTCGTTCTGAATCCATCCGTGTGGTCCGATTGCTCATTTGAGGCCTGTTTTGACAAATGCTTTACACAAATGACCATTAATACAGTTTATAAGCAATCTTGGTATTTGATGCCTGCAATGCTCCTGTTCTACTTTATGTTGTGTCTTTTATTCTAAAGATGGGCCATATTCAACCTAATTACTATCCCCTTGTGTGGTGTTATTAGGTTTCAGCAGTAGATACCCATCCTCCCCAACCCAAACCAAAATTAGGCATGACTAAATTCCGTCACCACCCGTAGTGGCAAAGCAACATAGGACCCACTTTTTCCTAGCCACGACATGCCTGAGACCGTAGTACCTAAACCTAGGTTGGTTATCCAGGACACACCCATCCCTGATAAAGGGCCTAAGCCAATTCTAGAGGAACCATCTGAGGCTCCATTTCCCAAGGCCTTGACCAAGGGAAAGAAGAAAACCAAACCCGTGGCACTTGAGGAGGATCTAGTCAAGCTCTTCGAACAGGTCTAAATAAACATCCTTTTGATGGATGCGATACGCCACGTACCGACTTACGCAAGATTCCTGAAAGATGTATGTACACCAAAGCGTAAGCCTCGAACCAAAGGTGGGAGCCCGATTGTACTGTCAGAGCAAGCCAGCTCTATCATTTTGGGTAAGCTCCCGCCTAAGGCAAAAGATCCTGGTGCCCCTCTGCTCTCCTGTACAATCAGTGATATTCAATTCGATCGTGCATTATTGGATCTAGGAGCCTCCATAAATTTAATACCTACATCCCTACTTGGCTACCTTGAGGAATCTGAGCTCAAACCAACAGAGGTGACATTACAGTTGGTTGATCGATGTATTAAGTCACCAAAAGGAATTGTTGAGAATGTCATAGTTAGGGTTCGGGATTTTTACTTCCCTGTGGATTTCATAGTCTTAAATATGGATGCTCTTGAGGATTTGAAGAACACACCGATCATTTTGGGGAGACCTTTTCTGGCCACAGCTAGGGCCAACATCAATTGTGAGGAGGGCGAAATTGAGTTAAAATTTGGGAGCAGGACACTAAAGATCGATATCTTTAAAGTCCAAGGAGGAATTAACTGTGGAGTTATCGAACAAATCTGCGACATTGAGTCCGTGGTTGACGACCCATGTGTTGAGGAAAACCTGTTTATCTCTAATGATCAACCACAAGAGGATCAAACCCCACACTTAGAGGAGTTTGAACCAGACCTAGAGATACCTTTAGCTCCTGTTGTTGTTCCCGAACCTCACCTTGAGCCACCTGCTGTTGCTGAAAATCCAGTCATGGAGTTGAAGCCCCTCCCTGACCATCTCAAATATGTCTTCCTAGGTTCAAATCAGAAGTTTCTTGTGATCATCTATTCCCACCTTACCTTTGATAAGGAAACCCGCTTGATTGCTGTCCTTCAGCAGCATCGGAGAGCCATTAGGTGGACTCTCGATGACTTGACTGGCATCAGCCCCTCATACTACACACATGATGAGAGCCTCATCATGAGCCATAACTAGCTCATTTTGACCCAATAAAGAAGATAAAAGCTCCTACATAACCTAGAAGAGGGCCTAAATAAAGGAATAAGTGCTCTGAGAAGAAACATGAATTAAAGGGTAAAACTGTAATTTTACCATTGCAGTACATAAACGGGATTTCTCAGAAGCAAAACATAGCTCAAATGGTCTAAATGAGATAAAAAGTAGGGTGAGTCAATAAGAAATGGGTTTATGTGCAATCTAGGAATTAAATGACATTTGGTAACCCTAAAACAGACCCGCTTAAATTAACAAGGTTTCGGTCAGGATAAAAATCAATTAAACCCTCTAAAAATCATGGAAAAATACCCCTTAGGGTTTAGAACACTTAATGTGGCCTTTGGAACCTAGTGTGACCTAGGATAGGGTCCTAGCCATTCAATTAACCTAATTTAGGTTTTTACGCAAAATATCCAGTCAAACGAGGTCAAACCTAAAATCCAACTTCACCATTAGATTCCTTAGGTCCAAATTAGGTTTATGCCAAAATTTGGACCTAAGTGGAGGTCATCTTAACCTACTTTGCAATTTAGTACACCCAAATCACAACTTGGTCCCTATCTTTTGAAAATCATTGCAGAGAGCCCCCTAAGTTCCTCGCCACCTTTGCAATCAGGTCCTTCCGCCATTGTTAGGGTAGAACTGATCTCCGACGAGGTTTAGAGAGGGATTACTCTCTGATTCCTCAGAGATTCCCTCCCAGAAATGGAAGGGAGATTCTCTGAGGAATTCCCTTCCATCTAAAGCCAATCACGATCTCTGGTGTGAACCCAATCTCTCGTGCGAACGCACGAGGGATTTGGGTATCCACCTTCTTTCCTTCTCCGGCGAGCCGGCGGAGGTGATTGCGTGCCCTCCACGCACTAGAAGGTTCGGCCAACACCTATAAAAGGATCTACAGACCAGGTCGCAGATCTTCAGACTTGAATTGGCGGAGATTCCCCTAAACTTTCCTCTCTTCGATCTCCGACTAAGAGACCCGCAAGCTCCGGCAACCTCCTCCCCTCCTTCTCGTCGCTCTGCTGTCATACCAGCAGCAGAGTCAACTTCGCCTCTTCCTCCCGCGTTGCTCCATACCAAGCGTGTGTGCCCCTGACCTCGTCCTCGTCGCCGCTCTCTCCCTCAGGGTTCTTCTTCTCCGACGACGGTAGCTACGAGCCGTCCGCTCCGCTGCCTCCCTTCCTTCCAGATCACTCCAGATACCTTCTCCATCTTCCCCTCTCTCTTTTCCCCCTGTTATTTCATTGAATTGCCCCTCGACATTGCCTGACCACCTCCATCTTCCTCGCCTCCTACCGACCTCCGGCGAGCCGCTCCCACCACTCCGCCCCTCCACACGGCTCGCCAACCATCTCGTAAGCTCCGCCTCACCACAAGGAACACTTTCCGCCCCTCCACTGCCACTCCACACCTCCGCAGTAGCCCCCCGAACAACCCCACACCTCCAGCCACAGGTTGACCTAGGCACGCACGCTTAGGCCGTCCTGCGGCCTGCAGCATCGTGCACCATCTTCGCCGTGCCACGGCGAAGGTGCCCAGTTGGTCTAATTAGGTCAATAGGCCGTGCTTGTGTTTGACAGGTTTCAGCTCCTGCCGCCATTGACGGTCGAAGCAGCTTCGCAGCAGCTCCAGGCATCAGGTCTTCCAGGCTCCAAGCGCAGCAAACTCGCGCGAGTGTTGCGAGGCAATCAGGGCCAGCAAGGAGCGCTGCGAAGCTCCCAGCCTTGGCAATTGCACGAACGCTCTGCAGGCGCGCGCGAAATTGGGGCAGGCCCGATAGTCCCACATCGGTGACACGCAACGCGCAGGTATGGTTTAAAGTGCTTTTGTGTTATCTGTTTATCGCCTCCGAACGCACAGGGGTGAGGTCCCTCACCCGACCCACGCCTGCCTCGTCCGCGGTTTCACCTCGCGGATCTGGCGAGATCCGACCCGACCCTATCCTAAGCACTCCTCGCTCATCACCCACCTGCCGGTGCGCCTAGTCCCGGGTGCGAGATCCGACCTGAATACCCGTGGCTCTGGGAGAGCGTCCTCGAGCGAATTGCAGAGAAAGAGAGAGACGTTTGGGTAGAAGGAAGGGGGTAGGTTTTGGATTGGCTGTGGTGTGCGCAGGAAAGAAGGAATAGAGGAAGAAGCGAACACTTAGCCGCTGCAGCAAGGGAAAAGAAGAGAAGGAAGAGGCGAAGGAAAGTAAAAAGAAGAACTGAAGAAATAGAAGTGCAGGAGCAGAAGAAGAAGGAACTCTGAAGAAAGGAAGCTGAGCAAGGCAGAGATCTGAGAGAAGGAAGGACTGCAGAAAAGACAAAAAGAAAGAAGAAGACAGAAGGGAAACAAAGGCAGGAAGAAGAAGTCTTCGCAGGAAAGGAAAGAGAAGAGAAAGAAGTTCAAGAAAGAAAAATACTTGTGGATCAGAAGAAAAGAAGAAGAGCCAACGATGAAGAAGAATGCAGAAGAGAGAAAGAAGACTACTTTTAAGACCTTTGATAAAGAAATCAGACGTCCAATTCGGTTTTCTTTTAGCAATTCTTTTTATAACTCTCTCTCTTTGAATCAATTATGTTCATTTAAAAGTTGTATTCTTTGGTTTTGAAAGTACTGAGATTGCTCCCTGTGTTCGACCTCGGATACTCTAGTTTTTCGAGTAATAAAATTCTCTATATTTGTTTGAACGTTTTGTCGGCTATATTACAACATGTTATCTTTTAAAACCCCACAAAAGCGTACAAACAACACACCACATCTACATTGAAGAGGGCTCACGACCATTCCGTGAAATGCAGAGACGCTTGAATCTGAACCTACAGGATGTCATGAAAAAAGGAGATCATCAAGTGGTTAGATGCAGGTATCATCTATCCGATCTCTAACAATCGTTAGGTGAGTCCAATCCAGGTTGTGCCCAAAAAGGTAGGACTCACCGTCATTACAACGGAAACTGGAGAGACTATACTGACCCATATAGCGAACTCGTGGAGAGTCTGTATTGATTACCGAAGACTAAATGCCTCCATGAGAAACGATCATTTCCCACTGCCATTTATTGATCAGATACTTGAGAAATTGGCAGGAAATCGATTCTTTTGCTTCTTAGACGGGTACTCCGGTTATAACCAGGTGGAAATACATCCTGAGGACCAAGAGAAGACTACCTTCACCTGCCCCTTCGGGACATACGCATTTTGTAGGATGCCGTTCGATCTCTGCAATGCACCTGCTACTTTTTAGCGATGCATGCTTGCCATATTCTCATATATGGTAGGTGAGTACCTTGAAGTCTTCATGGATGACTTCTCGGTATTTGGGGAATCTTTTGATGATTGACTCCTGCACTTGGTCCAAATCCTCAGATGTTGTATCGACGTGAATCTGGTTCTTTTCTGGGAAAAGAGCCACTTCATGGTACGTTAGGGAATTGTCTTGGGACATCTTGTCTCTGAAAAAGGCATCCAGGTTGACCGAGCCAAGGTGAATTTGATTTCTAAGTTCCATATGCCTAGCTCAGTTAAGGACATCCCATCTTTTCTGGGGCACTTTGGTTTTTACCGTCGATTCATTCCCAGTTTCTCAAAAATTGCACGTCCCTTGACCAATCTTCTCTTAAAGGATGTCCCCTTTGAAATTACCGAGGAGTGCACTCATGCATTTGAAAGCCTACGTGATCGAGTTACTCAAGCACCAATCCTGCAATCCCCTGACTGGTCTCAGCCTTTTGAGATCATGTGAGATGTGTCTGACTACGCAATGGGTGCGGTGCTTAGACAGAAAATAGACAGGAAACTCGTGGTCATCTACTATGCTAGCAAGACACTTGACGAGGCTCAGCGTAACTACACAATTACTGAAAAAGAGCTGCTAGCTGTAGTATTTGGCCTTGAAAATTTTCGATCTTATCTTTTGGGTTCCCGTGTTATCATATATTCAGATCACACCGTAGTGAGGCACCTCCCCGCGAAGAAGGACGCGAAACCTCGACTAATCTGCTAGATCTTGCTATTGTAAGAATTCGACCTCGAGATTAGTGATAAGGCGGGAAAACAGAACATGGTAGCTGATCACTTGTCCCGCCTTTCTTTTGACATTATCAACCCTTCCGGACCAATCACGTAACACTTCCCTGATGTTCACCTCCTGACCATTAGTATGGGACTTCCTTGGTACGCTGATTTGGTTAACTATTTAGCGTTACATCAGATCTCGTCTGATTGACCGAAAGCCAAGAAAGACAAGTGGCTTTCTGATGTCAAGTATTACATCTGGGAAGACCGTACCTCTTCCGCATTTGTGATGATCAGATCATTAGATGTTGCGTCCCAGAAGCAAAAGTTCAGGACATCTGTCCTTCTGCCTTGACCAAACTTGCGGCGAACATTTCTCTGAACACAAAACCGTAGCTAAAGTCCTCCAGAGTGGCTTTTATTGGCCTACGATCTTTAAGGATGCATATGACTACTGTAAGGCATGCACTCGTTGCCAGACCTTGGGTAATATGAGCCCCCATGATATGATGCCTTTACAGCCGATTCTCGTATGCGAAATCTTCAATATATGGGGGATTGGTTTTATGGGGCCCTTCCTTAAATCAGACGGCTTCGAATATATTCTTCTTGCTGTGAACTACGCATCCAAATGGATCGAAGCCATCCTGACCCGAACCAATGTTCACAAAGTGGTGATCAAATTCATTCACCAAAACATCTTCTCACAGTTCGGTATCCCACGCACCGTTATCTCAGATGGAGGGACCCATTTCATGTACGCTCAATTCAGATCCCTGATGACCAAGTTTGGGGTGTCGCACCGAATCTCGACTCCTTATCACCCCCAAACCAACGGACTGGCTGAGCTTTCAAATCGGGAGATCAAGAAAATCCTTCAGGTCACTATCCTGCCTAACAAGAAAGACTGGTCATCTCGACTTCTGGAAGCTTTGTGGGCTTATAGGATCACCTATAAGACCCAATTAGGTATGTCTCTGTTCAGATTGGTGTATGAGAAGGTATGTCACCTCCCCATTGAGACGGAGCACAAAGCCTATTGGGTAGTTGATCGCCTATTGGGTAGTTGATCGTTAACTTTCTCAACATAATTATTTAAGTTAATCTTGCTTAATTATGTGCAAAAGAAAGTAACTTAGGTCAACTTGAATTTATGTCAATTGAGTAGTATAGGGTCAAGTTAACTTAACATTTTAGATTTTATTTCTTTTTAACTGGTTGAGTCCAGGTCGTTCGCTGGGAGGCATAATTTAGTTTAAATTCACCGTTAGATCCTAAGCTACTATGAGAATTATAATTAAATTTTATTTTAGGAATATGCATCTTGCTTAAGGATTTCCAATTGAAAAATATACAAAATTCCATAAGGAAAACAGATTTACACATATGATTTACTATTACAAACAAGTAAACATGTTTATTTCTTTTAATTCTTCTTATTTACACGAGATTAAGGCAAGAAAAAGCAATTCCAATGAATATATGCCTTATTACATCATTTATGCTCAAAAAGAAATTAGTAAAGTACAAGAAATTAGACCACTATTTACTCTTCTCCGTCTTCAGCCTCAATCCTTCTTCTCTTCTTCTTCTTCTACCTTTCTCTCTCTCTCTCTCTCTCTCTCTTCTCTTTTAACCTTTCTCTTATTTCTTTTTCATTTCTCGAGTTCCTCTTCTTATACATCTCTTCTTAATCTTTCTTCTTATTATTTTGTTCTGCCTGTTACCTTTCCTTTACTCTTTTGCCTGTCTATTATATTCAACCTCAACGAGCTCTCCTCTTCTTCTCCTCCTCTTCCTTTGCAACCCTTCTTTTCCTTTTCATCTGAGCTGAATCAAACTGGTTTGAACCCATTGTCTGAACCAAAAATTAGGTTTTAAGGTTGGCGGCTTGGATCGGTCGGGGATACACAGCACCCTCTTAGGGTGGGACCAGATCCTACTCGATCTAAGCCTAGTTTTTATTCGGTTTGGTTTATTTCCGATTCAGCATAGTTTCTAGCCTCTTCGGCCCACGGCCTCCCAGGCTCACATGCACACGCCCTCACGGGCCCACGCTTGCACGCCCACAGGTGCACACACACCCAAGCATGCGCACCGCACGCACCCGCACACACACCCATATGCTCATTTGTGCGCCCTACGCTGACGACTGAATAGCCTCGTACACTTTTTACTTTTATCCTAAGGTGGGTGCTTCTACTTTGCCGATGTGGGACTAACTATTCCCCTTTCAGACCAGACTTTGGTTAATGATTCTAGCCAGCACAGAGCTCCAATTCGAGCAAATAAAAGCTTGTTGGAAAGCTGTAAGGTTGCTCTACACGATTATAGTATCAATTTGATACTTAGGGAAGCTTTTGCTCTTCGATTTGAAGGGCGAAAAGTCTGGGTTGCTACGTCCGTACAGGCCTGTAGAAGGGTGCTTCAGCGCTATGGTCCTGCAGGGTGGCTTTCTAACCTCAGATGAGGTGCTAAATAGATTTAGAGGGTATTTCCACAGCTGTAGGTGAAAAAAAGGGACTCTGAGGAGCTTCAGGAAGGTGAAGAAGCTTAAGAGCTTCGCTAAGGAGCTTTAGAACTCCATTTCAAGTTCTATTTAGTCCAACAGACAGCTAGAGATCTACTTCATCGACTCAAACAACCTCTAAAGGTTGTTAAGGATCTATCTGGGCAGATTTCTCATTTAAAATTCATCAAAAACTCACTGTCGTCAGTTTAGGTTAAAAAACAACCCAATCTGATCAACAATCAAATTCTCCTACAAAACTGATCAGAGCTCATCTAAATTGAATTTGAATCATTTAAAATCATCCTAGAAATCATTTTCACCCATCAATTTCTCTCACTGAATCCTAAATCCAGGGATCGAACTTAAGGTTGACCATTAAGCCTTGATATTTGACTTTCTAAATTAGGTCGTCTCAGATGAAATTAATGCCTTAAGTCACTTCAATTTCTCCTCAGGAATAAATTTAGACTCTCAGAAGGAAGTTTCAACTATGATTTCTAGGGTTCCAGGCCTGTCGCTTGAGATCCTAGGTGAGTTTGTTCGACAGAGCAAACCAAGGTCAATCTCAGTGATTGATCTATTAGATTGATCTCAGGGCATCCTTCTGATGCTTCTAGACCTTTAAAATTGAACTTAACCCTAACCAACAGTCATCTCCAACTCTGCTGGAGTTGGAGAAGACAGAGGTCTAGAAGGAGCTCCAAGTCTTAAAACCTTAAACAAATTGCTTCAGAATGATCAGTGAACCTCAAATACATGATCTGAAGCTTCACACAAAGTTCTATGGGCTGAAGAGTACATTTGACTCGCCGGAGCTCGCCGGAGTTCAAAAAAAGTCTAAAAGTGTAGAAACGACATCGGAACATGCCATGGATGATCTGAAAAGCTTCCTGAGGTCACAATGAACCTCAGGAACACATTAATTTCTTCAATGAACAATTAAACTGAAAATTATGCAATAAATTCACAGTGATTAGGTTCTGAGTTCAATTGAGCTCAGGACATGTTTTCTCACTCAGTTGAGTGGAGAAAACAAGTTAGAAGGAATTGGTGATGAAATGCAGATGGTTAATTAGCAATATGAACTCCTCCTGAGCCGCCATTGACAGCGTGCTCAGGAGAGTATATGAAATTAGGTGTTTAAGTTATAGATGATTATTATTCAAATTAAAGTGAAGATAGGGGCCCTTAAGTGATGGTTAAGTGATGGAGATCCCCAGTGGAGGTGGATTAGGCTCAGCTACTTCCTCCATGGACAATCAAAGCAGCTGGTGAAGGTGGAAGTGGTTTTGGCAAATAGGTAATCAAATCAGGGAATTAAGGTGATAGAAATGATCATGGGAGATTTAGGGAGGTGATCGATGTTTTAAAAAGACAAAAGATTGCTCTAGACAAACTCAACGAGCTCGTCGGAGCTAAGGAAGATGAATGAAAATATGACATTAAGCCTATCTAATCTACTTAGCTAACTACTCTAATTAATCTACTTACCTAACCTACTGTTACTTGGACGAAGGGGGTAGAAGATCTCCATCGATGGTCCTTAATGGAGGAGGAAATCAGAGGGACAGGGAAGAAGTCCGACGGGTGTAGCGGAGTGAAGTAGAGGAACTATAGCGTCAGCACTGCGTTAGAAGACTTGGCTGTCGTCGGCGGAGATCCAGAGCGAGCAAAGGTGGACGGAGAAAGATGGAGGAAGCGAAGGAAGGTCGTCGGATTTTAGAGGGAATAGCTTATCGGTTAGTTCAGTGGAAGAAGAGGGAAGGGAGCTAACTTACTGAAATCAAGGGTGTGGAGCGGTATTTATAGGTTGCGGCGGCTGAGAAGGAGTGTGTATCTGGATAGAGAAAAGTTTAGGAGTGGAGTAACCACCGACGTATTCTCCGGCGCTGGTGAGGGTAACTTCAACCCTAAAATGGGATTGCAGCTTCATCCAAACCGATGGATGAAAAGAGGAGGGTGAGCACAAGCTCTAGGAGCTTGGAGAGGAAGGAATGACGTTGGATACGTGGTGATCGGTGGGTGTTTGCACCTCCTATTGTCAGCCGTCGAGGAGACTGAAGAAGGAAAGAAGAAGTTTTCAGGGACTTACTTGAAATAAAAATTGAGGACCTAAGTGAAGAATAAGGACTCGATTGAGATAAAACATAAGGACTAAAATGTAAACTAAGGTTTTCAAGGTTTATTTTAATTTGAATCTTTTTCAACTTTTTATATATGATTACAAATAAGACAATTATTATACTTAGACCTTGAATTTACATTTTTGACCTTTTTAGCTTAATTTATTTAATTAAGTAAGGTTACTTAAGTTATTACATATCTAGGTATAAATAATACTTAAGTTAGTTAACACATTAATTAGATAAATTAATGATGATATTTCGAGTCCACTTATTAATTAAATTATTAATAATATTAATTGGATAATAATATAGCATTTTTAACTTATTTTAATGTCCTTTACTATTTTATCCCTTATTTAATAATTAACACATATATTTACATATTCCTAGCTAATTAACTAGGAAGACTAGTTAATTAGGGGTAATTAGAGACCATGATGAGCTTCTCATTAGCAGTATGGAAGTGTAATTTAGATTTTTCTAAAGCTGGAACCCACCGATAGCTTCAAATGAGCGAGATCGACGAACTACGCAATGACGCATACGAGAACTTGTGAATTTACAAGAGCGGGTGAAAGCCCTCCACGATAGCACATCTTCAGAAAGATCTTTCATCCTGGTCAGAAGGTCCTACTCTTTGATGCCAAGCTGAAACTTTTCCCAGGCAAACTCAGATCGAAATGGATTGGACCATTCCTTGTCAAACGTGTTTTTAGAAATGGAGCTGTCGAAATCAGTCAACCCAGCCTTAATTCTGAGCCATTTACTATGAACGGTCAGCGGCTCAAGCCATTCATCGAGCTTGCTGACACAAACATGGCTGAGTTATCTTTTGATCTCCATTCTCCCTAAACTCATTGCGCCCAGCTGAAGGCGTTAAACTTAGCGCTTAACGGGAGGCAACCCGTCATCTCTTGAAAAAATTGAAATCCTTTTTACACCTTGTCGCTGAATTCCTATTGCACTTTAGGGCTCTTCCATTAGAAAAGCCGACTCCACCTCTGGTACACATACCAAAGCTTGAAATCGTAGTCAACAGTCATCCTGACCCATCCACCCACCCTTTGACCATGTTCTATTGTGCGAATTGCGCTGAACTCGAACCCATCTAATTTACAATGAGGACATTGCAAATTGTAGGCATGGGGGGTATTAAAGTGCAAAACGTCATGAAAATTGATTCCTAAAAAGGATTTCACACAAAAAAAAAGAGAGAGGGGGTTGAGGGAAAGGAGGATCCATTTGATAGAAAAAAGAAAAAAATGTAAAGAAGAGAAAGGAGCACAAAGAAAAAAATTGAGTCCCTTGAAAATAGTATGGAACCTACCTACCTTCTATGTTGGATCGTATGATGAATTAAGACCTGAAAAGCTAAAACTTAAGGGATTAGTGGTGAATACTGACCTTAGGCCTCTTGGATCGATTTAAATTTAAACATTCACGTACTTTTCACGATCCGGATTAATCCTTAAGCCCCTGAGGAAAATGCAATGCTTGTGTATTAGGTCTAAGGCTTAGGGAGTATTCGGCCATGTTAACTCACTTCTGGTTTGCGGAACTCAGTAACTTAAGCATCCTAAATCACACATAGTCTAGTTCAGTGCGCTTTAAAGATGAAATCATGCCAAAAGGGCATTACATTCTATTCTGAAAATGGTCTTAAGATCTAGATTAGGAGTAGCTCGAAAACACAAGTTGATTTGGATGAGTTCTCAGCGTGGAGAGGTGGGAATTCCACTCGAAGATGCGTAATAACATATCATCTCCTTGATGCTTGTCTCCTAGGATATCTAAATATCCTATCGGGGGCTTGTAAGCACTTTGTGCTGGTTCAGGTGCCATGGGCGTCATTATCATGAAATGTCGATTGCTAGGGCCTGGATTTAGCTACAGAATGCCATGGGAGGCACTATCCCGAAGTGTCGAAAGCCAGGGTTCTAGGGGTTGCCATGGGCGGTGTTATCCTTAAACATTGAAAGCCAGGGACCCTTCGAGGATTGATGGTGGGGGCAAGGAATTCGATATAGATCGTGTTTTGGGCCAATTCGAGGCTGGATCTAAGGAAAAATATAAAAGAAAAAGAGAGAGAAAACTCCCCGAACATGAAAATACTCTTCTACCTCACTCTTACAAAAATGCACTGGCAAACTGAATCTTGACTAATCATATTTTAAGTACAGGTGCTTGATGAGAACCTCATCATGAGCCCTAAACTAGCACCATTTAACCCTGATTTGCAGGAAAAAGCTCCTACATAACCTTAGAAAGGCTTGGCTCAGAGAGATTCTGAGTTTGCAAAGAAAACAGAAACTGAGGGGTAAAAATGTAATTTCCCAATCTAATCTGAAAACAGGGTAACTCAGGGTCCAAACATAGGTCAAAAAAACCTAATAAGAAGGAAAGTGGGATGATATGATCCAATAAGGGCTACAGCAATTCCAAGGAACTAAATGATAATCTGTAACCCTAAAAACAAACCCACTTCAATTCACGTGGTTCGAGGTAAGGTAAAAATTAACTAAGCCCTCTAAAATTCATAGAAAAATAATCTCTAGGGTTTAGGACTTTCAATTTGGCCTTAGGAACCCATTTTGACCTACATTGAGAACCATGCCCAATTAACAACTTAATTTGGGTTTTTACGTAATTTGAATGGTCAAACAAGGTTTAATCTACAAATGAAATTCACCATCAGAATCTTTAGGTCCTAATTAGTCATGTATAAAAACTTGGGCCTAAGAAGAAACCTTCTTGACCAACTTTATACTTTGGTCCTCATATATTTACTTTTTGGCCCTCAACTTTTGAACCCTCACATTCTGGCCCCTAACTCTCCTCCGTTCTTTGCGTTCGGGTCCCTCCTGCAAAACCTGAGCAGCCCTATGCTCTGGCGACCTTGCGCGGAGCCATGCTCCGCGTAGGGTGGGGGAGGGGCCCTGGCAAGTCAATGGGGGTACCCTGCGTCGTCAGCCACCGCAGGGACACCCCCCTGAGCGCTGCACCCACCAATACCGGCAGTGCGAACGCACGGACGGTATGGGTCTCCACCTCCGGCATCCTCCGGCGAGGGAGACACATCGTCTCCCTCCGCCCTCCTCTCTGATTCTGCCCCTATAAATACCCCCGCCGCTCTACCGTTCTTCCCAGCTCGGATCTGACGGAGACACCCCCCTAAATTCCTCCCCACTCCGACAGACGCCCCCTTGCTCCGGCGGCATCTCCTCCTCCCCCTCGTCGCCCTGCCGCACTACCAGCAGCAGGGTTACCTTCCCTCGATCTTTCCGCGTCACGCCGCACCCAGCTGGCGCCTCTCCGGCCCTCTCCTCGCCGCCGCTCCTTCCTCTGGGAAATTTCTTCTCCGGCGACAGTCGATACGACTGTTGCCTGCGCCAACCCCTCCTCGTCCAACTTAGCAGGTAGAACTTCTCCTCTTCCTCCCCTCTTTCTTTTCTATACTGAAAACCCTTACTGTCGCCACCTATTTCCCACCGATCACCCTTACCTTCTCCACCTCCAGGCAAACTTCGGTGAACCACTCCCATCCCTCCAGCACCCCACACGGCTCACCGACCTGTGCATAACCTCCGCCTCCTCACCTTGATCCTCCTCTGCCCTTCCACTGCCCACCAAACGCCCTCTGCAGACCCACCGAACACACCCACTTCTTCGCTCGCAGTTTGACCTAGGGCGACCTGTTTGCTCCACCACTCCCCCTGCAGACCCTCTGACCACCTTCGCTGTGCCACGGTGAAGGTCCCCCACCTGTCTGATTTGGCCGAGAGGCCGTTCTTCTGTGACCAGGTGACTCGCCCGCCGTCGCCATTACTAAGCAGGCAGAGCTCCTTCACCTGCAGGTGCAGGCACACCTTTGCCCAGGTTCGACTCCCAGGTTGCGCGGGGCGTCTCCGCGAAGCGTCCTAGGCTCGCAGTTGGGGCGAAGGCCTCACGTGAAGCCACGATTGCCCGCTGCTCCCTCCGCTGCAGGCGCTCAACTGGGGTGGGACATTTAGTCCTACCTCGGAACTTTTCAGAGGCCCGCGGGAGCATAAAGGCAAAGAGTGCCTTATGCTGTTCGCCTCCTGACCACGGGGTGAGGTCCCTCTCACCCGACCCGGCCTTGTTCGTGATCACGCTCCGCGGACCTGGCCTGACCCGATTAACCCGACCGGCACTCCTCGCCCACCACCGCACGCCGGTGGGCCTGGACCCGAGCGCGACTCGTACCCGATTACCCGATTGCTCTGGGAAAGCTGTCCTAAGAGCGAACTCAGAGAGAAAGAGACTCGCGGGGGAGGGGGGTAGAGTAGGTTTTGCCCTCTGACTCTGAACACTCTTGAGCGTGCAGGCACAGGTGAAGAAGAAGGAAGCTAAGGGAGACACTGTAGCAACAAGCGGTTTAAGTCGTCTGATTGAGAAATCAGACGACGTCCTGAAGACAGGTGAAGGCAAAGAAGAAGAAGGAAGGTGAGGCGGAGGAAAGAGAGGAACACAGAGCAGCCAAGTGAAGAAACAGAAAGCAGAAGAAGAAGAGAAGCAAGAAGAAAAGAAGAAGAGCACGGGAGGAAGATCTGAAGCAAGAAAAGAAGAAACAAAGAAAATAAAAAGAAGAAAAAGACAGGATCGTCCAACCAAGAAATAGAGGAAGAACACGAAGAACAAAAGCCAAAGAGGAGAGAAGACAAAGAGGAAGAAAGAAGAGAAGAAGAAGCCAAACTTTCATCTCTCTCTCTCTCTCTTTATTTTTGTAATAGAACATGTATATCTCTAGAATACGACTTGCTCCCTGAGTTCGACCTCGGGAGAACTGTATTTTCCGAGTAACAAATATTAGCAAATGATGGCAATAACTATCTGTACTACAACGACTTAAGAAAAGCTAGTTGCTGCCACCGTTTTGCCAGTTGGCGCCGTTGCCGGGGAGCAACGGCTATTCTAGAGGTAAACATTTCTGTTTCTTTTTAGTTCTAATAATTTCCTTTTTTTTTGTGCAGCTACAGGAAGTCAAGAAGACAAGCAACCGCACGACAACCACTCCGAGGACAGGTAATTTTTTCCTCTCGCTATTAACCCCTAAACTCTAAAGGAGGAGGAAAAGAAAAGAACAAGCAATATAGGGCTAACCTGTCTTCTATACTTAGTAAACCATAAGAAGTTGCATGTTTTCAACCCATTATTCCTGCACACTATTAAGGGTATTTAGGGGCTAACACATTCTTGCTTGAGCCCTAATTACCCACCAAAGAACTAACTGGACCAAGTAGAGCCAACATAAGATTCAACATTAGGGTTTTAGAGACACACTACTTAAATCAAGAATTGAGAAACCTTAAAAGAAGTGCGCCCAAGCCATTATCTGAAAATACCTATCCAAAGAAACCCTAAAATAAGATTGGCTCTTTAAACACTTGAACCCTAAAAGACAAGACCTAATAAGCAAAACTAGCAGGTAAAGTTGACCATTCGGGTCAACTAATCTTCAAATTAGGTCACTCTTTGCACTTAAAAGACTAAAGTTCAAGTGGAACCTTAAGTACCTTGATCTTGAATTAAAAGTGGTAGACTTAAGAGGTCAAGATCCCCATTCTGGTCTACCTGGAACCGCAGTGACAAGAGAGGTCGGGTGGGGGAAACCTTGTAACCCGTGGGGACGCTCTACCGTGTAGGGGTCTTTGCGGGACTCTCCCTCTCTGGTTGCCCAGGTAATTCTCAGGTGGTCGATCTTTCTGATCAAGGGGTCCATCTGCCCCGCACCTCTATAGTCACCCAACACATTTTTGGGTGTCTTGATTGGGTCCAGCACCTTCTAAACTCATCTCTTCCAACAGTGCATGTACGGAAGGAGGTCCTTAAGACCACCCTTAAGGCCTCCTTTAGAAATTCACTCTCGTCAAGGCCAAGTCTTGACACCCGTGTTTGTGCAGCAACCCCCTCACATTATTCTCTCTTCTGATTCAGAACCAAGTTCTTCTTCTTCCCCCATCATGGCTCAGCCAGCTGAGGAAGAAAACAATCTGGAGCACCAGCTCCAGCGACTCAACGACCTCTTCCAAAACTTTGTGCACCCACCGCAGCGTCCCATGATGCGGGACCATTATAATCCTGCTGCGGTGGCCATCGAGCCTCGAGTCAGAATCCCGATAGGAGGACCTGATTCTGAATTAAAGCCCAATATGATTCATGCTATACCTAAATTCCATGGGCTTAATTCTGAAGATCCCTTCCAGCACATCAAACAGCTTAAGCATCTGGCCCAAACTTTCGGGTCAGATGCACAAAATCGGGATATTCTTCTCATGAAGATGTTCTCCTTTTCTCTTATGGACAAGGCCGCCCATTGGTATCAAACTCAGACCCGGCCGATCAACAATTGGGAAGAACTTTAGTTCGAGTTCTTGAAAAAGTTCTTCCTTGTTGGAAGGACCAACACCTTGCGCCATCAGATTACACATTTCACCCAACAAACAGGGGAACCTCTCCATGAGGCATGGGATCGTTTTCAGGATCTCATGAGAAAGTGCCCCCATCACGGAGTTCCTAAATGGGAACAAGTCCAATCTTTTTACCAGGGACTCCGTGAGGACATCCGTCTTTTCATCAATGCAACCTGCAGAGGAAATATCATGGGTCAACATGAAGACACCGTGTGGGAGATTCTCGAAAACATGTGCGAGAACTCCATCAACAATGACTCCATGGGATTATTCGACAGGATGAATACCCGCGCAACGACGAATCTCAGGGGAGCACACGAGATGCAGGGCCTGTCCGCATCAGTCGACTTGGAGTTAATGGCCAGTCGATTGGACAAGGTCTCGATTATTGAAAAGAAGGTGGATGAGCTGACTCAGCATCTGCAGCGAGCCACCTCTGCGCATAACCCTTTCGCACAGCCTCCTTCCATAAGGGAAACTGTGCAAAGCATTCTCCATCGATCTTCTCCTAGGATGGACCCATCATCCGAATCTTTGCCCGGAGGTCCTTCCGATTCCTTCTACACCTGCCAGGGAAATTCCATTCCCTCTTTCTCTAACTCTCTGGAGGTTCCTCAGACCTGCGAGGACCTCAACGCCATCCAGAACGACCCGTTCTCCAACACCTATAATCCTGGATGGCGTAACCATCCTAACTTTCAGTGGGCGGGAAATTCCCAAACCCAAAGACCATCCTTCCAACCCCGCCCACAACCTCCTCGTCCTTACCAGCCGCCTCGGCCCAACCCTACCTATCCATCTGGGCCAAATCAAGATCAAATGTCCCTTATCCTTCAGACCCTGGCTGACATTCAAAGAACGAATGCGGCTATCTAAAAACAACACAAGGACGAACTTACAGAGGTCCGAAACCAATTGACCCAGTTGGCAAACTCTCGCCAGCCAGGTACTCTTCCTTCCCAACCTCTGCCTAATCCTAATAACGTGCCAACCCAGTGGCGCGTTATGAACCCAAACCCGGGCCATGCCCATATGATTTATCAGGCCCCCTCTGTTCCTTCACCTGACAGGATAGAGGCCTCCACTTCCTTTGCAGGTTACCAGCAGCAAGCTATCTTACCCAATCCCAACCAAAACCAGGCAGGACTTAATTCCGTAACAACCCGTAGTGGTAAGGAAACCCAAGACCCACCTCATCCGAACCACTCCAAGCCTGGTAGTGATCCCAAGCCTAGGACAGTAATCCAGGACGTCCCCACCCCTATCCCAGATCCACAACCAGGACCTATCCTAGAAGAACCAACCAAGATCCCGTTTCCCGAGGCCTTGACCAAGGGAAAGAAGACCACCAAGCCCGTGGCACCTGAGGAGGACCTGGTCAAGCTCTTTGAGCAGGTCCACATAAACATCTCCTTGATGGATGCAATCCGCCACGTACCAGCTTACGCACGATTTTTAAAGAATGTGTGTACACCCCAGCGTAAGCCGCGAACCAAAGGTGGGAGCCCAATTGTTCTGTCAGAGCAAGCCAGCTCTGTAATCCTCAGTAAACTCCCACCCAAGGCAAAAGATCCTGGTACTCCCCTGATTTCCTGCAAGATAGGTGCTACCCAATTTGATAGAGCTTTGCTAGACTTAGGTGCATCCATAAACCTGATACCCACATCCTTACTTGACCATCTAGAAGAATCTGAGCTAAAACCAACTGAGGTGACATTACAATTAGCAGATAGATCTATAAAGTCACCAAAAGGGATTCTCGAGGATGTTATCGTAAGAGTGCGGGATTTTTATTTCCCAGTGGACTTTATAGTCTTAGATATGGACGTGGCTAAAAACCCTAGGGATACACCAATCATTCTAGGGAGACCTTTCTTGGCTACTGCTAGAGCCAACATCAGCTGTGAGGAGGGCCAAATAGAGCTTAAATTTGGAGATCAAACCTTAAAAATTGATATATTTAAGGCCCAACAAGGAATTAATTGCGGTGTTATCGAACAGATTTGTGACGTTAGGATTTTGGTTAATGAGTCACACCTCCAGAATGACTCGATTATGCCTCATCAATCACAGAAAGATCTTGACCCGCAAACGGAGGAGTCGAATCCAGACATACACAACCCAGTAACTCCTACCCTTGAACCTCACATCTACACTGAACCACCCACTGTTGCTGATAACCCTATCCTCGAGTTAAAGCCTCTTCCTGCTCACTTGAAATACATCTTTTTGGGTTCCAATCAGACCCTTCCTGTGATTATAAATTCCACCCTCAATTCCGAACAGGAATCCCGTTTGATTACTATTCTCCAGCAACATCACAGAGCCATCGGGTGGACTCTTGGTGATTTGACTGGAATAAGCCCCTCTTATTGTACTCATCATATCTATTCAGAAGAGGGCGCACGACCTTCTCGTGAAATGCAGAGACGTTTGAACCCTAATCTGCAGGAGGTCGTGAAAAAGGAAATCATTAAGTGGTTAGATGCCGGGATCATCTACCCGATCTCCGATAGTCGTTGGGTGAGCCTAATTCAGGTTGTGCCTAAGAAGGCAGGACTCACCACCATAACGACTGAAATCGGAGAAATCATTCCTACCCAAGTAGCCAATGCGTGGAGAGTCTGTATAGATTACCGCCGACTCAATTCCTCCACAAAGAAGGACCATTTCCCACTACCCTTCATTGATCAAATTCTCGAGAAACTAGCGGGAAATAGGTTCTTCTGCTTCCTTGACGGGTACTCCGGTTACAACCAGGTGGCAATCCATCCTGAGGACCAAGAAAAGACCACATTTACCTGCCCCTTCGGAACGTATGCTTTCCGAAGGATGCCTTTCGGTCTTTGCAATGCACCCGCTACTTTTCAGCGATGCATGCTTGCCATATTCTCAGATATGGTAGGTGATTTCCTGGAAGTCTTCATGGATGACTTTTCAGTCTTTGGAGAATCTTTTGATGATTGCCTCCAACACTTGGTCCAGATACTCAGGCGATGCATTGAGATGAACTTGGTTCTTTCCTGGGAAAAGAGCCATTTCATGGTGCCTGAGGGAATTGTCTTGGGACATCTAATTTCAGAAAAAGGCATCCAGGTGGATCGAGCTAAGGTTGATCTGATTTCTCGCCTTCCTGTACTTAGCTCGATCAGGGACATCCGCTCCTTTTTAGGGCACGTCGGTTTTTACCGCCGTTTCATTCCAGATTTCTCGAAAATCGCGCGCCCCTTGACTTCTCTTCTCTCTAAGGATGTACCTTTTGAAATCTCCAAAGAATGCACGCTAGCCTTTGAAAACCTGCGTGACCGAGTCACCCAGGCACCTATCCTACAATCCCTTGACTGGTCTCAACCCTTTGAGATCATGTGCGATGCGTCTAACTTCGCTGTAGGAGCGGTCCTGGGGCAGAAAGCTGACGGGAAACCCGTGGTCATCTACTACGCTAGCAAGACACTTGACGAGGCTCAGTGTAACTACACGGTTACGGAGAAAGAGCTGCTATCCGTAGTATTTGCCCTTGAAAAATTCCGATCGTATCTTCTGGGTTCCCATGTCATCATTTACTCGGATCACACGGCTGTAAGGCATCTTCTTGCCAAGAAGGACGTGAAGCCCCGACTAATCCGTTGGATCTTGCTGTTGCAAGAATTCGATCTTGAGATTCGCGACAAGGCGGGAAGGCAGAATGTGGTAGCCGACCATCTGTCCCGTCTTCCTTCTGAGATCATCAACCCTTCCGGACCCATCACGGAACATTTTCCTGATGAGCACCTGCTTTCTGTTGGTACTAGACTTCCATGGTTTGCTGATATAGTAAACTACTTGGCATCTCATCAGACACCGTCTGATTGGCCGAAGGCCAAGAAAGACAAATTGCGTTCTGATTCCAAGTATTACATTTGGGAAGACCCGTACCTTTTCCGCATAGGTGCTGATCAAATTATTCGGAGATGCGTCCCGGAAGAGGAAATCAGCAATATCCTATCTTTCTGCCATGACCAGGCATGCGGTGGCCATTTCTCAGGACATAAAACCGCATCCAAAGTCCTCCAGTGTGGCTTCTACTGGCCTACACTTTTCAAAGACTCATACAGTCACTGCAAGGCATGCAGTTGTTGCCAGACTTTGGGCAACATGAACCATCATGACATGATGCCTTTGCAGCCGATTCTCGTATGCGAAATCTTCGATGTTTGGGGGATTGATTTTATGGGCCCCTTCCCTGTTTCGGATGGTTTCGAGTACATTCTGCTTGCGGTGGACTACGTGTCCAAATGGATCGAAGCCATACCGACCCGAACCTGCAATCACAAGATTGTTCTTAAGTTCATACATCAAAATATTTTCTCAAGGTTCGGGATTCCCTGTGCTATTATTTCTGATGGGGGACCCATTTTACAAATGCTCAGTTTAGGTCACTGATGG
Source organism: Thalassia testudinum (assembly GCA_037157565.1). NCBI lineage: Eukaryota > Viridiplantae > Streptophyta > Magnoliopsida > Alismatales > Hydrocharitaceae > Thalassia > Thalassia testudinum. The sequence continues at coordinate 21,086,036 of JAZHRO010000002.1, read as the reverse complement.
CCAAATTTGGGGTGTCTCATCGAATCTCTACTCCTTACCACCCCCAAACAAATGGTCGAGCTGAGCTATCAAATCGGGAGATCAAGAAAATCCTGCAAGTCACTGTTCGGCCTGACAGGAAGGACTGGTCGTCCCGACTTCCGGAAGCATTGTGGGCCTATAGGACCGCCCACAAGACCCAATTGGGCATGTCTCCCTTTAGACTGGTGTACGAAACAGCATGTCACCTTCCCGTAGAACTGGAGCATAAAGCCTATTGGGCAGTATGAAACTGTAATCTAGATCTTTCCAAGGCTGGAACCCACAGAAAACTCCAAATCAGCGAGATCGATGAATTATGCCTAGACACGTACGAGAACTTGCGAATCTACAAGGAGCGGGTTAAAGCCTTCCACGACAAGCACATCTCGAGAAAGATCTTTCATCCTGGTCAAAAGGTCCTACTCTTTGATGCCCGACTCAAACTTTTCCCGGGGAAACTAAGGTCTAAGTGGGTCGGACCGTATTTAGTCCGACAGGTTTTTGGAAATGGAGCAATTGAAATCAGTCCACTCAGCCATGATTTCGAACATTTCATCGTGAACGGTCAGAGACTAAAACCGTTCATTGATGTGACTTCTACTGATTCGGCTGAATCATCCCTCATCCTCCATTACCCTTGAACTTACTGCGCCCGGCCAATGGCGTAAAACTCAGTGCTTAACGGGAGGTAGCCCGTCATTTCTTGAAAATCTAAAACCTTTTTTCTGACACCATTGTGCACTTAAGGTTCACCCTTTAAGACAGCCGACTCCACCTCAGATGCTTGCATCTGAGATTAGAAATCGTCCGCAGAATTCATCCCGACCCATTCACTCACAAAAATATCTGTCTTAAGGAATAAATTAACTAAATAAAAACCCCTAAATCACAATGAGGACATTGCAATTCTTAGGCATGGGGGGGTATAAGTGCAAAACTTGTAGAAAAAAAAAGGTTTTAAACAAAAAAATTCACATATGCCAAAAACATCATAAAAATTAAAAATTTTTCAAAATAAAAAGAATAAGAGGAGAAAGGAAATTTTGAGGAGAAGGAAAAGAAATAAAATGAAAAGGAGCACAAAAAGATGAAAGAAAAGAGTAATAGTCATTAGTAAGAAGCTAAGGAATTAACCTTAGTCTGGACCATTTTTCAAGAAAAGAAATGAAAAGTGCTTGGTAAGATTAGTAAGAACGCAAACCGTAGGCATTCTTGATAGACTCTTAGTACCCATTAAGATCTAGACAATCCTCAAGAGGTTGAGGAAAATGAAAAGCTTAAGTACTAGGTCCAAGGCTTAGGGAGTATTTGACCTCGCTAACTAACTTCTGGTTTACGGGACTCAGTAACCTAAGCACCCTAACCTCACACACAGCCTGGTTCAGCAAGCGTAAAAATCAAAATCACGCAGAAGCGTCGAAAAAATTTCTGAAAAGTACACCTAGAGTAGGAGCGGCTGATCAACACAAGTTGATTTGGACGAGTTCCCAGCGCAGAGAGGCGGGAAATTCCCTCAAAGATGCGTAACAAAATATCATCTCCTCGGTGCTTGTCTCTTAGGATATTCACATATCCTACTGGGGGCATGTAAGCACCCTGTTGGTTCAGATTCCATGGATGGCATTATCACGAAGTGTCAACTGCCAGGGTCTGAATGCGGCCACGGAACACCATGGATGGGATTATCTCAAAATCTCAATAGCCAGGGTTCTGGGGGTTGCCATGGGCGGTGCTATCTCGAAGCATCGATCGCCAGGAACCCTTGAGGATTGATGATGGGGGCAAGGAATCTGATACAGACCGTGTTGAAAAGCCAATCCTAAGCTAGAATTAAAAAGAAAAAGAGAGAGAAAACTCTCCAAATAGAAAAACTTTCTATCTCTCTCTTATTAAACGCACTGCGAACTGAACCAGGGATAAAATCATTTCAAGCACGGGTGCTTTAACCACAAAGTCCAATAGACCTTAGGTTAGTTTTTGTGAGCCTTAAAAACCTTTGCTAAGGACTGAGGCTGAGGCTAGACAGATTTGGATCTTGATTGGTACTAGAGTACCTTTTAAGCATATGGTCAACATTCTAACCTAATCTAAGTTTAAATGAAAAAGCACTTATCTGAAGCTATTAAGAACTTCATGGTCTAGAACAAGGGTTGAAACCTTAAGTTTTTGCTAAGGGACTAGCAAAAGCTAGGCATGGGGGTATGATGAGAACCTCATCATGAGCCCTAAACTAGCACCATTTAACCCTGATTTGCAGGAAAAAGCTCCTACATAACCTTAGAAAGGCTTGGCTCAGAGAGATTCTGAGTTTGCAAAGAAAACAGAAACTGAGGGGTAAAAATGTAATTTCCCAATCTAATCTGAAAACAGGGTAACTCAGGGTCCAAACATAGGTCAAAAAAACCTAATAAGAAGGAAAGTGGGATGATATGATCCAATAAGGGCTACAGCAATTCCAAGGAACTAAATGATAATCTGTAACCCTAAAAACAAACCCACTTCAATTCACGTGGTTCGAGGCAAGGTAAAAATTAACTAAGCCCTCTAAAATTCATAGACAAATAATCTCTAGGGTTTAGGACTTTCAATTTGGCCTTAGGAACCCATTTTGACCTACATTGAGAACCATGCCCAATTAACAACTTAATTTGTGTTTTTGCATAATTTGATCGGTCAAACAAGGTTTAATCTAGAAATGAAATTCACCATCAGAATCCTTAGGTCCTAATTAGTCATGTATAAAAACTTGGGTCAAAGAAGAAACCTTCTTGACCAACTTTACACTTTGGTCCTCATATATTTACTTTTTGGCCCTCAACTTTTGAACCCTCACATTCTGGCCCCTAACTCTCCTTCATTCTTTACGTTCGGGTCCCTCCTGCAAAACCTGAGCAGCGCCATGCTCCGGCGACCTTGCGCGGAGCATGGCGCCACGTAGGGTGAGGGAGGGGCCCTGGCAAGTCAATGGGAGGTACCCTACGTCGTCAGCCACCGCAGGGACACCCTCCTGAGCGCTGCACCCACCCATACCGGCCGTGCGAACGCACGGACGGTATGGGTCTCCACCTCCGGCGTCCTCCGGCGGGGGAGACACGTCGTCTCCCTCCGCCCTCCTCTCTGATTCTGCCCCTATAAATACCCCCGTCGCTCCGCCGTTCTTCCCAGCTCGGATCTGACGGAGACACCCCCCTAAATTCCTCCCTTCCCACTCCGACAGACGCTCCCTTGCTCCGGCGGCCTCTCCTCCTCCTCCTCGTCGCCCTGCCGCACTACCAGCAGCAGGGTTACTTTCCCTCGATTTTTCCGCGTCACGCCGCACCCAGCTGGCGCCTCTCCGGCCCTCTCCTCGCCGTCGCCCCTTCCTATGGGCAATTTCTTCTCCGGCGACAGTCGATACGACTGTCGCCTGCGCCAACCCCTCCTCGTCCAGCTTAGCAGGTAGAACTTCTCCTCTTCCTCCCCTCTTTCTTTTCTATACTGAAAACCCTTACTGTCGCCACCTATTTCCCACCGATCACCCTCACCTTCTCCACCTCCGGCCAAACTCCGGCGAACCACTCCCATCACTCCAGCACCCCACACGGCTCGCCGACCTGTGCATAACCTCTGCCTCCTCACCCTGATCCTCCTCCGCCCTTCCACTGCCCACCAAACGCCCTCTGCAGACCCACCGAACACACCCACTTCTTCGCTCGTAGTTTGACCTAGGGCAACCTGTTTGCTCCACCATGCCCCCTACAGACCCTCTGACCACCTTCGCCATGCCACGGTGAAGGTCCCCCGCCTGTCTGATTTGGCCGAGAGGCCGTTCTTCTATGACCAGGTGACTCGCCCGCCGTCGCCATTACTGAGCAGGCAGAGCTCCTTCACCTGCAGGTGCAGGCACACCTTCGCCCAGGTTCGACTCCCAGGTTGTGCGGGGTGTCTCCGCGAAGCGTCCCAGGCTCGCAGTTGGGGCGAAGGCCTCGCGTGAAGCCACGATTGCCCGCTGCTCCCTCCGCTGCGGGCGCTCAACTGGGGTGGGACATTTAGTCCCACCTCGAAACTTTTCAGAGGCGCGCGGGAGCATAAAGGCAAAAAGTGCCTTATGCTGTTCGCCTCCTGACCACGGGGTGAGGTCCCTCTCACCCGACCCGGCCTCGTTCGTGATCACACTCCGCGGACCTGGCCCGACCCGATTAACCCGACCGGCACTCCTCGCCCACCACCGCACGCCGGTGGGCCTGGACCCGGGCGCGACTCGTACCCGATTACCCGGTTGCTCTGGGAGAGCTGTCCTAAGAGCGAACTCAGAGAGAAAGAGACTCGCGAGGGAGGGGGGTAGAGTAGGTTTTGCCCTCTAACTCTGAACACTCTTGAGCGTGCAGGCACAGGTGAAGAAGAAGGAAGCTAAGGGAGACACTGTAGCAACAAGCGGTTTAAGTCGTCTGATTGAGAAATCAGACGACGTCTTGAAGACAGGTGAAGGCAAAGAAGAAGAAGGAAGGCGAGGCAGAGGAAAGAGAGGAACACAGAGCAGCCAAGTGAAGAAACAGAAAGCAGAAGAAGAAGAGAAGCAAGAAGAAAAGAAGAAGAAGAGCACGGGAGGAAGATCTGAAGCAAGAAAAGAAGAAACAAAGAAAATAAAAAGAAGAAAAAGACAGGATCGTCCAACCAAGAAATAGAGGAAGAACATGAAGAACAAAAGCCAAAGAGGAGAGAAGACAAAGAGGAAGAAAGAAGAGAAGAAGAAGCCAAACTTTCATCTCTCTCTCTCTCTCTCTTTATTTTTGTAATAGAACATGTATATCTCTAGAATACGACTTGCTCCCTGAGTTCGACCTCGGGAGAACTGTATTTTCCGAGTAACAAATATTAGCAAATGATGGCAATAACTATCTGTACTACAACGACTTAAGAAAAGCTAGTTGCTGCCACCGTTTAGCTAGTGCTTTAACCATTGGGTCCAACGAACCTTAGGATAACTCTTGCAGGCCTTAAAAGCCTTCATGGCAGACCGAGGCGAAAGCTAGTCAGGTCTGAATCTGGATTGGTACTTAAGTACCTCTGGGCCTATTATTGATATTAAGATTTGATTCCTAGAGACGCGGCTTAGTAGGGCATCTTGACGGTTACATCTGACCTAGATAATTGATTAGATTCAAACGATTGTTCTGAGGGAGTAGCAAAAGTTAGGCATGGGGGTATGATGGGAACACCATCATGAGCCATAACTATCTTAGTTTAACTTGATTAAGTCAATAAAAGCTCCTACATATCCATCAGAAGGTCCTAAGGGCACAATACACTATTTTGAGATAAAAACAAGAATACAGGGCTATTTCTGCAAATTTAGAATAACTACGGGTTTTCTTAGAGGTTTATTAAAGGTCAAATATGCTTTAAAGTCCAACAAGAGGGTTCATCCAGAACGAAACAGGTTTTCACGCACTTCGAGAGTCGAAACAGCACCCGAAATCCTAATTTCAAACTCACTTGATTTACTGAGGTTCTGGTTAGGATAAAATTCACCTGAATACTTTAAAATTCATGTAAAAATATTATGTGGGATTTGGCATCCTTAAATTGACCATTAGAACCTATTTTGATCAAAAACAGAATCTCAGACGGACAGTTGTCTTAGTTTGGGCTTTTACGCAATTTCCCCAGTCAAACATGGTCAAAATGAAAATCTAACTTCACCATCAGATTTTTTGAGTCCAAATTAGGTTTGTACCAAAATTTGGTCATAATTAGAGATCATCTTGACCAAGTTTGCATTTCAATCTTGTCTGAGTTTTTTTCTTACACAGATGTCCCTAACTTTATCGTCGTCTTTGAAAATAGGTCCTGATGCCATTGAAGGAAACTTTGAGCTTCACCGTCGAAATTTGAGGGAGGATTTCTCTCTTGATTCTCAACCAATCTCTCCCAAAACAGATACTAAGAACCCTGATGAAATTGCCTTCAACTTGAATCGCATCTTAGGCTCTATTTCTTGCCCAAATTGTTATGCGAATTAATTAAAGAAGTGAGTTTCCTATTCCGGCGAGTTTTCCAAGCCAAGAATCTTGGTTTCCAAGCTCTAACTGACCCCTTAAGCCCTATTAAAGGTCCTACAATTCCCACCGACCCTCCTACGCTTGCTTTCGGCCTGGAATCCCTCTACTTCCTCTCTCCTCTCCGGCTGAAAGGCTCCCTGTCGTCTGGCGACCTTCGACCACCCTCGTCGTCCGCTCGCAATACCGGCGATGGATTTGCCTTCCACTCCTTCTGTGTTGCGCCATACTAGCCGACGCCTCTCCCTCAGTCTTCCTCCCCGTCTCACCCTCACCGGAGCATCTTCGTCTTCGATGCCGGCCACACTAGACCCGACGCTGCCCCTGCCTCTATTCATCCATAGCATGGCCTAATCAACACACTATCCTCTACTCATCAGCACCGTACTACTACTCTGTATCGACCGCTCCTATGGCGTCCACATCATCATCTTCCACCTCACCGGCGAACCTCCGGCGAGCCCTAACAGCTTCCATAAATGCCCAACCGCGCCGCTTCCATGCTCCTCACCTTCGTCGTGTCCTCTCGACCAAAACCCCTCAAGTAATTGAGGAGATTGGCCTCTCATGCACTCCACCCAACACACGCCTCCGCACCACCTTCTCGAGGTCATTAGGCCTCCACACCCACTCACACGCGACGCCACCACCGCCGTTACATTCGTTGATGTCCGGCGATCCTCTTGAGCATTTCTGACAGGGCCGAGAGGCCGTTTTGTTCGTTTCAGGTACACAGGTAAGGTCGCCATTGGTAGAGCTCCTTCGAAGAGCTCGACAAAGGTGTTCTTGCGCCACAATGTCCAGGTGAACTTCCTAGGTGGCACGGAACTGATCCAGTATTGAGCGCGGACCCTCAATTAGGAGCTTCAGGTGCTCCTTCGCCACCAATTGATGAGAGCTGTTGCTGCTGCCGTGTGTGAATGAAGAAGGGACTTAATAGTTCCACATCGGATATAGAAAAATAGCCACAACAGTATAATACGCAAAGCTCTCCCTGACCCCTCACCTAAGACATGGGGGTCGGGTCCTCATTACTTGCTCATACCTACTCTCTCACACCTCGGCTGCGACTCATGTTCCTGTAGCCTTGGTCCCGGGTACGCGGATCCCTGAATACTCGATTACCCGGTACTGTTTATAGAGACGCTGAGAAAGAGATGAGGAAACTGAGAGAGACAGTGTGTGGGGTTGAGGGGGGTTTTGCTTCAGAGAGATTCTAACACGTAATCAAATTTGAAGCTTTCCTCCCTTGTGTGCGAAGAAGAAAGAATAGGAAAAGAAAGGCTAAGGCGCAAAAAAAAAAAAGAAGAAGGAAGCCAAGGTAGGAAAAGAGGAAGAGGGCAAAGAAGCACAGTGCTTGCGCACTGTAGTGAAGGGGCAGTTAAGACGTCTGATTTTGTTGACCGCCGTCTGAGAATTGAAAGGAGTGCACTGTGCACTCATCATACGTGGAAATTGTGTGGTTGATACTGTAGCATCATTTGAGTATATTGTTAATAGTGTAAATTAATGATTTAAATCATCATTCTGTCCTAATCTTTTTGCTACATTGACTCTAATTCTTTCATTTATATCATTTGTGCTTAAAGTTTCTATTACATTGTTATATTGTGCTTAGAATTGCAATTTTGAGTATTAAATTGCCTATTGTTCCCTGCATTCGACCTCGGATTCTTTTTTAGCTATAAATTGTATTTGTTTTTCGCGATTTATCAGAAATACCATAGCGCATCAGTTTTAAACATCGATTTAGAGCGATAAACAGTCACCGAACACCCCACCAGCCACATGCCTTCTTTGACTTCACACCACCATGCCACACCTCCAATCACTAATCCATGGTCATCGTCGTACTTGTTGCTTCACGGCGAAGCTTCTGAGCTTCTTTGACTAGGCCGAAAGGCCATATTGTGTGTTTCAGGTGTACGTCGGACAATCACCACCGCCCTCATCTTCTCTGACCACAGCAGGGCCCCTCCACCCATCAAGAGCTCTGTTGCTGCCTTCTCCTGACGTGGCTCTAGGTCTTGAGGCTTATCAGGTACTCAATAGAAGCAGCAAGAATCAGTAGCTACTCCAATTTAGCGAAGAGATATGCTGCTGCTTCCATAGAGCTTCACGAAGGACTATAATGGGATATAGTCCCACATCAGAAAGTTTCAAGCGCTTAACAATATATAAAAGATATTTGCGCTGTCACTCTGTTGCCTCAGTAAGCATAAGGTGAGGTCCCTCTCCACGTGCATATGCACGCCCTCACTCACCATACACACTGGCGGGTCTGGGAATTGGATCCGGTTACCTGGGTCCGATTCAAGCTTTGAGAAGAGAATTAGAGAGAGAAGGGAGTGAATTTTGCTCTACCTTGGGATTCGTGCCCTCCCTCTCTCGACACTTAGTTGAAATTAAAGCTATCCTTGTGCCTCTGTTGGTGATCTGCTACTGTGCCTTAGAATCTCTGAGGCTCTTATGAGAGCCTTGTGCTCCTCAGTTGGTTCCTGATGGCAAGGCTTCGTGCCTTGTGAGATATGTTGGTTTGAGGCGTCTGTCCCTTGGGTTCGACGGCTGATTGAGTACATTGATTGAGAGTACTGTTTATTTATTTGAATTAATTATGAGCTTAAACTAAAGGGTTAATTTGGTATTTAAATTATCATTTTAACCCAATCTTTTTACACTCTCATACTTGGTTTTTTTGATATACTATTCTAATTTATTTTGACCAAAGTTTTGATCATATTTGCATATCTTTTTGAAGTAAATTGTGATTAGTGAATTTATTTGCCATCTTTGCTCCCTGTGAACGTTCTCAGACTCCAAATTGATTTCGAGTCTATAAATTTAAATGTTTTGTGCAATTTGTTGACTATATTACGACGTGCTTTCTAAACATCGTGATTTCGCTTAAACAACCTGGACTCCCATACATTACGTTTTTAATCTATTGTGAATTTAGAAAATTAATTTTGAGCGATAACGTAACTTGCGCTATGACACAATTTAACCTTACATGGGCTTTGCGAATCAGTAACCCTTGATTTCGTTTGCGATATTTGTTGGTGCTAGAGCACCACGATCATTTGTTTTGATGATAACAAAACACGTGTTATTTAACATTTACACTTTGAGTCTTAGATTTCAGGTCAATTGCAAATGTAGACGTGTTTAGACGGAATTCGAGCTCGCATTTAGGACGGATTGTACGAGCTTGATGGAAAACAAAAGAGATTCGCGAGGAGCGATAGATTAAAGATGGAAGGAAATGAAGAATAGGATAGATTTCCTTCTCTTGTACTTGTTGTATTTTTCGTTTCTTTTGTTGCTCTTTATTTCCTTGGAAAATTATGTTAAAGAGCCTTAAAGTACCCTAACAGTAGTCCTAGGAACACCCGCACAACCCTAGGATACTTAGGTTTTCTGTAGAACACTTAGAAAACCAATATAGGGTTCAAACAGAGTTTCCAGACGTCTAATTCCCAAATCAGACGTCTGATAAAGTATTTTAAGACGTCTGACTGTTGTTTCAGACGTCTGATAACTGTTAGGCTGGACATAGTTAGTTCTGTCTGATGAAATCAGACGTCCAGACCTTAGACCAGACGTCTTAGGAGACGTCCAATTAGTGGACCGTTGGCTGGCTTAGCATACACTTAAGGATATGACCGTTAGAGCCTTATCAGACGTCCATAGGACTGTCCAGACGTCTGATAATTGACCGTTTTGCCTCGGCTGACCCAAAATCTCTTCTCAGAGATTTTCTAGCTGTTGCAACGTTTGGAAAATCCATTCCCACAGTAAAAGTAGGTTTCCAGACGTCCAGACATAGTGCCAGCCGTCCTATATGTCGTCTGATGGACTTGCACAAAAATCCTGTTTAGATCTGATCCAAGTCAGGAAGCAACCCGCCCAAAATCAGACGTCTGACCTTGGAATCAGACGTCTTAAAGTGAACTCCTAGACGTCTGATGCTAGAATGAGACGTCTGATAAGCCTGTCAGAGCAATGATTGTTCCTGATTTCGGGCTGATTCTCTTGGGCTTTGTTCCCAACGGCTATAGAACCCTTCCTAAGCCTTCCAAAGCCTTCCTAAGGCCTCTATAAATAGAGGGGAACCTTTGCAACACAAAAAAACACTAAGAAACACCTAGAGACACCTAAGTAACATAGTTCCACTCTCTTGTGTCCTAGATAGCTCTTGCTCTCCAAGCTCAAGCTCCATTCTCTTGAGAACATCAAGCTGTTGCGCACCCGCTCTCCCGCAGTAGTTCACGAGAGCGAAGTTGCGCCATCGCGTGGCTCACGCACCGCGTCATCAACTCGGTGCACTCCTTGCAAAGGGGCGTTTCCTAATTCCTATAGAAGTTAGGTTTATAATTACTTTGTTGGCTCTATAGGATTACTTGTTTATTTTATCTTTGTTTGGTTGGGTATTCGCTTTGCGAATTCCCGTCTCCTTCGCGAGACAAAATCCTTCTCATGGAGAGAAGGGGTTGAGGTACGCTACCCTCGTTTAAGTAGCGTGGTTGTATTGAGGTTGAATCACCCTCGTTTAAAGTGATTCGGTTTAGTGGATTTTGATCAACTTGGTTGATCGGAAAATCTTAACTCGAGAGGGTTAGGTGGTGGTTTTCACCCAGTTTAGGTTTCCACCTAAAATTACTTGTATACTTGTGGGATTGCTTATTTGTGAGATTATTTATATTTCATTTCCGCATTTCTTTACGTCACACTGATCTCACCCCCTCAAAGTAGGGAACTTCAATATTAATTTGTTATAATGCCTTTATGTTGACACATTATTTGTGTTGAAATATCATGTCTCCTTACTGAGTACTGAGTCTGTCTCTGTATTACACAAATTCTTAGGAACTTGAACCACTTAATTGTTACATGGAAATTGATGTTAGTTAAATGATTTGCTATGATTGACAAATTAAATGACTATGCATGTTCGACTAATGAGTTAAAGTACATGAGCTTCCTGTATAATCCACTAAGAATGATGATTTTTGAATAATGTTACATGTGGGAAACAATGTGGGACCTAAGAAGTAGAATCGATTAAATGTATGCGAAACACAATAAAGCTTCTCATGAAACATGATGAAAAGAGTTTAAGATGGCTAATTGAATATGGAAAGTTGTGACACTTATTGTAAAGTCAGTACTCGTGTCCGGTATCAAAGGCAAGATGACTGTACCTATTACAGGCAGAGACTGATTTAGGGAGTGAGCAAGCTTTCCTACAACTTGTTTCGTTAGGTCATTTAACCAACTGAGTAGTAGGGTGTTGGGTACTGGTTGCTGTTATGAGAGGTTGGAGACGTTTTGTCCTCATACCATGTAGTAAAAAGGATTGGTCGTGTGCCAATGCGGAGTAACTCTCCACATGTTTATTACACGGATGTAATCACTACTTCACCTCGCTAGCTAGGACCTCGGGACAATTAACTAGGTGATAAAGCGGATATGGGTTGTCCCTTCAGCCAATGGGGCGAGTTGTGTGCAATTTACCATTTGGGATATCGCAAAAAGAACTCTTTGCGCCTTCCAAGGAAATTGATTTGGACAGATAAAATGATAAATGACTGGAATTGTGGCAATGCACAAATAATGGAATTAATAAAAGATAAATTAAAATGATTGAGACCAATATTTGCCTTTCATGTTTTCATATTTATTTAGTTTAGTTTTTTTTTCCATTGTTTTGCTATTTTACTTAGCATTTGCTGACGTTTTCTAAGGTCTTTGTACTCAGGTCTTGGAGAGATAGTCAGACTCTATGACTGAAGGAGCTGACATTGCTGGTTCGAGTACAGCACCGTAGTTTGGTAGTGATAAAAAAATAAAATCGCTCTTGCAAAATAAGCCTAGTCAGCTAATAATCAGATCAGAGAATTCGTTTGGACTAGGTTCACGTGGGAATGCGACGAGATACAGTCCATTGAGCAATTACGTGGACAAGTATTTAACTCTCTACTATCTCTCCATAACTCCCCATTACTGTGGCGGTTACATTTCCAAGTGTATAACCTCACACATCATGTTTTCTATACATAAGCTCCTACCTACACATGGTAGGGGGCAGATCTGATTGGGGGGGGGGGGGGGGGGGGGGGGGGGGGGGGGGCAACCCACAACCTACTACTTCATGTATCATTCCCACTTATAGTAGATATTGAAGGTTAAATTCCCTCTCCAAATGTATACACCCATATCGGGTAGAACTGGGTCAACAATTTCTCTTTATTCATGCGGTTGCTTGCATATTTTTATTCTTGTGGTTATGTTTCATTTCCCACTTTATACAAATTCTTTGATGACCATCGGCGGCCTCGACGACATCCTCCGAAGCTCATTAGGTAGTTGTAGTGATAATTCTAGTTTGGTCTTTCTTTCCTGTTTCAGTTTCTGCAGTCCTCTGTTAATTTCTTTCGGTGCCTATTCCATTTTCTTCAATTGTACTTGTACATTTGATGGCAATGTTTTGAATGTACACGGCGTGCCTACTGCATGCCCATAAAATGGCTTTTTTTTGACGTGGATCGATATCGGTACACATGTAATGTTGACATGTAAGAGTGACAGCAATATATTGTTAAATATGGATAATATGTCTATAAATTCGAAGAAATGGGTTACATGAGTTGCAGCCCTTAAATCATTACTATATTTTAAAGTTAATATAGACATCTCAATAATCAATTTCTACCTATTACTATCATCGCAAGTGATTTAAGTTTTAACAAAATACTGTTGTAATATTGTTAAAATGAATATTTTTGAGATTAAACTATATCTAAGAAGAGAAGCATGTTCTCTAAGAAGATTATTTAGATTTTGATTGACAACGCAGGAATAATAATTATTTTGAAGAGAATGGTGGCAGTGCTCGGTCTGACTCTCAATTCTACCCTTTTCCTTGGTAACGTCAGGAACGGTGGAAGATTTCCAGTGGATTAAAATATGTTTTGTTTGCTGGAGGAGTTTAGCGGGTTGATGGAAAAGGGCTGTCAAAAAAAGGGAGCATGAGGTGTTCCAAGCTTGACCCTCTGGGCCTCCACTGCACATGTCACCAACCAAGGCTTGACCCTCTTGTTTCCCTGTTTCATCTTTGGCCATCGAATGCTCTTACGTATCTGCGGTGTGAACGGTGGAAGATGTCAAGAGATTCACGTTACTCTTTTCCGATTATATCCTGAATCATTGATTTATCATCTACAAAAATGAGGAGACATAGGTGCACCATTCGTCCCTTGGCACCTATTTATAGTTAGCCAAGTTTCCAAGGAGGCATCGGACCGTTAGATGACGTATGTCATAGGCAACCAAGGAGAATCTAGGGACTCCGATCTAAACTTGATATCCCTTGGGAAGGACTTTAAGCGTAAAAAAATGTGCCGATTGGAGCCCAACATCCCTGGACACGGAAATCCAAGAAAAAAAAAAAAAAACTATTTTTAAAGGGAAATAAACCTCGAGTGGATGGGCAGCTCCAACGCCCTTCCCCAACTCCCCTTCTCCATCCACGGCCCCAGAGATAACGCAAATCAAATTAACGTCGACGTCAAAGCTGTCAGCTTCACTTGTTTCTCTGGTCAACGTACGAGACCGTGTGGCGCCAAGAAGGTGCCGCGCAAGTCACAGCCACCTCCATTTCCACACACGCAAACGCATCGTCACATTAGCAACGCTAAAACGGAAGGAAGATCACCTCCATTGACTCCCCCGACGATTCCCACCGTCGTTAAAGGTGCGGTTTCTTCAGGTGGACGCATATGCTTCGGCAAGGAAGGCGCGTGTCTCGGGCGACCGCGAGTTGGGTTTGAAAAAGCCACGAGGAGGAGGACGAGGAGGATTGGAAGGCGACGAAAGAAGGTATTTTCGTCGTGTTTTTTCCAGTTTTCGAGTATTGGGTAGGCTTTGCTTTTGTTGGTTCTTAGCTGATCTTGAATGGGTCCTGCGGTGTAGATTGTTGACCTTAGTTCTTGTTCGTTTTCTTGGCTTCGATTTTTAATCCTTTTTCCTTGTTTGGAATGCTTGGTTTGAGGGGGAAGATAGAGGTGTGGAATTTTCGAGAGCTCGAAAGAAATCGCAGGAGAGTTCTTTGGGTTTTCTGGACGGTTATTTCGAGGTAATTATCGTTGGTATGATGCTCTGCTTGAAGGAGGATTTTTTCGATCAACGTAACGATGGCTACGTTGCTCTTCTTTCCAAGGCCTCCTTTTTCCTTTTTGTTTTGAAATTTGGAGGAGATCTTTTGGATATACATAACAGGTAATATATTCTTAGGTAATTATAGTTGTTATGCTCTATTTGACACATTACAGGTCTTGGAAAATAAACATAAACATTCGTACCAACACTTTTTTTCTTTTTACATACCTGAGAATGCGATAATTCAATAATGGACATCATTCATTCATCCCGAAGAAAATAATTGAAATATCATTAGTAGAGAAAAAAATAAAGATAGTTCGTAACCTGTATAGATAATTCATAATCCATATAGAATCATAAAACTAATTTTAGTTAACAAGAACTAATTAACTAAAGGATTTATTAAATTTAATTAACCACTAAATTAGAAGAAAGTAGATTTTAGGTAAGTTTGAAGCTCCTAGAAATTACCTCCACTAATCTTTATCTAACTAGCTTGAAAAAAATTATAAACTAATCGTGTTAATCATTTTTAATAACTAAATATAATTTTTGGGTTTTTTTTTGTTTTTTTACAACCTTTTCAAGAGAGCTTCTTTTTAAACTAAATAGTGTTAAGACATAAATCAATATTCATAATAATTAAATTTTTATTGAAACTTAAAATAATCATACACGTGGCATAGTCGTCGTGAAATGTTTCATGTATATGTTTTCCCTTGTTTTAAAAATGAGCACAGGATTATCTATTGTTGATTTTGTTTCATTTTCATAAACATTAGTGCTTTGTCATTTGCCACTTTGGTAAATTAAATAATTAGAATAATGTTGAATATTTTGTATGCAACGACTATTACAAAGATAATCATCTATTTGATTCTTTGCTAGCATATAATTAAGTTTCTCTTGGATCAATCATAGTTCGTAAATTTTTTAATTACCTCGTCACAATTCATTTCAAAAATTGTAAAATCACAAAGAAATTAATTTATGGGTCATATTCATATGTTTATAATTATAGTTTACAATATTATTGAACTAATGATGCTAACATGTGTAATCGACTTCAAAAACATAAATGAAGTGTATAATGTATCTAATAAAAATGAAAATTCAAATTTGATCTATTTATTGTTCACATATTAAAATTTCAAAATTACACTTGGATTGTAATCTTCCAATTACCAAGTAATTATTCTTAATAGAACACTTGGCTTATTTATGATCTACCTAAGTAAAATAAGTAAAGTGCATGTATTGGATGGCTTTCGAACAACATAATAAAATAAATTAGCATGCAAATTTGCCCTCTAAATATAGTTTGTTTGGAATTTTTTTTCCTAGAAACATAGATGGACTCTTGCTCATGTGATCCAAAGATCATATTTTGATGGTAGGGGAGGATTGGTATGGTCCGATAGCTGCAAAAATTCTAATATGATATGAATTTAAGTCTGATATGCCATTAAGGAAACCCAAGTTAGGGTACAACAAAGGCAAAATATTGCTTTACTTTGTTTTGTTTTGAAGAGGATCCGTTAGTGTATATATCTCAATGAGATGAAAATGTAGAACTCGATTAATAGATGCATAACATGGCAACTAAAAGAATAGGCATTATAATTTTTTTTTTTTTGACACACTTAATGGGGAAGTCTTATATACATGCATATCACATGACCATGGTAGATGTGCTTTATTTGCATATATTTGAAAATGATGCAAATATCAATGTTTTGCGTGGGGTTGGGTGTGGTGGGGGGTGGTGTGGTGTGGGTGTTGTTGGTGTTGCAATTTGAAGCAGGAAGCTGTTTTTCCTTTTTGTCTGTACAAATTCGAGATGTTGTGAAATATCAATGTTCAAGCACTACTTGTCATCTAAATATTTAGCTACTGAACTATTTTGGGCAACCATCAGGAGAACTTGCAATAAAGCAGGTTTTATGTTGTAGAACCATGAAGGCCTATATCAGAGTATGATAAATGCACAAATTACACGGATAAGAGAAACATTTTAGAGTCCCAACGTAACATCTGTATATCAATCGGCCATTGATGTCAGTAGCAACTCATGCAGAACTTCTGGAAATGATCAGAGATAGGAGGGATCAGTTGCCACCTGAAACAAGTGCAATCAATATACCAAGGATTGGCTGCACATGTAGTCATAGATACGACCTTATGTGTGACGGAGGTAATTAAAACTCGCTGAAAGTGCACCTTCGTCATCAATCAACAGGGAGAGCCATACTTGAATTCGAGATTATAGTGAGGGGTTTCTAATTGTTAGCCAACTTATGCACTTTGTTACATTTGTTGGCTTCATCTCTCTGTAGTTAAGTTGGGCAACTTTGCTCAATCTGTCCAATTTGAAGGGGCAGTTGAACAATTAACAGGATCATGCCATGATCTTTGGTATCTATAGAGTGGTAGCCATGTTTGCCATGCTGCTTTAATTTGGACACAGATAATTATCTCCTCGAGAAAAAAAGAAAAAAGAAAATCTGAAGGTTCTGGAAATTGTTCCATCATTGCAAAGGTGCGAGAAAGTAGTTTCCAGGTCATCTTGGGTTCCTCCAGGAAATGGTCCGGCTAAACTTCAGATAGGTTAGCAGTTCAAGGTGCAGTAACTGTTGAATTTTTCTGGATTCTTCGAGGATGGCTGGCGGCAAGAACCTGTTCGTTTCTCGGAGAACTCAACCATAACGAATGTACTGAGGTGTAACGGCGCGTATGCGTCTAAGCCAAACTGGGGAAGGTTCAATATTAATTATTTGGGGAAACGGCAAGCCAGATGGCATATACTTGCGTAGGTCAAATGGTCCTCAGAGACGACACCGCCTCGGTGTCTCAGCCGGTGGCTAGCACTCCTATACCCATCAAAGGGGGAACGGAGGGTCGTTGGTTCGAGCATGGGATTTACCTGGTGGCGTGAGCAAGCGGTGGCTCCAATTATCACCCGAGATTTGCTCGCAAGAATTTAGCCGTTAAAAAAAGTTACAAAGCAGAGAAAGGTACGTACTAATGTAAAAAGTGATGCAAGAAAATATGTGAGTGTTGCTTATGTGTTTCACAAAATATTTGAGAATGTTGGTTAACTTGATAATTGATATTTAATATAAATAAATAAAAAAATATAAGTTTTGTTATGCAGTGATCTTCACTATATTGAAAAAAATCACCTCACCAGTTTAACTTAAAATGTACAGGTGATAAATAAATTTACACAAGTGATAAACTACTTTGTACCGGTAATAAATTATTTTAGATGTATTTACACGGATGCAATCGTATTTCGCATCGGTGTAAAATTATTTCAAGGTTAGTTTCACCTGTCTAAAGTGATTTTGACCTATGACTTTAGAATTTAGAGTTTAGGATTTGGATTTATGAAAATTGATTTCACATATGAGAAGTGATTTTTCACTTGAAATATGATTTTTTACTTTAGGATTTAACTAAAGATTAAACCCTAAACTCTAAGGTAAAAAATCACATTTTAAGTGTAAAATCGCTTGTCATAGGTGAAGAAACACTTGGAATTTAATTTTGCATCGGTGCAAAGTTAGATTCCATCTGTGCAATCTTATTTTGCACCTATGTAAAATAAGATTGTACTGGGATAAAGTAATTCAAAGTAAGATTGCATCGGTGTAATCTTACTTTGCACTCGTGTAAAATTATTTACTTTAAAATAATTTTATATGGTTGTAAAGTAGGATTGTACCATTGTAAAGTAATTTTACATTAATGTAAAGTGATTTAAAATATGATTTAAGTGATTTGTTATTGATTTTAATAATGACTTATCTCACACTATATCATCATTTTTTTTAATATAAAAAGAAGAATACATGTACGATCACATTCACATTGATATGCGATAACTTTAAACTTTTACATGCATAAAAAAATAAAAAAATGGTGCTCAGAGACTCTGTTTTCAGTTCGCAAGGATGCTCTTGCTACGCTGATCAAACCGAGTGCAAGGTTTTAGGTTTTTGTCTCATCCGCCGGGCAACGAGTGAAGTAGATCCTCGAGGACCACAAAACGAATAGAACAATTGTAACTCCATTTTGGACTGGACACCAGATGAAAAGATGGTGAAATCGACTCTAAAGCATGGTGTCAGTTGGCAAACAACAAGGAAAAACTCGATATTATTGTGTTATATGTACGTGTCTAACAAGATACGTTGTGGGATAACTCGGATAAAATTTATCTCCTATTTAGTACGAGGGATATATCCTAACAGGTAAGCGGAACAAATCCTGTTTTGCCGAATCCCGGATGTGAAGGCGGGTTCCACTAACCCCCCATTAAACCCTCTCCCATTTTCTTAAACAAAAATGTTTTATCTCCTGAAAAGGACAAAAAGCAGACAGCCAAAGATACGGTGAGTCTGTGACCTCATCGAGGATCTTAATTTGATTTATCTCATTTCTGTCCATTTTTTGCTCTACATTTCTCTTTCGCTTATGCATCTTTGACAAGAAAAGCGAGAAATTTGCACCGCGGAGTCATTTAATTTCTGACCGATGCTAGAACGACCAACCGATGCCATCATCATTCTAAGTTGGCTTCTTAAGTATTGTGATCCTTTCTATTCTACTCCATATGCTGTTATAACTCCAATATATCGGGGATTTCATCACCGCGAAAAAGATTTCCATATCAAGAACGTATATAACTGACCTTTCCATGCCTGTGCATGCTTTCTCCTCACTTATATGGGCATTCGGTGGTTGAAAAGGAGCTGACACGCAACCATTTCTGTTGGAATTCAGAAATCCATATACGGTTAGGGGCAACCGAATTCCTATCCCTTGAGGAAGACCTCCAACGCTTCCAGACCACATGTACAGCAACCCACAAATTAGGATGAGCAACCTGAAGCTCGGCGTGGAGGTCATCGGCGCCTCGAACCTGATGCCCAAGGACGGCCAGGGCTCCTGCACCTCCTACGTCGAGCTCCAATTCGACGGCCAGCGGTACCGGACCACCGCGAAGGAGAAGGACCTCAACCCCATGTGGAACGAGCGCTTCTACTTCAACGTCGCGAACCCCGACCTCCTCCCGGCCCTCGCCCTTGAGGCCTACCTCTACAGCAAGTCCAGCGCCGCCAAGACCAAGTCCTTCCTCGGCAAGGTCCGCATCGCCGGCCTGTCCTTCGTCCACCACCGAGACGCCGCCGTGCTGCACTACCCGCTGGAGAAGCGCGGCATATTCTCCCGCGTCAGCGGCGAGCTCGGCCTCAAGGTCTACCTCACCGACGACCCCTCCGTCAGGCTCTCGAACCCCCTCCCGGCCATCGACACCCCCTTCACCCGCAACGTCGACCCCCCGCCGCCCGCCGCCGTCGTCAACCAATCGCGAGGTCCCCAACCAACGGTCGTAACTGCCACGGAGGACCCCAAGGACAGGCACACCTCTTACACCTTCCCTCCGGAGAAGCAAGACCGCCACGTCCCCACGCCCGTCGTCGTCGCAGCGGAACCTTCCCCGCGGTTCGTAGCCGACGACGGGATGATGAAGTCCGAGCACCAACGGCTCAGAGGAGTGAAGGTTTACCCCCCGCTTTCGACGTCGTACCGGCACGTGGACTACGCCGTGAAGGAGACGAGCCCCTTTCTCGGCGGTGGGCAGGTCGTCGGCGGCCGCGTCCTGCACACCGAGAAGCCGTCGAGGACCTACGACCTGGTCGAGAAGATGCAGTACCTCTTCGTCCGCGTGGTGAAGGCGCGCGACCTCCCCACGATGGACGTCACCGGGAGCCTCGACCCGTACGTCGAGGTGCGGGTCGGGAACCACAAGGGGAGGACGAGGACGTTCGAGAAGGACAAGAGCCCCGAGTGGGACGAGGTGTTCGCCTTCCCCAGTGAGAGGCTTCAGGCGTCGGTCCTCGAGGTGAAGGTCATGGACAAGGACCTCCTCGTGGACGACTTCGTTGGGGTGGTGAGGTTCGACCTCTACGACGTCCCCACCCGCGTGCCCCCCGACAGCCCGCTCGCTCCCGAGTGGTACCGGTTGGAGAGCAAGAAGGGGGAGAAGGTGCAGGGAGAGATAATGATCGCTGTGTGGATGGGAACGCAGGCCGATGAGGCCTACCCAACTGCATGGCACTCCGATGCAGCTGATCGGTCGACCAGTTCTGCTGCTACCATTAGCCAGCAGTATATCCGCTCCAAAGTCTACCACGCCCCGAGGCTGTGGTATGTGAGGGTGAACGTAATCGAGGCCCAAGACGTCGACGCCGGCGATCGGACCCGATTCCCCGACTTGCTCGCAAAGGTGCAGATTGGTAGCCAGGTTCTGAGAACGAGGTCGTTCCCTTCGCAGACCCGCAACCCCAGATGGAACGAGGACCTCGTGCTCGTGGCCGCCGAGCCCTTCGACGATCACCTGGTCGTCTCCGTCGAGGACCGCGTCGGTCCCAGCAAGTACGAGGCGGTGGGGAGGGTCGCCATCCACCTCGCGTCGGTCGAGAGGCGGGTAAACGACAGGGTGGTGGACACGCGCTGGTACGGCCTCAACGGGGACGTCGACGAGCCGAAGGACGGGAGGTTCTCCAGTAGGATCCACCTGCGCGTCTGCCTCGACGGCGGGTACCACGTGTTGGACGAGTCCACGCACTACAGCAGCGACCTCCGCCCCACCGCAAGGCAGCTCTGGAGGCCTTCCATCGGGCTGCTGGAGCTCGGCATCATCGGCGCCGATGGTTTCCACCCGCAGAAGACCCGCGAAGGGAAGGGCGTCGCCGACACGTACTGCGTGGCGAAGTACGGGCAGAAGTGGGTGCGCACGCGGACGGTCGTCGACAGCATCGGTCCCAAGTACAACGAGCAGTACACGTGGGAGGTCTACGACCCTTCGACCGTTTTAACCGTTGGCGTTTTCGACGACAGCCAGATTGGCGGGGACAACTCCAACGGTCGCAAGGATTTGAACATTGGGAAGGTGCGGATACGCCTCTCCACGCTGAACACCGGTCGAGTCTACACCAACGCTTACCCCCTCATCTCCCTGCACCCCTCGGGCGTCAAGAAGATGGGGGAGCTCCACATCGCGATACGCTTCTCGTCGACGTCGTACCTCGCCCTCCTGGGCACCTACTCCCGCCCCCTTCTCCCCAAGATGCACTACATGTGGCCGCTGTCGATGGCGCAGCTCGAGTACACGAGGCAGCAGGCCGTGAACATCGTCGCGGCGAGGCTGGGGAGGATGGAGCCCCCCATCCGGAGGGAGGTCGTGGAGTGCATGTGCGACACCGCGTCGCACATGTGGAGCATGCGGAGGAGCAAGGCGAACTTCTACCGCCTCGTGGCGGTGCTCTCCGGCGTGTTCGGGCTCGCGAAGTGGTTCGGGAGGGTGTGCTCTTGGGAGCAGCCGTTCCTAACCATTCTCGTTCATGTATCCTTCGTGGTGCTCACGTTCCTCCCGGAGCTGATCCTCCCCACCGTGTTCTTCTACCTGTTCGCGGTCGGCGCGAAGAACTACTGGTACCGGCCGCGGCACCCGCCGCACATGAACATACAGGTCTCGTTCGCCGAGAACGTCCACCCGGACGAGCTCGACGAGGAGTTCGACATGCTGCCGACGAGCAGGGGCCTGGAGGTGGTGAGGGTGAGGTACGACCGGCTGAGGGCGGTGGCGGGGAGGGTGCAGACGGTGCTGGGGGACCTTGCGACGCAGGGGGAGCGGCTGCAGGCGCTCGTCAGCTGGCGGGACCCGCGTGCGACCTTCGTGTTCCTGCTGTTCTGTCTGGTGGCCGGCGTGGTGCTCTACGTAGTCCCGCTGCAGGTGCTTGTCGTTGCCGTCGGCATGTACGTGATGAGGCACCCACGGTTTCGCGGGAGGACGCCGTCGGGGGTGTTCAATTTCTTCCGGCGGTTACCGGCGAGGACGGACAGCATGCTATAGAGTTGTCGTTGCTTGCGTGTTCAAATTAAGTTGTGGCGGGGAATTGCCTCTGCCCGCGTATGTTACTTACAAAATTAATTATGTTAATTAATTGTTGTTAAGCTATGAATAATTTTGTGCTATGAAAACAGGAGGTAATTACCTGTTCAGGTATGGTTTGTCTCGTGCAATTGACTTGAGAGATTAATTTTATAAGTGATAGAATTGATAGATAAATTTGGAATGGTAAAGTTTTTGTATTTAGAGTAAATATGATTGTAATCATATGGTGTTTGGAGGGATAAGTAAGAGTATTCTTTCACATTATTTCAATTTATCTCTTTAAATAGAATAATTTTGGAATTGAAAACTCTTACAGGTTAGTTTACTTAAAAAGTTAGGAAAATGATGTTAAAAAAATATGAAATTAAAGTTAATTGGCAATTGCGCACCCTTAAAGAATAATGTTAACATTAATTTATATTTATTTGAATTTATATTAAATTGTGACATTTATCTTTGTAGTATTTATTTAACAGTGATGTTAAATATATAAAATATAAAAAATATTAAAAATACAAATGATGTAAGACTTTAATAACGTCATTAAAGTGATGTACCGATTTAATCAATTAATAAACGTCAACGTGTACTAAAATCCATTAAAACGCCTTCTGACATGGCAACGTGTTTAGTATATTAATTGACACGTTTATTAATGCCAACGTGTACATGTACTAAACATCATGTACGGCATTAAATTGATGTACGGATTTAGTCAATACTAAAAGGATGTTAGACACAAATGATGTACGGATTTGACTAAAATTAATTAAAATTGATGTTAGATAAATATACATTAAAATGATTAAATTTAGATTAATAAATAGAAGGTTAAATAATCAATTAAAAAGAGATTAACTTCATTTTTGAGGAATTAATCTTCCAAATAATCTAAATTAAAAAGATCCAAATATACCATAAATGGTTTAATTCCTGCGAACAAATAGTGCTTGAGAGTCGCCATTTGGAGGTTTACGATGGTTTTGGGGATGCGCTGCCATACTAATTGTTACGATTGTGTTGCTGGGGGAATGATGCGCCGAGAAGTTCTAAAGGGAAATAAGCCAGATTAGATCTAGCTGCTGGTAATTACAATGGGTATTTGGTTTCTTAGTTAAAGGTGTAGACCTCCTTGACAGAGGTTCTTAAGAATGCGCTTGCCTCACGGGATCTATAAACCCGTTTCTTCTTTCGTGAGAACATTCTAAAATGTAATTTTATGATCCGTATACGTATCGCTTGTCTTTTGAGTATGAGAATTCTCGTCTCTTTTTATTCCATTTCCTTGAATTAGAAGAGAGATCTTAGGAAATGGTAGACCGTTCGTTGTATCAATCGTATGGACCAAGTATTCATATACGGTAAAACTGTAAATCCAAAAATCGTCTTAATCTTCTCTCCATTTCCCGTACCAGCGGTTCTTCCTGATTTGATACCATTCTTAAAAAAAAAAAAAGAAAATGGAAAATTCTTCACGCTACGTATGATACGTTTTGAGCTAATTAAAATGTTCAAACTTTTGGAAATCAATTATAAAGTTATTAAAGAGATCCTAATGGACCGAAATGGAGAGAATCTCGGATAAAATATAAAGGATCCAGGCCCCTTATAGTACACGGGTTGGGCTTCATATTGGAGCTTCACAACGTAGGCTTCTTCGTGTAACTTAGTTTATTTATATTTTCATCAACTTTTTCCTTCAATCGGCACCCTTTGAAAAGGTTCTCCATGTCCGTTTTGCATTCCAGTCCATGGCCTATTTAAACGTGCAGGTTCTATTGGGCCTGGTTGGTTCCTGATCTAGTTGACTTCATCCTTCCAAATTAATTAAATGCCAAAAATGCAAGGACCTGATATTGTTGTCTATTCGGCCTGTTCAAGAGCCAACCTGCTTGTACAACCGTCCGCATCAATTTCCAAGCCCTCAATCGAAGTTTGAGAGGCCCCGATGATGGCTTCGCGTTGATCGACCAAACACTTCTCTTGGGAAAATGGAGCTCTTTGTTTGCCAATATTGACGGTCATTTGCAAGGTAGAGGCGGCGGGTACTAGTGATGTTCTCTCCCACTTACCTTTCCCTCAAGTAAACTTTTACATCGTCATGGTCACCGAGGGTGATCAGAGTTATAATGAGGGGTCAAGATTCAAGGATATAGGTGAGGGCGTGTGAAGTGTAAAAAGGTTATTTCTATGTATGGAAGCCTAGAGGTTCCCCGTCCGCACCTTTAGCTCCAACCTTGATTGTAGCTCTCTTGGAAAAAACACACACCTTTGAGTAATTTTACACGGTGTAATGTTATTGCCATTACGACAAAAGTTCTATTTATAAACAATCACGTCTCACATCACAGATGTGAGCTTTTAACGGAAAGAATAAGATAAAATAGGGGATAAGTATTAATGTGAAAGTTTGTGTCCTTGTTTTCGGCAGCTGCATGTGGACTTTTTTTTGCACTACCCTTTACTTTGCTTTTTAAAGATTATGACTTTATTTGACGAGGAAAATGATTAGAAAGAATAAAAAGTATAAGTATAAGAGATGAAAAAGTTAAGGAATTTAAATATTTGGTTGAATTTGTTATGTTGTAAAAAAATTTATAGAATTATATTTTACTTGAGATGTTTGTTTGATTAAATAAATTAGTAAAAAAAATTAAAAGAAAATATGTAAAATTAACAGATGAAATTACATAATTCTATTGAAAATGTAGAACTGTGAAACTCTAAAATTGGACCCTCACTTTTGTGGAAGGACACGATTCCAAAATAATAGTTACCAAACGTAAAATCAGGAGTGAAATTCTCCCAACTAAGCGACGCCTGTGGGTCATAGAAAAGAGTTGTTGCCTCGTGGAGCTACAGGTCAGAATATTTTTAATTAATAACATCATTAGACAATAAGTGGTCCTTTTTTTATTGATCGAGGTAGCATGGCAGAGGTTACTACGCAGGGCATTTAATTTCATATTGTATTGGCGGGGGCTCCTGATACCATGTCTCTTTGACCTAGACACGTGCTAATAGATCAAGGGACCCTTCAGTATCAAACTTAGCCGAATTTAGATTTCTGTTACCAACAAACCAGCAGAACAACCCGCTGACATTACGTTTTGAAACTTCATCCTAAATTTGTGACGAAGGAAAGAGAGAGAGAGAGAGAAGAAAAAAAAAAAGAAAAAGGAAATAAACGTATTTTCAAATGGGTGGATTGAATTTTTACGGATGACGAATTATGTTTTAAGTGAAAAATTTCTTCTTATAAGTGAAAAGTTGTATTTTTTTTTAAAAAATATTTTTTATAGGTGAAAAGATAAAATATATCAGTGTATTTTTATTTTTAATTAATGTATTTTAATTTTCAATTAGTTTAAAGTTATTTTTAATAGGTATGTTTTTATTTAATTTATTTTTAACCAATTGATTCTTGACCACATTTTGAAAAATATGTTACAATGTATATTTTCATATTTGCAACATGTGTTTTTGCATTCGCATCCATCGTGATTTTTTTAAACTATTCTTTTCTCAATTAGACAAGGCTTGATTTTTTGATATGATAAGCCAAGGATTGAACTCAAGTTGAAGCAATTTAAATTATTTTTATGGATCCATTTCTTACCTTGCTGCTAAAAGTAAAAGAATCTTTAGAATTGTACTCAACCTTTATTAGGTGGTCCATAAGGATTACCATGTTTATTCGTTACTCTAAAATTATAAAACTGAATGCAAATGGTGGCATTCCCTTTGTGGGGTTGCTCTTAAAAAATATATATACATTGAATAGTGCCAACATGAAGAAATCATGGCACATTATTTGCTTACATTGCAAAAGAGACAAATATTAGATGGATTATGATCTTCCCTTCAACCTAAGGTGTTAATACTTTTGGGCTTAGTTTATTTGGTGGGTTAACTCAAAAGGGAGGTTAATCTCCATTTACTTGAGTATTTAACTCTCCATATACTAACTCAGGTGTATCAACTTTAACACGGGTTTATCTAATACCAGTTTCAATTGATGTTAACCAAATCCGTGTTAAAATCATACACTACTCATGTCTCTGACACATTTAATATTTTATATATCTAACACCACTACCAAATAAACATCACAACGATTAATACCACAACTTAACAATAATTCAAGTAAATATAAATTGATGTTACCACAACTCTACAAATAAATAAAATTACGCATTAACATTAATTTCACATTTTTTAACATCACTTTTCTAACCTCCTAAATAAATTAACCCTTAACCCTTAAAAAATAATCTTACAGCTTGATTTTTTCTTAAAAAGGTAGTTAAAAAGAAAATTATGTATATTCAGCTTGTATACATATCAACATAAAGGATTAGTAGATAGCCGGAATGCATCTTCTAAACGCATGAAAAATTTCCAAGGGGAATATGCATTACTTATTGCAATGAGTTTGGACCAATTTCAGCTCACAATAAACCTCTGTCATTAATAGATGACCATTTCATAATTTGTACAATGTTGTATGAAGCTGTTAGACATTTAGATATCTGCTCCTGAAGTGGAGTTTCGTCGTCAAATTTGCGTTCTTGCTGAAAAAACTAATAATAAAAAATAAAACTTGTCCCCCTCCGATTCCCATCTTAATGTTCAAACCAATATCATATTTCCCTTTTAACATCTTAGTCATAAACATGTAACGGGTTTGGTTACATGCAATTGCCACATCAAGGCAACGAATACATTCCATTTTACTATTTTCATAAATCTTTTGTTTAGACCTCAACCTTTGTAAGGGATGTTTGATCTTAATCAACTCCCAATGTTAAGTTATATTCACTCGTTTATAGTTTAATTAATCTATGAAAATAAGCAACCCTGTAGAGAAAGTTAAGTAGGTTAAGACAAAGCCTCAGGAATATAAACAAAATAGTGAAAGCTTGTAAAAGCCCCAACCATAGCATTGCCTCCAGAGACAGTGAGACACTCTCAGAGATGGGCACTGCAATGCCTATCTTTAAGATGCAATATTTGACCGACCATTCCAAAAATACTACAAACAATCTATCCTTCTGCGTGTGATAAAGGAAAGCATCAATCAACCTAATAGGAAATATCTTCCATTTCTTCCACACACGATATATATATATATATATATATATATATATATATATATAAAATTCACTAGTAGAAATTACATGGTTGGTAATCTACAGTTGACGATTTATATCACCGTCGATAATATTATCTTCCTCGTTTTACAAGTTAACGATCGAAAATAAATGAATAAACAACCTTTTTATATTCAAGAATTTCCTTAATGGAAAAAATTACCATGGATTACCCGAGTAGTCCACTAAGTTAAGACTACATCAGTTTATTCAAATCAAATTAAATTTCACGTCAACAATTGGCTGCATGGATCCAAACGGAGGTCCCATACATTTATGCAGCGAAAAGATTTGCCTGTCGTCATTATTATTTGAAGCAGTACAACAGTGTGATCTCCAATAATTGCAGCTGCAATGGCACTGCATCACGTCAGTAACCTTGCATTTGTGCCCTCACAACACATAGCAAAAGGAGGTGCTGCTGTCCACGCATGAGTCCCGGTTCTTGCATGATTGAGATCTGGTCCAGGGTGCCTATGGTTACTCATTTGTGAGCATTGGATGACCAAAGTAATTTTTCTAATCACAATTCAAGGTGATCTTTTTATTGGCCTTTAGTTTCAAAATATGTTTTTCTTCCAACACAGCACTTCACCCACTGAGGTTTGTGCTTTCTTTCCCTTTTTTTTTTTTTGGTGAGAGAGAGTGGATTAAGTTTTTTATTTTGGCTTTATCAAAATGTTTTCCCTCATTTGTACGCTGATTGACGTAGGTCATGATCTATTGCATGGAGTTTCGGCTGTACAGTATGGGTAGTACGGGTTTGCAGGTGACACGAGACTCATATTTGATGCTTGTTTCTTTCTTTTATTTTATTTTTTGTGTCATGTACCCTGGCCGTTATAGGTAATTTTTGTTTTTTTTCTCCCCGCCCCAACGGGAGTTGTTTGAATTAGCGTTGTCTCTTGTCCTCCTTTTTTTTTACCCACGGATGAAATGCAATTTGCTTTGGAAGAAAGAAAGGAATTTTTACGTATATGTTCATGTAAATTTTTATATATATATATATATATATATATATATATATATATATATATATATATGCATTCGTGCAAAGTCTACAAAATTATAACAAATAATTTTAAAAAAATTATGATGAAGTGTTGATGTCGTTACAAATCTCTCTCCACCTCCCTCTTTAGATCTTCCCACAACACTTGTCCATGCCCTCTTCCCATGGAATAACCCCATGGTCCTTCCCAGTGCATCCCCCTTGGGATGCTTGAGCTCGCAAAGGTGGACTGGGAGTGTGAGGCCCTATAGGAGATGGTGGAGAGGTAGCGGCAGATAGGGATGCAAACAAGTTAGATTTGGTTCAAATTTTACTAAACTCATATCCTATATATCTATTTATCAATTATCTTACAATCGAATAGAATCCAAACTAAAGTTAAAAGAAGAAAAAAAAATTATAACAAAATTCATTAAATATTTATTTTTTACTAACCGAAAACATAGGAGTTGTATCATCACAAAAGCAATGCTTTGGAATGTGCTTTGATGGATAAGGAAAAGTGTGTGTTGCATAACTATACATTGTAGCAAAATAAATTCAAGCCGAAACATCATGCTGTCATCCAGGATTGCATATTGTTACGATTTAAAGCAACATAATTAGGTGTTACTTCATGTTGAACTTGGATAAATACACCGGTGGAGGAAACATTTAGTAGAGTAAAAAAAAAAGGTAAAAGACATATAACCAAGTATTGACCAAAAGGGCATATAACTAAGTATTGACCAAATAATGAAAAAAAGGAAAAAGGCATATCTCTTTATTTAGAAATGCCTGGATAAAGTTTCAAAAATTGAAAGTTTTTGACAAGCCTAGGGTAAATAATCATGTATCAATCTTCAACTCATTCAAATTCGAATACCAAAAGTACACATTGCGTAGAAAAATATCATTATCTTCGTTTCTTTTGAGATTAAGGTAGTTACAAAAAATTTATCACGGTGGATATAGCAACAACTTCATATGAAATTCTCATCATTTATTAGAAGCCTTTAAATTTCAAAAAAATCCTCAGTAAAAATGGTTGAAAATACTATTCACTTTTATATATATTCAGATTGAAGATAACTTAATTGCCACTTTAGCAATTGAAAGTACACTAGAAGAGGAGAAGGAGGGATTTATTACTACAACTAAATTAAAATGCAAATTAAAAGGATGCAATAAAGATAATCACAAGATATATGAGGAATTTTAGTTGGAAAAGTCCAACGGATACAGACTATCATTTAAGTCAACCTAATTTAGGATTTTTGATTACCAAGCGATTAACAATCACTAACCACACCACTTTGAATGGGGCCAAGTATAATCCCACCTTTGATCTTGGACCAAAGGTTTTACCCTTCTATTAGGAAGAGAAGGGAATCCAATAGGTTGAACACCCTATTACAACAACTACAAACAAAAAGAGATTACAACCACAACCTAGATAGCCCTAATAGGATTGGTAATATGCTTAACTGCTATAGGAAGAAAATACTCCCTAAGATTGAAGGTGAATCAAAGTGAAGAATCAAGAAAGAGCTCTTAAGTATTGGTTTGAGTAGAAGAGAGTATTGAGCAAGAGAGTGCTTAGAGAGCTTGTGAGTGTAAAATAGTATTTTTCTTCTCCAATAGTGTGTCTTAGGCCAAGGGATATTTATGTTTATTTATAGAGTTCATAGGAAGGCTCTAGAATGGCTTAGACAGGTATTATAGCCGTTAGGAAGAATCTAGAGAAGATTTGATCAAAATCGAACAAATGTGTAGACTAATCAATGTCTGACAGTAAAGTATCAAATGTCTGATATAGTTATCAAACATCTAATTCAAGTCCATCAGTTGTCTATAGAGGAAGTTGGATGTCAGGAAAAGGAAGGCTTGGTTCCTTATTTCTTTCATGTTGGATTGGATCTTGTGCATGGTTCTTCCAAAAAGGATTAGACATCTGGACAAGAAGGATGAAGTCCCTAGAATGTCTTCTAATTCATTGGATCATCTACAAGATACTTGGTTCAAGGGATCAAACATCTGGAGAACATTTGGAATGAGTGTTAGACGTCTGATGATGATTATTACATCAAAGAGGATTCCTCAAAAGTTGGGAAACTAAGATTACATCTAACAACAAAGATTTGGGGCTAACTGAAATCCCAACATCTCTATGTGAGATATTTGGAAAGGGTTATAGATGTTTGGAAGGTTTTATGGACGTTTGGAAGAGAGGATGGACGTTTGAAGTGCTAAACTTTGAACTTAATTAAGGTATGCATTTAGCTCTTTCGACGTCTAACCAAGTGGTTGGATGTCTCAAATAGAATCATTAGACATTTGGAGATAAGATTAGACGCCTAGTTGGAGAGATTGTTTTGAGTTAAGTTTGAAAATTGATCCTATAGTGTTCCTAAGTGTTGAAGGGTTGCGTAAGAGCTACTTACGGCTTAGTGGATATATTAGGGTTTTTTTGCATTGCACCTAGACTCAAGAATGATAAAATATATCTTTTTCAAATGATACTTCAGGGACTAAATTTTACAAACTAGAACATCCACAACTATCTTGCATCTTCAAAGGGGCTTTAAATTCAATTCATGAACTTGCAAAACTTGTTACTCACGTATATAGGCACAAGGAATAAAAGGAACTTGGGATTCTAATTTTATTAAGGATTTTCGTTTAAGTCATTTTGTAAAATTATCAAAATATATAATAATATTCAAATTCATG
This sequence comes from Thalassia testudinum, assembly GCA_037157565.1. Lineage (NCBI taxonomy): Eukaryota > Viridiplantae > Streptophyta > Magnoliopsida > Alismatales > Hydrocharitaceae > Thalassia > Thalassia testudinum. Next base: position 21,054,977 of record JAZHRO010000002.1, on the reverse strand, counting down.
TTTTGGCATTTATAGTTGGATCCGTTTATCTCTATTTTGTTTTATTCTTGGACTTTTTGTTCAAGCCGTATGTTTCTGCAAGGTCCTCCATCCCTGTCAAGCTGCTCCAGACCCCAATACACATATCTGCAAAGGTTATTATCAAAGGTGATAATCATCCAAACTCAGAAACATAAAAAGTCAGAAACTGGTGGTTGAGGAGTTTAGAGGGGATGGAGAGGTCTGGGAGGTCTTTGAGTCCCATCGGTTCCATCGCCTTTGCTGGTGGTCGGGTGAGGAGGTTGGCGAGAACGAGGGAGGTCAAGAAGGTTGGGGAGGTGTTCGAGTCCCACTAGTTCCACTGCCTTCGCTGGCCCATGAACGAGGGGGAGGAGGTTAGGGTGGACGTTGGGAAGATTTGTGGTGGGGGTTGAGGGGGAGGAAGGAAGGAGGAGGAAGAGGGTGTGTTGGAAAGTATGTATAGGAAAATTTCTAAGGTGATGGTCACAAGTTTTTTTTTTTTTTTCAATGGAGTAGGGGTATATGATTATAATGGAATATCTTTATAAGAATGCATAAATAAATGTAAAATATATGGAGGTATATATATCTTTTTCAATATTTTCATAGGCATACATGTAAAAGCTCAGCAAGGTAGGTAGCGGCCAGAGATATTGCGATGTCAACATAAAAGCTTCAACAATTAATCCTATGCTGCACGAGAAGGCCTACTGGAAATGACAGACCTTGCAAGGGGTCCTCCACGCGGCATTGGATGCGTACAAACAAGAATGGTAACTTAACAGGCTCGAGCAGTTTCCAGTGGTGGATCCAGAATATGTTAGTAGAGTGGGAACATAAAACATTGTAAATATAACCTCAATTACGATCATAGTAAATTGAACAATTATAAATTAAGTTAAAAAAAACATATCGAAATACCTTTCTGTATATGTAATTTTGTAAAATTATTGTTGATATCCTCTTTCCTTGTATCAAAAGCTTCTGCATGAAACTCCCATTTTCATGCTGATATGAAATTGCATGGGATTCATCAAAGGACAAAGAAATCAATAAATGAGAAACCATAGAATAATTAAAATTATTTATACATAAAAGAACTTTATTATTAGAAATAATCAAAACAATATTCGTTTCTTTGGAGAAGAGAAATATGCTACTTATCTTATGTTCAGTTTTGAGTTTTATTTTCAATCACCGAATATCGTTTTTTTTTTCCTCAAAGGGAAGTGAGCAAATGTAGACATCCATTCTTTCTTAATTAAATGCATTATCAAAATCATTTCTAATTAAATGGAGTTAGACGAATTTTGTTTCCAACCTGAAATATTTCTTTTGAACAATTCTTGTAACGACTCCGATCATATGTATGAACAACCATGCAATTTTGCGGTTTAATTTTGTTAACATTAGTTGACAAAATGATAATGATAGATGTACACAACATCGTACGCACGGTTATGCATTCATTCACAGAAAATATGATATTGTTCAATCACATGATATCCCTCTTTAATAAGAAGCAGATGTCATATATGTATACTTTTATATATATTTTTATGTACACGAATTATTTTCTTAATCAAAAGAGGTAAAGAAAGAGATGAAAATCTTGCATGATTTATCATGAACTTTTTATAAGTTAGAGCTTTTGCCTCCGCCGCTGGCACTTTCTTATGAGTAAATTTAATGGGACCTCTGCCATGGGAGCGTATCTATATGCAAGTTGCTCGGTCGATTGTGACCATCTTCCTCTGATGCATGTGGATCTCTCCCAAGCTTTCATGAATTCTTATACCAACTTCCTTAATTTGCTTTGTCCTAACTTACCATTTTGATATTGGCCTCTAAGCTTGGATATATATTGTGATCCTCTCTTTCTTGCTGTATGTTAATTATTTTTGGACACGAGTATGAAAATATTGTATTACAACATATTTTGTAACGTATAGTTAGAATCAGTTGATTAGAAATTAGAATTAACTTGTTGACAATGAATATCAATCAGTTGAAAATGAAAATTCATCGATTGAAAATAAAGCAGATTAAATCACATTGATTGGAAATAATTTTTAACCGATTGAAAATCAAAATATACTGATTGAAAATCAAAATATACTGATTGAAAATCAAAATACATTGATTAAAAATTAAAATACATCGATGTGCTTTGTCTTTCTATTGATGATAAATAATTTTTTAATTGAAATAAATTTTTTAATTATAGAAAGTGAATTTTCAATTATGAAAATTGATTTTCACCGATGAAAATTTAAAATAAATCTGTTAAAATCATCACTCTTATTTTGTATATTATAAAATATTATAATATACATTTATTTACTTTTTTTTTTTTTTTGGTGTAAGTATATGTTGTTATTTTTAGGCCTGTTGCTACCTTAAAAGGGTCCTTAGAATATGCTTAAAACATAGGGAGAACGTAAATTTGTAGCCGAAGTCTCATGTGAATTGGTGGGACGGATGTTGACGAGACCAGAGGGTAAGGCGAGTAGGTGAGGGAAATGGTGCACTAAGACCGTTGTGCCTAACTCTTGCTCGTGACCTCTAGCTCGTTCTCCCTTTTCTCGTCGTCTTTTGTGTATAAAACCACTGTCAAAATGGGCAGCACTACTCACATGACAATTGGAGATTAGCCACGCGACTGCCCTCCGGGTTTAGTAATGCGTCCTTGACCTGACATTTTTTATTTTATTTTATTTTATTTTTCTTTTAGAGCACATGCCCGTTTTGGACGGCAACATCCAGGGAAGAGGCCATAGCTACATGTCAAAAGGATCAACCAATTGAAAAAAACAATATTAAAAAGAAAACAAAGCAACAAAAAAAAAAAATCAAATATTCCAACATCACTAGATCTTCCACCGGGATGAAACAAATCAACCAAAAGTTTTTATTTTATTGGGATTAAGTGTGGCCTCATGTCTCTTTGATTGAGTTTCTAACTTTTGGAGATTTCGACTTTTTATTGAATTAATTGATTTATTTGTTGGTGTGTTTTTTGAAATTAATTTTGTTGGTGTCTTATCGTATCTACGGATGTGAGGTCACCTTCTTTTGGGAGGTTGTCGTATCTTTGATTTTAAGGCACATTTTTCTTTTTTGTTTCCTTTATTTCTCTTCTTCATTCTGTATTTTTGCTTTTCCCATTTTACGGGACGTAACCTCTCCCTCATTGAGGGCATTTAGGATTCTCTAACTCTCCCTTCTCCTCTCGGACGTGTCATCTTGTATTAGGTTCTTTTTTTTTAATGTAAATACTTAAAAAAAAAAAAGATTAACCAATCTGATCAGGATCCAGAAGCATAATGCTGGGTTTGCGATGGATGAAGCCTCAATTCTTGGATACACCACCAGAGAGTTCATCTAAGAGGAGAGACCTAGGAAATTGACCGAGTTAAGATTTATAGACAGGAGTATGGTAGTCTAAGAATAGTTGAAAACAATGAAATTGACAATAAATCCATTGAAAGGGCTTGAAGTAATTTTTGAATACTCCTTACGATACAAGGGAAGAGAATCTTATAAAAAAAAGAGATTTTTGTTTGTTTTTAAAACGTAAAGTAACGTGAATATAGCTCCTCTTGACAGGAAGAAAAATATTTTTGATGCAAGGGCAGTGTTGGCAAAGATACACTTGTTGTTTCAAGAGTAGCTTGAATCTAGTTTTTAAATTTACTATCGGCACCCATATAATCCAGAGAAGCATTGCTTTTGTTTTATTAGGGTTCCAATGAAGTAAAACTTTGTGGGTAATCCCGAAGTAGTCAAGAGGACCTCTTTCATCAAGATAAGCACATTGAATTGGAGGTAATATTTTGTTTAGTTGGGAAGCCAACCTTTTAGAAAGGATTTTCATGATAATTGTGAGAGAGGAGTTTATGAGGCCAATCAACTTGAAGTTTTCAAGTCTCCTTTTTTATAAGCAAAAGTAATAATGATGTTGTTAACGAAACGTAAGTTTCTAGGGTCAGTTTGGTGAATGAAGATAGTTGCACATTTTTGTGACATCTTCCCTAATTATGGACAAGACAGATTCAAAGAACTCCATTAGAAAATCATTTGGACCAGGACCCTTACTGTTTTCGAGGTTCTTAGCTGTGTGAGTAATTTCCTCCTCTTAAAAGAGAGGGATTGGTTCTCTTGGAACACAAAGGGGGGAAGTTTGTTTCATAGAGAACAGATTTTTAAAATACCAAACGACAAAATTTGCCAAGAGATTTTGATCAGTAATAGAGGACCCTCTCTCGTCTTTAAGGGTGAAAATGGAGGGTTTAGATTTTTTTTAAAGAGGCTAACTATTTAAGGTAAGTCGTATTGCAATCCACAAATTTGATAAATTTTTTTTGACTCTTTGTTTCCAAAGAGTGAATTCATCTTTGATACTGGTTGCATGATCACGAGTGAAGTTATTTAGTTGTAGATCTTTTTGGGGCGAAGGGTCGATTTGTGTTCTAGATTGGTTGTTTTGGATAAGTTTTTCCAACGTGAGCTCTTCTTTTGTAATTTCAAACATCAAAAAGAATTTCTTTCAATTGTTTATTTTCCATTTAAGACGTCCTAACTCGTGAAGGAAAAACAAACTTCCTTGATCTTCTTTCTATTATCGGTTCTTCCGTCAAACCCTTGATCATTGCAGGCGATTTTAATATAACTCGTTTTGCCTTGGATTGACCTGGCATTGATAACATTTCCACTTACTCAAAACTAAATCAAATTATACAAGATTCTTCTCTTATAGACCTGCACCTTGAGAACCTTACTTACACTTGGATGGATTGCCATCAACCTCCTTCTAAGGCAAGATTAGATAGAATCCTGATCTCTCAAGAGCTTTGTTCTGGTTGGCCCCTCATAAATGCAAGTTGACTCCTTAGAACCTTTTCTGGCAGTCACCTTATTCTTCTCAATCTGGGAAAATTAAACTTAAATGGAAAGAGATTTCACTTTTGAGAACTTCTGAAGCCATAAGCATGGTTTCCAACAAACAATGTCAGAAGCTTGGTCGAATTTGTCTTTCTCATCTGACAACCCAATGCACAAGTTTACTAAACTTTTAAAAGTAATGAAATCAAATCTTATTAATTGGAAATTTAATAATGTTCCAGACATTACTAAGGAGAAAGCTAAAGTGGAAAATCGTATTAATCTATACTAACAATGTATATAGATTGATCTAGTTAAATTCAACTCATAATCTTTTTAGTGAACATACAACGCTTCTTAAAGACAAATTACTTCCATAATTTATTAGCTGCCTTTGTAATCTATTTTTCCAAAAAAATTTTCTTGGACACAGAAACCTGAACATCAATTTCTCCCTCCTTGAAAACATCATTCCTACTCTCCTTGAATCTCAAACCTTAACCCAACCTTTCTCTGAGGAAGAAATAACCCTCACAAGTAAAAACCTTAAAATTAAAAAGGCCATAGGACCTGATGGATTTTCGACAAAATTTTTAAGGCTACATGGCCCATCATAAAAAATGATGTATTTCGCGTATGCAACCATCTTCATGACCCTAATTTGGATCCTGCAAACCTTAGATTTATGAATAAAGTCATCATCACTCTTTCTTATAAGAAGGGTGACAAAGAAGACAGCAAACTACAGATTGATTGGTCTTATTAACCCCACTCTCAAGATAATTACAAAGATTTTTTCCAAGAGACTTATTCATGAACTAGGGCTTCTGGATTGTTTTGGAATTACCCATGAAATTCTTCACCAGTGGAATTTTAACAAAACAAAGGCTTTACTTCTAAAGAGAGACTTTAGAACACCCTTCACCCTTCGATTCAATTAGATGGGATTTTATCTTGTTTATGTTGGACAAAATGGGTGTGGATTCTACCTTCAAAAATTAGGTTTGAGCCTTTCTAAAAATAACGAGAGTCTTTGTTAAAATCAATGGTAAGCTCTGTTGGCTATTTCAAGCCAACGAGAGGATTCAAACAAGGCAACCCCCTTTCTCCTCTAATGTTCATTTTAGCCATGAACTTCCTTGTCTCTTTATTGGGCAGAGTTAATGCCAAGGGCTTTATTGAAGTTTTACCTCTAAAAATCTTGAACATCATATTGCAAATATTCAATTTGTGAATGATGTTCTTATTTTTATAAAAGCGACAAGAAAAGTGACGAACTTACCTTTAATTTTAAAAATATTTTCAACACTTTTGAGACTAACAATAAATACCAACAAGACAAACTTTTTGTTAGGAAATTTCGGGTCTTGGGAACTTTGGTCGATAATTGAGGGATTGGGAATCGAATGATTCAATCCCAAATTTTTCTTGACATCACAGAAGCGTAAAAACATAGGTTTCAAAAACTTTTATTGAATGGAAACTCGGGTCAATGCCCTAAAAAATTCAAATAATGAAATCCATAAGACATGTGTAAGTGAAATCATATGAAGAGATCTAGTATTTTCCATTTTAGGATCCCCACGATTAAAGGTATACCTGTGGGTGGCGTAGCACAGCACCCTATATGTTGTGCTTCCTCAAATAGGTCCCGTCTTAGGGACTCCCTTCGCTTTGTTATGCGGACGAAGCCCTTCGCACCAAGGATGATCAATTCTGGAGTGTGCCTTGGGAACTCTTCGCATCCCATGCATGAACTCCTTCGCAGGCAGGGAGGCAACCCTCACCTCAGAAACCACCAAGGGAGGGGCCAAGAGTATCAAATCCTCTCAACCCAATACAAGCCAGTCGACCAATGCCTCCTTCCCTTCGGCGCCCTACAACTAGGGCTATAGGAAGAGGAGGGGCTGCGAACTCTAGGAGCAAGCCTTGCACAACCAATACTAGTTGGTTGGTTAGCTAAAGCATTGGTCAACGCCGACCTTGTATTGGCAAGTGTCAGTTGGTGCACTGATTGGCCATTCTTATTTTCCCTCTCTTTTTCACATAGTAGGAAGGAGAAGAAAGAAGAAGTACTTGGAATTCTTCCACTGGAAGCACTTCTTATATATATGTTGTTTTCTTGGTGATTAAGGCACAATCAATCAACCAAGTGTTAGCAATCAATCAATCAAGCAATTCGATTGGCTTTGATTAGGAATCAAATTAGGATTTCCCTTTTGGCATTAGGAGATATTTGTTGGGATCCAAAAACTAATCCTAATTTAGTGTGAACCCTTGGATTTCCATGCAAGGGTTGGGATTAATACTTATTTAACTTTGCATGATTAGCCCATAACTTTTATAAGGTGTTTAGATTAAGTACTGTAAGGGGATCTAGGGGACTTCTCTTTTATAGACAAGGTGCTGCATATGAGGGGACGTTTGTGCATTTCCAGGGACGAGGAGTTGTTGAGAGAGCTCTTGACTGAGGCGCACGGGTCCAGGTTCACCATACATCTCAGGAACACGAAGATGTATCATGATCTGAGACGTGACTTTTGGTGGAGAGGGATGAAGCGGGATGTAGGTGAGTTCGTGCAGCAGTGTTTGGTGTGTCAGCAGGTAAAGGCCGAACATCAGAGGCCTGCAGGGCCATTGCAGCCACTTCCTGTGCCAGAGTGAAAGTGGGAGAGCATCACCATGACTTGGTGGTGGGCTTACCCGTTACCTAGCGAGGACACGACGCAGTCTGGGTGATTGTAGACAGATTGACGAAGACGGCACGCTTCTTGTCGATCTGAGTCACCTTGAGACCAGCACAGTTGGCAGAGAGGTACATTTGTGATGTGGTACGTCTGCACGGAGTTCCACGTGAGATTGTATCCGACTGGGATACCCATTTTACCTTCTAGTTTTGGGTTGAGTTTTAGCAGGCCTTGGGGTCACGGTTGAGGTTCAATACGGCATACCACTCCCAGATGTACGGACAGTCAGAGTGCACGATACAGACACTTGAGGACCTTTTACGTGCCTGTGTACTGGACTAGAGGGGCTCTTGGGAGGAGCACTTACCCCTGGCAGAGTTTGCATATAATAATAGCTATCACTCGAGTATCGGCATGGCACCCTACGAGGCTCTGTATGGACGGAAGTGTACTGTGCCCTTGAGTTGGGTTGAGGTGGGGACCAAGTGGGAGGTTGGCCCTAGGCTGATCCGGCAGAGTCAGGGGGTGGTAGAGCAGATTCACAGACGACTTCGCACTGTCAGGAGCAGACAAAAGAGTTATGCTGATCAGAAGCGCAGAGAGGTGCAGTTCGAGGTTGGGGACCACGTCTTTCTTCATGTTTCGCCCATGAAGGGCCTGCAGCATTTTGGGGTGAAAGGAAAGCTCACACTGAGGTTTGTAGGGCCCTTTGAGGTCCTGGAGTGGGTAGGACCCATTGCTTACCGTCTTGCCCTTCCTCCCCAGCTTTTTGGTGTGCACGACGTGTTCCACGTGTCCAACCTCAAGAAGTACGTCGCTGATCCCAGTTACGTTCTAAGCCATGAGAGTGTTGAGGTGGGTGACGACCTGACCTACCCCAAGAGACCAGTGCAGATACTAGACAGAGCCATCCGGAGTTTGAGATGGAAGTAGGTACCCCTGGTGAAGGTCTTGTGGAGGAGCTAGCGGTACGAAGAGGCTATCTGGGAGCCTGAGGCGGCGATGCGAGAGCGATACCTGGAGATTTTTGAGGGTACGTCTTTTCGGATCGACTTTGGTCCTCTTTAAGTTGTTATGCGTGTATATTTCCTTTTCCGCACCCTAGCTAGATTAAGTTTCAGGGATTAAACTTCCTTTAAGTTATGATGTAAAGACCTGTTCTGTTCTCAGCCCTTTAAGACGTTTGGATTGTCGGTCAGATGTCTGGTCAGACGTCTGGTCAGACATCTGGACCCATTCCCAGACATCTGGAAATTGAAAATTTGTACGTAGCTTCGCGTTTGCGCGTTGGTTGCGCGCAGGCTACTCTTTTTCCTCTCTTCTCTCTCTTCTTTCTTCCCCGTAGAACCCTAGCGCACCCATATAAAACCCTTCTCCCCCTTCCTCTCGTCCCCACTCCACCACAACCACCTTCCTTCCTTCCTCTCCACTGCAGTGAGAGCAGCAAGTGCGAGAGAGGGTGCGAGAGTGAGCGACAAGGAGGAAAGGCGGTGTGAGAAGAGGAGGAAGAGCTTGAGCTCGCGAGCTCGTGGGAGCTCTCCAGAGGACACACGGCCGGAGCGACGCGTGCGGGAGGAGGAGTGCGTCGGGGGAGATGTCCTCGACACTTGCTGCAGCCGGAGCTGTAGGCGAGGAGAGGCCGTGGCTGCTTGCGACGAGGAGCAGGAGGTCGTTCTGGTTCTGGGATTTTCCCAGAATCAAACGTCTGGCGTGCTGTCCAGATGACGGGTTGGACGTCTGGTGACGACACCGGACGTCTGAAAGTAGTGTTCCGCGAAGGTATGTTCTTCTTGCGATTACGGCCATGCAGGCCTCACCGCACCTTCGATCTGCATGGCTAAAAGTGGATGATTCGCCTGTCGCATGCAGAGATTGCTTCGGAAAGGCGTGGGGCACACCCTCCTGATAACACTACATTTTACAATGTTAATTCTGCCAAAAGGGGTCGGTTCTTAAGGGTAAAATGCACAGAAGACAAAGGAATGGGAGCATTGCATGCATTGCACATCAAGATTACTTATAGTGCATTATTTATGGCCATGTGTACAAGTGCATGTCAAAACAGGCCTCAGATGAATGATCGGATCGTACGGATTGACTCAGAGAGACGAACGGAGTCCACTGGACTCGAAAATCAGTTAAATCCGACATTCGGAGCTCCCACATTGGCCCAAGAAGTTTTAATCGTTGATCTGATGATCAACGGTCATGAGGCTGGCACGTGTCAGCCTCGCTGCGCCCTCAACCTCCCTCCATCGCGCGACATTGGACGGCAGGAAATCGCGCACCCCCGCGCTCCTCAACCGCAGCACAGCACCACCGCCTCCACCGCAGGATGAATCTCGGTCGTTGATCTTCAATCGGACAGTCCTGCCACACCCCACGGCAGCGTGCCTCGCTTCCTCCTCATGACTCACCCGTAGGGCACGGGTTCGAATCGCCTGCCGCACCTTATCAACCGATTTCGCTGTGCGCTCAAATTCAGTCGCTTGATTGCCATCGAGCGGCCTCGATAGCGGTACGTGGTGCGCTCGTAGAGGTCAATCTTCCACGCACACGCTTATGTCGGTCGACGACGCCCGTGCTCACACGCGCTTGAGGCGCGATCCAGGCGCGCCCTTCACAAGATGTCGGCTGTCCGATTCATGATTGGACGGCCCATAGTGCGCGCGCACAGATCATGCATGAAGAAGAGCTGGTGTACGCAAAGGACCGCTGGGAAGGAGGCTTCACCGACGCTTTAAGCATGGGTTTAGCGACGTCCTGGACGTCGCTAAAGCCCATACCTAAAATGGAAATCACTTCTCCCTATATAAACCCCTCCCAACCACCCATGCAAAGCATTGAATTCACCCTGCAAGTGTTGTAACACCCTCCTAGCCCCCTTTAGTCTCTCTTGTAGTCAACAGAGTCGACGAGCTACCGACGGAGCCTCCTTCCACTGCCGTGGCTGCCTCGCCGTCTCCCCTCTCTCTCTCTTTCCTTCCCTTTAAGTTAGCTTCCTTTTTATTTAATCATTTAGCTACAGTTGTATTTGTAAACTTGATTTGCATGTTTAATATAATGTTGATGTGTTCTCCATCTTACTTTGAGCAATGGCTATGATTTAAAAGACTCTAACCCTACTCTCTCTCTCTCACTCGTTTTTCTACCACGTCTTCTCGCAAGCAAAAACTCGTTATCTCTGTGACATTAAGTGACAAAGAAAATCCAATTTTTACACCTCCCTGTGATCGACACTTGGACTCACGTCCGTTTCTTCTTTTAAAATCGACGTTGTGAGTACGAACTATAACGACCCTTTTAAACAAACACGTCTTTCGCACGTTAGTTTTTGGCGCTATTGCCGGGGAGGCAACGGATTTATTTTGTCACTTCCATTTTACATCCATGCTTACATCATCTAACGTAATTTCTCCTTTTACTTGATGGTTGCAGGAATTCGGCGCTTGGACGGCGAAGCAGTGCAACTTGTGATGGTAGAAATGGAGTGAGCACAACAAGGATCGGTTGTGAGTATTTCTTCACCCGTGGTTGTTTGCTTGCCTAAAAAATCTAAAAAAATTGTAAAATCGAAAAAAAATTGACGTGGTGCATGATTGCCTGATCCACATCCTTAATACATCATCCAACAAAAAAATATATACTAACATTCTTAATGACCTAACTTTTTGGAGTGTTCTTTCTTTTTGAGTGGTGTTTGCGAAGTCACCGTGAATTGACATGGGCCGCACCACTCAACCCTAAAATTAACTCATTTGATAGCAGTTGCATGAACATTAGGATGAACACTTTAGGGTTTTAAAGCCTCTTCACATCAAAGGAAATCTACCCTCACCAATTGTGTGCAAAACTTGGCGTGCCCACCTGAAACTTGTCTGAAAACATTAAGACACGTCAACCTTAAAAGTCACAAAAGTAAGTTCAAATATTAAAAGATACCACATCTTAAAAAAAAATCCTTGCTTGAAAACCATGTTTTGATAGGAGCACACACACTGGAATTGGGAAAACTAAGAGGCATCACCCCAATCAACGCCTCATCACATAACCCTAGCAAAAGCACTGTCCTAGCCCTTTTTTAAAACAGAGTAGACATGCCTTAGGCAGGACTGGGTTAAATCTCAAGAGGTGTGGTTTTGTTCGCTGGGCACTTGGCTTTCATTCCCTTAGTAGAATCTGGTGGCTAGGCTGCAGTGAAGTGTCAAACGACCGTGGTTGTAGGGTCTATGGAACCGGCAGTACAAGCCAAAGGAAGAACCTTCCCTACAATCCCCTTGTAATCAACTTGGCCAGATTAGCTTTAGGAAGGGAAGTCCAGTGCTTATGGACTTGATCACCCCTTTGGAGATTTCTAGGTCCCCTAAGGAATACACTACAAGGACTAGGCTTGTTTGTTTGGTTGTACACACACACTTCTCGCATCTGTTGCTCTCCACATCCCCTCTTGTTCTTCTCTTGTGTATGCACGGGAGACGATCTCTTCATCCTGAGTTGTTTGTTTTGGGATGGGAATCTAGGCGATTTGATTCTGCTATAGACATGGCTGAACCTAGAGTAGATGAGGTTGAGGACCAACCCGCACCAGACGCAATGGCCATCATCCAGGCTCAGATCAACACAAACCACCGACTTCAGGAGCAACAGATCCACACTATCATGCAAGCCATACACTGGTTGCAGAACCCACAGGGGCAACCACCACCTTTCCAAGAACCACAAGGGCAACCACCACTTGATCCACCACCATTCCAGGACCAACCTAGGCCCCTCCGCGACTTCTACAATCCTTCCACTATTCGAGTCGAGCCGCACCTTAGGATCCTCGAAGGGGGAGATGATTTTGAGCTGAAACTAAATGTCCTAAGTCTAATTCAGAGCAACTTCCATGGAAGCTCAAATGAGGACCCCTTCCAACACCTAGAGGATCTTGACCGGATCGCCCGGACTGTGAAAACTAGGAACATTAGCCTTAACATTATTTTGATTCAGATGTTCCCCTTCTCGCTGAGAGACAAAGCATCTCACTGGCTTAGAACCCTAGGTAGACCCATCACCACCTGGGAAGAACTGAGGCATGCATTCTTAAAGAAATTCTTCCCCATAGGAAAAACCAATGCCCTCAGAAGAGCCATTACTACCTTTACACTCCAGGGTGGGGAACAGTTCCATGAGGCGTGGGAAAGATTTAATGAACTATTAAGGAAATGCCCACACCACGAAGTACCAAGGTGACAATTGGCCCAGATCTTCTACCACGGTCTGGACAGCAACCTACGGAACTTTGTCGATGCCTCATGAGGAGAGAACTTCCTAAACAAAGACGAGGAGAGCGCGTTTGAGCTCTTTGAGTCTATGAGCGAAAATTCGCTCAACAATGCCTCCATGACCCAGTTTAGCCTATCCAGTCAACCCTGTGGTGGGATTTATGAGGTACAAGAAAATTCTGGAATGGTTGACATGGATATCATTGCTAAGAAATTGGATCGAGTGGAATTGGTGGATAAAAAGATAGATGAGCTACTGAACCAGACTAGGAACCCGTTACAGACCTTCTCCCTAGCAAAGGGAGATCACAATGTTGACCTGGTCCAGCCCTTAAGCCAAATGAACCTGGAACAACCCCTGACCACGTTCCAGAGAGGGACCTTTGCTCCCTCAACCCTTGATTACTCTCTTCCCTCCCCCTCGACATCTGCTATCCTTGAAGATGTACAGGCTATCCAAGGCTATTCCAAACCTGACCCTTTCTCCAACACTTACAACACCGGCTGGCGTAATACCCAAACTTTTCTTGGACAAACCAAAAACCGCCTCAATTCCAGAACCATCCCAGGCCAAACCAACAGTCAAACTTGCCCCCTATCAGCAAGGACCACCAGTTAGACCCCCGTATAATTCGAATAGGGAGGCTCCTCCCCCACAAAAGCAAATGGACACCCTGATAAAGATGATGGCTGAAATGAACCAAAAACATTAGGAAGAAATGGCTTTAGTAAAGGGATAGTTAAGCCAGCTGTTGGATTGCAAATAACAATGATCCCTGCCTTCCCAGCCACAATCGAACCTGCGAAACATGATTAACAGAGGCCCCAATTCGTAAGGGTTCCAAGGCAATCCTAGGCAGGCTCACATGGTCCAGCCAGCCCCACAAACACCCCCTGGGTTTGGTGCTTCTTAGTCCTCGTCTTCTCAAGGATCAACCCGTGGTCCCAATGCCTCTGCAAATGCGGTAACCTTGAGAAGAGGCACCAAAACCCAGGATCCCAAATGGCTGACTCTTCCCGAGACTTCACCTTCTGAAACACTCGACTCAGAAGAAGCCAGGAAAAACCCAAGGACCCAAAAATAGATCCTATCCACATTCAGACACCATATCCTGAGGCCTTAGAGACAATCAAGAAGAAAAGTGTTGTGGAAACTGAGGAGCTTTTGGAGATCTTTAAGCAGGTTCAGATTAATATTCCACTCCTCAAAGCTGTCAAGCACATTCCAGTTTACGCCAAGTTCCTAAAGGATGCCTGTACACCAAGACGTAAGCCAAAACTTCAAGCTCCTAGGAAGGTTGTGCTCTTAGAGCAAGCAAGTTCCGTGATATCAAGCAACCTTCCTCTCAAGCGAACTGACCCAGGAGCACCCCTGATATCTTGCAATATCGGGGACATGACATTTGATAGAGCGCTCCTAGACTTAGGTGCTTCCATCAATCTGATTCCGACAACCCTATACCACCAATTTGAATTCGGAGAGTTGACACCCACACCTGTTACCATCCAATTGGTTGATAGATCTGTAAAAACCCCAAAGGGGGTTGTCGAGGATGTAATTGTGCGGGTCAAGGACTTCTATTTTCCGGTTGACTTTTTAGTGCTCAACATGGAAGTCCCTGAATATTTACAGAACACACCCATCGTCCTAGGCAGACCCTTCTTAGCTATGGCTAAGGCAAACATCGATTGTGACATGGGATGCATGGAAATCACCTTTGGAGACAAGAAAATGCAGTTGGATATCTTCCGGGCAACCAAGTCTTTTGATTGCGACTGTATCGAGGAACATGATCCCGTGGAACCTTTGGTCGAAGAATGTCTCACCATTAGTTTTGCCTCGGACTACTAATCCTGTAACAACTGTTCTGACCCATCACCATCTATGCCCATGAACCTTTGTAGGGCTGATTACCATCAACCAACACCATTCGAGGAAATTGATGTTGATCAACTCCCGCCTTTTCTCTTTCCATCAAACATTGTGCCACCCACACCTGAATTGAAGCCGTTACCCGAGAATCTCATGTATGTCTTCCTAGGACCTGACCAGACCTTCCCCGTAATTATCAATGCCAACCTAACTAGGGATCAGGAACTTAGATTGACAGCAACCCTATCAGAACATAGGGCTGCCATTAGCTGGACTATTTCAGATTTGAGAGGAATTAGCCCCACCTATTGTACCCACAAGATCTACCTAGGAGATGGGGCACGACCCTCCCGTCAGATGCAGAGACGGTTAAACCCAAATATGTGGGAGGTCGTTAAGAAGGAAATTATCAAGTGGCTTGACATTGACATCATCTATCCCATCTCCGATAGCCCCTGGGTGAGTCCCACTCAAGTGGTTCCGAAGAAAGCCGGACTCACCGTTGTCACCAATGAGCGTGGCGAATCCATCCCCACCCGTACCACCACAGCATGGCGGGTGTGTGTTGATTACAGGAAACTCAATGAAGCAACCAAGAAGGATCATTTCCCCTGCCATTCATTGACCAGATTCTTGAAAGATTGGCAGGGCAAAAGTATTTTTGCTTCGTGGATGGATATTTAGGACATAACCAAGTCGCAATTGCTCCTGAAGATCAAGAGAAGACCACATTCACTTACCTGTATGGCACGTTTGCATTTCGTTGTATGCTGTTCAGGTTATGCAAGGCACCCGCAACCTTTCAGTGTTGCATGCTAACCATTTTTTTAGAGATGGTAGGTGAATACTTAGAGGTCTTTATGGATGATTTCTCTGTATTTGGGAATTCATTTGACAACTGTTTGAGCAACTTGGAGAAAATCCTAAAACGATGTATCGAGGTTAATTTGGTGTTAAGTTGGGAAAAGAGCCATTTCATGGCTCAAGAAGGAATCATCTTCGGTCACATCGTATCACATAGGGGCATTGAAGTGGATCGGGCTAAAGTTGATTTGATTTCCAAACTTCCTCCACCTAGCTTGGTTTGTCAAATCCGTTTGTTCCTTGGACATGTTGGCTTCTACCGAAGGTTCATCAAAGACTTCTCCAAGCTTTCCAAACCCTTGACCGACCTTCTGGCCAATGACGCCCTATTCCAAATGACCTTTGATTGCATCCAGGCTTACCGCACCCTCCGGGACTTAGTCTCCACAGCACCTGTACTTCAGCCCCCGGATTGGTCCCAGGACTTTGAGATCATGTGTGATGCATCAGATTTTGCCATAGGCGCCGTCCTAGGACAAAGACAAGACAAGAAACTCGTGGTGATCTACTACGCAAGCAAGGCGTTGGATGAGGCCCAACGAAATTATATGGTCACAGAGAAAGAATTGCTCGCTGTAGTTTTGGACTTGAAAAGTTTCGATCTTACCTTCTGGGATCCCACGTGACCATCTATACGGACCATTCAACCATCTGGCACCTATTGGCTAAAAGGGATGCAAAGTCCAGGCTCATCAGATGGATCCTGCTCTTGTAGGAATTTGACCTGGAAATCCGCGACAAAGACGGATCAAAGAATGTGGTGGCTGATCACTTATCCAGACTCCACCCAGACCACATTGGGCCCTCCCTGCCTTTATCCGACACCTTTCTCAATGAGCACATTCTGGCTGTGTAAGACAAGAAACTACTTTGGTATGCTGACTATGTCAACTACCTAGTTGTAGGTCAGACCCCGCACAGCTGGTCCAGATAGCAACGGTACAAGTTCTTGGACGAGGCCAAGCATTATTTCTGGGATGATCCTATGCTGTTTCGCCTCTGTGTTGACCAAATCATCAGGAGGTGTATCCCTGAGGACGAAGTTCAGAGTGTGCTATCTTTTTGTCACGACCAGGCTTGTGGTGGCCACTTCTCAGGAAATAAAATGGCTACAAAGGTTCTGTAGTCCGGATTTTATTGGCCTTCCTTATTTAAGGATGCACACACTTTCACTAAGACTTGCTCTCACTGCCACACTCTGGGGACCATGACCAGAAAAGACATAATGCCCCTCCAGCCCATTTTGATTGTCGAGATCTTCGATGTTTGGGGTATTGATTTTATGGGTCCATTCTCACTATCCAACGGCTTTGAGTACATCTTAGTCTCGGTAGACTGTCTCTAAATGGATTGAAGCCGTCACCACCCGCCGATGCGATCATGAAACTGTCATGGACTTTGTTAAGCAGAGCATCTTTTCTCGATTTGGAATACCAAAGGCCATGATCAGTGATGGGAGAAGTCATTTTATCCACACCCAATTCTGTGCCCTACTTAGAAAATATAGGGTTAACCACTACATTGCTACCCCGTATCATCCGCAAACAAATGGGTAGACCGAGGTCTCAAATAGGTAGATCAAGAATATTCTACAGAAGACTGTGAGACCTGACAGGAAGTATTGGTCTGCACGACTAGATGATGCCCTGTGGGCATACCGGATCACTTTCAAGACCCCGATCGGCATGTCGCCTTATCGCCTGGTCTTTGGCAAAGCTTGCCACCTTCCTGTCGAGTTGGAACACGGGGCTTATTGGGCAGTCAAGTAGTGTAACATGAATCTCCAGTTAGCCGGTGCGTAGAGGACGCTCCAACTCTCCGAGCTTGAGGAAATTTGTTGGGATGCTTTTGAGAATAGTCGGCTATACAAGGAAAAAATAAAAGCCGTCCACGACTGACTCATCTATAGAAAAACCTTCGAGCCTAATCAACAAGTTTGCCTTTTTGATGCCCGTCTAAAACTCTTTCTAGGGAAGCTCAGGTCCAAGTGGACAGGACCATTTAGGATAGTCAAGCACTACTCCAATGGGGTGGTTGAAATCGCTGATCCGAAGACTGGGCACATTTTTATAGTCAATGGCCAGAGATTGAAACACTTCCTCACCCAGGTTCCCTTGAAGGAGGTTGTCACCCTCATTGAGGGATGACACGAAGCACTGCCCAGCTGGAGGCGTTAAACTCAGCGCTTCCTGGGAGGCAACCCAGAAGATTCAGACTGATTTGGTACTTTACTTCACTCAGGTAATATCTTTTTGACCCCTGTGAATCCATGTATTTGTCAATGAGGACATTGTCCAGCTTAAGCATGGGGGGGTGGTAAATTGCATGATTCTGAGTTCATTTAATTAGTCTGAATAGAATAAAATAAAATTAAAAAAAATTGAATTTAGGAAGAAAAACTTAGGCATTAGAAATTTGTCAATTGTGGGAAATAATACGAAAAGAACTTGAACACTTAGACTTTTTAGGCCTTCAGGCTTAATTAGCTCTGGTGTCCATTAAAATATGGATTTAGCTTCAAATCCTTGCAACCTTAGTTTATTCTAATCCACAAACTAAATAAGGTGATAAGTATACGACTTATCAACTCACCCTCTAACTCAGAAGGACTTTTAGTCTAAGTATTTGCACACATTTTTTGCGCAGACTCACTCTTCGGAGATTCTGACAGAAATTGGGTAGCTAATGAACTTTTTAGGGTGGTATGGCTAGTAAGTTGTCGTGGGTAACAGCCTATTGGCAGGTTGTCCAAAGCCCAACCACAGGACCACCTTCTTTTTATTGCCTTTCGGTAAATTTGAGATCAGGGAAGCCACCTACCAAATAAAAAAAAAGAAAGAAGAAAAAAGAGAACAAAATAAACTACACTTTACCACATGAGTATGGCTGGCAAGTGGTCGTAGGTAATAGCCCATTGGTCGGTTGTCTAGAAGCTAGCTCAGTAAATGCACAAAAAGAACCAAAACACTTAAGGAAGAAGCGGGGAAGTAGAGCAAGCTGGGGAGATATACAATGGAAAAATCCTTATGTTGACCCCAAGTAAAACAAACGTAGGGAGAAAGCTATCAATCGAACAAATACACCTTCAGGCAAAACACTTCCTTTTCCGGTCACCTAAGGGCGTAGAAACCTGAAGTCTGTCTAAATTACCGTTGAGTCTATCACAATCTTCACACCAAAATGCTTAGTACTTAGAGTTTTTTTCGAGTTTTGGGTGGGTTGGGTAGCCATAAAAAGTTACCAACACACTCTTAACACAAAAAATCTAAAAATGACAAAAGATAAATAAATAAATAAATATATATATATGCCTTAAAGCAAGGATTCGGGCGATTCATATTTTGGCAGACACCCGGACACTGCTTAGTCTTTGTAGATCAGGATCTTAGTATATTTCCTCCTATTGACAAGTGACGAATTGTCCAAGTAATTACTTTTTAAATTCTAATTGGAAATATTGGCTAGAATAAACCTTTTAGGGACTAGCAAGGTGTAAGCATGGGGGTATGATAATACTACATTTTACAATGTTAATTCTTCCAAAAGGGGTCCGTCTTAAGGGTAAAATGCATAGAAGACACAAGAATGGGACCATTGCATGCATTGCACATCAAGATTACTTATAGTGCATTATTAATGGCCATGTGTACAAGTGCATGTCAAAACAGGCCATACATGAACGATCGGACCGCATGGATGGACTCAGAGCGACGAATGGAGTCCACCAGACTCAAAATCAGCTAAATCCGACATTCGAAGCTCTCACAATTGGCCCAAGAAGTTATAACTGTTGATCTGATGATCAATGATCATGAGGCCGCCATGTGTTAGCCCCGCCACGCCCTCAACCTCCCTTCATCGAGTGGCATCACTTTAAGTCATCCGATCGCAAATCGGACAGTTGGAAATCGCGCACCTGTGCGCTCCTCAATCGCAGCACAGCACTAGCGCCTCCGCCGCAGGATGAATCTCGGCCGTTGATCTTCAATCGGACAGCCCTGCCACTCCCCACGGCCGTGCACCTCGCTTCCTCGTTGCGACCATTCGCTCGCACAGCGCATCGGTCGCGCCCTCGCAACTCACCCCTAGGGCGCGGGTTCGAATCGCCTGCCACACCTCATCAGCTGATTTCGCTGCGTGCTCAAATTCAGTCGCCCGATCGCCATCGAGCGGCCTCGATAACACTACGCGGTGCGCCCGCAGACGTTGATCTTCCATGCACGCGCCTACGCCGGTCGACGACGCCCACGCTTACGTGCGTTTGAGGCACGATCCAAGCGCGCCCTTCGCAAGATGTTAGCTATCCGATCCGCGATCGGACGGCCCACAACGCGTGCACATGGATCACGCATGAAGAAGCGCGGACGTGCGCGAAGGACCGCTAGGAGGGAGGCTTCACCGACACTTTTAGCATGGGTTTAGCGATGTCCCGGGGGTCGCTAAAGCCCATACTTAAAATGGAAATCACTTCTCCCTATATAAACCCCTTCCAACCACCCATGCAAAGCATTGAATTCACCTTGCAAGTGTTGTAACACCCTCCTGGCCCCCTTTAGCCTCTCTTGTAGTTAACAGAGTCGACGAGCCATCGACGGAGCTTCCTTCCACCATCGTGGCCGCCTCACCGTCTCCCCCCCCTCTCTCTCTCTCTTTCCTTCCCTTTAAGCTAGCTTTACTTCCTTTTTATTTAATCATTTAGCTACCGTTGTATTTGTAAAACTTGATTTGCATGTTTAATATAATGTTAATGTGTTCTTCATCTTACTTTGAGCAATGGCTATGATTTAAAAGACTCTAACCCTACTCTCTCTCTCTCTCACTCGTTTTCCTACCACGTCTTCTTGCAAGCAAAAACTCATTATCTCTGTGACATTAAGTGACAAAGAAAATCCGATTTTTACGCCTCCCTATGATCGACACTCGGACTCACGTCCGTTTCTTCTTTTAAAACGACTGGAGTAGAGGTCGGACGTCTGGAGTTGGGTCCAGATGGTCAAGTAGGGGTTCTGGACGTCTAAAGTCGATGCAAGAACCTGAGGTGAGACTCTAGTTACTTTTAAGACGTCTAGACCTTGTGCCAGACGTCTGATTTAGGTCTGCAGTCCTGTTTTTGACCCGTTTAGGATCCGTTTGAGGTCCGTTTTTTGCAAACGAGATATCTGTGGGTTCCTTGTGAGTTCCTCTACATGTTAGAAATCCTTTTATACTGTTCTGAACATTTCGTTGTGGTATGTCCCTTAGTATAGGACTTCGATCTGTTGCGTGTTCGGGGCCTGCAGAGGCACGTGAGCTTGCCGTTCGAGCCCCCCAGTACTCCCGAGTTGTCTAGTAGAGTGGTTTCCCTATTTTATTTATGAATCATAAATGCATATGTGAAATTGGATAACTAAAAACCTAGGATGTGGCATGAATCCTAGGACGAGAAGTACTTGCACTGTTTGAATGCGTGTTTGAGATTGCAGTCTTAAATGAATGAATAGAAATGTGAACAACTGTCTGTTAATAAACAAGAGCTACCTGTGAAATACAAATTGCTTGTGCTAGTTAGACAGATATTTGTGATATTTCTCGTTGTATATGCAAATTATGGAAATACGAGCTGCATGTGTATAATCTGAGAATGGAATTGTGAATGACGAAACTTGGTATGGAATAACATAGGGAAAACGAGCATGAACCCTACAGGGAATTAGGAGTAGAGTTCCTGTGGATGATGGAATGGATTTGGAAATTTGAGTGGGAAGTGTGCTGGCCCTTGAGTACATGGTACCAAGGAGAGCAACTGTCCCCTCTTTAGTGTAGAGCGGAGCTAGCCGCCCTTGGATTGGGACCTAGGGTTAGGATTGGCCACTCTACACCGATTTCTTTGGCCCTCGTGTACACTGTATCGGGGAAAGCTACTAGTATAGGGAGAGAGCTAGCTACCCCACGGGGCCCGGGGTTCAACTAACCACCCTATACCGACTTGTTAGGCCCACTGGGCAAACCGGGGTAGTCAGACGAGGGTGCACGGACTTTGGAGGGCGAGACCCCTGTTTGGTTCTGAGGGGTTAGTCCCCTGTTACTGAGAGGGCTAGGCCATATACTGTTCCGTGATGTACTTTGGACGTACCCGTTAGCGGAAACGATTGACCGCGTGCCAGTGCAGGGTAGCTACCCGTGCGCTTATCGCGCGTGCCGTAGTCACCATTATGTCTGTCCGTGACCTTAAGGTGGTTGACTGGGTGTAGGATCACCATGGGGGGACCCTCCCGGCCAGTAGAGCACCACATGTGCCTTCTACTCTTCGGAAAAGACTGCAATCAAGATCGTTCCCACGAGGAACAGGTGAGATTGTGAAAGAGATCTGAAAAGTAAACCAATGGGTGAAAATGAATGACTTGTAAAATAAAATAATAGAAAAAGATAAATTGCCTATTAGATTTTACTGCTTTAGTTAGTTTGGTTACCACTCTACTCAGCGTTCGCTGACTCCGTTTTTCCCATACCCCCTTTACAGGTCCAAGAGTTGAGCAGCCCGAGCCGCCGGCTGCAGAAGGTGCTGGGCCTAGTCGAGCCCAGCAGTAGTTTCCTGTTGTTTTACTTTCTTTTGTTAGTGAGTTCAGACTCTTGTTACCGTTTACATTTCTGTACTTTATTTCCGCTTTACTGTTGTGGTGGTGATATGTACTGTTAGCAGCTTTTACTTCCTTTTATGTTGTACTCTTTTATTGTTAGTTACTTAGCATAGTGAATGTGGTTTACTTTCCTACTTTTTGGTTATTTCTTGTTAGACGACTGGGTCTTGGGATTAGTCGAGTCGAGCTGGTCTCATGTCCTGTAGGGATTTGGGAACTGGGTTGTAACAAGATGGTATCAGAGCAAGGTCATCCCAAGAAATGAACAAATTAGCTTGAGAATAATCAATTCACATGCATGTAACTAGAGTAACCACCACAACGTACAGCTTGACATCTGTTCTGAGTTCTTTCGCTGAAGTCCGTTAGAGTTGACTTCTTTTTGTTCTGTCTTTCGCGTCTCCTTGCAGGAGATGCCTCGACGTGGAGTCCTTAAGGCGGGCCGCGGGCGCGACCGTGGAAAAGGTCAGAGGGGCAGACGTGCTGGGCCTGAGGTGCCAGTTGACTAGCCACTTCTCCCATGCGTTTAGGCGAAGGACCTCGCTCAGTTGATACGAGACATAGTACGAGAGGAGCTCCACCTGCCTCCACGAATGCCTATCCCTGGGGACGTGGAGGGGGAGTCCTCTATGGGATCGAGAGACCGACGTAGCGCTGGACGAGCAGGAGGGGGAGGGGGTGGTCCTCCACTACCCCCACCGTACTCTGACACTTCTGAGCACGAGCCCTCCTTGCCTGGAGGCGTGCCTGTTCCCCCACTGCAGCTGCACTACGAGCTTTTCGGGCAGTTCCGGAAGCTGAAGCCCTCCTCCTTTAAGGGGGATGAGGACCCGTCTGAGGCCGAGGACTAGCTGGAGCAGATTGAGAAGGTGCTTGACACCCTTCACCCCCCTGCGGAGTGCCACGTGGCCTTTGCCATGTACTAGCTGGAGAGTGCGGCACACAGGTGGTGGAGGGCGGTCAGAGGCCAGGAGAGGGGAGAGCCGATGTGGGACCAGTTCGTGACCCTCTTCTGCGAGCAGTACTTCCTGCAGACTTGGCAGGACTAGAGGAGGCGGGAGTTCCACATTCTTCTCCAGGGGACGATGACTGTTAGCGGGTACCGCACGCGCTTCCTGGAGCTGTCACGTTTTGCTGCGACAGTTGTAACTACCGAGGAGGAGTGCCTGTAGAGGTTCACTAAGGGGCCTTGGCCTGCCATTCGGCGGTATGTCAAACCCCTGAAGTTGCCCACCTTCTCGAGAGTGGTGGAGGCAGCTATGACGTACGAGGAGACCAACCCGGCCGCACGAGACACCGATAGTAGACGGAAGAGGCCCTACTAGCTAGAGTACTCACAGGGCCGACTAGAGAGGAGGCACGCGGCGCTCGCGGGAGAGCCATCTTGTTTTGCGGGGCTGTTAGTGGCCTTTGGGGGCCCTCGACCAGGGCCAGCTGCCAGCATTGGACTGTCGTCCAGCTGTCAGCAGGGACGCACCGAGGGAGGGAGTCGAGTTCCCTTCTGCTACCAGTGTGGCCAGCTGGGCCACATCAGGAGGTGTTACGACCCGATTCCCGAATCCCTACGAGACACGAGAATCAGATCGACTCGACTGATCCCAAGACCTAGTCGTCCAACGAGAAAGTAACCAAAAGAGCAGTAAAATAAACCACATTCATCATGCATGTAACTAAAAGTAACAAAAGTACAACAGTAAAGAAAAGAACTACTACAATACACACCACCACAATAGTAGAGAATTAAACAGGTACATAAACATGATGCTTACAATAAAAGAGTACAATTGTAACAGAAAATACTCACTACAACAGAAGAAACGGTATAGTAGGTACAATACAAGTAAAACTATTGGGCTCTACTAGGCCCAACACCCTTTGCAGCAAAGGTGACATGTCAGCGAAACGCTGAGTAGAGTGGCAACCAGCTAGCTAAGAAAAATAGTAAAAGTGGACAAGTAGCTGATGTTTTTAGTTTCTTTCTTTATTCCTCTATTTACTTATTCTCGAATTATTTCTCAGATCTTTCTCTTGATCTCGAATGTTCCTCGTGGGAACGATCTTGATTGCAGTCTTTTCCGAAAAGTAGAAGTAGCACGTGGTGCTCTCCTGGCCGGGAGAGTCCCCCGTGGTGGTCCTACCCTCAGTCAACCACCCCAAGGTCACTGACAGACGTAACGGTGACTACGGCAAGCGCGATAAACGCACGGGTAGCTACCTCGTACTGGCACGCGGTCAGTCATTTTCGTTAATAGGTGCACCCCAAAGCACAGCACGGAACCAGTATTGGGCAGAGCCCTTTCAGTAACAAGGGTCTAGCCCCTCCTCAGTAACCAAACAGGGGTTTTGCCCCTCCACAGTCCGCGCACCCTCGCTTGACTACCCTGGTTTGCCCAGTGGACCTAACAAGTCGGTGTAGGACGGCTAGCAGAACCCCGGGGCCCGTGGGGTGGCTAGCGCTCTCTCTACACTAGTAGCTCTCCCCGGTACTGTGTACGTGAGGGCCAAAAGTCGGTACAAAGTGACCAGACCTAACCCCGGGTCCCTGGGGCAGCTAGCTCCGCTCTGCACTAAATAGGGGGACAATCGCTCTCCTTGGTATTCCATACTCAAGGGCCAGCTCACTTCCCCAATCCCATTCCATTTACCTTTCAGGAGCTTTACTCCTAATTCCTTGTAGGGTTCATGCTCATATTTCTCTAGCCAGGCCATTTTATGTTTCATCATTTCAGTTTTATTCCCATATAGCCCGTGTTTCCAATAATTAATATACATTCATATACAAGTAGGTGTTATCCAATTTCAAGCAATTATCATTTTTCTTCCTACTTTTCCAAGACTGCATTTCATGTATTCACGACATTCGTTTCGGTGTTTCGGTTCCTAGGATTCATGCCACATCCTAGGATCTATCATTCAATCTAGTTTTTCAGTCATAGGGTTCATGCCATACCCTAGGATCTATCATTCGGTCTAGTTTTTCAGTCCTAGGGTTCATGCCATACCTTAAAATCTATTATTTATCTCACAAGTGCATAATGTTGATAAATAATCAAGGGGAGCCACTCTACCTGCAAAATCGGGAGTGATGGGGGCGTGATTGGCAGGTCTGCGTGCCTCCGCAACCCCCAAAGCCGCAACGGGACGAGGTCCTAATACAAGGATCAATCACAAGGAACCACTCAGAATAGGATACAAGCATTTTAAACAAGTAGAGGAACAATTTCTGAGAAGAACAAAATTTCAAACGTGGGAATCAGACTTCGAACGGACCCTAAACGGGTCAAAAACGATAATACTGCCCCAAATCAGACGTCTGGAACACCTTCCAGACATCTTAAACGATGGTTCAGATCATGCCGTACTTTTGCGCTGCTATTCAGACGTCCAGGACCCTGCTAAACCGTCTAGACCTAGTTTCAGACATTCGTCTATTACTCCAGACGTCTGGAGACGCTCTTCGCCGTTTGGTGACTTGCCTAGGGCATGCCCTTGCGCCTTCCCAAACGAAACCTGCACACGTACGCAACCGTCCTTATCACGGCAATGAGGCAGAACCCTCGGTGGAACGGCTTGCATGGCCGTACCCGCGAAGGGAAGAGGAAAAGAAATATTTTACCTTTCAGACGTCTGGATCTTCCTCCAGACGTCTCCCGCGTCGTCTGGACGTAGGTCCAGACGTCTGATTCTGGGAAAATTTCCCAGAATCAGGACCTCCTAGCCCTCCGCCTGCTGCGCACGGCCGTGCTGCACCGCGCTCGCCTGCTGCCTGAGCTGCAGCAGCATCGGGGTAACCTCCGCAACACCACGCTCCCGCTGCGCGCCCGCCGGCCGGCCCTGGTTGCTCTGGCGAGCTCACTCTCTCTTCCTCACGCGCTCTACCTCTTCTCCCTCTTGTTGCATCTCCTCGTCTTCGCGCGCACCCGACAACAGCTGCTGCCCTCGCTCTCTCACTCTTATGCTAACTGGAAGAAGAAGGAGGAGACGGTGGAGTGGTGGTGAGGGAGAGGGAAGGGAGGAAGAGAGTATTTGAAGGCCTGACGGGGTGGGGAAAGGTGTTTGCAGGGCGGGGAGGGAAGAGGGAGAAGAAAAGAGGGCGGTGGGTTCAGCCTGCGAGAGCATGCGCGCAGACTCGCAATCGTACGCTACAAAAATTAAATTTCAGACTTCTGGGAAGGCATCCAGACGTCTTACCAGACGTCTGAACCTACTCCCAGATGTCTTAAAAGACGTTTGATGTCGTGGGTCTTAACAACATAACAAACTCAAAGGAAGTTTCGTCCCCGAAACTTGCGCTAACTAGAGTGTGGAAAAGAACGATATCTGCATAACAAACTCAAAGAGGACCGGAGCTGGTCCGAAAAGACGTACCCTCAAAGAGCTTCAGGTACCGCTCCCGCATCGCTGCCTCAAGCTCCCAGGTAGCCTCCTCGTGCCACTGGCTCCTCCACAAAACCTTCACCAGGGGTACTTGCTTCCGTCTCAGACTCCGGACGGCTTTGTCAAGAATCTGCACTGGCCGCTCGGGGTAGGTCAGGTCGTCACCCACCTCGACGCTCGTGGCTCAGGATGTGACTGGGATCGACGACGTACTTCCTAAGGTTGGACATGTGGAACACGTCGTGCACACCAGAAAGCTGGGGAGGAAGGGCCAGCCTGTAAGCAACGGGTCCAACCCGCTCCAGGACCTCAAAGGGTCCCACGAATCTCGGCGCGAGCTTCCCTCTCACCCAAACCGCTGCAGGCCCTTCATGGGCGAAACGAGAAGGAAGACATAGTCTCCAACCTCAAACTATACCTCTCAGCGTTTCCGATCTGCATAGCTCTTCTGTCTGCTCCTGACAGTGCGGAGTCGCCTGTGAATCTGCTCGACTACCTCCTGACTCTGCCGGATCAGCCTGGGGCCAACCTTCCACTTGGTCCCCACCTCAACCCAACTCAAGGGTGTCGTACACCTCCGTTCGTACAGAGCCTCGTAGGGTGCCATGCCGATCCCAAGAAACTGCGAATCTCAGTAACCGCACGCGGTCTCTCCCACCTGAGCACTGCCTCGACCTTGGCTGGGTCCACAGCCAAGCCATCCCCGGAGGTCACATGACCTAAGAAGGTCACCTCCCTCAACCAGAACTCTCACTTGCTGTATTTGGCGTACAGCCTACGTCGTCTCAATGTGTCCAAAACCATCCGCAAGTGCTGTCCATGCTGCGTCTGATCTCGAGAATAGATGAGCACATCATCAATGGATACCACCACGAACTGGTCCAAGTACGGTCTAAACACCCGGTTCATCAAATCCATGAAAGCAGCGGGGGCATTGGTAAGCCCAAATGGCATGACCAGAAACTCGTAGTGTCCGTACCGGGTGCGGAAAGCTGTCTTGGAGATATCTGCCTCCTTGATCCTCAACTGGTGGTATCTAGACCTCATGTCGATCTTGGAGAATACCGTGGCACCTCGTAACTGGTCAAACAAGTCATCAATCCTCGACAGTGGATACCTGTTCTTGATGGTGACCCTATTCAGCTGTCTGTAGTCCACACAAAGGTGTAGGGTACCATCCTTCTTCTTTACGAACAAAATCGGGGCTCCCCAGGGAGACGCACTGGGCCTCACAAAGCCCTTCTCCAGAAGGTCCTGCAAATGAGACTTGAGCTCTCGCAGCTCAAGTGGTGCCATCCTATACAGTGCTGTGGAGATAGGGCTGATCCCCAGTATCAGTGAGATCTCAAACTCGATCTCACGCTCGGGCAGTAGTCTTTGCAACTCATCTGGGAACATGTCGGGGTACTCTCTGACCACCGGGATACTCTGGAAGTCTGCCACAAGGCTGGGCTCTGCCACCACACAAGCTAGGAAACCTTCACACCCCTGGCTCAAAAGTCTCGCCGCCCGAAGTGCAGAAATGCACCTGAAACCTCCGTCCATTGGCTGCCCGTGGAACTCGAAAGAAGGAAACTCCGGTATGGAGAAGACGATCTTCCTCTCAAAGCAGTCCGCCATGACGTGGTAAGTGGACAGCCAGTCCGTCTCCAGAATTATGCCAAAGTCCTCCATCTGTATCATAATCAGGTCAGTGGGAAGGCTATGTCCCCCAACACTGACCTCGCAACCTGTGTATACCTCCTCAGCTACAAACAACTGACCACTCGGACCTCTGATCTTGAATGGATCCTCTAACAGCATACAGTCCTGCCCCAAACTAACCGCAAAACTGGCAGCGACAAACGAGTGCGTGGCGCTGGAATTGAAAAGCGTGTAAACAAGTCTGCCGGAAACTGAAACCATACCTGCTACCACTGATCCCGAAGCTCTGGCATCCCTGTGTGTCAGGGCATTGATACGCCCCTCAGCCCTAGGTGCGGACGAAGCAGCCACACTCTACGTCGGACGGGTAGCTGCTGGCCGGTACCCTCCCCGTGACTGCTGTCCTCCTCCTCGTGCCTAGAAACTGCGGCCTCCTGCTCGCCCTCCAGTGATCGGCGTGGGAAGCATCGGCTGACCTCCCATCCTAGATGGGAAGTTCCTCCTGATGTGGCCCGGCTGGCCACACTGGTAGCAAAGGGGGACTCGACTCCCGCCCTCAGTGGGTCCATGCTGTCGGCTGGGCGGGGGTCCGGTGCTAGCAGCTAGCCCCTGTCGGGGGCCCCTAAAGGCCACTGATGGCCCTGCAAAATGTGACGGCTCTCCTGCGGGCGCCACGTGTCTCCTCTCTCGTCGGCCCTGTGAGAAGTCTGGCTGATAGGGCCTCTTCTGCCCACTGTCAGTGTCACGTGCGGACGGGTTGGTCTCTTCGTATGTCATAGCTGCTTCTACCACCCTCGAGAACATAGGCAGCTTTAGGGGTTTAACATACCCTCGAATCGCCTGTCGGAGCCCCTCGGTGAACCTCCAAAGGCGCTCCTCCTCAGTGGTCACTGCTGTCGTTGCGAAGCGAGACAACTCCAGGAAACGCGTGCGATACGCACTCACGGTCTGGGGAACTTTCGCGTCCTTTGGTCCTGCCACGTCTGGGGAAAGTACTGCTTGCATAAGAGGGTGACGAACCGATCCTAAGTTGGCTCGTCCTTCTCCTGTCCCCTGACCACCCTCCACTACCTGTGTACTGCGCTCTCCAGCTGGTATGTGGCAAAGGCCACGCGGCACTCCACAGGGGGGCGAAGGGTGTCAAAAACCTTCTCGATCTGCTCGAGCCAATCCTCCGCCTTGGTCGGGTCCTCGTCCCCTTTGAAGGAGGGGGGCTTCAGCTTCCGGAACTGTCCGAAAAGCTCAAAGTGGCGCTGAAGGGGAGATGCTGGTGCGCCCCCCTGATAAAGAAGCCTTGTGCTCAGAAGTGCCGGAGGAAGGTGGGGGCGATGGAGGCCCATTCCCTCCCCTGCATCTAGCACCACATCCGTCGTGTGGTCCCACAGAGGACTCCCCCTCCGCAGCCCCAGGGAGAGGCGCTCGTGGCGACGGGTGGAGCTCCTCTCGCACGATGTCCCGTATCAGCTGGGCGAGGTCCTAGGCCTGAATGCCCGGGAGTAGTGGCTGGTCCACTGAGGCGTCGGGCTTAACGCGCCCACCCCTCCGACCTCATCCTCGGCCGCGCCCGCGGCCCGCCTCGCTACCTCCTCATCGAGGCATCTCTTGCAAGGAGACGCGAACATGGAACAAAAAAGACGTCAATACGAATTGATATCTAACGGAGAAGTCTAAGAACATATGTCAAAAGATACGTTGTGGTGGCTACTCTAGTTACAGGCACATGAATTGGTTATTTCCATCCAGTTGGTTCACTTCTCGGGACGACCTGGCTCTGATACCATCTTGTTACGACTCGATTCCCGAATCCCTAAGAGACACGAGAATCGGATCGACTCGACTGATCCTAAGACCCAGTCGTCCAATGAGAAAGTAACCAAAAGAGTAGTAAAATAAACCACATTCATCATGCATGTAACTAACAGTAACAAAAGTACAGCAGTAAAGAAAAGAACTACTACAGTACACACCACCACAACAGTAAAGAATTAAACAGGTACATAAACATGATGCTTATAATAAAAGAGTTCAATTATAACAGAAAATACTCACTACAACAGAAGAAATGGTACAGTAGGTACGACATAAGTAAAACTACTGGGCTCTATTAAGCCCAGCACCCTCTGCAGCCGCAGGCTCTGGCTGCTCAACACCTAGTCCTGAAAAGGTGACAAAGGTGACATGTCAGCGAAACGCTGAGTAGAGTGCCAACCAGCTAGCTAAGAAAAATAGTAAAAGTGGACAAGTAGCTGTTGTTTTTTGTTTCTTTCTTTATTCCTCTGTTTACTTGTTCTCGAATTATTTCTCAGATCTTTCTCTTGATCTCGAATGTTCCTCGTGGGAACGATCTTGATTGCAGTCTTTTCCAAAAAGTAGAAGTAGCACGTGGTGCTCTCCTAGCCGGGAGAGTCCCCCGTGGTAGTCCTACCCTCAGTCAACCACCCCAAGATCACTGACAGACGTAACGGTGACTACGGCACGCGCAATAAACGCACGGGTAGCTACCTCGCACTGGCACGCGGTCAGTCATTTCCGTTAACAGGTGCACCCCAAAGCACAGCATGGAACCAGTATTGGGCAGAGCCCTCTCAGTAACAAGGGTCTAGCCCCTCCACAGTAACCAAACAGGGGTCTTGCCCCTCCACTGTCCGCGCACCCTCGTCTGACTACCCTGGTTTGCCTAGTGGGCCTAACAAGTCGGTGTAGGACAGCTAGCAGAACCCCAGGGCTCGTGGGGTGGCTAGCGCTCTCTCTACACTAGTAGCTCTCCCCGGTACTGTGTACGCGAGGGCCAAAAGTCGGTACAAAGTGGCCAGACCTAACCCCGGGTCCCTGGGGCGGCTAGCTCCGCTCTGCACTAAACAGGGGGACAGTCGCTCTCCTTGGTACTCCGTACTCAAGGGCCAGCTCACTTTTCCAATCCCATTCCATTTACCTTTTAGGAGCTCTACTCCTAATTTCCCGTAGGGTTCATGCTCATATTTCTCTAGCCAAGCCATTTTATGTTTCATCATTTCAGTTTTATTCCCATATAGCCCGTGTTTCCAATAATTAATATACATTCATATACAAGCAGCTGTTATCCAATTTTAGGCAATTACCATTTTTCTTCCTACTTTTCCAAGACTGCATTTCATGTATTCACGACATTCGTTTCAGTGTTTCTGCTCCTAGGATTCATGCCACATCTTAGGATCTATCATTCAATCTAGTTTTCCAGTCCTAGAGTTCATGCCATACCCTAGGATCTATCATTCAGTCTAGTTTTTCAGTCCTAGGGTTCATGCCATACCTTAAAATCTATTATTTATCTCACAAGTGCATAATGTTGATAAATAATCAGGGGGAGCCACTCTACCCGCAAAATCGGGAGTAATGGGGGCATGATCGGCAGGTTCGCGTGCCTCCGCAACCCCCAAAGCCGTAACGGGACGAGGTCCTAATACAAGGATCAATCACAAGGAACCACTCAGAATAGGATACAAGCATTTTAAACAAGTAGAGGAACAATTTCTGAGAAGAATGAAATTTCAAATGCGGGAATCAGACTTCGAACGAACCCTAAACGGGTCAAAAATGACAATACTGCCCCAAATCTGATGTCTGGAACACCTTCCAAACATCTTAAATGATGGTTCAGATCATACCTTACTTCTGCGCTGCTATTTAGACGTCCAGGATCCCGCTGAACTGTCTGGACCTAGTTCCAGACGTCCGTCTATTACTCCAGACGTCTGGAGGTGCTCTCCGCTGTCTGGTGACTTGCCTAGACGTCCGATTTGTGTGGGAGGGTGTGCCCTTGCTCCTTCCCGAATGAAACCTGCACGCGTACGCAACCATCCTTAACACGACAATGAGGCAGAACCCTCGACGGAATGGCCTGCATGGCCATACCCGTGAAAGGAAGAGGAAAAGAAATATTGTACCTTTCAGACGTTTGGATCTTCCTCCAAACGTCTCCCGCGTCGTCTGGACGTAGGTCCAGACGTCTGATTCTGGGAAAATTTCCCAGAATTAGGACCTCCTCGCCCTCTGCCTGCTGCGCACGGTCGTGCCGTGCTGCGCTCGCCTGTTGCCTGAGCTGCAGCAGCACTGGGGTAACCTCCCTAGCACCACGCTCCCGCTGCGCGCCCGCCGGCTGGCCCTGGCTGCTCCGGCGAGCTCGCTCTCTCTTCCTCACACGCTCTACCTCTTCTCCCTCTCACTGCACCTCCTCCTCCCCGCGCGCACCCAGCAGCAGCTGCTGCCCTCGCTCTCTCACTCTCACGCTAACTGGAAGAAGAAGGAGGAGATGGTGGAGTGGTGGTGAGGTAGAGGGAAGGGTGGAAGAGAGTATTTGAAGGAGTGGCGGGGTGGGGAAAGGTGTTTGCAAGACGGGGAGGGAAGAGAGTGAAGGAAAGAGGGCGGCGGGTTCAGTTTGCGCGCGCATGCGCGTAGACTCACAATCGTACGTCGCAAAAATTAAATTCCTGACGTCTGGGAAGGTGTCCAGACGTCTTACCAGACGTTTGGACCTACTCCCAGACGTCTTAAAAGACGTTTGATGTTGTGGGTCTTAACGGGAGGGACTGCCCGTCTAGGGTTGGAGCGCAGTAGCTGCTCCTCGTACCGAGCGCTGGAGGTCGAGCAGGTGGTCGTGGCTCCCAGGCACGTGGGGGAGGACAGCAGTCGCAGGGAGGGTACCGGCCAGTGGCTACCCGTTTGACGTAGAGTGTGGCTGCTTCTTCTTCACCGAGAGCTGAGGGACGTATCAACGCCCTGACACACAAAGACTCCAGGGCATCAGGTTTAGCTGTGGCAGGTATGGTTACAGTTTTCGGCAGATTAATTTACGTACTTTTTGATTCCAGCGCCACACACTCGTTTGTTGCTGCGAGTTTTGTTGTCAGTTTGGGACAGGGCTGCGTGTTGTTAGAGGATTCATTTGTGATCAGAGGTTCGGGTGGTCAGCTATTTGTAGCTGAGGAGGTCTACACATATTGTGAGGACAGTATTGGGGGACACAGCCTCCCCGCTGACCTGATCATGATACCGATGGAGGATTTTGGCGTGATCCTAGGGATAGATTGGCTGTCCGCTTACTACTCCTTGGTGGACTATTTTGAGAGGAAGATCATCTTCTCCATACCGGAGATGCCTTCCTTTGAGTTTTTTGGATAGCTGGTGGATGGAGGTTTCAGGTGCATTTCTGCACTTCGGGCAGCGAGACTTTTGGGCCAAGGGTGTGAGGGCTTTCTAGCTTGTGTAGTGGCAGAGCCCAGCCCTATGGTAGATTTTGAGAGCATCCCGGTGGTCAGAGAATACCTCGACGTGTTTGCAGAGGAGCTACCAAGACTACCGCTTGAGCGTGAGATCGAGTTTGACATCTCACTGGTATCGAGGACCAGCTCCATCTCTACAGCACCATACTGGATGGCACCACTTGAGCTGCGAGAGCTCAAGTCACAGCTACAGGACCTGTTGGAGAAGGGCTTTGTGAGGCCAGTGCGTCCTCGTGGGGAGCCCTGGTGTTATTTGTGAAGAAGAAGGATGGTACCTTGCGCCTTTATGTTGACTACAGACAGCTGAACAGGGTCACCATCAAGAACAGGTATCCGCAGCCGAGGATTGATGATCTGTTTGACCAGGTACTAGGTGCCACGGTATTCTCCAAGATAGATATGAGATCAGGCTACCACCAGTTGAGGATCAGGGAGACCGACGTCTCCAAGACAGCTTTCTACACCCAGTACGGACACTACGAGTTTTTGGTAATGCCGTTTGGGTTGACCAACGCCCCCGCTGCCTTCATGGATTTGATGAACTGGTTATTCAGACTATATCTAGATCAATTTGTGGTGGTATTTATTGATGGTGTGCTTGTTTACTCGCGGGATCAGGCACAGCACAGACAACACTTGTGGATGGTTCTGGACACTTTGAGATGATGCAAGCTGTATGCCAAATACAGTAAGTACGAGTTTTGGTTGTGACAGGTGACCTTCTTAGGCCATGTGATTTCAGGGGATGGCTTTGCTGTGGATCCAACTAAGGTTGAGGCAGTACTCAGGTGGGAGAGGTCACGTATAATGACAGAGATACACAGTTTCTTGGGTCTGGCGGGTTACTATCGGTGGTTTATCAGGGGTTTCTCATAGTTTGCACGTCCTATGACTCAGTTGACCCGGAAGGATGTGCCCTTTGCTTGGACAGACGCTTGTGAGGTGTGTTTTCAGGAGTTGAAGGAGAGGCTGACTTTGGCTCCTGTGCTTACCATCCCAGATGGCAGTGGTGGTTTTGTTGTCTACACGGACACTTCGTTGCAAGGGTTAGGGGGTGTGCTCATGCAGCAGGGTCACGTTGTCACTTACGCTTCGCGACAATTGAAGCCCCATGAGCATATCTACCCTACCCATGACTTAGAGCTGGCAGCTGTTGTCTTCGCGCTGAAGACACGAAGGCACTACCTTTACGGTGAGACCTTTGAGATTTTCACGGATCATAAGAGCCTCAGGTATTGTTTGATCAAAAGGAGCTTAACATGAGACAGAGACATTGGTTAGAGCTCCTGAAGGACTATGACTGCAGCATCTCCTACCATCTGGGGAAGGCCAATGTGGTGGCTGACGCCTTGAACCGGAAGGCGCCCGCCCACTTGGCCAGTTTACAGGAACTGAGTTGGAGAGTTATGGAGGAGTTAGGCAGTTGGCGACCCCTAGAGTTACAGGGACATTGTGGGACAATGACGGTGACACGGCAAACGAGACCAGAGCTGATAGACCGCGTCATCATAGGACAGATGACAAATCCATACATGCAGTCGTTACGAGATAGAGTGCTGTTAGGGGACCTAGGGGACTTCTCTTTTATAGATGAGGTGCTGTGTATGAGGGGACGTTTGTGCGTTCCCAGGGATGAGGAGTTGTTGAGAGAGCTCCTGACTGAGGCGCACTGGTCCAGGTTCACCATACTTCCTGGGAACATGAAGATGTATCATGATCTGAGACGTGACTTTTGGTGGAGAGGGATGAAGCGGGATGTAGGTGAGTTCGTGCAAAAGTGTTTGGTGTGTCAGCAGGTAAAGGCCGAATATCAATGGCCTACAAGGCCATTGCAGCCACTTACTATGCCAGAGTGGAAGTGGGAGAGCATCACCATGACTTGGTGGTGGGCTTACCCGTTACCCAGCGAGGACACGATGCAGTCTGGGTGATTATAGATTGATTGACGAAGACGGCACGCTTCTTGCCGATCGGAGTCACCTTGGGAGCAGCAAAGTTGGCAGAGAGGTACATTCGTGATGTGGTACGTCTGCATGGAGTTTCACGTGAGATTGTATTCGACCGGGATACCCGTTTTACCTCCCAGTTTTGGGTTGAGTTTCAGCGGGCCTTGGGGACACAGATGAGGTTCAGTACGGCGTACCACCCCCAGATGGACGGACAGTCAAAGCGCATGATACAGACACTTGAGGACCTTTTACGTGCCTGTGTACTGGACTGGAGGGGCTCTTGGGAGGAGCACTTACCCCTGGCAGAGTTTTCATATAATAACAGCTATCACTTGAGTATCGGCATGGCACCCTACGAGGTTCTGTACGGACGGAGGTGTACTGCGCCCTTGAGTTGGGTTAAAGTGGGGACCAAGTGGGAGGTTGGCCCCAGGCTGATCTGGCAGAGTCAGGAGGTGGTAGAGCAGATTCACAGACAACTTCGTACTGTCAGGAGCAGACAAAAGAGTTATGTCGATTGGAAGCGCAGAGTGGTACAGTTCGAGGTTGGGGACCACGTCTTTCTTCGCATTTTGCCCATGAACGGCCTGCAGCATTTTGGGGTGAAAGGGAAGTTTGCGCTGAGGTTTGTGGGGCCCTTCAAGGTCCTGGAGCGGGTAGGACCCGTTGCTTACAGACTTGCCCTTCCCATCTTTCTGGTGTGCATGATATGTTCCACGTGTCCAACCTCAGGAAGTATGTCGCCGATCCTAGTCACGTTCTGAGCCACGAGAGTGTCGAGGTGGGTGACGACCTGACCTATCTCGAGAGACTAGTGCGGATACTAGACAGAGCCGTCTGGAGTTTGAGACGGAGGTAGGTACCCCTGGTGAAGGTCTTGTGGAAGAGCCAGCGGTACGAGGAGGCTACCTGGGAGCCTGAGGCGGCGATGCAAGAGCGATACTCGAATGTTACGACCCGGTTCCCGAATCCCTACAGGACACTAGACCAGACTGACTCGATTGATCCCAAGACCCAGTCGTCCAACGAGGAAGTAACCAAAAAGCAGCAAAATAAACCACATTCACCATGCAAGCAACTAACAGTAACAAAAGTACAGCAGTAAAGAAGTAAACTATTACAGTACACACCACCACAACAGTAGAAAATTAAATAGGTACAGGAGTATAAAGTTTACAGTAAACGAGTACAGAAGTGTAACAACTACTCAATACAAAAGGAACGGAGTACAACAGAAAACTACATCTACTGGGCTCCACTGGGCCCAGCACCCTCTGCAGCCGTAGGCTCTGGCTACTCAACACCTGGACCTAAAAAAGGTTATGAGTACACGAAATCAGCTAATGCTGAGTAGAGTAGCAACCAACTAATTAAAACAGTAAAGGTGGGCAGGTAGTTGTTGTTTTTCAATTTCTTTCTTTCTTTAACTAATTATTCTTTCTTTCATCACTTGATTTATTTATCAGGTCTCTTTCTTGATCTCGAATGTCCCTCGTGGGAAAGATCTTGATTACAGTCTTTTCCAAAGAGTAGAAGTAGCATGTGGTGCTCTCCTAGCCGGGAGAGTCTCCCGTGGTGGTCCTACACTCAGTCAACCACCCCAAGGTCACTGACAGACGTAACAGTGACTACGGCACGCGTGATAAACGCACGGGTAGCTACCCAGCACTAGCACGAGGTCAGTCATTTCCGTTAATGGGTGCGCCCAAAGCACAGCACGGAACCAGTATAGGGCATAGCCCTCTCAGTAATAGGGGTCTAGACCCTAGGAACCAAACAGGGGTCTCGCCCCTCCACAGTCCGCGCACCCTCGCCTGACTACCCTGGTTTGCCCAGTGGGCCTAACGAGTCGGTGTAGAGCGGCTAGCTGAACCCCGGGCCCTGTGGGGTGGCTAACCCTCCCTACACTAGTAGCTCTCCCCAGTACAGTGTACACGAGGGCCACCGAGTCGGTGCAAAGTGGCCAAACCCACCCTGGGTCTCAACCTGAAGGCGGCAAGCACCCCTCTACACTAAGAGGTAACATGCGCTCCCCTTGGTACCACGTACTCAAGGATCAGCACACTTCCCAACACATTCTAGATCCATTCCATTTATTGTCAGGAGCTCTACTCCTCATTCCCCGTAGGGTTCATGCTCATGTTTCTCAGGCAAAGCCATACTAGGTTTCATCATTTCTATCTCCATTCCTTAGGTTCTACACGTGTAGCATGTAACTTTACTATTCACATTCCAGGTTTATTCGCAAGTAACTCGTGTTTCCAACATTCAATCTTCCATTTCCAATTCATATACAGGCATCTCGTATTTAATTGTAAACAACAGGAATTTACATGCAACAGTTGCTAACAGCAGTATTTTACATTTCACAGGCAGCTGTTATCCATTTACAGGCAATTGTTATTATTCTATTTACTCATCCAAGACTGCAATTCATACATTCCATACAACCATTCCAGTGTCTCTAGTCTTAGGATTCATGCCATACCCTAGGATCTAACATTCATTCCAGATATGCATTCATGTTTGTAATTAAACTAGGGAAACCACTCTACCAGTAAACCCAGGAGTAATGGGGGCTTGATCGGCAGGTCCACGTGCCTCAGCAAACCCCAAACCCGCAACGGAATGAGGTCCTATCACAAGGATCATTCACAAGAGACTACTTAGAATAGGGTAAAAAGTACTTCAACAAGTAGAGGAACTTATACGAAGAACAACAGAATCTTAATTATGAAAATCGGACCTCAAACAGACCCTAAACGGGTCAAAAACAGCAATCCTGATTTATATCAGACGTTTGGAACACCTTCCAGATGTCTTAAAAAAAAGGTCCAGAACCATACCTCAACTCTGCACTACTCCTCAGATGTCCAGGGACTCTTTTGAACCGTTTGGACCTAGTTCCAAACGTCCGACCACTTCTTCGGACGTCTGGAGACGCTTTTCGCCGTCTGGTGCCTCGCTCAGACGTCTGAACTGCGTGGAAGGGCGTGTCCCGCACCTTCCCAAAGTGAATCCTGCACGCAGCGACGCAAATCTCCTCAATATGGCATGGAATAGTGCCTCGACAGAACGACCTGCGTGGCCGTATCTGCAAAGGGAGGTGTACGTCGTAGGATTTACCTCTCAGTCATCTGGAACCTCCTCCAGACGTCGTCTGCGTCGTCTGGATGTAGATCCTGACGTCTTATTCTGGGAAAATCCTAGAACCAGAGACTGCATTCGCCTTCTAGCGCCACGCCGCGCCCGCTCGACCGCTGCTCTGGCTGTAGCAGTGTCGGGGAGGACCTCCCCGACGCACCTCTCCGCCTTGCGCACGCCCGACTGGATGTGAGCTCTCCGGCTAGCTCTCTCGTGAGCTCGTGCGCGTGCTCACCTCCCTTCCCCTTGCTGCTCCTCCTCTCCTACGCCGCTTAAGCTTGCTCCTCGCTACTTGCCGCTCACCGCTCTTGCTGGGGAAGAAGAAGGGTTGCTGAAGGTGAGGTGAATGAGGGAGAGGAGGGGGGTTTAAGTAGGCGTGGGGTTAAGGTTTCATCGGCGAGAGGAGAGAGAAGGAAATGCGGCTGCGTACTGTCTGTGTGCAGCATACGCGCAGATGTGAGGACGAACATGAAAAATTTGATTTCCAAACATCTGGGAAGGCGTCTAGACGTCTGACCAGACGTCTGACCTAAGTCTTAGACGTCTTAAAGGGTTTTAACAGCACGGGTCTTAATATTGAAGCTTTTTGAGGGTACGTCTTTTTGGACCGGCTTTGGTCCTCTTTAAGTTTGTTATGCGTGTATATTTCCTTTTTCGCACCCTAGCTAGCTCAAGTTTTGGGGATGAAACTTCCTTTAAGTTTGTTATGATGTAAAGACCCACTTTGTTCTGAGTTCTTTAAGACATCTGGACTGTCAGTCAGACGTCTGGAAAATGAAAATTTGTACGTAGCTTCGCGTTTGCGCGCAGGCTACCCATTTTCCTCTCTCCTGTCTCCTCTTTCTTCCTTGCAGAACCCTAGTGCACCCTTATAAAACCCCTCTCCCCCTTCCTCTCCTCCTCACTCCACCACAACCACCTTCCTTCCTCTCCATTGCAGTGAGAGGGGCGAGTGCGAGAAAGGGCGCGAGAGCGAGCGACGAGGAGGAGAGGTGGTGTGAGGAGAGGAGGAAGAGCTTGAGCTCGCGAGCTCGTGGGAGCTCGCTGGAGGACGCACGGCCGGAGTGGTGCGTGCGGGAGGAGCGCGTCGGGGGTGACGTCCCCGACACTTGCTGCAGCCGGAGCTGCAGGCGAGGAGCAGAGGCCGTGGCTGCGTGTGGCGAAGAGCAGGAGGTCGTTCTAGTTCTGGGATTTTCCCAACATCAGACGTCTGGCGTGCCGTCCAGACGACGGGTTGGACGTCTGGTGACGACACTGGACGTCTGAAAGCAGTGTTTCGCGAAGGTATGTTCTTTTTACGGTTACGGCCATGCAGGCCGCACCGCAGCTTCGATCTGCATGGATAAAAGTGGATGATTCGCCTGTCGCGTGTAGAGATAGCTTCGGGATGGCGCGGGGCATGCCCTCCCACGTGTTTCGGACGTCTGGACAGCTTACCAGACTACCGGAAGCACTCCCAGACGACTGGAGTAGAGGTCGGATGTTTGGAGTTGGGTCTAGACGGTCAAGTAGGGGTTCTGGATGTCTGAAGTCGATGCAAGAACCTGAGGTGAGACTCTAGTTACTTTTAAGACATCTGGACCTTGTGCCAGACGTCTGATTTAGGTCTGCAGTCTTGTTTTTGACTCGTTTAGGGTCCGTTTGAGGTCCGTTTTTCGCAAATGAGATATCTGTGGGTTCCTTGTGAGTTCCTCTACATGTTAGAAATCCTTTTTTACTGTTTTGAATATTCTGTTGTGGTATGTCCCTTGGTATAGGACTTCGATCTGTTGCGTATTCGGGGTCTGCAGAGGCAAGTGAGCCTACCGTTCGAGTCTCCTAGTACTCCCGGGTTGTCTGGTAGTGTGGTTTCCCTATTTTATTTGTGTGTGAAATTGGATAACTAGAAACCTAGGATGTGGCATGAATCCTAGGACGAGAAGTACTTGCATTGTTTGAATGCATGTTTGAGATTGCAATCTTAAATGAATGAATAAAAATGTGAACAACTACCTGTTAATAAATAAGAGCTACCTGTGAAATACAAAATGCCTGTGCTAGTTAGACAGATATCTGTGACATTTCTCGTTGTATATGCAAATTATGGAAATATGAGCTGCATGTGTAAAATCTGAGAATGAAACTGTGAATGACAAAACCTGGTATGGAATAACATGGGGAAAACGAGCATGAATCCTACGGGGAATTTGGAGTAGAGCTCCTGTGTATAGATGGAATGGATCTGGAAATGTGAGTGGGAAGTGTGCTGGCCCTTGAGTACGTGGTACCAAGGAGAGTGATTGTCCCCTGTTGGTCGCGTGTGTTTCGCGTGTTTAGAAATCAAGGTTACAAGTAACTTGTCGTCATAGTTGCAAAACACGTCGATCAAATAAAATTTATACCGAAACTCTAAGGGAGTCCCGGGTCGAACACAGGGAGGCGACGTTTACTTTACTTGAAAACTGTGCTTCTTTTTTATTTGTTCTTGGTCGTTCTTATCTTTTCTAATTTTTTTGGTATTTTTAGGAAGCAAGAGATCAGATCGACAAATGCTTATCTAGCTAATCTACTTGCAAATATAAGAGAGAGAGAGAAACAATCATCTAGTCATCAAGAATTGTTTGTTACACTACGAAAGCAGGAAAAATCTATACTATGAAAGCATAAAAAGATAGAATGAGGTGAGAGAAATCTCCCTCGACGGTTGCTCGGAGGACGACTCGCTCTGACATCACTTGGAGGAAGGTGGTGAGGAGCGAGACGAAGGAGGACGGAGTCGGAGGATAGAGGATGGGGCAGGATGACGTCGCGACGAGGATCTTCTTCCGAAAGGGCGGTGAGAGGACGGCCACGGGATGCTCCACGAAGAGGGGTGAGAGGACGGAAAACTATTTGG
This sequence comes from Thalassia testudinum, assembly GCA_037157565.1. Lineage (NCBI taxonomy): Eukaryota > Viridiplantae > Streptophyta > Magnoliopsida > Alismatales > Hydrocharitaceae > Thalassia > Thalassia testudinum. Next base: position 21,013,538 of record JAZHRO010000002.1, on the reverse strand, counting down.
TTTTACTCTAGAGGAGCATCCCGGGATTGGGACAAGCTCTCTCTAGAGCCTTGGAGGTGGTGAGAGGAAGAAAGGAAGAGATGGTTTGGAATGGTGGTGGGTAGGTCCTTTTATAGTAGAGGAGGAAGAACAAATTCGCTTTTGGGTCATTACTAATGTCCATAAACGTCATTGCAGTTGTCGCTGAAGATCCGCCCTTCAAATCCACTTGCTGGCGTGATTTGACCATTAGTGACAGCTACAAGCGTCACTAAAGGTGCATCGTTGAAGATCTGTGCCCGCCCCGCTGGCGCTCTCCGCTTACGCGCATCACGCGCCTTGTGTGCGCGCGCGTGGCATACGCTGTGCTGCTGTTGCGCGCGGTGCGCTGCACGCGGCTATGGCTGTGCGCGTGCGTTGTGCGCGGATGCGGCTGTGGGCATGCACTGCTGCTGCTGGTTGGCGTTGGGTGACCTGGATGGTGCCACGTGGCGCCACCTGGGCCACACATTCTTCTTTCTTTTGTAGAGGGTGCCACGGTGCTCCGATCAGGATGATTCCTGCGTTGTCAGACTGCGATCGTCGCTCCAGATCCATTCGTATGGTCGGATTTTCCATCCGAAACTCATATGGATGTCGCATTGCCCCCTGGCCGTTGATCTTCCTCGGGCTTCATGTGATGCTACGGGACTCCGATCTGGACGATTTTAGAGGCGTTAGACTCCGATCGTCGTATTAATCAGATCTGTATGGTCTGATCGTCCATCCGAGGCTCTGAAATAAATCGTCTCCTCTCCTGACCATAAAAAGAACCTAATTAACCCAAAATATATACTACTCTAAATGCACAATGATGCATGTTATGCAATATTTATAACATGAAATGCAAATCTAAGCCTAGGAACATGCATGAATAGACATTTTAACCTAGAAAGATGTGTCTATATCACTTGTTTAGTGTAGAGCGGAGCTAGCCGCCCTTGGGTTGGGACCCAGGGTTAGGATTGGCCACTCTACATCGATTTCTTTGGCCCTTGCGTACACTGTATTGGGGAGAGCTATTAGTGTAGGAAGAGAGCTAACCACCCCACGGGGCCCGGGGTTCAGCTAGCCACCCTACACCGACTTGTTAGGCCACCGGGCAAACCGGGGTAGTCAGACGAGGGTGCGCGGATTGTGGAGGGGTGAGACCCCTGTTTGGTTCCGAGGGGCTAGACCCCTGTTACTGAGAGGGCTAGGCCCTATATTGTTCCGTGCTGTACTTTGGGTGTATCCGCTAGCAGAAACGACTGACCGTGTGCTAGTGTGGGGTAGCTTCCTGTGCACTTATCCCATGCGCCGTAGTCACCGCTACGTCTGTCCCTGACCTTGGGGTGGTTGGCTAGGTGTAGGATCACCACGGGGGACTCTCCCGGCCTGGAGAGCACCACGTGTGCCTTTTACTCATCGAAAAAGACTGTAATCAAGATCGTTCCCATGAGGAACATGCGAGATAGAGAAAGAGATATGAAAAGTAAACCAATGGGTGAAAAGGAATGACTTGTAAAATAAAATAATCGGAAAAGATAAATTGCTTGTTAGCTTTTACTGCTTTAGTTAGTTTGGTTACCACTCTACTCAGCGTTCGCTGACTCCATTTTTCCCGTACCCCCTTTACAGGTCCAGGAGTTGAGCAGCTCGAGCCGCTTGCTGCAGAGGGTGCTGGGCCCAGTCAAGCCCAGCAATAGTTTCTTGTTGTTTTACTTCCTTTTGTTAGTGAGTTCAGACTCTTGTTACCGTTTACATTTCTGTACTTTGTTTCCGCTTTATTGTTGTGGTGGTGATATGTACTGTTAGCAGCTTTTACTTCCTTTACTGCTGTACTCTTTTACTGTTAGTTACTTAGCATAGTGAATGTGGTTTACTTTCCTGCTTTCTGGTTATTTCTTGTTGGACGACTGGGTCTTGGGATTCGTCGAGTCGAGCCGGTCTCGTGTCCTGTAGGGATTCGGGAACCGGGTCGTAACAATCTTGATCTATGGTATATACCTACTACAGTGGATTTGTGTCTCCTATGCCTTAATATGCATGCTGGCTTTCCAATTTCAATACCATGGTGGGTGTATCTCCTATCAGTTCACCAAATGAGAATACTTAGACACAGAGACACATATCTATATTTCTTAGGTCAAAGGGTATGCCTTCTCTATTATAGTGATAAGAGAAGGATTTTCGCATCTTCATCTCATCAAGTTAACTCTTTGACTTAACTTGTATGACAGCTTCGAATCTCTATTCTCATGTAGGGGATGTGCATCAAGAACATTAGTAAAGCAATAGTCTTTTGAGAAGATTGTCATTTTTCTCAAAGTGGAGACAATAGTTGGATATTATAATGGTTTTTGCTGATTTATCGAAATCCTCAATCTAAGCCATTCGGATTTCGATATCTGTCATTGGCATATCTGACATGGCACGGTACATTATCCCGATTGTATTGAGGGACTTATTTAAGTATTTTAGTGTGTTCATATAATCTAACTGTTAAAGGATAAAAACAATAAATAAATTCTCACGGGATAATCTCTTCACTTGATCATGTTAGAAGTCACCGAAGCACAACTGGAGCCATTCAACAGGATATGGCTTTTTAGTTGTCAAGATTATAGAATATCTTGATTCTTGTTAAAACAACTTCTATCCTGTAAAGTTCTATAAATATTTAATAATGTAGATGCTTAAAGTGTGCGACAATCAAGATTTCATCAATGTTATCATGGTATTCGAGCCAAAAATATCCATACCTCACGGTATCACCGATTTATCCTTATGGCCATATTGAGCAACATAAAGCAAGCTTAGTTGCTAAAGGATTGCATCAACAAGAAGGTGTTGACTATCATAAAACATTTAGTCTGGTCGTTAAACCCAGAACTATTTGAACAGTTCTATCTATTGCTGTCAGCCACAATTGGAAGATGCATCAACTAGATGTCAGCAATGCATTTCTTTATGGTGATCTTCAGAAATCCATTTATATGGATTAACCACCTAGATTCCTTTATACTGAATTTCCTAATCATGTTGCAAATTACAAAAATTTCTATATGGCCTCAAATAAGCTCCCTGCGCATGGTTCAACAAATTGAGTTCCTTTTTACAAAAGCTTGGTTTTCAAGCCTCAAATCGACACTTCTCTCTTCATATACAACAAAGGAGGCGTCACATTGTACATTCTCGTGTATGTGGATGACATTATCCTCACTGGAAGTGGTCAGTTATCTATTGATAACCTCATTCAACAACTAGCTAGGAGCTACATTTAAGATTCGTCATCTTGGGGATCTTCATTCTTTCTTGGGAATTGAGGTAACAAAGGTTGAACTTGGCATTCTTTTCACTCGGTCCAAATATATTTTTGACTTACTGAAGAAAACTAATATGCATGAATGCAAACAACTCCAAACCCCTATGGCCACTCATACTCAACTTTCCTCCAAAGGCACACCCTTTGAACATCCCACCTTTTACAGACAAGTTGTTGGTTCACTATAGTATCTTCTTTTGACAGGACCAAACATTGCTTTCACTGTCAGTAAAGCGTGCCAATATATGGCAAATCCCAAAAAAGAGCATTGGAAACATGGCAAGCATATTCTTTGATATCTCAAAGGAACAATATATACTGGTCTCCAGCTAACAACACTATTGTCCATGACACTACAAGCCTACTCTAATGTTGGCTGGGTTGGCTCCTCTAAAGTTAGAAAATCATTTGTTGGATATCTTATTTTTCTTGGTGACAACCTTATTTCTTGGTTTGCCAAAAAGTAAAAGACTGTTTCGCGCTTGATGGGCAAAACGTCAACATTCATAAGAAAGCATTATTAGTGCCAAAAATATGATCGTCGACGGCCGGTTCACATTAAAAATGGCGTTTAAAAAAATGTCATTATTGTAGTATATGCCACAAATGCAAACCAATGTCGCATCAATTTTATTTATTTACTTAATTTTTATTGGTTTATTTCAGGTCGTTCACTAGGAAACAGTTATTGATATATATCACTCTTTGAGTATAAAAATATCCTTTTATTCCAAAAATGTTGATTTTATTTAAAAAAATGAATGAAAGAATCAAATAATTGGATGAATTAGTTAATTATGTACAAAAGAATCAATGAAAATACATTACAATGCTTGGAAACAAATATACACAAACAAGCATAAAAAACTAAGTATAACTACTCTATGTTAATTATATGCAATAGTATAAGTAATACCTAAGTATAGGTATAAAAATAGTTAATAATATTTACTATACCAAGTTAAATTAATATACTAACATCTTTAATAACATATATTATATTTACAGTGACTTATATAAGTGTCACTATAACCTTAGTAAAATTATATGCATAACATAATGTAAAATAGCTATCTATACTGACATATACCCCTATGTATAGTGACATGCACAAACGTTAGTGTAGCCTTAGTAACATATTTACACTACTTAAGGACAAAAACTACTTATACTAACATACACATATATGTATACAGTGACAGATGTATTCGTCATTAAAGGTCTTACGTTATTTATATACATATCTGAGACCTCAAACAAGTACCTATTCTACTTATATATATACTTACTATATATGTATACTTATTTATTTACATTATATTATATTATTTATATACTTATTCTTATTATACACATTATATATATGTGTATATATGTATGTATACATACACAGATGCATGCACACAATAGACACACAAAGGCATAGGGCCTCTCTAACACTTAGTAGCTTAGGCTACTTCTGTTCTCTCCTCTCTTCTCTTCTTTACACTTAGCGAAATTTAGGCTCTCTTCCTCACTCAGCTAGCATGTACTGTACACTTAGTCAAAAACTAGGATTATTAGTGGACGGGCAGCCTTTTCCAGGGATACACAGCACCCTTTACAGGGTGGGACCTGACCTCTATTAGAGCCACCAGAATATGGCTCTTTAATGGGTCCAATTAGGCCCTCGCACAATGCATGGCGCCCGACCCACACCGTACAAATATTCAAGCTCATTCAGTATCTCATGCTCATGTATGGAGAAAGGAGAATGTAATGGTTATTTGCGTTCGACGCTTTGACGACTAAAGGGCATGGATGAAAAATACCTTATAAAGTGTGTCATGTGTTCGGCAGAACATGATGTGGGATTATTCTAAGTGCCAATTGGTGCTGCAGCAACACATGACTGCGTGCCTGATGTCACAATTTTGGCCCTTGATTTGAGGGCCATAATTTAATATAAATTTAAATTAAATTATAAGGTTTCAAAGACCTTACATAGGGATACATAATTATATAATTTATTTACATAAATAAGTTATTTAATTATATAATGAAATTAGGTAAAATTTACTGTTTGTACATATTAAATTATATGTTAATTACTTAATTAAAGTATACATTAATTAATTAATTATACAATTTACTTTGTACAGAGTTAATATATATGATAAATTATTTATTCCATAATTTAATGATATTTTATAAGCTTTATTTTAATTTATTTGCAATTAAATACATGTTTTAGAAGGTTTACAATATAAATAAATTATAAATACTATAATACAGTATAAATATAGTTTAAATTAGTTAAAAATACTTAATATAATATATTACAAGTATACAATATAATTTACCTCAATATTAACTTAAACTACTATTTTATTTTATTTTAACTTAATAAATTATCTAGTTAACTTAATAACTTAATTATTTACTGTAAATATATAATTAAAGTACATTACAGGCATTCTAATATTTATATTATATATATAAATACGCATATACAATCCTAGGTATCACTATGTACATTTAAATAGGTTTGCAGAATTAATTAGACTCTTATTCATTTAAGTTATAGAAATTAATAAATAACAATACAATAATATTATATATACAATAAATTATTCTAAATATATAGTTTAATATATGGAATACCTATATAGGTTATATATACAGATTATGCACATATTATACACTTTATACATATATAGTTTAGGTTTAACTAATATTTACAAGTATATACATGGTATACATGGTATTTTTGGGAGTTTTTCTTATTTTTATGGGTTTTATATAGATAGTAGAGATAAGGGATGAGAGAGAAATAAAGAGATGGAATTGTTTTTGGTTGTTTTTGAGTGTAGTTCTTTATTAAGTTTCAAAGAATATTGAACCATCAGCTGGTATGTTTTACCAAGTTGGGGGTTCAGATCACCTTGAAATTTTGTATACACTTAGAAAATTTATTAATCCTACTCAAGACACATTTATTTTAATTTTTTGAAATTTTTTTATCAATTTTATTTATAAACAAAGTTAACACAAGAGAAGCCTTAAAGAGTTTCTAAATGAAACCTAAGGCCTAAAAGTGAGGTTTTTGTGCTGGAACTACAACTCATTCACCTAGAAATGTCCAACACATCATATGAGAGGTATTCAAACGTTCAAACTTAATTTTCAATTTAATTTCATTCCCATTTTCATATTGGATAGTGATAACATTGATATAGCTGACAAAAGAATATAAAACTTGAAATCAAAGCATTCAAATCAAAATTTTAAGTTACATCAGTACATGAATGTTTGATATATGGAATTCTAACACTACAAAACATGTTAGCTCACTTAAACACTTCAAGACCCAGCCAAAATCCCATTTCTATCCAGCCAACACAGACCTATAGTAGCAGCAGCAACTGCTAGATCAGCTATTGAGATTTCAGTGCAGCTCCAATAGCAGCAATTGCTGCTCAATCATCAGCAGCAGTAGCTGCTGTTGCTGTTGATGCAAGTATTTGAATTGACATAAATCCTGATATGAGATTTCCAAATCTCAATCTAGTATAAAAATAATTTAGATCTAGATGTCATGAATCTCATAAAAGGTCTCAGATCACAAATTCACTTGTAATTAAGGCGTAAAACTCATTTAAAACTCTTGAATTCCAGATCTGATATCAAAGCCCAATGAGAACCTAATTGATTTTTTTTTTTTTATCAAGCCATAGACAGCTTAATAAGAAGAAGTCAATAGGCCACTGAAAATTCACTTAAAATGAGTTCCCCACCTTCATTAAAATCACTTCAAACTTCAGTTAACTATCACTCAAGAATTGAAACTCAATTATGCTCAGAGAGCAATGTTACCTTGTTAGGCTTTTGATCTTGAATCACTAAGGTGATATGGTCACCTATACCTCTTGCACACCATTAATTGGTGTTTAGGAAGGTTTAGTGATTCTTAGAAGCAATTGAATCATTGCTAGAGCCTCCAATCAATGTAATTGACTTTCCTTGGCTCTAGCTATCATTTAAGAGCCAAAACTAAAATATAACTTTGTCATGAACACTGTCGTCAATAGCAAATCCAATAAAAATAGTCCATGCCCATTGCCATTAATCCAATAAAGTAAATACAAACTCGATAAAATCGATTAGATTTGATAGAATTTAAAGCTCTCAATAAATTCACAAATCAGCCCACGAGATTAAATCAAATTCAAGCGATCAAATCGAGTTCAATTTAGCTCAAAGGAGGGTGATTGTGATCCAATGTAGTGAATGGAATCACCCTCAAGTGATATTTGGCGCACCAACAGATCAGTAAGCCCTTAAGCTCCTAATATGTTGGTTGCCTGATGAGTGGGTGACTGATGGATTTAATTGCAAGGGAAAAACAATGAATGTGGATAATGAGATGCAAAGAGAGATCAGTGGATTGAAGTGGAAATGAATGCAAAAAACCTCTCTGATCTGAATTGATAAGAGAGGTGCGGATCAGAGCTAATCTATTATACTCCTAATCTATTTACAACATCCACGAATTCCATCATCTACTCTACTTCTAAGCTAATCTAAATTACACTAACTACACTAAAATTAACCTAGAAAGCATCAAAAACCTAATCTAACAGAAGAATGGGACCTGTTGAGAAGATCTACAGCTGGTGGCTGCAGCGATGAACGAGGGAGGATCTCCAGCGGATTGAAAATCCACTAGTGGGACTCAGTGTCGCCCTCAGGTGCTACAAGGTCCTTAGTGGCGAGGAGTGGTTGTAGGAGGTGGAATTCCATTGCACAGGCGTAGGAATAGAGGTGTATGGGGAGAAGAAACTGGAGAGGACGAAATTGCTTAGCTCAGGAGAGTAGGAGGGAGTTGATGGTGTGTGCGTGAGCTGATTAGGTGCTTAAGTAGAAGAGAGAGTGAGTGTGGTCACTGTGAGGGTGAAATCAAGTGCCTATAGCATGGGCCGTGGAGATGAGGAGAGGGGCGCACACGAAGTTTCAAAATGAATCACGATCGTTGGATGGGATATAGAGGGAAAGGTGAACACACACACCGAAGCACGTGAAGCTTCGATTCAGGGATGGCCATTAGATCGAGAGTCTATGCAATCAACAACCACGATTGAATGAGTTCATGAGTTGCTACAGTAGACCAGCGGCTACAGCTCTATTGGTGCTTTTGCAGGGAAGCCGTTATCGGCGAAACGGTAGGAGTTTTGTGAATAAACCCAAAAGTGGCAAAAAAGTCTTGCAGAGCGGTCCCTAGGTGTTACAAAATGACCCCTTGCAGCTTACACTTGAGTCCCTGAGACTTTAAACGTCAAGAAAATGTTAATGCCTTAAGGACCTAAATATGAAACGCTAAATGCAGGGTCCTATTCATGTCCAAATGTAACCAAGTTTAGCATAATTGAACATTTCGGAAGTTGATTTCACTTTTGATTTGAAGTTTTGAACTCAAAATGTGTATTCATTTTGCAATTAGATCATCATCTTGTATTAATGAATAGAATATCTCATTTTAGGACCTAATTTCACGTTTTTAGAACAAATTGGATGTTTAGGTCATTTCTGTTATTTTCCACAGTTAACCCATTACATGTGTTAATTTTGTAGTGTTTAGCCTAGTTTTTAACTTAACTTAGGCATTTTAGCTATGATGAATCTCACCTCATCAGTGCTCATCCACTAAATTCGAGTACAAGGACATAGCAGATATCACGACCGAGCTTATTTGGTTGTGGTCACTTCTTCATGAACTTCAAATACATAAACTTCTAGTACCTGCTTTATGGTGTGAAAATCTTAGTGCAACATATCTCACTACAAATCCAATTTTCCATACTTGACCAAAACACATTGAGGTTGATTACCATTTTGCTCAGGACCAGGTTGCCAAAGGATTACTTTAAGTTCGCTTCATCTCGACAAAGGGTCAACCTAAGGATGTTATGACAAAGCTGCTTCCAAGAACTTCGTTTCAAAATGTTCGTGATCACATTGCTCAGCATCAATCCACTGTCATATTGGTGCTTTCATATTGAGGGGAGCTGTTAAAGGATAAAAATAATAAATAAATTCTCAAGGGATAATGTCCTCACTTGACCATGTTAGAAGTCACTGAAGCACAACTGGAGCTGTTCAACTGGATATGATTTTTTAGTTATTAAGATTTCACAGTATATATTTTTTTTGTTACAACAACTTTTATCCTATAAAGCTTTATAGATATACATTTATAAATACAAATACTCCGAGTGAGCGAGCATCAAGATTTCATCCATGTTATCACTAATAACTAATTTTGAATTATCGATTTAGTGATTCAACACATGTTAGCTCATTTAAGGTACATAACTCCAACACTTCTACTCTCTCAATCTCAACCATATTGAGATCGAGTCTTTGTCCAAAGGATGGGAAAATTCCCTATCACCTATCTAGGCTTTTCTCTCAACAGGGTAAATTAAAATCCTAAGAATTGAATTTCGATAAGTTTCATAAAAAATTATATGTTCCATAAAAAATTAGATGGTTGGAAAAAAACCCACCTCTTTCTCCCGATGAGACTTAGAACTTATTGATTCCTTTGTAACCTCGTAGGCATCCTTTACAATGTGAACCCTAAGTTTACTTTAAAATATTGTTGAAAAAATCAACTCCACACGAAGAAATTTTCTATGAAATGACAACTCTATGGAGAAGAAACTATATCTTGCAAATTGGGAAACAACTTGCTGACCCAAATTAAACAATGGATGGGGAATTCTTAATTTGACTTATTTCAATACTGTAAAACTAATGCGGACGCTTAGCAACTTTCTAAACAACAAACCCTCCCCCCTCAAACAAATTATAAAGGCAAAATACCATAGGGAAAAACCCCTACATTTTCTAATCCAACTAAGGAGATCTTCTTCACAACCGCAGAAAGTGCTCACTTGCACATCCACTAACTTGCAATCCCTTCTTATTTGCAGCGTTGGTAATGGCAAAATTGCCTCTTTTAGCATTCAACTTTATTCCACTCTCCCTATTTGAAAGAAACCTACCCTCCTCCTTACATAGTGACCAATAAAAAATAATGAAAAAGTATAAAAACGTGTAATGTATGGAGTGCGAGCATCACATTTTTTTACCGTACATGATGGATCCACGCACTTTAAAAGGTATTAACTTAGTAGTCGATCGTTTTTGTCAATGTATTTTAATTTTAAGATCATTTCTTATAGGTAAAAAATTATCTTTCAATTATAGATGAAATTTAAAATTATTTTTCAATGATGAAAAGGTAAAACAAATTCATGTATTTTCATCTTCTAAAGGTATAAAATCACCTTGCAAGTTGAAAATCATTTTCTACTTATAAAAAATTATTTTAATCAGTATATTTTAATTTTTAATTAATATATTTTAATTTTTAATTGATATATTTTGATCTTTTCACCTTTCTTAAGATTTTTATTTTTAATGATAGTGGATCTCATAATTATTTTTGATGTTAAGGACCATCTCGTGATAAACTTTTGACATTAAGAACCTGAGTGGACCCATACAATGGGGGAATGCATCCCTAGGTCTGTTTCGTAGAATAACATCCTAACTAATATGACAATCATTGACGTCATTAATAGATCCTCTTGAAGTGCATACTTGGCCGAGAACCTATTTAATCGAACAAGCCTTCTCTTCCGAGAGGAGAGAGGAGAAACAAGTACGTTTTGCTTTCATGCAAAACATTGTCCTTGATGATTGATCGGATAATCTTTTTATCTCCATTGCTTACAACTAAAAGTTATTCATACATGCTATATGATGTTTCACTGCCAATGGAGGGATAATTTCTCCACATTATTTCATTCTTTGGAGATCAAAACTCTTTGGAGGATCTTTCTCTTTCTTGACTCTTGTTGAATAATCATTTACTTATTTGATGAGGGGTAAAAATTGTCTCTGTATCCAAAACTCCACGTACAACTTAATAGTCTTGCTACTCGATTATAGGATAAATAGGTGGATCTCGTATTACCCAATCTGCCTGAGATTAGTTGAATCCAGACTTAGATCTATTTAAACTACTAGAAGATTCGATGCAGTCAGGGCTAGAATCACGACAGAATGGAAGTGACTACCTACAACCTGACAACAGACGAGTAGTCTAGCAGAAAATGTACTAGAGGTCACTAGGCTAGGAATCTTTTCATGCAATAAATAGTGAGGAGAGACCCTTGAGTAAAGGGGGTTGGAGGGAGAGAAATCTTGTAATCTCACAAGTTCTAGTACATAATTGGAAACATCATCCTCCCTCCAAACATACACCTCTTGTGGTGGAACTGGGTCACAATTCCTTTTACCTCTCTTGTGATTGCTCGAGATTTTTCGAGTCGAGTATTCTCGTCGCACAGGAAGCTCGACCGTGACCCTCTTGTGAGGGATGACTTGTGGCTACATGACATTCCTTACACCTATAAATCTATTGATTATCGCCAGTGGCCTGGCTGATGGCCATCAAGTCTCCTCACCACTCAAACTTATCTTCAAAAACTAGGATGGTTTCTTCCTTCTATCTGCTTTCTTTGTTAGAATGCCGAGGAATATTTCCCTCATTGTGGACGACACTGTACTTGCATCAAGGTTATTTTATCTATTGTTACCACTTCTCGTTCGAAATTAACATAAGAAATGAAATCCTTACTCCAAACTCTATGCAATCCTTGCACCCTATGGATGGCTTGGAAAGAAAGATGCAATCACGTCTTCAAGAAATCCTCCACTTCTATCAATATGCCGGCAAAAAAAAATCCTACAATTTATATACGGCTATATTACTAATTTCAACGATCTTCTGCTTAGTGGATTTCACGCTGTTGGACTTTCTGGCTCGGGTTTTTTATGAGCTCCTTTTGTAATTAATTTCATCTTTTTTAGCTTAAGGGACTGGTTTGTAATAATCATAAACGCTTCTCCTCTCTTCTGGAGGCTCCATTGACTCGTCAGGCACATATAAGGAGTCCTTGGAGCCAAGGGGCCAAAACTTGCTCCACTTGTCAACTTCGGGGGATTGGTTATGTTTCAAAAAAAAAAAACAAAAAACAAAAAAACAAAACAAAAAAATTGTGGTTTTGATTTGAACCAAAATTTTCTTTTCGGATACTTTAATATATTTCTTTTCTTGAGAAAGATCCGATGGGAATTTTGGGATATCAGAGAAAGGTGAATGAGTGAAGGCCAATCCACGTCGTATGACATTCGACGTACGTGGTGGGGTCCCCGGAAATGGAGCGGGGCCTCCCTTTTTCCGCTCGTGGAAAGTGGCCGTCCAGGAGAGGGACCCCCTCAATGCATGCTCGATTAAGTGCTGATTCAGAGCTTCTGCCATGCGGCAGCTTTTCCTTGCTGGACTCCTTCTCACAATCTTACCCCCACAGATTCTTCTTCCTTCTTTTTATTTTATTTTTTCGAAGGGGCGTTTACGTAGACAATGGATTTGTAATGGAGGTTATCTCTCGGGAAGAAACGGTATTATCTTATCCCATTATCAACAAATTACACCTGAGGCACCCAGCTGGGGGATTATTTCCTAAAGGCAATTATCATACTACTGTAAAATCTTTTAGTTACGAGTGTATTCCTCTCAAGAAAATGGATGTTCCACTCCATCACACGCATCCGATTCCCGTCGTTAACCGGAGAATAAAGACAACGAGAAGGCATGGGTAAGATGGTGCCTTTTTTTTTTGTTTCAACAAAGGGGAGGATATGGTAGGGGATAAAGTGGAAAGGATGGCAACACTTTCTCTCTCTTTACCTTTTTAAAGACCAGTAAGGAGCAGAACAATGCCGGGAAAACACAGAAGTCCCCGGCAAAATCATGCGCGGAAGAACTGCCTGTGCAACAGGACCACCAAGGGTGGTGGGGTGAATGCCAACTCAGAGGTATCGCCCCAGAGAGGGCACATGATATCTGGAGAGTTCACATGTACGCGCTACTCCATACACAAAGAACCGCAACATCAAACAGTATGGGAATCGCCAACAAGAGAAAATGGGAAGGAAATTAAGGAAAATAAATTGATGGAATAGGTAGAAGAATAAAAAAAAAAAATGATGAAATAAATAAGTTAAATCATTTTGATGTTTTAATGTGTTAAAATTATTCTATAGAAAATGTGGAATAACTTTAATTCGTGTTAAGTCTCATAAGTTCCAGACGTATCAAGTAACGTGTTAAACATTTAACATGTCAAATAAACACCGCCAAAGTGACCACAAAAATAGCCTTGGGCGGTAGAGGTGGAGGCGAAGCCATGATCGAAATAGCGGTGGGGAGGCTCTATAGATGCAAATGGGTTGGATTTGATTAAATCTATATCCATATCTATTTATAAAACCTATATTCATACTCTACACATTTAATTATTGAGTAGGAAAACTTAAATCTATACCTATATCCATTAACTCATTGTATAATAATTTCTAAATAGATTTTACAATCAAATTATATCGACAACAAACTCAAGTACAGAAAAAAAAAAAAAAGATTCATTACTAATTTACTATAAGATTTAACCGACATAATGATCATATCATTTATAATATACATAGTTCTAATGTTAAAATTAAATAAAAATCTCTCATAATATGTCACGAAATACATAAGGAAGTAAATCACAATATCAATTACAATCATAATATGCACGTTATTTTTAATTAAGAACCCCTCCCCCAGACACCAAAGATGCAAGGGTTATAAGCCACTTGGTTCGCACGGCCCCAAATCAATTTATCATAATTAGAGAAAAATGTTCCTCCCAGACTACATAAAATCAAATCCTTTTCTCAAGAACACATCCCTGCAAAAGCAACCACAAGCAAAGGGAATAAGTGAAAGATTATCATCAAAAGTGATACTCGAACGTCTGCCATTCGCTGCAAAAGTGGAGGAGAAGATGATCTGCTACAGTTATACCCACCTACTACGGAAATAGGTTAATCAAATAAAAAATAAGGCAAGGCTCGGAAACCTCCTCTCAATCTATCATTCTAACTCAGATTTCGTCTCACCCTCTCCCACCCCTCTGTAAGCGAAAAAAATACCTTCGAGAGCTCGAGCTCCGATCAGTCGTATATGGCCGATTGCACCCAAACCACCCCCCCCCCACATCTAGATACTCCTTCTCTTTGACTCGGATGCCTCCTCTTTAATGATCTGAGCTCCTCCTCAACATGCATAGCATCTAGCCTCTCGTGGTGGCTGGACGAGGCGATCGTGTTGTCAAGGCACAATGCGCTGCGTGCGGCAGTTCGACATGCTAAGGTGAGAAGTGTTGAGGTGGACCAGCGAGCCGAGGCGAGGCATGCTGTAGCGTACGGTTTGGCGAGTCGAGGCACGACGTGCTGTAGCGTACAAATCGACGAGCCAAGGCGAGGTGTGCTGTGGCATATGGTCCGATGTGCTGAGGTGCAACATGTTGCGACGCGATGTGCTGCATCCGATGGGACCGTGGCGCAGCCCAACGGAAGGTGCTGTGGGAGAGAGGAGGTTGTTTGAACTTCATTTTATTTTTATTTTTTTGGTGTTGTTTTGTTTTATTTTGTTTGGAATCACGTGTGACCCTATGTTTATTATGATCGAGATTTTTGACGTGACTTGGATGTCGATTAATTTCGATTTTCTTGTTACTGCGGTTCTTCGAGAGTTTTTTTCGTTGACATTGCCGTATCAATAAATGTGGGGTTGCTCTCCTTTTAGGAGTTTGACTGGTTCTCGATCTTGAGATGCTTTTTTTTTTCATTGTTTCTTGTTTTATTATTTTCTGTGTTTTGGCCTTCCCCCATTTTTAGGATGCGTAACCTCTCCCTTTTGAGGATATTAGGCTTCTCTTTCCCACCCTTTAGGATGCATCCCTATGTATTAGATTATTTCCATTTCAATAGAATGCTTATTCTTAAAAGAAAAAAACCTTAATCTATTATTCACGGTGACAAAGAAGAAATTTAAAAAATGCCCAAGAAAGGACCGTGGTCATCTTCGCAAGTCCGTCGTCGTTGCCAACCAAGGCTTTTAAAAAAAAGATAAATACCATTAGGACACATCAAACAATTGCTCAATATCAACAACTTGTAATGTTATTCTCTGGTATTCCAACATGGAAGGGATTACCCAACATATCTCCCCCGGTCGATGATGTGGAAACCACCTCAATTTAGCAATCAAGTGGTATGACTTAAACTTCACAAGTGACAATGCTTTTATTCTCATATCAATATCATTTTCGTTTGTGTAGATTTTTGCAAGTTCAAGTTGCTTTACTTCTAATGTATTTCATATCCAATGATACATTACATTTATGTACTTTGACCTTGCATGAAAATTAGAATTCTTGCCAAGGTGAATTGTATTTTAACTGTCACAGTATAAGACATATTTGTCTTACACAAGCCCAAGTTCTTGCATGAATTTCTTTATCTGCAACATCTCCTTGCTAGCCTTTGTAGCTCTATGGTAGATAAGGTCACACATTTCTGAAGTCTAGATTGTCAAGAAATTGCATCACCTGCCACTTGCATATGCCATCAAATAATTAGATATGGATCTTAGTTCATCTATATCACTTGTTATGCCTAAATCTATATAGCTAACACGAACCAATTTTTTACTCTAAAACAAAGACACAAGTCGTAAGTATTAGAAAGATACCTCAAAATTTAGTTAACTGCTTCTCAATGTCGCATCCCAAGATTTGAGACAAACCTGCTAACAGCTTCTATAGAATGAGCAATATCAAGTCTTATACATATCACAAAGATACCTCAAAATCCATTTAACTGCTTCTCAATGTTGCTTCCCAAGATTTGAGACAAACCTACTAACAACTCTAACAGAATGAGCAATATTAGGTCTTATACATACCATAGCATACATCAAACTTCTTGTGAATGATGCATAAGGAATTCTTTCCATATCCTTCTCTTCTTCTGTCCTTGGACTTTGCTTGGTGCTTAGCTTAAAGTGCACTCCAAGAGGGGTACTCTTGGGCTTGGCTTTGTGCATGCTAAATATTTGAAGATCCTTGTCAATATTCCTCTTTTGTGATAATCATGACCTCTTTGACTCTCTGTTACGTGTGATCTTCATGCCGGATATTTGACTTGCAGGCCCTAAGTCCTTCATAGCAAAGGACCTACTTAACTCCCTTTTTGAGTTTGAAATTCTTGAGATATTACTGCTAACGATAAGCATGTCATCAACATAAATCAACAAAATGACAAAGTCATCACCTGAAAATTCCTTCATGGAAATGCAATGATCTGTAGAAGTCTTAGTGTAGCCATGCTCACCTATGAAAGACACAAATATCTTGTACTACTACCTAGGAGCTTGATTTAATCCATAGAGACTCTTTCTCAACCTACAAACATAGTCTTCCTTTCCATTTACTTCAAAATCTTTGGACTGCATCATGTAGATTTCCTCCTCAAGATCACCACGAAGAAAATCTGCCTTCACATCCATTTGCTTAATCTCCAAGTCAAGACCATCTGCCAAATTGAGAACAACTAGATGACATCTTGATTGCAAATGAAAATATCTCCTCAAAATCAACTTCCCTTTTCTGACCAAATCTATTCACAACCAACCTAGCTTTGTACCTCAGGTTAGAAGAGTTCTCATCATGCTTTATTCTAAAAATCCATTTGTTTTTTAATGCTCATTTTCCTTGGGGCAACTTCATAAGCCCAAAGGTATGATTGTCATAGAGAGATTGCATCTCATCTTTCATGGCCTCAATTCATTTTTCTTTTATGCACGCCCTGCATAGCCTCTGCATAACATTTAGGCTTACCACTATCTGTCAACAAAACATATGCATGTGTAGGATATCTAGTAGAAGGACGTATCTCCCTCATGGATCTACGGTGTGGATTTGCATCAAATGAGGAATTATCCACTTTTTGCTCATCATGACTAGCAGTAGGGACATCTAACATGTCCATCTCTTCTGAATCAGGCACTTGCATAAGGGTATCATCTAGTACTGCATTTGGCAAATGCATGCTACAAAGGAATGGGCTCTACATCAATTGACTTATAAGCTCTGAGAAGGATCCTTGACTGCTTTTGAATTTCCTTGATCGTTTGATCCTCTACGAACACCACATCTCGACTCTTGATAAGTTTCTTCTCAATTGGATCATACAACTTGCAACCAAACTCATCCTATCCATATCCCAAAAACACACATCGTCTAGTCTTTGATTCGAACTTAGATCTCTCATCTTTTGGAGCAAGCATAAAGGCACTACATTAAAAAACATGTTAGTGATCATAGGATACATCCTTTCCATACTAGACTTGGTCAGGGATATCACCATCCAATGATACATATGGAGATAAGTTGATCACATGTATGCACAATAGTACATAAAGCCTTAACACCAAAAAGTGTTGAGTAGCTTAGCCTCAGACAAGAGACATCTAACTCTCTCAAGAAGTGTCCTGTTTATCCTCTTTGCTACACCATCCAATTGAGTCTTTGGTGGAGTCTTCTAATGCCTAATTCCATGAGACCTGCAATACTCGTCAACATGACCCACATACTCACCAACATTGTCATTGCAAGTGCACTTCGATTTCTTTCTTGTCCGTCGCTCAACTAGTGCATAAAGTCCTTGAACACACCAAGGACACGATCATTCCTTTTCAAGCCATAAAGCCATCCTTTGCTGGAATAATCATCAATAAAGTGACAAAATAGCTAGAAAGCATCTTCCTTTAGGGTGACAAAATAGCCATGCATCTCCAAGAGAGTTAACTATAAATATCGATGTGAACTAACTCCGACATTTGCATCTTCCTTTAGGATGTATAACTTTTGAAAGACACTTTAGTTTACTTCCCAACTAAGCAATGAGTGCACTTGTCTAATTTTTCTTTCTTTACACTTGGCAAAAGATTCTTCCTAATCAAACATGGCAGTCCTTTTTCACTCATGTGGCTCAACATCCTATCACATAGGTCAATGGACTTGTCATTCTATGCCAGGTAAATCACAATTCTAAAAACTGATGCCTTCATAGAAGAGAGATTATTATTGCATTTCTTGCCTTTAGCCACAACTAAAGAGCCCTTGGTAAGCTTCCACTTGCCATCACCAAATGTGTTGCGGCATTCTTCATCATCAAGCTCTCCTGTAGAGATAAGATTCAAGTGCATATCTGGAGCATGCTTAACATTTTTAAGCCTCAGTATAGTCCCATAGGCATTTTGCAATACAACATTACCAATGCCAACAACATGAGATAAAGAGCTATTGGTCATTCTTAAAATGTTAAAATCACTAGAAGTCCAAGAAGAGAAAAGTCCTTGTTGGAAATAACATGGAGTGCAGAACTACTATCAACCAATCAACATGTCCTATCAATTGTGGCATTAACCATCTCAACATCACAAACAATAAGAATATCATGTTGAATACTAGTGCAACATTGTCATCTCTATTATTTTCTTTTCCCATCCATCCCCATTTTTAATCCCCTACTTAAGTTCAAAGCAATACTTCTTGATGTACCCTTTCTTTTCATAATGGTGACATTCCATGTTTTTATATTTGGACATGGATTTGCTTCTATTTTTATCTATGCCCTTGTCATTTTTGAACTTCCTCTCCCTATTCTCTATAACAAGAACCTCTGATTGTGAAGAGCAGTCTTGGGATTTTCTTCTCATCTCTTCATACAGAATACCAAACTTGATAGGCTCTAAGGAAACAATCCTATTAGGTGTAGAATTAGTAAGACTCTAAACGTCTCCCATGTATCTGATAGAGTAGTAAGCAGTAACAACAGTCGTAAAATCTCATCCTTAAATTTAATTCCCACACTAGACAACTAACTGATGATGCCCCAAAAACTATTTAAAAAATCAGGTATGGAACTATCTTCCTTGAATCTCAACTGCATTAGTCTCTTGATTAAAAATAATTTGTTACTACCAATCTTGGAGGGATACGAATTCTTTAGTTTTGTCCATAAAGTCAGTACTTGATTTTCATTTTAAATGTGATTGTAAACATTTTTATCAACCAACTATTAAATAAAACCACAAACTTACTCGTGTTCAGATTATCATTCCTCGTTACTTTTATTTTTGGGCTTATGTGTGCTAAAAACTGGTAGGCACTACAGAGTACGCAAGTTTTGCGACGGTTATAAATTGTCGCAAACCATTGTCGCTGTTTGATTTTGGTGAGGGTTACAATCCCTTATCGTCACCTTCTAAGCGTACGTGGGTGAACATGGAAGTGGGATTTGATGACGATTTTAAAACCGTCGCTAAAATAAATTATTAACGATTTTTAATTAAATCGTTGCCAATTTTCTTGTCAGGAAATTGATTTACTCACCAAAAAAATCCATACTTTTAAGGATGATTTTCGCAAAAATCATCTCCTATGTGATGGTAATGCCATCATTCATCATAACTAACTTAAATTAGTGAGAATCTAATGATAAATGCTCCTAAATGATCATCTGAGGATCATAATTTCGTAGTAACCTGATCTGATAAGAAGATAAGAAAATGGGATTAATTCTATCATTTTAACGGCACATCACAAATGCAAACTTACCACAAGGTTGATCAGGGCTTAATTAAAGGTGAAATTAACTTAAAGGATCAAGAAGTGGGCTTACACTGACTGAATCAGGGTTTCATATATTTCAAGGATGAAAATAGTACTTAAAACCCTAATTATCAGCTACACTTAAATTGAAAGGGTTCTGGTCAAGATAAAATCAATCTAAATCTCCTAAAAATTATTGAAAAATATTCTAAGAGTTTTGATACCTTCACTTTAACCATCTGAACCCATTATGACTAAGAATAGAGATTCAAACGAGAACTTGATTTGATTTGGGCTCCTATGAAATTTTATAGTCAAACGTAGTCAAAACACAAATCCAAGTTCACCATTAGATTCTTTGGGTCCAAATTAGGTTAAAATCAAAATTTAGGTCCAATTAGACTCCATCTTGACCTAGTTTATATTTTAGTCCCTAAAAACTCTATTCTCACATCTAGACCCCCAGGTATCAAGTTTATTACCAAGATGCCCCTAACTTTCTCAACTTCTTCACATTGGAGTCCTCGTTGCCTGATTCCTAAACGTAGAGTCAACCCAAACAACCATTGACTTTGATCTACTCAAATCAACAACAAATCAACACCAAATCCCCCCAAATTTAGTGGGATTGGAGTTCAAATCGTGAAGAATCGTTTGAACACAATCCCATATCCTAAGGAGGATCCTGGAGCTCATGCAAGCTCACAAAAAATGTGGGATTTCTTGATTACAAATCTCAATCCAATAGCACGAATTCTTCCATGTGGAGCTTGAATTTGAGCTCTATATAAGTTCCCCGAACTTCCCACGTCTTTCCTAGCCTAGTTTAGGCCAAAAAAAGTCTTCTTCCTCTCTTCTCTGGCTGCTTCCAACGGTGGCTCCGGTGAGCTACTTCAAGTCCTTCCTTAGGCTAGCCAACAGCCAAATTGGCCGGCCCTCCTTCCTCACCTTTCTCCGCTCCTTGCTATCCTAAGCAGGAGTGTCCTCCCTTTTCTTCCTTATTGCTAGACATCATCGGAGACTTCGTCCCCTCTGCATCCGGCAAGCCATGCCGATGAGGACATCTCCATCTTTTTGTCCCTTAGCTAGGCCTCTCTCTTCCTCTTACTCTCTAGCATAGGTATAGGTCCTTAGAAACCCAATTCAAGCCCTTGCTCACCGCTCTCTGATGAGGTGTGGCTTATCATAGCTAAAATGCCTAAGTTAAGCTAAAAACTAGGTTAAACATACTGAATTAATACTTTAAAATTATTAAGTGTGGGAAATAGTGAAAAAGACCTAAAACATTAAATCTATGGTAAAAATGTGAAACTAGGTCACAAAATGAGATATTCTATTCATTAATGCATATTGATGATTCATTTGCAAATTGAACAAACATTTAGGTCCAAAAGTTCAAAGCAAAAGTAAAATTAACTTTCTTAATGTTTAATTAAGCTTAAATAAAAACTTGGTTGCATTTGGACATCATTAGGACCTTGCATTCATGACATTACATACAGGTCCATCATCCTTTACATATCATTCATATAACAATTTCCAGGGACCATAGTGTAAGCTGCCAGGGGTCATTTTGTAACACTTAGGGACTGCTCTGTAGGACTTTTTAGCCACTTATGGGCCTTGCCACAATACTCCTACCATTTTGCCCATAAGAGTTTCTCTGCAAAACCACCAATAGAGTTGCTGCTGCACCGGGTCTACTGTTCACCCGAAGAACTCGCTCAATCTTGGCTGTCGCTTGCTTACTCTCTTAATCTGATGGCCCAGCTCCAATTGAAGCTTCGCGCGGATTAGCGCGTGTGTTCACCACCTTTGCCAGATCTCATCCAATGGCCATGTTGCATCTTGGACTTTCGTGCACCCTCGCAAGCACATCCCACTCGCCCAAGCCCTAATTGCTTGGTCTCACCTAGTGGTGATTCCAATCAGTAACTTAGCTACCTAAGCAGCTCCCCTGAGTCGCGCGCATGCTAACCCCCTACCCCTTAGTGGTTCCCTTTGTTTATTCCCTCAGCTTCCCTCCCTCCTTCCTCAATGGTAGGTGATAGAGACCATTTTCCCTCCCTCCGTCGATCACCTCCAGCCACCGGTTGTTGGCTCTTGGACACCTCCCTCGTCAGCTAAAGGGTCTTCTCCCCTTTTGTAGTCATTAGCCGCCGGTTGGTGACCTTGGACAACTTCTTCCCTTAGATAAATTTCCCTCTTTGTTAGATAGATTTCCTACTTTATAGATTAATTGTAGTGTTAGCTAGAGTAATTTAGGAGTAGATTAGATGTTAGAATTCACTGGTTTGAAGGTTTAGTGTAGACTAGGAGTAGATTAATTTAGATCCACTCCGCCCTCTCTGATCAATTCAGATTAAAGAAGTGTTCTTCCACCTCCATTTCGACTCATACAACTTTCTCTACACTTCACGATTCATTTCTGATTTTCCGTTGCATTCTTTTCATCATCCACCCAATCATCAAGGTTAAATTCAGATCTAAAGCCTTGGCTTCTAGATTTGAATTTGCACCAAAAATTCACTCTGGGGGTCTCCCATTCACATCATAAATCCACAAAGGCCCCTGATCTTGATTCAATTGTGTCGGATTTCCTCGATGTATTTATGTGGATTTTAAGCCCAATCGAAAGATTTGGTATCGATTTGAGTTTTAATGGATTTAATCGAGCGATTAGAATCTTTATTCACTCCATTGGGTGCAATGCGATGAATCTAGGATGTGTGATGCGGTTTTTAATTTTCATATGAGCATAAGCCCAATTTGAGTTGTAAATTGGGTAGTTTAGTCAAGGAATTTCAAATTCACTAAAAAGAGGCTAAACAATCACTCAATTGATTTTTTAGTGATCTCCTTAGATTCCTGAGCACTAAATCATAGTGTGAAGAGTTCTTAGACCATTTTGCTATGAAGTGATCTTATATTAAATGCCAAGCGAGCAACATTGGTTTCCTATCATGAAAATTGTTTTAATCAGTTAACTGGAAATTGAATGAGTTTTGAGCTGGGTCTTGTCTCTATTAGCTTCAGATTTTTTATGGAGTATTCAAGATAAATGCAACTTGGATTTCAATGTGAATATCAGATTTAAGTTGATGTAGATCAGCCACTCTATTCTAGCAATCTGAATTGATTTTTTTGTGGGTTTCATTCGTTGATCTTAAGGATTTGATGATGGGTTGGTTTCCTTAGACTAAATTGCATTTCATTCAGATTTTCAAACTTGAAGCTACCTTAGATCAGACCCTAAAGATCTAACTTTGATCTTTGGACAGTCCTTGACTGTCAGCAATGTAGAAGTAGCACAATTGAGATTCATTTTGCAACAATTGTGTTTTAAGACGTCTGATTGCTGAAGACAACATCTGATTTGTGATGGCAGTAGTAGCTGCTGAATTTGACAATAGCTATAGCAGCAGTAGTTGTTGCTGCTGAATTGTAGCTGCTGTCATGTGTAGCAGATTAGCGATTGGTTGATGGTCTGAACTAGGATTTTAGCTGGGATTTGAAGTTGAAATGGAGCTGACTTGTTTTGTAGTGTAGGTATCTTCTATACAAGCTTTCATGTACTGAGATTGAACCTTGACTTAAGTAAAATTGCTTGTAATTTGTTATTAAGATTCATTGTCAACTATTTGTTTCTTGAATTAACTATCCAATGATCGAATTTAATGAAATCAAAGCAAAAATCATGCTTAGCTGCCCATACACCTTTCATACTTTGTGTTGAGTGTTTCTAGGTGTTTGCACCCTATGATCAGCACATAGAACTCCTTTTAGGACTTAGGTTACTCAGCTTCAAATCCTTTTTAGGCCTAAGTTGTGCTTCATTTGTAAATAAATAAAAATTATATACAAATTCCAAAAATGCAAAATAAAGGTGTCTCGGTTAGGATTACTGTATGCAAAGTTTTAAGGCATTCTGAACCCTCGGCTTGATAGAACATAGTAGCCAACGGTTAAGTATACCTTGGAATTTAATAAAAGAACCAAGCATCAAAAACACCAAAAACAATTCCGTCTCTCTCATCCCTTTCTCTACTATTTATATAAAACTCATAAAAATCAGAAAATACCCCAAAACTCCCAAAAATACCATGTATACTATGTATAGACTTGTGTATATATATATATAATCTAAGCTATATGTAAATATTGTATAATATGTATATAATGTATATAAATAACTTATATATGTATTCTATATAGTAAATTAAGTATTTCGAATAACTTATTTTATATAACTTTATTGTATTATTAGATATTAATTTATATAACTAAAATGCATAATAGCTAAGTAATTATATAAATCTATTTAAATGTACATCTCTGTACCTAATATTTTGCATACATATTTATATATGCATTATGTACCATATTTATAATGCTTGTAATTTAATTTATTTATATATTTACAATAAATAATTAATTTATTAATTTAACTAGGTAATTTATTAACTTTAAATAGAATAAATTAGTAAATTAAGCTAATACTGAGATAATTTATAGTGTATACATGTACTATTTATGTTAAGTATTTTTAATTTATTTAAATCATGTTTATACTGCATTATAGTATTTATAGTTTATTTATATGTTAAACCATCTAAAACATGTATTTAATTGTAAATAAATTAAAATAAAGCTTATAAAATATAATAAAAATATCTAATAAATAATTTGCCATGTATATTAATTATGTATTAAGTCAATTTGATGATTAATTAACTAATTTATACTTTAATTAACAAATTAACACATAATTTAACATGTATAAATTGTAAACTTTACTTAATTTTATTATATAATAAACTAACTTATTGTTGTAAAGTAATTATATAATTATGTAGCCCTATTAAGGCCTTTATAAGCCTATAATTTATTTTTAATTTAAAGTAAATTATGGCCCTCAAATCGAGGGCCAAAGATTACAAATTAGCATACGCTAGGCGCAGTGACAATGCTCAATTGAGTGCTCTTATAGTGCCATATCGGTAGTGGAAAGCCTAGTGCACTGCCTTAAGCTGTTTTTCTCACACAGCTCCTTCGGTCGTCAGGTGCCAGGTGCCGTTATACACTCATCTCTCCTCTCTCGATACTCTGAGCGTATGAATGGTATTGTGTGCGGTGCATGGGCTGGGGGCCATGCACTGTGCAAGGGCTTGATTGGGCCCATTAGCGAGCTTAAATTGGAAATAATGTACCTAATTAAGAAAACTAGGGTGGCCCTAGTAGAGGTCTAGTCACACCCTGAAAGGGGTGTTGCGTATCCCTCAAAAAGGCCGCTCGCCTATTAAACCTAATTTTTGGGTTGAACTGAACTAGTCTGAGAGAGTGAGCCCTAAGTGTTAAGAAAGAAAGAGAAGAAAGGAAGAAGAAATTCAACTTAATGTTAGTCCCTGTGCCTTGGTGTCTATGTGTGTTGTGTGCATGAGTTTGTGTATGTATATATATATATATATAATGTGTATAATAAGTATATGTATAATATATGTATACAGTATATAATATATATGTATATAAATAATGTAATATAATGTAAATAAATAAGTATATTGTAATAGTATAGTATATGTGTGTATATATGACTATAGAAGTAAGCTATTTGAGTTCTTATATGTATATATATAACATTAGAGCTTTAGTGACACTGATATCTGTCACTGTAGATACTTATATATGTTAGTATAGATAGTTATTTTACCTTATGTTATGTAAATAATTTTACTAAGGTTTTACTGACGTATATATATGTTACTATATGTATAATATATGTTACTAAAGATATTAGTATATTCATCTAACTTAGTCTATTAAATATTATTAACTATTTTTGTACCAATACATTGGTATTATCTGTATTAGTTGTAAATAATTAATATAAAGTAGTTATACATAGTTTTTTGTGCTTGTTTATGTACATATGTTTTCAAGTACTGTAATATGTTTTAATTAATTCTTTTGTAAATAATTAACTAAATTCTTTTATTTATTGATTTATTCATTCATTTCTGTAAATAAAATCAACATTTTTGGAATAAAAGAATGTTTTTAGAGTTAGAGAGTAATACATATCAATAACTGCCTCCCATTGTACGACCTGGAATAAACCAGTAAAATTAAGTAAATAAATAAAATTAACGCAACATCAATTGCATTTGTGACATATATTACAACAACGACATTTAAAACACCATCTTTTGTGCGAACCAATCGTTGGCGATTAAATTTTTGACGTTGCTGTAGGAGACAAAAACCCGACAACAATGTTTTATTGTGATTGTTTGACTTATGTTGCAAAAAGTTTGATTACTCTCCCCCCTTGTCTTCTCCACGGCCGGCGAAGCTCCAATGAGCTCACCTGGCCAACACACTCCACCAAACACCAAACTGCCTCCACCAAAACATTCCTCACCCTCCATAGATCAAAAGCCCTAAAGAGATTTAGAGCTTTGATCACCATAACCCTCACTGAACAAACCCATAAACCACCACCGTTCTTGACATCGTTCGACCACCCTCATCCACCAATCACCAAACAAAACCACCACCACACCCCACGTGCTTCGGTGATGCTTATGGACTATCTAATTTGGGCCAAAGGGCTGTGCTAGTGCTTTCAGGTCGTCCTCGTTGCCGGCATCAGCTCTGTCACCGATTGCCATACTTCGTCGACCTCCAACTCTGGCTCCACCTCCAATCGGTGCGGACCAACTCTAGCAGGCCTCCTAGTCCTTGGATTAGAGAAAGAGCAACAAAAACATCCTCAATTTGAAGGACCACTCTCAGCAGCACATGTCGAAGAACACGGGGAGGAAGCTAACATTTTTTGCCACATCGTGGGATTACAAATTTGAATTACATTTATAATGCTTTTCGTGTAATGCCTTAGTGCCTCTGATCACAAGGTGAGGTCCCTTTCACCTATACCGCTCACTCCTCGCTTGCCACTGCACGTCGACAGGTCTGAACCGGATCTGATTACTCATTTACTCGTATACGTGAGTCTGATTGAGAGAGAAATAGAAGGGGATTTTCTGAGGGAGGAGGGGTAGGTTTTGCACTGTATACGTTGGAATTCGTGCCTAATGATGAGTTCATTTTAGTGGACTAATATTATGCCTAAGTAACTTTAATCTTACCTTTTAGGTTTGTTAATAACTACATTAAGTTATAGACTGTTTGCATGCATCATGATTTAAGTTTACATCTATTTTATAGCATTCTATACCTTAATAAGTAATGATTTTATGTTTTTATGTGCAGAAAGAATATTGGGAAAAGAACAAGGAGGTGAGGGTAAATTTCCCTTTCTAACAAACTGCGCCATCTTTTCCCCATCCTCCGGCCAGCTGCAACTCTTCCCTCAACAGTCGCCGGCCAAAAATAGCAAAGGGATTTGGAAAATCCCTTAACTCACGCACGTAGGGAGAGGAGATAAAGAGGTGGGGAAAAGTTGGATGGGGGATCATCTTCTTCCTCGCTCTGGCGGGGATCTCCACCTTCTCCACCGTGGAGAGGGCGAACCCTGTGAACCACCGTGTGTACTGTGCACCAAGCTTCCCCCTCCAGCGCTCACACCACTCCAGCCCGCAGCCACCGCACCTTCTCCACCTTGCGCGCCCCTGCCAGGCCACGCCCATCTCCAACCGCACCTGCAGGCGGCCGCTCACGCACCTGCACAGCGCCCACCGCAGCCGCCCATCGCCTGCAGACCTGTTCAGAACCACCGCCCCTACCGCACCCGCACAGCGCCCCCCCTCCGCAGGCGCTGCATGCCAAGCACCGCAGGCGCTCACCTTCACCCGCAGGCCTGTTCAGGTGTAGTACCATCACCGCGCCTGCACCAAGCGCTTGCACCCGCACCCATCGCCCGCAGGTGCTCTGCCACACCACCACCGCCATCTGCAGGCACTGAAGAACGACCGCACGCCCTGCAGCCCCTTTCCAACGCCTACGTAGACCCGCCTCCAGCGCCCGTAGGCGCTGCGTCTCCTTCACCCTCCAGCATAGGCGCGCCCTCTGCAGGCGCTGCAGAATGCCCTCGCGCACCCGCACAGCACCACCAACACGCCTTTGCAAGTGCTTGCACCACCGCCTGCAACCGCACGCCAGCACCTGCAGCACACGCGGCCAGCTGCAACTTCTCCACCGCCATCGTTCATCTCTGCCGGCCGGCCGCCACCGACCTCGCGACGTGCCGCTGCTGCC
Organism: Thalassia testudinum; assembly: GCA_037157565.1. Lineage (NCBI taxonomy): Eukaryota > Viridiplantae > Streptophyta > Magnoliopsida > Alismatales > Hydrocharitaceae > Thalassia > Thalassia testudinum. The sequence continues at coordinate 20,985,377 of JAZHRO010000002.1, read as the reverse complement.
ATTGTGAAGCACTCGTCAGGCCGCACCTCCCCGCCGACTCTCGCGGCTAACCGTGCGCAGCCGCACACACAAGGAGGAGAGAGGAGAAATCCTCTGTTTTTATCTCTACTAATAATTACATTCAATGCCATTGTCAATTTTATATTAATATTTTATTCTGGCCACATTGCATTGATGCACTCAGATTTTCCTGAAATTATTTTACTTGTGTTATGTGCATGTTTCTACCTTGAATTTCAAATCAGAATTACATGAAAGTTGAATTTACATGATAAGCCATTACACATGCATCATGTACATATTTTTGGAGCTTAATTCCTGACGTGAAAACTGCATAAATATCCCTGAACCTTTAAGGAAATTGCAAACTTCATTTAAAATAGCATATTCCTCGCATTAAAGTTGCAGAAGAATTTGCAAACTGGGTATTTCTTGACTCGTGAATTTATTGGTCTATTCCTCCCTATGGATACGACATCCGTTATTGTGGTTTAAATTCATATCTGTTTAATCTTTGATTGAGAGATTTTACACCACTTTTTGTGCTACAACGATTTATTATCTTAATATTAATTATTCAAAGCGAAAATCGCTCCGTCAAAATGGTGCCGTTGCCGGGGAGGCAATAGATGCAATAGATTCATGTTATTATTTTTTTGAATATTCTGAGTTGCGCAATCATCTGATCATTTTTTTTTATTATGCGAGGAATCTGACACGACGAGAGGCGCAGCAGAGCGACGACATTGAACCTGAACGACGCGCACGGCGGAGACGATCTTTTTGGTGGACCTTGACGCCACCTGGAGGCCAGAAACAGGAACACGTGGGCTTTGATCCCACACACATAGGCTTACGGAGAAGCCTATTTCTGATTTAGTCAGTAGATCCTAGTTAGATTTAGTTTAGATAGACATTATAATTTAATTTCTATCTTTTGGGCCCTTGTTGGGTATTTTTGGGAACGTGTTCCCAGTGCCTCTTTATTTCTTATCGCTCTTGTATGCAGGAGCGTATTTTCGGGAGCGTGTTCCCATTTAATTAGATTATAAGATTATTTGCATTGTTTGAACTGTATTTCGGTTAGTTAGTTAGATTAGGCCTGTTTGTTTATTATTAACAAAAAAAAAATTTCGAACTGCCTACTAGAAGCTGCATATCTATAGGACGACCATCTAGGACTGAATCAGTAGCATCTAGTTTATTTTTACTGCATTGCATACATTGCACGAAGAAAGCTAGAGTAAGGTACGTCTTGTCTTGAGCATCAATTACCTGTCATGCATATGCATTGAACTTAAATATAAGACCACTAAGTGCTTGAATCAAATTAATTCAGTGGTCACTTTAAAAATTGGGACTGTTAAGAGGTTGGACTTTGAAATCTGTGACTTAAAATTGTGTGCAAAAGGATCCTGTTTGCGAAATTTCAAAAATCAAAACACAATCGTATGTTTACACACTTGAGATACTGTGCACCTCACATATAAGGTCACTAGATAAATTTCTACCTCTCCTCTTTTACACCACAAGGGAAGTTAGTCGGAAATCAACAAACCTATCCACTAAGTTACTTCGGTTCCTCGTGTGTGGGCTCGATTCGAGACTTCCATCCCTTGCGAGTAGGTTATAGGCACCAGCGAAGGTTGGCCTAGGAAGCGTAATTTTTTTGCAAAACTTGTTTGGCCACCAATTGAACATTTAATTCTAAGACCTACAATCTACTAAAAACAAGATCCCATTGAATTTGCGTTTGCTTTGACTATAGAACTCTCTAGGAAGATTCTGCGTGTATTATGAATTCTGCTAAATCCTAAGAGAGTTAAAACTGTTTTGCTTAAAGAAATGGATTACCCTTACTCCTATCATTTAGATTATCAGAGTCAATACTTCCCATCTTTTAATCAGGACTCCATGCCCTGAGCGTATCCATCCTTTGATGGGTACATTGACAATTCATGGGATCATTCTTATTCTTATCCTGGGAGTACTGGCTTGACAACTCCCACTTTTGAGCAGAGCCTAGGAGCAGGATTTCCCAACCCTAAAATCTCTACTTCCATGCAAACACCCAACCCTCCCACCCTTCATAATTTTCCGTATCGAGGTTGGACCGATACCCCTAGGCAACCAGAGCCTGATATTGACTATCCTCCCCAACTTGATAATAGTAGCCTCTCCTCTTTTATGATAGAAATGCAAAAACAGCAAAAGGAAATGATGGAATCAATGGGAGAGATGTTGAGGAATAGTCAACAGTTAAATGAAGAAATAAGACAACTTAGCTACATGCTTTCCAATAATCCTGATCCTTACCCATACGATCATGATTATGAAAATAATTCTGAGGAACCTAATGACAATAGGGATCCAATTTTATGTAGCTATCACTTAGACTCTCCCAATGAGACACGACCACTAGAGGACAACAATTATAGTAATTATCCACCTGAACTATATTGGAGTCAAAAGCAAGGGAAGATGGCACCTCTTGAGGACCTTGACCCCAATGACAGTATTCTCCTTACCCCTACCAACCCGGGTCAAGGCTATATTATTCCTATCACTTCCCCTATTGATTATTTGGTGGAATCGCATTTTACCCTTAGTGAGCCTACTCCTGACCCTCCACTTAGGGAATCAACACCTACCATTCAGTATCCTGAGGATTTAAATGCACCCAATGAAGGTGACCCTAACGGAATGGAGGATGAATTAGATCAATTTTGGTCTCAGGGATATGAAGAGTCTAATTCAGAAAACGAGGATGCCCCAATAGAGGAACTTGGACTGAAAATCTGGAGTAAATCACAAGGGAATTATTTATTATTTGAGGATTTACCTCCAGAGGATAGAAATAATATGATTAAATCTAGATTCCTCCCTTCTTTTAAGAGTCATCCTCCATCAAAACAGGACTTGCTATTAAAGGAGGAAAAAGAAAATAGCGAGAAGTCTATGGGAGACTCTCGGGGACAAAACACGTCAATTGAGGATTTATACCCCGAGAAGAATAACAAATTCAGTGATATCGGCTTGCTCCAAAACATTAAGATTGATCCTCCTTTAGGAATAATTAAGGATACTGATCCAACTCTTAATGAATCACTTATACACCCTCAACAAAAATTTGAGTGAACCAAACGAATTCGGGGATGAGCTTAATAATAATGATTTAGATATTTTGACCCTACCATCAAAGAGTTGTAATTTGGAGTCTACCCTTGATTCAAATATGACTCCGAACATTAATGTTAGGTAGGGTAATATGCAGTTGTCTACAACTGTTAGGGAGTATACACAATATGAATCATTGTTGGAATTAGACCTAACACCGACTAAGCCCTTAATGGACTTAACCATTACCTTCCAACACTACAAACAACCCTTATACTCCCTAACCGATCCTTGGCTCAGATCTCTGCTCATGTACATTCTTTCTGGAGAACATATCAGGCCAGTACATCCTCGGGTAGAATGGCGAGTGTGGATTGATGCTTGTACTTTTACTCTAGCCATTCAAGGGTTTGTACTAATAATGTGTATATCTTTTAAAACCCATCCTGCTCTGGAGGATCCTTGTTATCCTCCATTTATTCCATTTCGGGAGGTCCCTTTTCATTTTCTGTTTATTATTCCTAAACCTCCCAAGGTAGCCAACGTAGTTATTCGCTTTCATATCTTCTGGCGAGCATTTAGTATTACGTTGCATCATCAGCTCGCCAACATTTGTGGTTACCTGTTTTCTAGGGTCACACTATTACGCATATTTTTAGGGCCTAACCTTGTCTATTTGGAACCAGACTTATAGGTTCCTTCTAAGTCTGGCTGCTGATAGAAAATGCAGCGCTTGTTGGGAGGCAACCCACCGGTCAGAATAACACCATTGTCAAGTGATGTTTTTCCTTTCTCCTCCTGTTTTAATTTTACAATGGGGACATTGTAGGATTTAGGCATGGGGGGTGCATTTGCATTTTAGGAAGTATTCATGCATTTAGGTTAGCATATAAAAAAAAAAATCCTCTTTTCTTGAGCTGATTGGGTTAGTCCCTAGCAAAATACCTTTGTCATTGGAAGTTTTTCTTCCCGAATTATTTATTAAGTTTAGAATCCAGTACATTTATTTCATGTACATGTAGACTTGGTAATGGATCATTGCGGAAAACCAATAAACATTTGTAGTCTACTGAACCCTTGGACAGTTCATAGGGAGTCAGGCATACTATCTTCTAGTAGATCCACCTCATATTTGTGAGAAGAAAGTAGAGAGATTACTGGTGCACTAAGTCTAGTGCAAGGACTCTTAAGTTTTGGATAATTAGATGATGATACTTCAGAGTTAGGCATAGTTTTTACTCTCTGTTCTGTGTGCGTACTTTGTATGAATTCTTGAGAGTTACCAAATAAGGCAGATACACAGAGATTGAGTCTTAATAAAGCTATAACTATGGTGGATGGTTACGACCGTCCTTCATAGAGTCCTCGATTGAAGGAAGGTAATAGTGTCAAAGGTCAGAAATACGCCTGTCTTATCCATTCCTTCCCGGTGCCGAGAATAGGCATTTCCACCAAATAAGCCACACAATATCCACTTGACCATCATCATCCCGAATAATGTCTCATAAATAAAAGTCTGTGTCATATTATATTCATTAAAAAAAAAAAGAGAGAAAAAGAAAAAGAAAAAGAAGAAATAGTTATATTACAAAAAAAAAAGGTTAAAGTTTATAATGTAACATTGTTTCTGAGGCAACAGAACACCTATCGCGTTCCACCAAATATGATCCATACCTACCTTTTAGTATTTCTGATCGCCTGAATTCTGGTTGAGGACTCTAACTTAGTTGTAGAGTTATTGGGACTTTAATTGAAGTGTGGATGCCATGTGAGGCTACCAAATAGTGAGTACAATTACTAAGTCTGGCGAGAGTTGTGATCTCAGAAAGAAAAGAAAGAAAAGAGTGAGCGCCCAGGAACATCAAGAGAGTACTGTTGTTTAGTCCCTCTCAGAGTTGACTTGTCTAATAGTCTATTAATCTAGAGTCTGTAGTACTAGACTACATGTAGCACTAGAGGAGTGTGTGCCACCAAATACAAATCCATATCTCCTACCTAAGCCAAAAGTTGGGGTTAAATTACATATTATCTTCTGCTTTATCTCCGAGGGAAGTAGTTGCCTATCCTGACAGAAATATCTACCAAGGGTGAAATACGAACTCCCAATGCGAATTGGCCATTTCACTTGGATCCGTTACTTAAACTATTATCACGTCACATTTGTCTGGATCTCTAAAGTTTTGAAATAAGAAAAGAAGAAATCTTCTGATTACTTATATTATTTTTCATTTTTGCTAGGGACTAGCAAATCTTAGGCATGGGGGTATTTGATGAGTCTATTTTAATGGACTAATATTATGCCTAAGTAACTTTAATCTTATCTTTTAGGTTTGTTAATAACTACATTAAGTTATAGAATATTTGCATGCATCATGATTTAAGTTTACATCTATTTTATAGCATTCTATACCTTAATAAGTAATGATTTTATGTTTTTATGTGTAGGAAGAATATTGGTAAAAGAACAAGGAGGTGAGGGTAAATTTCCCTTTCTAACAAACGGCGCCATCTTTTCCCCATCCTCCGGCCAGCCGCAACTCTTCCCTCAACAGCCACCGGCCAAAAATAGCAAAGGGATTTGGAAAATCCCTTAACTCACGCACGCGGGGAGAGGAGATAAAGAGGTGGGGAAAAGTTGGATGGGGGATCATCTTCTTCCTCGCTCTGGCGGGGATCTCCACCTTCTCCACAGTGGAGAGGGTGAACCCTGTGAACCACCGTGTGCACTGTGCACCAAGCTTCCCCCTCCAGCGCTCACACCACTCCAGCCCGCAGGCACCGCACCTTCTCCACCTTGCGTGCCCCGACCAGGCCACGCCCATCTGCAGCCGCACTTGCAGGCGGCCGCTCATGCACCTGCACAGCGCCCACCGCAGCCGCCCATCGCCTGTAGACCTGTTCAGAACCACCACCCCTACCGCACCCACACAGTGCCCCCCCTCCGCAGGCGCTGCATGCCAAGAACCGCAGGCGCTCGCCTTCACTCGTAGGCCTGTTTAGGCGCAGCACCATCACCGCGCCTGCACCCGCACCCATCGCCCGCAGGTGCTCTGCCACGCCACTACCGCCATCTGCAGGTGCTGAAGAACGACTGCGTGCCCTGCAACCCCTTTCCAGCGCCTACACAGACCCGCCTCCAGCGCCCGCCTTCAAGCGTCCGCAGGCGCTGCGTCTCCTTCACCCTCCAGCGTAGGCGCACCCTCTACAGGAGCTGCAGAATGCCCTCGCGCACCCGCACAGCACCACCACCGTGCCTTCGCAAGTTCCCGCACCACCGCCTGCAGCCGCGCGCCAGCACTTGCAGCACGCGCGGCCGGCTGCAGCTTCTCCACAGCCGTTGTTCATCTCCGCTGGTCGGCCGCCACCGACCTCCTCGCGACGTGCCGCTGCTGCCATTATGAAGCACTTGTTAAGCTGCACCTCCCCGTCGACTCTCGCAGCCAACCATGCGTGGCCGCACACACGAGGAGGAGAGAGGAGAAATCCTCTGTTTTTATCTCTATTAATAATTACATTCAATGCCATTGTCAAATTTATATTAATATTTTATTCTGGCCACATTGCACTGATGCACTCAGATTTTCCTGAAATTATTTTACTTGTGTTATGTATATGTTTCTACCTTGAATTTCAAATCAGAATTGCATGAAAGTTGAATTTACATGATAAGCCATTACACATGCATTATACACATATTTTTGGAGCTTAATTCCTAACGTGAAAACTGCATAAATGCACAAATTGCAAACTTCATTTAAAATAGCATATTCCTCGCATTAAAGTTGCAGAAGAATTTGCGAACTAGGTATTCCTTGACTCGTGAATTTATTGGTCTATTCCTCCCTGTGGATACGACATCCGTTATTATGGTTTAAATTCATATCTGTTTAATCTTTGATTGAGAGATTTTCCACCACCTTTTGTGCTACAACGATTTATTATCTTAATATTAATTATTCAAAGCAAAAATCTCTCCGTCACCTAACACTTATGCAAATTCAGACGGATTTGGGGCTTGACTTTAAGGCGTCTAATGGTTGTTCTCGATGCCTGATTCATGAAGGAGTTAACTCTAATATTGGTTTCTGGTTACTGTTGAGAAAATGAGAATGAATTGGGAATTGGGATAAATAATTGTGGGGCTTAATTGAGGATTTCAACCACCATTTTTAGGCTTCATTCTATATTTTTGTCCTTTAATTCTTGGGATACAATTTGAATTATGATCGAATATCTTTTTAGTTGATTTATTCCTTGCATGTCATTATTTTGAAATTGATTATTGTGCTCAATGCTTACCATTTCGATTAGTGACTTGAATTCTATATTTGCTCCCTCCGAATAACTTTGGAGCTCACTATAAATTTAAATGTCGATTCGATTTTCGTTATTATACTACAACATGATATTTTTCTGTACTACGATGATTTTCGTGGTCAACACTATGTAAAATAGCGATGGTTTAAAGAAACATGATCAATGGTGTATAACCGTCAACAAAAGACAGGTGACACCTTGTGGTATTTCTTAGGCGGGCCAAATGGCCTAATGGTGTACGACCGTCGCCTAACATATTTTACAACGATTTTTATTAATAACCATCGCAAAAATGCTTTACTTTTTTTTTAAAGCAATGCACATAACAAATCAGAAATGATTGAAAACAACGTAAATTGTTCAAAACATTCAATCGAAAGGAATTATAAAATGGAACTAGGTTATATATATATATAAACGAGGTTCAAATATTACAACAATAATAAAGATGCGAAGAATATAAACACATATAAACTATGCTGGGGCGCCTACGCCACTAGCCCTAGAATTGCCATCATCGTCGTCATCATGCTTCAGAATGTGGAACGACGAATGATCAAGTCCACCACCCCGCAAGGAGATAAGATAAGACCTCCTCCTACTGCTTGTTATGTAGCTCTAACAACTGCTCCTGGTACTCATCTTGTGAGTGGCGGCATGCTGCTGGGTAGTGACGTCCTCCAACCTCCTCTTCCGCTCCACATCTCGATGTTGTAAGGTTTGAACCTCGGTGCATTGATTGTCGTCGTGGGCGGATGAGGAGGATCCTTTCCTACCATACCGGGAGGAGATCGTTGCACTCCTTCCACTGCTACGATCTTTGCTCTGGAGGCTTCACGTTCTTGAAGGCTGCCTTTGGTGTCAGAGGGGTCTGTGGAACATTCTTGGAGTTCTCGTCTAGGACCTCAAGAGGATGGATCAAATCCATCATACAACCTTATATATATATATATATATATATATATATATATATATATATATATATATATATATATAGGAGAAGTATCCACAGAGGACTATGCTCACAAACCAATGAATAAGCCTCTTTTTATCACCGTACGATTTATTACATGATTGATGAAATTACTTATGTTACAAGTCGATGGGTTTGCAAAACCACTATCACCATTATATTTTCATAATAGGCTTTATTTTATATTTGGAAAGGGTTTTGATTGTGTATCCAAGATTTAAGTAACAAATCAAGATTATAGGAACCATTCGTATTATGTGCATACGCATTACTCTACATTAGCCTTGCATAAGGTTGATTCACAATATGTTTCTTATCCTATCACATTCTCTTTAGGACATCCAGGTATGCAATCTGATTATTTTTTTTTGTTTCCATGTTGTATCATCGCAGTTGTTTTTCATACATCCTATCACCATGTATGTTATTTTTGGGATAGGTAGTGCTATTGCATTTTGAATGAACATTATTCTGGACATTATCAATGAATTTTTAATACTTTGTGGGAAAATCATAAACATCCTACTATGTAATAAATTGTAGCATTACAATGGTTATCTTTATATTGGTTTGTAACACAACTTTAATAATATTATATTATAACACAACGTAGCAAGACACAGGTATGCGTTGCAGCACGTTAACTAACTTCAATAATCATAATACATTTCTTAACGATTTATAATACAAGCTAATATTGTTACGCTGTAATACATTATAGTTGCCTTTATATTGGTTTGTAACACATCTTTAATAATACTATTTTGTAACTCAACTCAGCAAGATAGGTGTTCGTTGCAATACATCAACTAACTTCAATAATCGTAACACAACGCAAAAATAAAATAAAATAAAAATTGTAATACAATGCAGTAAGTTACAGGTGTGTGTTGCAACACTTTTAGTTAAAAATGTTATCAGAACATTGTATTACAATCTTTTATCAACATTTAACATTTTATACTTTCCTCTTTACTAACATGTTCCATTAAATGTCAATTATAAAAAATTTGTTTCTGGTGCCGAACATAATACAAATACTAAAGTCGTTATCAAAAGTTAAATTATTATTTATTTGTATTATGGAATATAACGTGTAATTTATTTATTTTATATGAATACAACACGTGCAAAATCCATTGTATTTCGGAGACGTGTATATTATACTATATACTTTCTATTTTTTCGGATACTATAAATATCTTTGTAATATATATTTTAAAGTTACAATACATATGTTATTCTATTATAACTTCTCTTATTTTCATTACAATACGTATACTTCTATTTTACAAACCTATATCTTATAGTTACAATGCATATGAAGTTACATTACAATATTTTCACAATTATAACAAGCATGTCATGCTGTTTTTAATTTCAAATCAGCACATTTCATGCGCCTCATCTATTTATAATAAACACAATCGGGTTTGTTTTGGAAGGTTGTTTTATTGTTTGAATAATATATTACTTTATATGGTAAAAGCATCATATTCGTTGGATTGGAAAACCATCATTGTGTAAATAAGTGGTATTTATAGGAATCGTGGGATCGTGGTCTAATGATTACAATTATGAGCTTATTTGTTAATTTGTGAGCATAGTGCTCAGTGGATAGGCCTCCTATATATATTTATATTTGCAGTTAAGTCTTATATAATTGAAATTAATGTAGTGTTGAAACACGAGTAGGGTTTTTTAATTAGGTGAAATTAGCATCAAATTGTGTATAATGGAAGTGGTTAACCTACAAGCGAATGTATACGTGTTTACCAAAAATTTATTAACCTGGACTAAATCAAATTTTAATTTGTCAGTTTTAGGATCAGGGTTGAACTCAAGGAGGCGGGTCTAGGGTTAATCTGCTTCTACATGATTCCTATGACTCGCATCAATTCCATTCGCTTATTATTTTTTTGGATTTTTCTTGATTTTATAATTTATTTGGGTAGTCTTATCCTTGAGGCACACCCTCAAAAATTTATTCTTGGCTATCGCCAAAAGTTGGTCCTTGGTGATTCATCAAAAATCATGTTCAAAATGAATCTTGCTACATGCATGATCGTGTATCTATAAAGACAAGAATTATCTTTTGTATTATAGGTGTTTTTTTTGTCTTTTCTTTATCACCACAATAAAAGAAAAGAATGGAAATACTTAACCTAGCTAGATAATAGGATAGTGAATATTGAATCTAGGATTCAATAAAAATATAGCACAATGCTAGGCTAATCGTCGTCTAGCAAGATGAGATTAACCTAGCTACATGCCGCGTGCAGATATGGAGCGGATGTGTGTAAGTGTGGGTAGAAAGCTTGCTATGTGCAAATATCAGGAAATATACACAAATGGTATGAATATTCGCGCGATATGATGCGCGGTAGATGGATAGGTGCACGATAATGTGAATGGGAGATAGGTGTAAATGTGTAAAGGAGGAAGTGGAATATATGAGTATATATATATCTGTGTGTGTATAGTTATACAAATATATATGTATATAGGTATATAAATAAGTGTATATATATATGTATGTATGTATGTATGTAGGTATCTAGGTAACTACGTACAAATATATATATATATATATACATACATATGTATGTATATGTGCATGTGTATATGAATATGCATGTGTGTGTGTGGAGTCTGTGGTTGTGAGAGAGAGAGTGTGTGTGGTGTGTTTGAAGTCGTCTGATGGAGGGTGCGAACATCTGATGGTGAGGAGAGGCGCGGGCAGTGGAGCGCATAGCGTAAAGGCACAGCGTTAGGTGCTGCAACCGATTGGCGAGGGTTACGTGGACGAGAGAGAGTGACGTGCGCACCGGCTAAGTGAGAAGCTCCTCGGTTGTGCACTGTAGCCACGTGAGGTTGCGGCTACAGTGCAGGGGCAAAAATGCGATCGGCTGGAGCTCGCGATCACCGGCTGGGCAGCGCGCAGAGGAGGTCTTGGATCGGCTGGAAACGTGCGCAGAGGCACATGCAACGGCTGCTAAGGCACGCAGCGAGGTGTGGCGGAAGCGTACAGGCATGTGGGAAGGTGGAGCTTCAGAGCTTGAAGCTCTACCAATGGCGATGACAAAAAAAAACCAAAAAAAGAGAACCAAAATGAAAATAAAATAAATCAAAACTAACAAAAAAAAAAAAGAATACACCACGCCCACCTGCTTACGATGGAGCTGGGCGGTGGTGCTCCCTCACCGTGGTGGTTGCACCCAGGGAGAGTCTCCTCTACTTTCAGTGTTCCTCTCAACTCGTGAGAGGATACTGAGAATGAGGAGGGGAACAGAGGGAGAGAGGAGAGCCCAAGAAAGAGTGGCCGGCTGTGTGTGTTGTGATGGTGTGTGTGCGTCTTAGGGATATGGAGGTGGAGGGAGTGGCTGAAGGTATGGGTGCTAGCGAAGTGTGCGGAGTGAGGTGAAGGGGGCTATATAGATGAGGGGGGGGGGGGGAAGAAGATGACAAGGGGAGGTTGTAGGGGTGCAGGAATTATGTGTAGGAATTTTGCATGTATGCACTTGGAGTATCATGGATATTAATGTAGCTTGTTATTAGGATGAATAAGTGGTGGGATTTAAATGGTAATAAGGTGGAAATGGAAAGAATGGAATGGATGAATGGATGCTCAATCTCTCTCTATTGTCCTCTTCATAAGATGCACAAATGTGAGTATTTATAAGATGCATGCATAGCTATCTAATATAAATGCTTAATGTTAGGAAATAGCATAAGATGACCTAATGAAGGACGTGAATTGCTGCGCAATCATGTAATTGACTTGTATCCATACACGTGGGCCATCAAGTGTTTCTTTACTATGCATCTGCTCATAGACTCCCACTCGATCTAACTGAGTACCCTCGTGTGCCTCCACCTGAAACTGAAGTAATATTTTCATCTTATTTCAATTTAACTAAATTATTTTAATTTTATTTGAAATACTAAATTAATGAACTTACATATTTGTCCTATAATGAGTTAATACTCATTCAACCCAAGCAATGGATCTAGGTAGGACTTGGGCCCTGTTGGCCTTATTCTCCCTAATGTGCTCTTGTAAGAAATATAAATTTTATTATTAAAAGATTATTATAAACTAAATTTAAAAATAAAATTTGAAATTATTTATTTACCTATACCACCGGATCTCTCTAATGCTTGCAACACTCCCTCCAAATTGAAGGCATAATCGTAGGAGGCACGTTTCTTAATCCTCCTCATACGACTTATTGTTAAAAAATTGAAATAATTTTATAGATTTTTATTAGAAATTTTTTATTATATATAAATAATTAAATAAATTTAGAATATGAAAAAAATTCATACCGTACTCTTCATCTCCTCTCTCTATCCACGATGTATCATGCCTGAATGCTGCAAGATAGCCTTAGGCACATTGGAATTATCGCCCCAATCAAAAGTGCCCTATATTCAATAATGAACGAATGAATTTCACATTTATACTTGGAACTCTCAAATAATGTGTGCCTTCAACTCCTTGGCGATCGTCGTCCAATCGAAGTAGGAAAGTGGCACGGTTGCCTTAACAATTGTGGTTAACTAGCTCGTAAAGCTGGGGTAATTCCTTGCTTCCCTAGCTGCAGTAATGGTCACCCTAATCCTGGTGCCCTCATGTAGCCTGTCAAGGTCCGCATTTCGTGTCAGACCTCGCGTGTTTTTCCTAGCTAAAAGCATGAATCAGCATATGCTAAAAGATTAAATAAGAGAAATTAAATATAGATAGCTTTCAAAAGAAATTATTTTAAATTCGTACCAGCACTGGTGCCTGCCTGAGTATTAGGCTCCTGCGACATGCCAGCTTGAGTATCTGGCTACTCAAACGGCTGCTACACCTCCTCATCCACAACCCCCTACTGCCCTAGGAACTCCTCAGGATGGGTGTCATCTTGAGGATTCACCTCAACATCATGGGTATCTGGGCCTGACGATTGATCGCTACGAAAAACATGATCGTATTGGGTTAAAATATGTGGAAGGAGGTACTGGAGATAGTGGGGGGGAATCTAGGCATAATAGGTATCGAGAGGAGGCTGGGAAATAGCAGGCTAGGACTGTGCCTCCTCCCTAACCTCATAGGTAGGTGGCGGTCTATCCCTAACAGCCACCTTCTTTCGTGGCCTCATCTACACAACAATTGCTTTTAAAAATGTTACTAAATGATGTTGAGTTCATTAGAAAATAAATGTTCTTCTACCTTAAACATTAGTATCTATTACACCGAGACCTATTTCTGCTTCCACCGGAAGTTATTGATATGTTTCAGGTGTAATAGAAATTTCATTATGATCTTTTTTTTCATCAAAGAAATCACGGGGCATGGTTTTTACTTCTATGATCCACCCATTCCTGCTATTATCGGTCACATAAAAAACTTGTGATACTTGGTAAGGTAGTGTGAATGGTTCAGTTGTCTGAGGAATTCGACAGTTCTTATTTAAACTAATGAAATCATGTTTATATCTTTTTTGAAATTAATCCCTTCTTTGAAAATATCAAATAATGACACTTAAATAAAACCATCGTTTGGACGGATCTAAAACTCATCTCCACAATTTCAATGATTTGCCCGTAGTAGCCATCACAACCCGTTCCAATATCGCAATTAACAAAAACTCCAGCCTGTTGTGATGCCTTCACATCATCGATTGACTTTATTCTGAACCTAAATTCGTTAATTATGTAACCAAAATGATAATGTCCATAACTCAACGGAATCTCGCATATTACATCGAAGTCATCCACCCAACGTGGGTCCTTGTTTTCTTTCATCTGATATATACGTTGCTTAAACCAAGCAAGGAACTGCAACTCTTGAATGCCATGAGGTGAAGACTATTTAAATTCATCAACAAAAGGATTGACATTGGGAATCTGTTTCAAGATATACAAGTGAGCTAACTGTCGATCTATTAAGTCAATCATTCTATATTCTGTGTGGAGGATTGACATTCCCCTCATGTCAAAAATTGTTAGACAATCATCATTTATTTCGTTGTATCCCTCATCAAAATTCCTCTCCAGTCTATTAATTGTGTTATAGACATTGTCCATGTACATAGCACAGAAATTTATGCATTCTTTTAAAAGGTAACCATCGACGATTGATCCATCTGACTTAGCTTTATTACAAGCTTCATCTACAAAAACTGTCTCCTTAACCCCTAAACGCTAAACCCTAACCCTAAACTCTAAACTCAAAACCCTAAAACCTAAACCCAAAAACCAACACCCAATCCTAAACCCTAAACTCAAAACCGTAAAACCTAAATAAAATATCAAACACTTTAAATCCATAACCCTATACTTTAAACTGAATACCTTAAAACCTAAACCCAAAAGCCAAAACCTTACACCCTAAATCCTAAATCGAAATCACTAAACTCTAAACTCAAAATGCTCAAATCGAAACCCGAAATGTAATATGCGAATCCTAAAATCTATACTCAAAATCCTAAACCTAACACTTTAAACCCTAAAATCAAAACCTGTAACCCAACACTTTAAACTTAAAATCCAATTCCATTGTTAATCAAAAACTTGAACTCAACATCCTAAACCCTAAACCTAAAAGGTAAATGTAAAGCCAAATAAAATTTGGCATAGCTTTCCCTGTAATATTATATATTTGCATTTCCTACAAAATTATAATAAATCATTCACAACATGTGGGCACACCCCACATATAACATAATAAATTCAACATTAACAAATTTAAATTGTGGGCACACCTAATTTTCAAATTAAAGAACATAATTAACCTAATATAACAGGCAAATTTAATTCTAAGAATAACATAATTACATGAAATAATTTCTAGCAAGTATCAAAATTTATTTAATTACATCCAAATTTCATAAAAAGAATCATATTAGATGCAAAATTTAATAAATTTCATGTCAACAAAATTGAATAAATTGAATAATTTACATGCAAAATTTACTAATAAATAAATCTAATTTAAAAAAAGTATAAAAGGGCAAGGGGCAAGTGGAGGGGAGGGGGCTTAGGGTGGGGGGGGGGGGGGGGGGGGGGGTGTCGTAGAAGGCGATGGTGCGGATGGCGGGGAGGGGGTTACGGGGGGCGACGTGGGGGGTGCCTACGAGGCATGGGGCAATGCGGGTGGGGGGGGGGGAGCTGTAAGGCGATGCGAGGGGGTGGCGACACGGCGAGGTCGACATGAAGGAGGAGGGGCAATACTGGTGGAGGAGCTCGAGGGCATAGGGGGCGACGGTGATGATGATGATGATGACAATGGCACGGTGATGTTCCAAAGGAGGTTGGTGGTGGTGCGCGGATTCGAGAAGAAGAGAGCTGGAGAAGAGAAGAAGGTCGATTGTGCAATGGAAAATATCTTAAGATTGGGCGACGGTTTTCTTGAAACCGTTGCAAAAACAGTCGCTAAATGCCATTATGGGGGTGCACTTGGAGAGGATTTTACCCATAATCGTCGTCGACTGAATTTAACTTATTATTAGTGCAAACATCGAAATTTGGAGAGGCACGCTTTTCCATGGACTTTGACGACGGTTTCAAAAACACCGTCGCCAATCGCCAATTAATTCACATATGGAGCGCAAAAAACCCACTCTCCCAAGTAATCATTAGGGACAATTATTCGTAAAACCATCGCTAAATCATACCCTTAGTTAAGTTTGATCAGGGGGAGGAGGGAGGAGGCTTTAGGCAACAGTTCGTTAGATAATAGTCCCTCAATGCACCCATTAGTGACAGTTATAAAATTGTTCCTAACAAACCATTGCAAATTATGCTTTCTGTAGTAGTGAGATGCATAGCCTTCACAAATAAAAGACCTTTCATCTTATTTTTTCATAAATTATAAGTAATCCCATTTAAACTAATCATTCGACTTATACCAAAATCCATCTTATCAACCATGACGCTTTGATACCAATTGTTGAGATTAATTAAAAATCCCATGAATAAACATGAAATAACCCACCGGATGGATCTTACAATATGCCACAAAATTTACAATCAAGTAAACCACAATACCAATCACAATCACAATATGCACGTTATTTTTCATGTGGAAAAACCCCTCAAAGATATGAGGGTAAAAAATCATGGGATCCACATGAATCAAAATCAATCCACTATAATAAGAGAAAAATGTTCTTCTCCACTAGGGTCTATGCAAAGCCAAACTCTTTTCTTAAGAACAAATCTATACAAAAATAACCACAAGCAATGGGAATAAGGGGAAGAATATCACAGAAGGTGATGCTCAATCTTCCCACAAAATAGCCTTTTCAAAATTGCCCATCAAAGTACTACAAGAAATGCTAGTTTTAGTGATGGTTAAAAACTGTCTCTAAATCCCATAGAACAGTCATAAGTTGGCATCATGAAAGCGTGCATTGTGGTATGGTATATGTGACGGTTTGCAATCAAAACTGTCGTAAATATCTGTAAATGGATGATGATTTTTATAATTGTCATATAAATAACATAAACAACGGTTTAAACTAGAATCGTCGTGCAAGACCACACACGGCAGTCGAAAAATAGTCATCTATGTTGCAAATAAAAAATTAGAGGGGTTGGGTTGAGGGTTACACGATGACTTTAAGAACCGTCGTCTAAATAACATAAACGATGGCTGACAACATAACTGTCACGTAAGACGATCCATGTCAGTCAAAAGAGCCGTCATCTTTATTGTTATTTGGGAATTAGAGGGCCAGGTTGTGTTAGGTTATTGGCGATGGGTTTACATTAAAAATGTCTCAAAAAATATATATATAAATATATATATACATATTAAAATGATATCTACCTAGGCATTATAAATAGGTTCATCAAAACATATCTATAATACCTATATTTATTCGTCAAAACTATTTGACACATCATAATATGTAACAACATAAATAAAGTTTCATTAATCATAAAAGTTACATGATAATGTTAGAATATACATGTAACTGATAATAAATCTAAAAAAAATTCCAAAATGTAAGTAATGATAACAAAAAATAAACTACGCATCTTCATCTATCCCATGACATGCTCCACCACCACCAACCTTTCTGTTGCTCCATCACCAACATTTGCTGCTCCATAAATTGTTTTGCATCTTGTTAGGCTTGAGTTTGTTGATGTAGTAGTGAGGTGACATTTGAGAGTTGCTGTTGCGTTTGTTGATATTTCTAATGCAATTTCTAAACTTGTGTCTGTAGTTGCTCGATAACGGCTGTTGACGACCCCTTCCGTCCATACCATTTGGAGATGATCTAACTTCTGCCCGCACTACGAACGAAGCCTCCGTGCTCTGGAGGCATGACAATCTTAAAAGTCTCCTCTGGTGTCATAGGAGATTGCTGCACTACTAGAAAAATGACATTACCGTCGGTTAGTTGTCGTCATTTTATAAAGCGACATGATATGTTTTCTGCCATCGTTTGTTGGCTTAACCGACGGTGAATCCATCTTCAAAATTTGTCCGCAACACTTGACGAGGAGAACAACAGTTGTCATTCGTGGTAAAATTTAATATGGATAATAGTCATCGTTTTCTATACTAAGCGAGAGGGAATAGAATTCATCGCCAACCCAAATTACTTTGGGCATGCAATGGAAAATTAAGTTGGTGCAACATTTGCCATCGCTCTCTAATTGAAGCCACGACAAAAGTCCATCGCTGTTTCATTTTCAAACCGTCGCTGCCCTCCTCGCGCTATCGAAGCTCCTCATCGCCACCCTCCTCATCCTCCTCAGGTAACTCCTCCTCCTCGCGCGTCGCCGCTCCTCCTCGCCGGTCGTCCTCTCCTCCTACCCTTCCTCCTCCTCCCCAACGGCCTCGTCCTCCTCCTCGTCGTCTAATGGTCTCCTCCTCCTCCTCCTCGTCCCCGTGCTCCTCCTCGTCGTCATCCTTATGCTCCTCCTCCTCCTCCCCGACACCCTCCTCCTCCTCCTA
This sequence comes from Thalassia testudinum, assembly GCA_037157565.1. Classification (NCBI taxonomy): domain Eukaryota; kingdom Viridiplantae; phylum Streptophyta; class Magnoliopsida; order Alismatales; family Hydrocharitaceae; genus Thalassia; species Thalassia testudinum. Next base: position 20,967,009 of record JAZHRO010000002.1, on the reverse strand, counting down.
CTCCTCCCCCTCCTGCCGGCCCCCTCCTTCTCTGATGGCCTCCTCCTCCCGATCCCCATGCTCCTCCTCCTCCTCCCCTCCTCTTGCCACCCCCCTCCCCCTCCCCGACGGCTGACAAGCAACGACTGCGTCGCAATAAAAACGTTGTTTTATGTTGTCGTTGTTGTAGTATATTTGTCACAATGTAAACAAATATCACGTCATTTTATTTAATTATAATTTTTACCGATTATTTTCCAGGTCATTTATTGTGAGGCAGGTATTGATATATATCACTTTATAAGTCCAAAAATGTTCTTTTATTACAAAAATGTTAATTTATATTTACAATAAGAATGAATGAATCAATTAACGAAAGAATTGATTAATTATCTACACAATAATCAATTAATTCTATCTATAATGCATTAAACAAATGTACAATTAACGGGAGTTAAAAACTAGCTAATATTATATTATGTTAATTATATACAACTAATATAAGTAATACCTAAGTATAGATACAAAAATAGCTATTAGTATATACTATGCTAAGTTATATTAACATACTAATATCTTTAGTAACATATGTTATACATACACTAACATATATATACGTCAGCATGGCCCTAGTAACATATATACATAACCTAAAGCAAGAAGAAATACTTACACTAATATACATATTATAACTGTCATGAAAGCCTAAAGTTATTTATATACAAAAGAGGTTCAAATAGTATTTACTTTACATATCTAGTATTTATACTATCTATGTATACGTTGTTTATATATACTTATATACATACGATTATATATCTACTACTATTATACATATATTATACATATCATATATATTATACATATATTATTTACACACAAGTTGGCCCTCTCCTCCCCCATCTCTCACTCTCTTCTCTTCTCTTCTCTCTTAACACATAGTTAATTTCAAGGTTCTTTTCTCACAAACACACACTCAAACACTATACATCAACCCAAAAATTGGATTTATTAGTGGGCGGGTCGACCCATTTTCGAGGGATACACAGCACCTTAGAGAGATGGGACCAGAACTCTACTAGTGGGCTAGCCCTAGTTTAATTGAGGTACATTTTTGTGCATTTTAGGCCCAATTCAAACCCGCTACAGAGCGTGGCCCTCGACCCATGCACTGTTCAAACAAATCTCAGTATCATGCCATGCTCAGATCAGAGGAGTAATGGTGAGGAGGTGCCCTTCGCTGTGACGACTAGGGAGGGAAAGGGACGAAATGAATTTATATCACGACACTGCTTCACAAACTCACAAGGTGGCACAATTCCTCGTGGCCATTTGAGCACTACGCCGTGCTGCTAAATGTCCGATTTGCATAGATTTGGCCCTCAATTTGAGAGCCATATTAAGGTTCAATTTCTAATTAAAATATACCATTAGAAAATCCTTATATAGGGCTACACGATTATGTAGTTTATTTACAAAAATATGTTATTTAGATAAATAATAAAATTAGTTAAAGTTGGTTGTTTATATATGTTAATTTAAGAGTTAATCTCTTAATTAAAGTATAAATTAGTTAATAAAATATGAAATTGATTTAATGTAGAGTTAATTTACATGATAAAGTATTTATTATACCTTTTTAATTTATTTTAGAGACATTATTTTAATTTATTGACATTTAAATAGATGTTTTAAATTGTTATGTACATAAATAATTCATAAATATTGTAGTATAGTACAAATACAGTACAAATAGGTTGAAAGTACTTAAGATAATACTATACACATATACATTATAAATTACTTCAGCATTATCTTAAATTATTAATTTATTTCATTTTAAGTTAATAAATTACTTAATTAACTTAATAACTTATTTACCTAATGTAATTACTTAATTAAATTAAATTACAGGTACTATATAGTATATAAGACATTGTTAAATATGTATGTACAGTATGAGATATAATTATGTATATATATATAGGTTTGTATAATTACTTAAGTTAATAAACATTTAGTTTATATAAATTAATACATAATAATACAATAATGCTATATATACCTTAAATCATTCTAAATATTTAATTTAATATATAGAATACATATATAAGTTAATTACAGACATTATTTACATATTTCACAAAATATACATTTAGCTTAGATTTAACTTATATTTTCAAGTATATACACAATGTATATGGTATTTTTGGGTATTTTTGGAAATTTTCTATTTTTTATAGTTTTTATATGTATAGTATAGGTAGGGTATGAGAGAGAAAGAATGAGATGAGAGAGGAAGAGGTATTTTTGGTGTTTTTGAACTTAGGTCTTTTATTAAATTCTAATGTATGCTGAATCGTCGACTGTTATATTCTTTTAAGCCGAGGGTTCAGATTATTTTAAAATTTGGTTCACATCTAGAAAAATACCTGATTTTACTCAAGACAGGTTTACTTATTTTTATTTTTTTATCAATATTATTTATTTACAAATCTATCTCAATTTAGGCCTCAAAGGGTTTGACACTAGCAACCTATGGCCTAGAAAAAGGATTCTAATGGCTTGAATGGTTCTGTAAGAATCTAAACATCTTCAACACTTGACATAAAACATGTTTGAATCATTTAACAAGATTTTAATATTTAATTCAACATAATTTATAACTTAGGCAGTTTATGCATGATGCATGTTGCTGAAGGTGATTCGATCTTGGAACTCTAAGCCATTCAAAACAATTTAAGGTTTGAAATTCAAACGTACAATTTCAAGAGCATTCAGCAATCAATATGCAACATATTTAAACATCAAAACATTATTTCCAACATCAGATTTGTTTTCAAATCAATTTGGACAGATTACACGATGACTATGTTGACAATGAACTAAAACATGAGTTTTCCAATCATTAAAGTCAGATTTGCATACATCATATGTATAGGAATGCTTTAACCTTGAATTTCTATCAATATGGTACACTATCAACCCATTAAAATCCAAAATTTTAGCTCAAACCCTCATCGATCTAGGTCAAACAGTGGCTTTAACTATTTCAGTCAAGACTACAGCTACTAATAATCCAGCAGCTCAGAGCTACTGCATCTATTGTTAAGTAACCCAAAGCTCAGCCGTTCAAGTTGATGCCAAAGTCAGCAGCAGGTAGCTGCTAATCCAGACTAAAATTAGCCTAGATCTAACCTGAGAGGGTCTGATTTGAGACATGAAACTCAGAAAAAACACTTCTCCGATCAATCTTATCTGTCTAAAATCCTTTGAAAATCACTTATGAAAATCTAAATTCAAAGAATCAATTTCCAGCCTTCAAAATTCTCAAAAGACCCTATTATCATCCTCTCTTTACATTATAGACAATGTAGAGAAGAGAATCACATTAGGTATTGAAGTCATTTCAAAACAACTCAAAATCACCATTAAAGCCTTATAAACATCATTTGCATCTTTCAAAATCAAAGTGAAATCATTTGAGGCAGAAATTCATGTAGCCCTATTTTGGGCCTTCGTTTTAGGATTTTCCTAGGTGATTTGATCACCAAGAGCTCCTAAGCACTAGAGCTCAATGCTTAGGACCTTGATCACTCTTGTGAGAGAGAATATGTCATGGTTTAGGCCTCATCTCAGTGGATCTGAGATTCCTAGGTCTAACTACCTCAAAAACAAAGTCAACTCTGAAAATTGGGCTGAAAAGAAAGACATTAAAACTTAAATCCATTTCACTCAATCTGATTACTAAAAATTGAGCTCAATTCACTTGATTAAAACTCGTTAAAAATCAACTTAAATCTTCGTCTTCCAACCAAATAAGAGAAACAAATCTGTATGAATCAAATGAATCAATTGCAATTGAATCCATGGTGGGAGCATTGGTGGATGTGTGAACTGAATGAGATGCTCTCAAGTTGATTTCTAGCACTCCAACAACTCCAAAAGCTAATGAGTTTCCAATCTGCTGAATGCTTGAGTGAGTGAGTGATTGGCGAAGTAAATGTAAGGAAAATGTTCAGAAACAAGTGTGAGATGCTGAGTGAGATCAATGGATCGATATGACGATGAAAAACCACCTCTCTAACCTGACTTGCTTAGGGAAGGCGAAGTCGATCTAAGCTAACTCTACTCCTAATTAATCTAACAGTTCATCAGTGAGTTACTGACTAATTCTACTCCTAGAAAGTAGTAAATCTAATCAATGAAAGCGTTAAAATTCCTTGCTAAGTGGACGAATGGGATGCCTGGATCCACAGCAGGTTGTTGTGGCAACGAAGGAGGATGTGAGGATCTCCAGTGAGTGAATGAGATCCCTGGGCTGCAGCTGGTCACTATAACGACGAATTTGAGGAGACACCGCCCCTGTCACTAGTAGTCGTCAAAGGGGGCAAAGGAGCCGGAAACATGGACAGAGGGATCAGCTTATGGGGGGAGGGCGTCGATGCTGCGCATGCGAGCTTAAGGAGGTGTTTAAGTAGGTGATTGAGTGGATTAAGGCACCACGAGGGTGAGATTATGCTAGGTTAGGGTGTACGTTGGGATGGGCTTGTGAGGAGGCGGTAAGGTTTAAAGATGAATGCCACCATTAGATGGGATCTGAAATGAGGGGTGAGGCCACTCGCAAATGCGCATGAAGATCATATTGGAATTGGCCGCAGGATCAAGAGCGCAAGAGAACGATGGCCATGATTGGCCCTATTCCACAAGTACTATAATCCTCGTATGCTGCAAGTGAGAAGGAGAATTTACACAGATGCCCTCATAGGAGAAACGATAGGAAAGTTGCAAAAGAAGCCATAAGTGGCAAAAAATGTAGCAGCGTGGTCCTCAGGTGTTGCAAGTAGGTGATGGGAACACCATCATGAGCCATAACTAGCTCATTTTGATCTAATTAAGTCAGTAAATGTTCCTACATGATTGCTAGAGATCCATAATTCACTGCAAATCCACTCTGAGGGAGAGACAAGAAACCATGGTTAAAATTGTAATTTTACCATCATAACTTGAATACAATACAACCACAGGTTTTCTTAGGGGTTAATTGAGGGTCAAATGGTCTTAAAAGGATAGCAAGTGGGTTAGAACAGGAAAAAAAGGGTTTGCACGTGTTTTGAGAATTAAATGACTTTTGAAACCCTAAAAACAGACCCGCTTAATTAACTAAGGTTCTGGTCAGGATAAAATTCACCTAAATCCTCTAAAATTCATAGAAAAATATTCTCTAGGATTTGGTATCTTCAAATTGACCATCAGAACCTGTTATGGCCGAAAATAGTCTCAGATAGATATTTACTCTAATTTGGGTTTTTACATAAATTACCCAATCAAACACGGTCAAAATCAAAATCTAACTTCACCATTGGATTCTTTAGGTCCAAATTAGGTTTGTACCAAATCTTGGGCCCAAGCTGAAATTGTCTTGACCTAGTTTGCAACTTGGTTCTGTCTGATTACAAATAGGTCCCTTGATTACAACTTGGTCCAACTTTGTTATCCTTTTTACAAATAGGTCCCTGCCACCATTAATCCTATTCTTACGGGCACCAGCGACCTAAAATTGGTAAGAACTCCTTGATTCCTTGACGAATCCCTTTCAAATTTGAAACGGAAGTTTGTCAAGGAATTTCCTTCCTTTTGAGCCAAATCCCACGCCCCAAAACCTTCGCAATATCTCATGCGAACGCATGAGATATTTAGGTATCAGAAATTTTTCTCCTCCAGTGAAGCTTTCCAATCTTGGGAAGCTTGCTTCCCAAGCCCGAAACCGCCTCTAAAGGTCTATAAAAAGACCCCTAGATCAAACAGTTCCTCTCAAGTTCAATTTTGACTGGGATCTCCTCTAAATTCCTCTCTCCTAACCCGACCGAAAGGCTCCTTGAGCTCCGACGACCCTCCTTGCCTCTCCTTATTGTCTGATCACAATACCAGCAAGAGATCTTCCTTCCTCGCCTTCTTCCGAGTCGAGCAGTATCAACTGGCGTCCCTATCCCCTTCATCCTCGCTGTCCAACCCTTATTAGAGCTAGCTTCATCTCCGGCCCCGGTCATACCACAACCGGCTCCATCTCCGTTCCCCATTGTCCACTACCTCTCCTAGACAACTCCTCAGCTTCCCTTCATCACAACAACTTCAATACTTCGATTCGACGTCGCCAACGCCCTCCACGACTCCATCTTCCATCTCGCTGGCAGACCCTTGGCGAGCGCTAGCGACGACCACAGCCCACCTACGCTGCCACTCTCACACTCCACACCTTCATTGTTCACCGTAGATCAAAAACCCTAACTTAGTTAGGGCTATTGATCACTCTCGCACGCCCCCGAACACACCCACCTTCACACGCACTGTCCGACTTTGCCCTACACGCACAGACCACGTGATTGCACAGCAATCATAGGCCTTAATTCGCCTGAATTAAGCCAGAACTTAGCTTAACATGAACATTCCGCATGCATATGCATTGTATTCTGTATCATAGTTGATATATGTGTTTTATGCATAAAACTGTGCTATTTGAGAGGTATCACTCATTGCAGGTAATTTGGGGTTGTAGATGACCGATCCAACTGCATGGAACTATTTAGAACATCGACGAGAGTCCAACGCTTCCAAGATCGCTTCAATCAGACTCCTGTAGCATCCGAGGGAATCTACAGAAGATCAAGATCCAAGGGGCAAATTAAAGAAGATCCGGACCTCAGATGACAAATCCAACCACACGGATGGATCCGCGTCGATGTTCGCAGCAAAACAACGCAAAAATCAATTCAATCAGAGGCCTACATCACCAGATACAAGGAAGAGAAGATGAACGGCCATGATGGCACCATGTGGCACCATCACAGTCACTCCCTCCCCACCACCCCATCTAGGAAGGACACACCGCACGCTGTGGACCGTTGGATCTTCATCCAACGGCCACGAGCGTGACACGTCGCCTGCCCAGATTGGATAAGGATAAATGGAAACTAACAAGTATATATAACAAAAGTTTGCACAGCATGTTGCCTCGCGCACACGCACATGTAAGCGCGGGACACGGGTTTAAGCTGTGCGCTGCGCAAAATTGAAGCAAAATCGAAGTGGCATCGGTTGTGCGGGCACGTGCAGGCGTAATTACACGATCGTATGGCAGAGGCGCGACCATGTGGTGAGATCAAAGTGCACCGTGGGCGAACGTGTGATCGCATGCATCTTATGAGATTTCGAAGGCGAGTGAAGTGCGCATAAGTGGTCTGATTGTAAGATCGGATGGCTGAGGTTGAAGCGCTCCACGGAGCGAAGGTGAAAATGTAAAGTGCACGCGTAGGTGATCTACAGCTGTGCGATGGAGGATCGATGCTCCACGGAGCGCCACGTGGCAGCATCAGAGTGAACCGAGGGAAAAAGAAGGATTTGGAAGGATTTTTGCATGAGATTAAGGGGGCCAAATGTCCTTTTTACCCCCCGCCAAAGCTATAAAAAGGGCCCAAAAGGGCCCCATGGGAGGCATTCCTTCATTCTCTTATTCTTCCTCCTTCAACCTTTCTTTCTTTCTTCTTCTTTCCATATTCTCTGCATCCCTGTCTGAATTGTCTGTTGGGCCACCCCGACGGATCGTTGCTGCTCTTCTCAACCTCTCCAAAAGGCCACTACGAACCACCCGTGGTGTCCTTATTCTGTTACAACAGCAGCTTGTTTTATGTTTTATTCAAATACATGTATCCAGTTTATGTTCAATCTCTTCTTGTGATATAAATATTATGATTGATCGTTCCTTTTACTTAGCCTTTATATTTGAAATAAACACATGAAATCAAAAGTACTTTCAGCCTCCCTGCGATCGACCAGGACTTTCCAGTTCCGTTAATTATTTGCTCGAGTCATATTTCGTGCTATAGTACAACGCGTTCATCTTTTACGCGATCTACGTCGCGAACAAATTGGCTTCGTTACCAAGGAGGCAAAATGACTTTTGATTTTATTTCTAATATAATATTTTTGTGTGGAGGAACAACGACACCAAGCAGCGAACGAGGAAAAGTGGGCACTACGAAAATCAGGTGCACACATTCCTATTAGAAATTCGGCTAAAAAGTAGGTGTCATCTTTAAAATTCAATAGCCATGTTTCTATTGCTCCAAAAATCATGAAATTTGGAGTGGAACTAGATATTTAAATTATCTTTCCAATGCCACCTTTCCCAAAAATAAATTATTTCTGTAGAATTTTTGAAAGCTCGTGGAGTACATATTGGTCAGATTGCTTGAAAACAACACTTTTATGAAATTTAAAAATTAATTTTGACTAACATACAAATCAGATTGACTCAAAATTTGTGGGGTGTGAAAGATAATCAAATTATCTTTCAAAATCATATTTTTGAAAAATTTTTGTAGCATATTTGGTATAGTTTGCAAGAAAAAAACCAACACAGGGTCTAAATCCTAGACTTGACCCCTGGTTAGCTAAAAATTCATAACTAATTGTTGAAAATAGAAAAAATTTTCAAAAAATACTCTCTGAAAGGTTTATTGCAAAAGGAATCTTCTTGCCAAATTTCAATTTGTTTGAATTCGATTTGACCTTAGAGTATACTTTGGAATTGTGATCTACAATTTGAAAAAGAACTTAGAAGTGCTTGAGCCAATAAGACCACATTGACTAACTTGGACTCTGACGAGCCCAAAAGTTAGTCGATGAGGCGAGTCACCTTGTGGATTTCCCACCATCTACTACATTGGAGAAACAGGTTAAGAATTCACGAAAATACATCAAATAACCTGCATTTGGCTTGAAACTACTGGGTAGTTCCAACCTCTTCTACAAAACCTGGTGACTAAGCTTGCGGGGCAGTGTCAAACGACCGCGTCTACGGGGTAACGAAACCAGAGGCGAAAGCTGAAGGAGGAACCTTCCTCGTAGTCCCCTCGTAACCAGACTGGTCGGGTTAGCCTGAGAGGCGGGAATTCCTTACAGTTGGTCTTTAGCCAAATTTTCAATAGCACAAACTTAAACGAAAAATCGAGTCATCTAATCTAAAGGACCACTCTGATTAACAAGGCCTTAGCCTTATTCTACTTGACTACACCAACCCTTTGAGTTGGTGTATGCAAGGAAGAAGGTCATTACGACCTGAACTTGTGGGACCTTGGGAGCCAAACCCAAGGCGGTGAAGGCGATTTTCGCCCGACCTCTCTTCTCAACCTTCTTCCATCCAATTAGCAACAATGGCTAATCCCGATCCGCAAATTTGTTAGGACCCTGAGAATCAGGACCCAATGGCTCGTATGGAAGCCAGGGTCGAGGAACGGAACAAAAATACGAGCAAAGCATCGATCGGATTCTTACGACACTTGATAGGATGCAGCATCCACCACATGGAGAATAACTGCGGGACTTCTATGATCCGGCGGCAACAATCATAGTACCTCAGGTCCGGATTCTCGCAAGTGATATCGCATTCGAGTTAAAGCCGAATATCATAAGTCTAATTCAGACTCATTTCCATGGAAACTCGAATGAGGATCCCTTCCAACACCTCGAAGACCTGAGTCGGATTGCAGAGTCAGTTCGACCCAGGAATATAGATATTGGAATTATTCTCATGAAGCTTTTTCCTTTTTCTCTCAAGGATAAAGTTTCTTATTGGTTCAAGACCATCGGGAGGCCAGTTGGAACCTAGGAGGAATTACGTCGAGAATTCCTCCAAAAGTTCTTCCTAATTGGTCGAACAAATGCCATGAGGCGCGCAATCACGACCTTTGCTCACGACCCTGGAGAGAAGCTACATGACGCCTGGGACAGATTCCACAATGTTCTCAAGAAGTGCCCACACCATGGTGTACCCAAATGGCACCTTGCGCAAGTATTTTACCATGAGCTGGATGGCACACATCGGTACTTGGCCGATGTATCTTGCGGTGGGAATTTTCTCGCAAAGGACGAGAACAACGCATTTGAACTGTTCGAGTCCTTAGCAGAGAACTTTATGAACGCCGCCTCAATGAACCAGTTCCAGCGACCTGGACAGCAAAGAGTTAATGTCCACGAAGCTCAAGCCGAGTCTGCTCGAGTTGACATGGACATTATCACCAAAAAGTTGGATAAGGTGGATCTGCTCGATAAGAAGCTCGATGAATTAATGCGAGCGAGATCCGAATCTGCTGGCAGCACTGCTCCATCTTACTCCTCTCAAGCATCCGGAGCCCCCTCTACTCGTACATATCCGATTACTCGGGATGTTTTCTCTCCATCTTCGCGAGATCCTGCATGCCAGGAACCCGTGAACAATATGAATCTGGCACCGTACAATCAGGGTTATGCATCACATGATGATGCAAGTGCGTATTCTTTTAATGAATTTGCATCTGAGACATTTTTGGCTTACGAAGATGTCAATGCCATTCAGGGATACGGGCGTAACAACCCGTATTCTGAAACACATAACCCTGGTTGGCGCCAGCATTCCAATTTCGCCTGGTCTAGTAATCCACAGAGACCGAGTCAAGTTCCACACTACCAGACCAGACAATACGGGAATGCGCAGAACATGTATCCAAGGCAGCAACCACTCCCGTCCCAGTAGCAACAGACACGCTCTATCTATCAGCTGCTGCACCAAGCTACCAACTACCCTCCAAAGAGGGCCGAGCCTTTGGAGTCGCTGAAGGAGGAATTGCAGGCATCAATTCGAAAATCTACTCATGACAACCTCCAAATAATGAAGGCAATGGCTGACCAAATACAGAGCATATGGAACACGCAAAATCAGATGATGCAAGAGCATAGATCACAGGGAGCTTTGCCCTCCCAACCTGTCCCAAACCCAACATATGTGTAGAATCAGGGTGCCCTACCTAGATTCCAAGCACCACAGGTGCAGGCATACGCTGTTATGCAAGCACCTCCCGCACCTCTTGGTTATGGGCTTGGTCAACCACCTCTGTTGCCAAACCCTGTGTATCCAGACCAACCCGCTCCTCTGCCCTTGCATGGACAGCATGCCAATGCAAAAGCTATCACCTTAAGGAGAGGAAAGACTATACAGGACCCGCTACCTAGGCAAGCGGGTAACGATTTTCCCTACGCTGTACCATGAGATGACTCACAACCCTCTTCCTCTCACAAACCATCTTCATTACATAAGGGAAAGAAGCCCCTAGACCCTGAAATTCCCGTCCCTTTTCCCACAGCCCTAACACGAGATTCTGCATGGAAAAAGGACACGCAGAATTTCGAGGACCTGAAATCTATGTTCAAGGAAGTTCACATTCAGGTCCTTCTCCTTGATGCGATAGATCACATCCCATCTGTTGCTAGGTTCTTTAAGGACTACTGTACTCCGAAGCGGCAGTAGAGGATCGGACGACAAGCGATATTATCTAAGGAAGCCAGTGTAGTTATTTTAGCTGACTTACTGCCCAAGAAGGACCTGGGCACACCATTGATTTCCTGCTTATTGCAGGATTCCCCTTTTGATAGGGCCCTTCTTGACTTGGGGTCGTCCATCAACCTAACTCCCACCACAGTATTTGATCGATTTCGATTTGGGGAGTTAAAACCCACCTTGGTTACAATACATACAGTTGGCTGACCGATCTGTAAAAACACCAAGGGGGTGGTTGAAAATGTGATCGTAAAAGTCCAAGAATTCTGCTTTCTAGCGGACTTTTTTGTTCTTGATATGAAGGTTCCTCCTAATCTCCGTGATGCACCGATTATTCTAGGTTGCCCATTTCTGGCAACCGCCCGCGCAAACATTGACTATGCATCAGGGTGCATGGAGATTGCCCTGGGAAAGGAAAAGCTTAGACTGGACATTTTCAGGGTATCAAAGAACTTTGATTGTGATTTGATCGAGTAGAATAGTGAAGATGAAGATTCAGCTTTCTATGCAGCGACCCAATGGCACATTCATCCTCACTATCACGGGTCTTTGATCGCGATCCACATAGGACTGAGACTAATGATATACACATTTCGTCCCATGGATCTGGTTGTCATGGGTGTTCATCTACTCTTAACACCCCTGATCCTAACTATCCTGTCCTATCCAGCACGAATATCTTAAGACAGGATTACATGACCACTACAGGAGGATTCTTCATTAGTTAGGATTAGCAAATTTCCACTATTATTTCCTCCCCTCCCCTGCATAACCCTCCTCCTCACCCTCCCCACCCTCCACTACTAGAGTTGCAGCCCTTACCTGATTCACTCAAATACATGTTTCTAGGAGAAAGTGAGACATATCTAGTGATTATCAATGCTCACTTGACTCCAGATCAGGAACACCAATTAATCTCCATTCTGCAAGCACATAGGGCTGCTATCGGGTGGGGCATTGCTGATCTCCACGGAATTCACCCCTCATATTGCACTCACCATATCTACACTGATGAAGGGATGAGACTGTTGAGACAACCTCAAAGACGCCTAAATCCAAATATGTTGGAGGTTGTCAAGAAGGAGATCATTAAATGGCTGGACGCAGACATTATCTACCCAATTTCTGACAGCAGTGGGTGAGTCCCATTCAGATAGTGCCCAAAAATACAGGACTCACTATAATAAAAAATGAACTGGGTGAATCCATCCCAACCCGTACCACGACTTCTCGGTGGGTCTGCATTGACTACAGGAAGCTAAACTCGGCTACCAAAAAAGATCATTTTCCTTTTCCCTTTATTGATCAGATTCTACAACGGCTAGCCAGGCATAGTTTCTTCTGCTTTTTGGATGGATACTCCAGGTACAATCAAGTTGCAATCAACTCGGAAGACCAAGACAAGATGACTTTTACATGTCCCTTTGCAACATTCGCTTTTAAGAGGATGCCTTTCGACCTCTACAACGCACCAATTACCTTTTAGCGATGCATGATGGCCATCTTTTCAGACATGATTGGGGACTGCGTTGAAGTGTTCATGGACGACTTCTCCGTGTTTGGAGACGATTTCTCGTCTTGTCTCAATAACCTCACAAAAATTCTGAGGAGATGTATAGAGGTTAACCTAGTACTTTCATGGGAGAAAAGCCATTTTACGGTGAGGGATGGCATCGTGCTAGGTCACAGGATCTCCTCTGATGGACTCGAGGTCGATCGAGCTAAGTCTGAAATCATTTCACGATTACCTCTGCCTAGCTCGGTTAGGCAAATCATATCATTCTTAAGACATGTCGGATTTTATCGAAGATTCATTCAAGATTTCTCGAAAATTACTCGTCCATTAATGAATCTTTTGGTGACCGACATGCCCTTTGAGTTTGACTCCTGGTGTCTCAGTGCTTTCGAGACCTTACGAAGCGCTGTCTCAGTGCACCTATTCTCCAAGCCCCCGACTGATCACTCAACTTTGAGATGATGTGTGACGCTTATGACTTTTCTATCGGAGCCGTTCTTGGCCAGTGTTGGGAGCGCCATCCATTTGTAATATACTACACTAGCAAAATGCTGAGTGAGGCCCAACGTAACTATACAGTCACTGAGAAAGAATTGCTAGCCGTAATATTCGGGTTGGAGAAATTTAGGTCATACTTACTCGGGTCCAAAGTTATCATCTATACTGACCATTCCTCTCTTCAGCATTTGTTGGCAAAGAAGGACGCCAAACCCCGCCTTATCAAATGGATCCTTCCTTTGCAGGAGTTTAATGTCGAAATCCGCGATAAAGCCGGAGCACATATTGTTGTAGAGGACCACTTGTCTCGGCTTGACCCAGACTACATTCCGTACTCCCCGCTGATATCAAATCGATTTCCGAATGAGTCTCTGCTATCTATCAACTCTGTTGAGTTTCCTTGGTATGCTGATATAGCAAACTATCTTGTCGCAGGTAGGCTACCTGCGGGATTATCCAAGGATCAAAAGCTTAAATTTATATCAGAGGCTACATTCTATTTTTGGGATGACCCATTGGTCTTTCGCATTAGGGCTGATCAGATCATTCGTAGATGCATCCCTGATTCAGAAATCTCTTGTGTGCTATCCTTCTACCACAGCAATGCTTGTGGGGGTCATTTCTCAGGCAGAAAAATCGTTGCAAAGATTTTGCAGTTGGGATTTTTCTGGCCAGCCATTTTCAGAGATACACACGAGTTTTCCAAGTGCTGTAAGAGATGCCAAGCAGTCGGTTCTATGACCCGAAGAGATATGATGCCTCTCCAATCCATTTTGGTCATAGAAGTGTTCGACGTCTGGGGCATCGACTTTATGGGCCCCTTCCCAAACTCGCATGGCTTTGAGTACATACTCCTCGCAGTAGACTATGTCTCAAAGTGGGTAGAAGCTATCTTGGCAAGGCGAGCTGATCATAAGACTGTTATATCCTTTGTCTGGGAATTTATTTTTGCGAGATTCGGAGTTCCTCGTCCCTTGATAAGTGATGGGGGAAGCCACTTCATCTATGCCCATTTTAGGTCATTATTGAAAAAATACGGGGTGCAGCACCGCATCGCTACCCCATATCACCCATAGACAAATGGGTAGGCTGAAGTATCCAACCGTCAAATCAAGCTTATCCTTCAAAAGACGGTTAGACCTGGTAAGAAGGATTGGTCTGATCGATTGATTGATGCACTATGGGCATATCGGACCGTGTATAAGGCCCTACTCAGAATGTCGCCATACAGCATGGTGTATGGAAAGGCCTGTCACCGTGCCTTTTGGGCGGTGCAGAAGTGTAATTTTAACCTCAAGGCTGGAGGTTATGAAAGAAAGCTCCAGCTCAATGAGTTAGAGGAGATTAGGCGAGAAGCTTACGAGAATGCAAAAATATACAAAGACAAGACAAAAGCTTTCTGTTTGCAGCCCTAAGTCAGGTTTTAAAAGTATTGCATTGTAGTACAGTCGAAAAAGCGTTCAAAACAGATATAATTTTATTACTCGAAAAGATTTTCAAGGTCGAACACAGGGAGATTGGTATTTAGAAATCAAGATCACAATTTAAACTTGAAAGAAATTGTAATAGTAACAGTATCAGAGTGCAAATATATGGGAGTAAAATGGTGATGTATATCACCAAATACTCCTACAATATCACCAAATGATTCAATATATAAATATGCAATAAGGCTAAAATCTGTCGTCTGATTCTTTAATCAGACGACTTAAAGTGTCTGATTGCTCTTTCTTTGCCTCTGTCTTCTCTTTCCTTCTTCTTCTTTGGGTTTTGTCATCTTTTGCCTTTATGATCTTTCTCTTTTTCTTCTTCTTCCTGCCTTTGCCTTCCTTCTTCCTTAGCTTCTCCTTCTTCTTCCTGCTTTTGCTCTTCTTCCTTCTCTTTCTCTTCTTCTTTCAACTTCTTCCTTCTTCTCTTTCTCTTTAGCTTTTGCCTGCAGCAAAACCTACCCCTACTCGCGCGCAGCTCTCCTCTCTTTGTCTCTTAGGTTCTGCCCTCTAGAGCCACACATACAATCGAGTATCAGGTTAGGTGCGTACCCGGGACCAGGCCCACCGGCGTGCGGTGGTGGGCGAGGAGTGAACAGGTTGGGTAATCGAGTCGTGGCTAAGTCCGCATGGGTAGTGCTGTGGATGAGTCCATGAGAGGGGGGAGGAGGACCTCACCCTCAGTGTTGGAGGCGATAAGCCTCTAACACAAAATCAACTTATGTGACTTTGGGCGGTCGTCCACTTCCGAGGTGGGACTAAATGTCCTACCTTCCTTTTATGCGTACAGCAGTAGATGGCCTTCGTGATTGTAGCAGCAGCCGAGGTCTTTGACTCCAATTGAGAGCCTGAGTGTGTGTGCGAGAGTATTTCGCACACTTGGGACTGCTGCACCTGGGCTGGGAGGTCCTAGAGCTTCAGCAAGCTTGCTTCAAGCTTGCCCGTCAATGGTGGAGGGGCGACGAACTTGAAATCAATAGCACGGCCTCGTGGCCACGTTAAATCGTTTAGAGAGGTTCACCGGACCACGGCAGATGTGATGGGTGAGGTTTTGTGGCATGTGGGTAGCTGTGGTGGCATATCTAGGGCTTACTGTGGGCGTGTAAGTGGGTGTGTTCGGGGGTACGTTTGGGTGATTGATGGAGAGGTTGGAGTGAGGGGATGTGATCAAGGAGTCTAGGTGGAGGTTGTAGGGTGGTTGGTGAGGTGGATGGAGGTGCGGAACGATGGGGGCACCTCGTCGGAGGTATCGCCAGAGGTGGAGAAGGTGACGGTGGTTAGTGGCATCGGTGGGTATTTTTGAGAAATAACGAGAGGGAAAGAAAGTGGAAGAGAGAGAGAGTCGAAAAACCTACTTTTAAGGGACGAAAGGGATAGGGGACCCATGCCAGTATGGTTGCCGACCATGGGGAAGACAAAGCTCCGTAGATGAGGCAGCGACGAAGACCGGGTAGAGGAGATGTCAGCTGGTGTTGCGCGATGCGGAGGATGGAGAGGAAGATAACCCAACCACTGGTATTGTGGTTGGGCGACAAGTGAGTGAGGGAAGATCCACCGGAGCTTGCAGAGATTGAGGCCAATGAGGGAGAGAGGAATATAGGGAGAATCGGCCCAAATTCAAGCTTGGAGGAGTCGGGGCGATCTGGGTTTCTTTAAATAGAGCCCTGAAGGTCTTTTAGGGCTTGGGAGGCAAGCTTCCCAAGCAAGGAAAGCTCACCGGAGAAGGAATCTGTTAGGATACCCATGTCTCTCATGCATTCGCATGAGAGATTGCGAAAGTATCTGGGATCAAAGATGGGTTCAGATGAGAGAGAATTTTTCAGAGAATTTCCCTTCCAATATTTAAGGAGATCCTCTGAGCAATCATGGAGAAATCTCCTTCCAAAGCTCACCTAAGTAGGATTCCTCCGCTATAATGGTGGAGGGATCTAATTGCAAAAATGATGAAGAAGCTAGGGGGCAATTTGTAAGGGTTTTTGAAAGATAGGGGTACAAATGTAATCAGGCTGGACCTTTTTGCAAACTATGTCAAGGCAAATTCATCTTAGGTCCAAATTTTGGTACAAACCTAATTTGGACCTAAGGAATCCAATGGTGAAGTTGAATTTTGGATTTGACCACATTTGCCTAGGAAATTTATGCAAAAACCTAATTTAGGGTAAATATCTGTCTGAGACCCCATTCTAGGTCAAGATGGGTTCTAATGGCCAAATTAAAGGTTCTAAATCCTAGAGAGTATTTTTTTATGATTTTTAGAGGATTTAAGTGAATTTTACATTGACCAGAACCTTGGTTAATCAAGTGGATCTGTTTTAGGATTTTAAGAAGTCATTTGATTCACAGGACACACACAAACCCTTTTCTATCAAATCCAACCCACTTTTTATCTTGTTAAGATTATTTAACCTTTGCTTAGCCCTTGAGAAAATCAGTGGTTGCACTGCATTGGTAAAATTGTAGTTTTAACCCTAGTTTCTTATTTTACTCTCATAATGGTTGTGCAGTGAATTACGACCTTCACTCGGTTATGTAGGAGCATTTATTCTCTTCATTGGGTCAAAATGGGCTAGTTATGGCTTATGATGGTGTTCCCATCATACCCCCATGACTAGCTTTTGCTAGTCCCTTAGCAAAATTTTAAGGTTTTAGCTTTAATTCTAGACCATGTAATCTTTTTGATGCTCAAAATTGTAATGTGTGTTTTCTTCTGTGGATTAGTTTAGAATGCCGATAGCAGGCCTAGAGCTATTCAAGTATCAACCAAGATTCAGACCTGACCAGCTCTAGCCTCAGTCTACCGTGAAGGTTTTTAAGGCCCACAAGAATTATCCTAGGGTTCGTTGAACTCCACGGTTAAAGCACCCATGCTTGTAACATATTTTAGCCTTGGTTCAGTTTGTCGTGCATTTTTGTAAGAGAGAGACAGAGGAATTTTCTTTGTTTGGAGAGTTTTCTCTCTCTTTTTTTATTTCGAGGTTTGGATTGGCTTCTCAACACAGTCTGTATCGGATTCTTAGTCCCCATCATCAATCCTCGAAGGGTCCCTGGCAATCGATGCTTCGAGATAGCACCGCCCATGGCAACCCCCAGAACCTTGGCTTTTGAGATTTCGAGATAATCCCACCCATGGCATTTTATTAGCTAAATCCAGACCCTGGCAATCGACATTTCGGGATAATGCTGACCATGGCATCTGAACCAGCACAGGGTGCTTATATGCCCCCGGTAGGATATGTAGATATCCTAGGAGACAAGCACTGAGGAGACGATATATTATTGCGCATCTTCGAGGGGAATTTCCCACCTCTCTGTGCCGGGAACTCGTCCAAATCAACTTGTGTTGATCAGCTGCTCCTAATCTAGGCAACTTTTTTCAGAACAATTTAAACACATTTGTGTGATTTTGATACTTATGCACACTGAACCAGACTATGTGTGGATTGGGGTGCTTAGGTTACCGAGTCCCGCAAACCAGATGTCAATTAGCGAGGCTGAATACTCCCTAAGCCTTAGACCTAATACTTAAGCTTCTCATTTTCCTCAACCTCTTGAGGACTATCCCGATCATAGTGGATACTTAAATTTTTAAGCCTAGGAGTATAGCCCAAGAGGCCTAAAATCAACGTTCCTACTAATCTCTTCTGTGTTTCATTAGCACTTTTTTCCTTTCATTTTCTTTTTCTTGATATGGTCTAAAACTCAGTTAATTCCTTAGTTTCTTACTAACGACTATCTCTTTTCTTTTTCTCTTCAATTTGTGCTCCTTTTTTTTGACATTTTTCACTTTTCCCCTTTTTATTCTCAAGATTTGTATGGCCTCAAAATTTTCTCTCCTCTAATTTTTTTGTTCTTTTTCAAGAATTTTTTTCATTTTTTTTTGGTATTTTTGGAATATGTGATTTTTTTTTATGAAACCTTTTCTTGTGAGATGATTCTCATGGCGTTTTGCACTTTCTTGCCCCCCCATGCCTACGAGTTGCAATGTCCCCATTGTAAATTAAGTGGGTTCGAGTTCAGCTTAGAACATTCATTAGAACAGGTTCTGGGTGGGCGAACGGGTCGAGATGACTGTTGCGGATGATTTCAAGTTCGGGTACGGGTACCAGAGGTGGGGTTGGCTGTTCTAATGGATGAACCCTAAAGTGCAATATGATTTCAGCATAGGAATGTCAAGAAAGGTTTCGGGTTTATCAAAAAAATGACGGGTTACCTCCCGTTAAGTGCTGAGTTTTACGCCATCGGCTGGGCGCAATGAGCTTAGGGAGAATGAAGGGTAAAGGATGTCTTAGTCAAATTTGTATCGGTAAGGTCAATGAACGGTTTGAGTCTCTCACCGTTCACTACGAAAGGTTCTGAATCGTGGCTGAGTGGACTGATCTCGATGGCTCCATTTCCAAAGATTCGTCAGATGAGGTAAGGTCCGATCCATTTTGATCTTAGTTTTCCTGTGAACAATTTGAGCTTGGCATCAAAGAGTAAGACTTTTTGACCAGGGCAAAAGATCTTTCTGGATATGTACTTGTCGTGAAAGGCCTTAACCCGCTCTTTGTAAATTCGCGAGTTCTTATACGCGTCGTGGCGTAATTCATCGATCTCGCTCATTTGAAGCTTTCTGTGGGTTCCTGTCTTAGAAAGATCTAGGTTGCAGGTCCGTACTGCCCAATAGGCTTTGTGCTCCAATTTGACAGGGAGGTGACATGCCTTCCCATAACCAATTTGAAGGGAGACATACCTAATTGGATTTTGTGGGTGGTCCTATAAGCCCACAAAGCTTCCGAAAGTCGAGATGACCAGTCTTTCCTGTCTGGTCGAACAGTGACCTGGAGCATTTTCTTGATCTCCCGATTTGATAGCTCAGCTAAACCATTAGTTTGGGGGTGATAAGGAGTAGAGATTCGGTGTGACACCCCGTATTTGGTCATCAGTGACCTGAACTGAGCATTAGTGAAATGGGTCCCTCCATCAGAGATTATAGCACATGGAATCCCGAACCGAGAAAAGATGTTCTGATGAATGAATTTGATAACCACCTTATGATCATTGGTTTGAGTCGAAATGGCTTTGATCCATTTGGACACGTAGTTAATAGCGAGTAGAATGTACTCGAAGCCGTCCGAAATAGGAAAGGGTCCCATGAAATCAATCCCCCAGACGTCGAAGATTTCACATACGAGAATCGGCCGTAAGGGCATGATATCACGATGGCTCATGTTGCCTAAGGTCTGATAACGGGTGCATGCCCTACAGTGATTGTATGCGTTTTTGAAAATCGTAGGCCAATAGAAGCCGCACTGGAGGACTTTTGCTGCGATTTTATGACCTGAGAAGTGTCCACCACAAGCCTAGTCATGGCAGAAGGATAAGATGTCCTGAATTTCCGCTCCCGAGACACATCGTCGAATGATTTGATCAGCACCGATGTGGAAAAGATACGGGTCTTCCCAGAAGTAATACTTGGCATCGGAAAGCAATTTGTCTTTCTTGGACTTTGGCCAATCTGACGAGATCTGATGTGATGTCAGGTAGTTTACTAGATCAGCAAACCATGGAAGCCCTGTAATGATAGTCAGGAGGTGCTCATAAGGAAAATGTTCCGTAATGGGTCTGGAAGGGTCGATAATATCAGAAGGAAGGTGGGACAAGTGATCAGCTACCACATTCTGTTTACCTGCTTTGTCGCGAATCTTGAGGTCAAACTCTTGCAACAGCAAGATCCAGCGGATTAATCGAGGTTTCGTGTCCTTCTTCGCAAGGAGATGCCTCACAGCTGTGTAATCAGAGTAAATGATAACACGGGAACCCAGAAGATATGATCTGAACTTTTCCAGGGCAAATACTACGGCTAACAGCTCTTTCTCAGTAACTGTGTAGTTACGCTGGGCCTCGTCAAGTGTCTTGCTAGCGTAGTAGATGACCACGGGTTTCCCATCAATTTTCTGCCCAAGTACCTCTCCTACAGCGAAATCAGATGCATCGCACATGATCTCAAAGTGTTGAGACCAATCCGGAGACTGTAGGATCAGAGCTTGGGTAACTCGATCACGTAGGATCTCAAATGCTTGAGTGCATTCCTTGGAGATTTTGAAAGGAACATCCTTAGATAGTAGAGTAGTCAGGGTCGCGTGATCTTTGAGAAATCAGGAATGAATCGACAGTAAAAATCGACGTGCCCCAGAAAAGATCAGATGTCCTTGATCGAGCTAGGCATAGGAAGTTTGGAAATCAGATTTACCTTGGCTCGATCGACCTGGATGCCTTTTTCTGATATAAGTTGTCCCAGGACAATTCCTTCAGGCACCATGAAATGGCTCTTTTCCCAGGAAAGAACCAGATTCATGTCAATGCACCATCTGAGGATCTGGACCAAGTGCAGGAGGCAATTGTCAAATGATTCGCCAAATACTGAAAAGTCATCCATGAAGACTTCCAGATAATCACCTGCCATATCTGAGAATATGGCAAGCATGCACCGCTGGAAAGTAGCAGGTGCATTGCAGAGACCAAAAGGCATCCTTCGAAATGTGTACGTTTCGAAGGGGTAGGTGAAAGTGGTCTTTTCTTGGTTCTTAGGATGGATTGCCACCTAGTTATAACCGCAGTACCCACCCAAAAAGCAGAAGAACCTATTTCCCGCTAGTTTCTCGAGGATCTGATCAATAAACGGTAGTGGGAAATGATCCTTCTTTGTGGAGGTATTGAGTCTTTTGTAATCAATGCAGATTCTCCATGAATTCGACACACGGGTCGGTATGATTTCTCCGATTTTAGTCATGATCACAGTGAGTCCTGCCTTTTTAGGCACAACCTGGATTGGACTCATCCATCGACTATTGGAGATGGGTAGATGATCCCAGCATCTAACCACTTGATGATCTCCCTTTTTACGACCTCCTGCAGATTAGGATTTAGACGTCTCTGCATTTCATGGGAAGGTCGTGTGCCCTCTTTAGTATAGATACGGTGTGTGCAGTAAGAGGGGCTGATGCCAGTCAAATCATCGAGAGTCCATCCAATGGCTCTTCGATGTTGCTAGAGAACAGTAATCAAACGGGATTTCTGATCAGGTGTGAGTCTGGAGTTGGATAATCATAGGAATCGTCTGATTGGAACCCAAAAGGACGTACTTTAGATGATCCATCAAATACAAATCCAGTTAACTCAAACGTCTTCTACCTAAGCCAAAAGTCGAGGCTAAAATCAGAGAATATTTTATATTCCCAAGAGGTTTGCCTATCCCGATAGAATTTTACTTGGGAGCAAGTACAAACTGTAAATGTGTATCAACTCTTAGCTTGGATCCATTGCAGAAGCTACAACATCATATGTACATAGTTATCTAGATTCTGAATTTTTGGATGAAACAAAAAGAAATAAACCTTTAGTTAAACTCTTGATAAAATGCATTTAGTCTTACACTTGCTAGGGACTAGCAAGATTTAGGCATGGAGGTATGATTGTATAGCAATCATAGGCCTTAATTCGCCTGAATTAAGCTAGAATTTAGCTTAACATGAACATTCTGCATGCATATGCATCGTATTCTGCATCGTAGTTTATATATGTGTTTTATGGATAAAATTGTGCTATTTGAGAGATATCACTCATTGCAGGTAATTCGAGGCTGCAAATGACCGATCCAATGGCATAGATCTATTCATAACTTCGACGGGAGTCCAACACTTCCAAGATCGCATCAATCAGACTCCTGTAGCACCCTAAAGAATCCGTAGAAGGTCAAGAGCCAAGGGGCAAATTAAAGAAGATTCAAACCTCAGATGACAAATCCAATCGCATGAATGGATCCGGATCGATGTTCGCATCCCAACGGCCCAGAAATCAATTCAATCGGAGGCCTACATCACCAGATACAAGGAGAAGAAGATGAACAGCCATGATAGCGCCATCACAGCCGCTCCCTCCCCACTGCCCCATCCAGGAAGGACACACCGCACGCTGTGGACCGTTGGATCTTCATCAAACAGCCACGAGCGCGACATTTCACCTGCCTAGATTGGATAAGGATAAATGGAAAATAACAAGTATATATAATAAAAGGTTTGGGCAGTGCGTTGGCTTACGTGCGCACGCGCGTACGCGCGGGTCGCAGGTTCGAGCTGTGCACTGTGCAAAATTGAAGCAGCATCGACTGTGCGGGCGCGTGCAGGTGCTCCATTGGCTTACGTGCACGATCGGAGGGCAGAGGCTCGACCACGTGGCGTGATCAGAGTGCACCGCGGGCGAACACGCGATCACACGCATTTTGCGAGATTTGGAAGGTGAGGGAAGTGTGTGCAAGCGGTTCGCTTGTAAGATCGGGCGGCTGAGGTTGAAGCGCACCACAGAGAGAAGGTGAAAACACGAAGGGCGCACGCGGGTGATCTACGGTCGTGCAATGGAGGATAGATGCTCCACGGAGCGCCACGTGGCAGCATCATAGCGAATCAAGGAAAAAAGATGGATTTGGAAGGCTTTTTGCACAAGATTAAGGGGGCCAAATGTCCTTTTTAACCCCCGTCAAAGCTATAAAAAGAGCCCAAATGGGCCCCTTGGGAGGCATTCCTTCATTCTCTTCTTCCTCCTTGTTCAACCTTTCTTTCTTTCTTCTTCTTCTTTCCATCTTCTCTGCATTTGGCTTTGCATCCCCGTCTGAAGCATCCATTGGGCCACCTCATCGGATCGTTGCTACTCTTCTCAACCTCTCCAAAAGGCTACCAAGAACAACCCGTGGTGCCCTTGTTCTATTACAACAGTAGTTTGTTTTATGTTTTATTCAAGTACATGTATCCAGTTTATGTTCAATCTCTTCTTGTGATATAAATATTATGATTGATCGTTCCTTTTACTTAGCCTTTATAGTTGAAATAAACGCATGAAATCAAAAGTGCTTTCTGCCTCCCTGTGATCGACTGGGACTCACCAATTCCGTTAATTATTTGCTTGAGATGTATTTCATGCTATACTACAACACGTTCATCTTTTACGCGATCTACGCCACGAACACCATGCCACGCCACACAACCACCACCATCGCACTCGCCGTGGTCTGGCGATACTTCCTGAGCCTTCTAACATGGCCAAAAGGCCTTCTTCATGATTTCAGGTACTCTCCCCCTCCGCCATTGACGCAGCAAGCTTCGAGTTTACTTGAAACTCTTTCCAGGCCTGCAGCTCCAGGTCCTCGACTCCAGACGAAGCGGAGTTGATCCAGGAACACACTTGCCTGGTCAATTGGAGCCATTAACCACTCCATGCACGCCAATTGGGCAAAGGTAGCAGCAACAACATGTGCAAGGAAGAGGATACAGGATAGTCCCACATCGTGGGATTTGAAGGCTCTGAAGGCGCATAAGTTGATTTTGTGTCTAAGGCTTATTGCCTCAGACACTAGGGGTGAGGTCCCCGCTTACCCGCTCACCTGCGCCTCGCCCATGACCCATCCCCCGCGAGCCTAGTGCAGACCCACCCCGCCTAACTCATTCCACTCCTCGGCTGCGATCACGCCCGCAGCCCTGGACCCGGGTGCACTCTAGGTCCGAAACCCGTATACCCGGTACTGTGGAAGGCTTTGGGAGAACGTGACCCAGAGAGAGAGTGTGTGTGCAGGGACAGGGGGGTTTTGCTCTCTGGAGAATTGGCTAACACTTAGCCAACTTTGAGAAACCTTCCCCCTCTGTGTGAAGAAGGAGAGCTGCATAAAGAAGAAAGGCAAAAGAAGAAGAAGGCCATGGCAAGAATAAGAGAAGAAGACCTGAGCCAGAAGGAAAGGAGAAGGAAGGGGAGCTACACAGGAAGAGAAAAAGAAGGAGAAGAGTAGAAGAATAGAAGAAGAAGAACAAAAGGAAGAAGAGAAGACAAGGCAGGAGAAGCCAAGAACAGAAAGAAAGAAAGAAGAAGAGAGACCCTTGAGTCTCTAAATAGCACTATAGCATCAGGTTGTTTAAGCCGTCTGACACATCTGATTACATATATTTGAAGCTTTGATTTAATTGCTATTTGTGAGGAGTAACTGGTGATTTTAATCACCATTTTACTCCATTCTTTTTGCACAATGATACCTGACATTATTATTGTTGAAATCTCTTATATTTTTTATTCTAATTGTGATCTTGAGTTTTGAATTCCATATTGCTCCCTGTATTCAACCTCGGACTTAAAATTCAAGTAATAAATATATTTGTTTTTAAAGCAATTTTGGCTATACTACAACACAATTTTTTAAAATCTCGATTTCGCTCGTCAACATTTTGGCATCGTTGCCGGGGAGTAACGTGAAATTCAGATCTCTTGGTTGCAATATCCAAGTCAATACTAACTTGCTCTATCTCTTTTGACTTTAATCTATTTTAGGGGATCCATTGAGGAAGATTGGCCGCACATCAACCACTCCAAGGACAAGTAAAACTCCATTTAAATCCTTCTAAGCCCCGGAATATGAAAAAGCTAAAGAAGGAAGAAATCAATTAGGGCTACTTGCATTATATTCTTAGATTAATCATCAAGTTACCTAATTTGATACATTCTATTTAAACAAACATTCAAACCCTACTCTGTGCACCCATTTGAAGCCAAGGTATCTAGGGCTATCACATTCTTGTTTGAGCCCTAGGTACCACCTTTTGACAAACTAAATTGGACCAAATTAGAGCAAATTAAGAATTCCAGTTTAGGATTTTAGAGACACACTTGCTTAATCAAGAATTGATCTTTCCAAAACAATGTGTGCCTAGACCTTGATTGAACTGATCTATACAAGTAAAACCCTAAAATTAGGCTCCAAAATTCATTTGAACACTAAAAGAGGGACCAAAATTTCTCAAGAGGACGAAATAGGTGAAATTGACCCACCTTGTTGGTTTAACCAATGATGTTGAGTTTTTATCATCAATTTAATTTATTTTATTACTCGAAATTTCAAAAATGTTCCGAGGTCGAACTCAGAGAGCAAACTTGATTTTAGAAGCAAAAAGATCACAATTCACAATACTGTAATGTTTTACAAAAAATGTAGAGGATAAAAGTAGAATGTGTCTTCTCTTTTTCTTCTTTTCTCTCCTTCTTTGTTCTCTCTCTTTTCTTTTCTCTGTCTTCAGACATCTAATTCTAGGAATCAGACGCCTTAAGTAGCGTTTGCTACAGTGCACGTCTCCTTCTTCTTCCTTTCTTCTCTTTGGCTGCTGCTCCTGCTGCTGCTTCTTCTCCTTGGCTTTTTCTTCTTCTCTTCTTTTTCTTAGTCTTCCTCTTTATGGCAGCTTCCTCCTTCTCTATTCTTCTCTTCTTCTTTGGCTCTTTCTTCCTCTTCAGCTCCTGCTCCTGCCTTCTTTTTCTTCCTTTCCTTCTGCACTGTGCCTTCTTCTTCTTCAACTCCTGCTCCTTCTTCCTTGGTGCGACTAAGTCCTTAGCCTCTTCCTCTTCTCTTTGTTGGCTTTCTCCTCTTCCTCTTCATCTGCTTCTTCCTCCTTCTTCTTCAACTCCTACTCCTTCTTCCCTTCTGCTTCCCTGCACAGGTAAACAGTTAAGCAAAACCTACCCCTACCCTCCCCACGTCTCTCTCTCTCTATTTCTCTCTCAGGTCACCGCTCTCCCAAAGCTAGCCGGGTTATCGGGTCGGGTATACGTGCTCGGGACCAGGCCCACCGGCGTGCGGTGGTGGGTGAGGAGTACATGGTCAGGTAAACGGGTCACACCAGGTCCGCGGAGGTCAGGTCACAGACGAGGCGGGTGAAGGTGAGTGGGACCTCACCCAGTGGTTTCAAGGCAATAAGCCCTATACAGTTTTTCAATTTAAGCCCCTGCACCCGCTCGAAAACTCACGAGGTGGGACTAAAGTCCCACCTGCCTCTACCTGCACGCCCGCAGCAGATGGCGCGAGCAATGCAACTGCAACTAAGGCCTTCGAAGCCAATTGGCTGCCTGGTTGGGTGTGCGAGGGGAATCCGCGCCTTCTCAATCTGGAAGCCTAGGGCGATGAGACCAGGATGAAGCGTGGCCCGCAGCAGCTTCATATTGTCGTCAATGGCGGAAGGGGGCCGCGACCCTAAAATCACAAACACGACCTTGCGGCCCTGTCAGAACCTTCAACAGGCTTCGCCGGAGCACCGGGAAGGTGGCCCGGGGGTCAATGTGGCGTGAGGGTGGCTATGCGTGTGTGCCTAGGGCACACTATGTGCGTGCAGATGGGTCTGTTCAAGGGGAGGTTTCAGTGGGTGGCACGATGAGTGGAAGGGCAAGAGGTGATTAGTGGAAGGTGGTGAAGCTCAAGGACCGGTCGGCGAGGGGTGAAATGGTCTGTGGTGGTGGAATGGCCTCGTCGGAGTTGGTGGTCGGTGGTGGAGATGGTAATAGTGGATTGTGGTGTCGAGGGGTCAAAAGGACGAATTAATAGAGGGGAAATAAAGAGGAGAGTAAGGGAAACTTATCTAATCGAGTCCAGAGAGAAGGGGGAAGGTGGATGGCGCGTGGTTGGTACTGCCGTCGTCGAAGATGAAGGTGCCAAGGGGAGAGGACGACGACAAGGAAGAGGGGTTGGAAGGCACGTGCTGGTACGGTGCGACGCGGCGGAGGACGGCGAAGGTAGCTCTGCCACTAGTACAGTGGAAGAGCAACAAGAAAGGGCAGGAGGAGTCGTCGGAAGATCTAGCAGTCGGTCGGATTTGGGAGGAGACGAATTGGAGGGGGGATCTCAAGCCAAATCGAGCTTGAAGAATGCGGCGTGATCTGCCATTCCTGAAATAGGCAATGGCCGGTTGAGAGGCGCGCGAGAGTGGTAGGGAGGTCATGTAGGAGGTATGGAAGACTGGAGACCCATACCTCTCGTGCGTTCGCTCGAGAGGTATGGCAGGCTTCAGGGCATGGGGAGCAGCCCATGCGGTAGGGGGCTCTGCAGGGAGCTCCCCTCTCAAATCTGGGGCCGGCTCCCTATGCAGATGAGGCGCCATCCTCCGTGCAAAGTCGCCGGAGGGATGGCCTTCTGCTGCAGGTGGCAGAGGGACCGAAGTGAAGAAAACGACGAGGAGGTTGAGGGGGTAATTGCAAGGGTTTCAAAAATTGAGGGTCAGAAAGTAATTTTGAGGACCAAATTGCAAAGTGGATCAAGACGACCTTCCCTTAGGTTGAAATTTTGATGTAAACCTAATTTGGACCTAAGGAATCCAATGGTGAAGTTGGATTTTGGGTTTGACTACGTTTGACTAGATATTTTGCACAAAAATCCAAATTAGGTCAAAAATTGGGTATGGACCTTAATCTAGGTCAAAACAGGTTCCAAAGGCCAAATTGAAAGTTCTAAGCCCTATGAGATATTTTTTCATGAATTTTAGAGGGTTTAGTTGATTTTTATCTTGCATGAAACTTTGTGAATTAAAGTGGGTTTGTTTTAGCGTTATAGAATGTAATTTAATTCCTAGATTTTGCCATAACCCTTTCCTGACCAAACCATCTTACTTTTTTTCTCATTAAGTTCACTTGACCTATGCCTAGACCCTTAGAAATCTCGTTGATGCATTGCAATGGTAAAATTATAGTTTTACCCCTTGTTTCATGTTTTCTTCTCAGATTAGTAATTCCCTGAATTAGACCTTCCTTTAGGTTATGTAGGAGCTTTTGTTCATTTTATTAGGTCAAAATGTGCTAGTTAAGGTTCATGATGAGGTTCTCATCATACCCACATGCCTATCTTTTTCTAGTCCCTTGGCAAAATTTTAAAGTTTTAACCTCTGTTCTAGACCATGAGTTCCTTTCACCAATCTTGATAAGTGCTTTTTTCCTCTTTTCTCTTTGATTAGGTTGGAATGCTAATAATGGGCCTAAAGGTACTCTAGTACCAACTAAGATCCAGACCTGTCTAGCTTTAGCTTTAGTCCTTAGCAAAGGTTTTTAAGGCCTGTAGGAACTACCCTACGGTTTATTGGACTCTGTGGTTAAAGCACCCGTGCTTGAGACATTTTTAGCCTTGGTTCAATTTGTAGTGCGTTTTGTAAGAGAGAGACAGATGGTTTATTTGTTTGGAGAGTTTTCTCTCTCTTTGCTTTTTAATTCTAGCTTAGGATTGTTTTCACAATACGGTCTGTATCAAATTCCTTGACCCCATCATCAATCCTCAAAGGTCCCTGGCAATCGATGCTTGGAGATAGCACCGCCCATGGTAACCCCAGAACCCTAGTTTTCGAGATTTCAAGATAATCCTGCCCATAGCGTTCTGTGGCCGAATTCAGACCCTGGCAATTAACATTTCGTGATAATGCCATCCATGGTATCTGAACCAGCAGAGTGCTTACATGCCCCCAGTAGGATATGTAAATATCCTAAGAGACAAGCACTGAGGAGATGATATATTGTTACGCATCTTCGAGGGAAATTTCCTACCTTTCCGCGTCGGGAACTCGTCCAAATCAACTTGTGTTGATCGGTTGCTCCTAATATAGGTAACATTTACAAAACATTAAAATGCTTCTGCGTGATTTTGATAGTTATGCTCACTGAACCAGACTGTGTATGAGTTGGGGTACTCAGGTTACCGAGTCCCGTAAACTGAAGGTTAGTTAACGAGGCCGAATACTCCCTAAGCCTTAGACCTAATACTTAAGCTTTTCATTTTGCTCAACCTCTTGAGGAATATCTAGATCTTAATGAGTACTAAGAGTTTAGCCAAAAAGGCCTAAGGTTAGCGTTCTTACTAATCTTTTTGTGTTTCTTTAGCACTTTCTCTTTACTTTTCTTAATGTGATCTAGAACTTCAGTTAATCCCTTAATCTCTTACTAATAACTATCTCTTTCTTTTTCATTTTGTGCTCCTTTTTAGCATTTTGCTCTTTTTCTCCTCCTTTTGATTCTTGTAAGGCTTATAAAAATTTCTTCCCTCTAGTTTTTTTTTTTTGACATATGTGATTTTTTTGTTAAAACCTTCTCTTGTTATGAGTTTTCATTGCACTTTTATACCCCCCCATGCCTAAGATTTGCAATGTCCTCATTGTAATTAGGTGGGTTTTTATTCTGCTTGGTTCATGCATTAGAACAGGTATTGGGTGAGTGGATAGGTCGAGGTGACTGTTGCGGACGATTTCTAGTCTTAGGTATGAGTACCTGAGGTGGAGTCGGTTGTCCTAAAGGATGAACCTAAAGTGCAAAGAAATGTCAGCAAAGGTTTCGGGTTTTTTAAAAGAATGACGGGTTGCCTTTCGTTAAGCGCTGAGTTTTACGCCATCAGTTGAGCGCAATGAGCTCAGGGAGAATGGAGGGTAAAGGATGACTCAGCCAAATCTGTATTGGTCACGTCAATGAACGATTTGAGTCTCTGACCATTCATGACGAAGGGTTCGGAATCGTGGCTGAGTGGACTGATCTTAACGGCTCCATTTCCAAAGATCTGTTGGACAAGATATGGTCCGACCCACTTTGATCGCAACTTACCAGGGAACAATTTTAGTCAGGCATCGAAAAGTAGGACCTTCTGACCAGGTGGAAGATCTTTCTAGATATGTGCTTGTCATGAAAGGCTTTAACCTGCTCTTTGTAGATTCGCAAGTTTTCATACACATCGAGGCATAATTCATCAATCTCGCTTATCTGAAGCTTTCTGTGGGTTCCAGCCTTAGAAAGATCTAGTAGGTTGCAATTCCATACTGCCCAATAGGCTTTATGCTCCAGTTCAACGGGGAGGTGACACGCCTTCCTGTACACCAATCTGAAAGGAAACATGCCTAATTGGATCTTGTGGGCGGTCCTATAAGGCCACAAAGCTTCCGGAAGTCGAGATGACCAGTCCTTCTTGTCAGGTCGAACAGTAACATGAAGGATTTTCTTGATCTCCCGGTTTGATAACTCAGCTAGACCATTAGTTTGGGGGTGATAAGGAGTAGAGATTCGGTGTGACATCCCGTATTTGGTCATCAATGACCTGAACTAAGCGTTGGTGAAATGGGTCCCTCCATCAGAAATGATCGCTAGAGGAATCCCGAACCGTGAGAAGATATTCTGGTGAATGAATTTGATAATGATCTTGTGATCACTGGTTCGGGTCGGAATGGCTTCGATCCATTTGGACACATAGTCAACAGTGAGTAAAATGTACTCGAAGCCGTCCGAGATAGGGAAGGGGCACATAAAATCAATCCCCCAAATATCAAAAATCTTGCATGCGAGAATCGGCTGTAAAGGCATCATGTCGTGATGGCTCATGTTGCCCAAAGTTTGACAATGGCTGCATGCCTTACAGTGATTGTATGCGCCCTTGAAGATAGTGGGCTAGTAAAAGCCACACTGGAGGATTTTCGATGCGGTTTTGTGCCGAGAGAAATGGCTACCGCATGCCTGGTCATGGCAGAAAGAGAGTATGTCATTGATTTCGACCTCCGGGACACATCGCTGGATAATTTGGTCAGCACCTATGCGGAATAAGTACAGGTCTTCCCAAATGTAATATTTGGCATCATAGAGCAATTTGTCTTTCTTGGCCTTCGGCCAATCAAACGGGATCTGGTGTGATGCTAAGTAGTTTACTATGTCAGCAAACCATGGAAGCCCGGTACCAATAGTCAAGAGGTGCTCATCAAGAAAATGCTCCTCGATGGGTCTAGAAGGGTCGATGATCTCAGAAGGAAGGCAGGACAAGTGGTCAGCTACCACGTTCTGTCTTCTCGCTTTATTGTGAATCTCGAGATCAAATTCTTGCAACAGCAAGATCCATCGGATTAATTGAGGTTTCGCATCCTTCTTCGCAAGGAGATGCCTCACAGTTGTGTGATCCGAGTAGATAATAACATGGGAACCCAGGAGATAAGGTCTGAATTTTTCGAGGGCAAATACTACAGCTAGCAGCTCTTTCTCCGTAACTGTGTAGTTACGCTGAGCCTCATCAAGTGTCTTGCTAGCGTAGTAGATGACCACGGGTTTCCCGTCAATCTTTTGCCCCAGAACTGCTCCTACAGCGAAGTTAGATGCATCGCACACAATCTCAAAGGGTTGAGACCAATCAGGGGATTGTAAGATCGGGGCTTGGGTAACTCGGTCATGAAGGATCTCAAAAGCTTGAGTGCATTCCTTGGAAATTTCAAAAGGTACATCCTTGGAGAGAAGAGTGGTCAGGGGTCACGCGATTTTCGAGAAATCGGGGATGAATCGATGGTAAAAACCGACGTGCCCCAAAAAAGATCGGATGTCCCTGATCGAGCTAGGCATAGAAAGTTTGGAAATCAGGTTAACCTTGGCTCGATCCACTTGGATGCCCCTCTCAGAAATCAGATGTCCCAGGACAATCCCCTCAGGCACCATGAAATGGCTCTTTTCCCAAGAAAGAACCAAATTCACGTCAATACAATGCCTGAGTATATGAACCAAGTGCTAGAGGCAATCGTCAAATGATGCCCCAAAAACTGAGAAGTCATCCATGAAGACTTCCAGATAATCACCTACCATATCAGAGAATATGGCAAGCATGCACCGTTGAAAAGTTGCGGGTGCATTGCAGAGACTGAAAGGCATCCTTCGCAATGCGTACGTCCTGAAGGGGCAGGTGAACGTGGTCTTCTCTTGGTCTTCTGGATGAATCGCCACTTGGTTGTAACCGGAGTACCCGTCCAGAAAGCAGAAGAATCTATTTTCCGCTAGTTTTTCGAGGATCTGATCAATAAATGGTAATGGGAATTGATCCTTCTTCGTGGAGGAATTGAGTCTTCAGTAATCAATGCAAACTCTCCACGAATTGGCTATACGGGTAGGTATGACCTCTCCGATTTCAGTCGTGATGGTGGTGAGCCCTGCCTTCTTAGGCACAACCTAGATTGGGCTCACTTAGCGACTGTTGGAGATCGGGTAGATGATCCCTGCATCTAGCCACTTAATGATCTCCTTTTTCACGACCTCCTGCAGATTATGGTTCAGACGTCTCTGCATCTCGTGTGAAGGTCGTGAGCCCTCTTCGGAATAGATGTGGTGTGTGCAATAAGAGGGACTTATTCCAGTCAAATCATCGAGAGTCCAACCAATGGCTCTACGATGTCGCTGGAGAACAGTAATCAGATGGGATTCCTGGTCAAGGGTGAGTCTAGAGTTTATAATCACAGGAAGTGTCTGATTGGAACCCAAAAAGACATATTTCAAATGATCGGGAAAGGGCTTGAGTTCCAAAATGGGATTATCAGCAGCAGTGGGTGGTTTAGAATGTGTGTGAGGAATAAGGGTAGGAGCTATGGGTTTGTCTAGATCAGGTTCAGACTCCTCTAATTGTAGGTTTTGCTCTTCTTGTGGTTGATTGGGGATAATCAAGTTATCCTCAAAATGCGGTTCATCAACCACGGTCCTGATATCACATATTTGTTCTACCACACCGCAATTAATCCCTTATTGGGCTTTGAAGATATCAATCTTAAGGGTTTGGTTTTCAAATATCAGCTCTATTTGCCATCCTCACAGCTTATGTTGGCCTTAGCAGTGGCCAGAAAAGGTCTCCCTGGTATAATTGGTGTATCCCTTGGGTTCTCAGGTGCATGTATGTCTAAAACTATAAAATCTACTGGGAAGTAGAAATCCTGCACCCTAACAATAACATCCTCGAGAACTCCCTTAGGTGACTTAGTGGATCGATCAACTAATTGCAATGTCACCTCAATCAGTTTAAGCTCAGATTCTTCAAGTTGGTTAAGCAGGGATGTGGGTATCAGGTTTATGGAGGCACCTAGGTCTATTAATGCTCTATCAAACTGGGTTTCACCAATTTTACATGAGATCAGGGGAGTGCCTGGGTCTTTTGCCTTAGGTGGGAGTTTACTTAGGATCACAGAGCTGGCTTGCTTTGATAGTACAATTAGACTCCCACTCTTGGTTCGCAGCTTACGTTGGGGTGTACACACGTTTTTCAAGAATCATGCGTAAGCCAGTACATGGCGAATTGTATCCATCAAGGAGATGTTTATTTGGACTTGCTCAAAGAGCTTGATCAGGTCCTCTTCAAGAGCCACGGGTTTGGTTATCTTCTTTCCCTTGATCAAGGCCTCGGGAAATGGAACCTTTGTTGGTTCCTCTAGAATAGGTCCAGGTTTTTGATCTGGGATAGGGACATCCTGGATAACTATCCTAGGGCTTGGGTCACTACCAGGCTTGGAGTGGTCTGGATAAGGTGGGTCTTGGGTTGCTTTACCACTACGGGTTGTCACCGAGTTTAATCCTGCCTGGTTCTGGTTGGGGGTTGGTAAGATGGGTTGCTGCTATTGATAACCCGCATAGGAGGTTGATGCTTCCATCCCGTCAAGTGATGGAACAGAAGGGGCCTGGTAAATCATGTGTGCTTGGCCTGGGTTCGAGTTCATAACGCACCTCTGGGTTGGCACGTTATTAGGGTTTGGCAGAGGTCGTGAAGGAAGAGTGCCCGGTTGGCGGGAATTCGCCACCTGGGTGAGTTGGTTACGGACCTTTGTGATCTCGTCCTTGTGCTGTTTTTGGATAGCTGCATTTGATCTCTGAATGTCAGCCAGAGTTTGGAGGACGAGGGACATTTGGTCTTGGTTGGGCCCGGATGGATAGGTAGGGTTGGGCCGAGGCTGAGGTGACTAATAAGGATGAGGGGCTTGTGGACGAGGTTGATAAGGTGGTCTTTGGGTCTGAGAATTTCCCACCCACTGGAAATTGGGATGATTTCGCCATCCAGGGTTGTAGGTGTTGGAAAATGGGTCATTCTGGACGGCGTTGAGGTCCTCGCAGGTCTGAGGAGCCTTAGGAAAGTTAAAGTACGGGGGATCAGAGTTCCCCCGACAAGAATAGAAAGGATCAGAGGTCCCTCCAGTCCTGGAGTCAGATGGGGGTGGACACGGGTCCATCCCCGGAGAAGGTCGATGGAATATGTTCTGCACAGTTTCCCTTGCGGGAGGTGGCTGTGCGAAGGAGTTCTGTGTAGAGGTGGCTTGCTGCAAATGCCGAGTCAGCTCGTCCACCTTCTCGATAACAAAGACCCTGTCCAACCGACTGGCCATTAGTTCCAAGTCGACAGATGTAGACTGGTCACGCTAGGGTTTCGTGTGTTATTTTAAAGTTCTAGGCGTTGTAGTATATCACGAGAAGCTATCACCAGTTTACAATTTATTACTTGAAATTAAAAGTTTCCCGAGGTCGAACTCAGGGAGCACACGTCATTCAAGAAACATAATTTCATAATTCTGTTACAAAAAGAATAAAAGAGAGAGAGTGAGTGAGAAAAAGTTCTCTTTTTGGCTTTTTCTTCTTCTCTCTTCTTTTCTTTCAGCCAGTTCTCTTCTTTAGCCTGTCTTCTTTCTTCTTTTTCTTTGCTGCAGCTGCCTCCTCTTTCTTTCTTTCTCCGGCCGATGTGTCCTTCTTCTTCTTTGCTGCAGAGGCTCCTTCCTTCTCCTTTCTCTTTCTTTTTCTCTGGCCCATCCTCCTTTCTTCTCTTCTGCTCCACTCCTTCCTTTCTTCTCCTTTCTGTTCCGACGTCTGATTCAAAAATCAGACACCTTATCTGATCAGCCTCTCCTTCTTCTTTTCTTTCCTCTTGGCTTCTGTAGCTTCTTTTGCTCCTCTCCTTCCTTCCTTCTCCTTTCTTCTTCTCTGCAGCTAAGTCCCAGCCACTGCTCTTCCTCTTTCTTTTTTTATTCCTTCTTCTCTTCAGCAGCTCCTTGCTTCTTCCTTCCTCACCTTTTCCCTGCACACACACACACAAGCTCAGCGCAAAACCTACCCTACCCTCTTCCCACGTCTCTCTCTCTCTGAATCTCTCTTTGGTACGCTCTCCCAGAGCTGGGTAATCGGGTCGGGTTGCGTGCCCGGGTCTAGGCGCACCGGTTTGGGTGATGCGCGAGGAATGCACAGGAGTAGGGATAGTCAGGTCGGGTCAGGTCCACGTGGGAAGAGTCGCGGACGAGACCCGGGTGAGAGGTGAGGAGGGACCTCACCCTAGTGATTCAAGGCGAAATGCCTAGAGCACTTTTTCAATTTATGTGTGGGCGTGCGCCCACACACTTCTGAGGTGGGACTAAAGTCCCACCTCCACTCCACGCACCTGCAGGCAGGAAGCTGCGAGCAATTGGGGCAGCAGCGAAGACGTGCGACCCCAATTGAGAACCTGGGCACACTTGCGAAAGTGTTCCGCGTTGCTTGGGGCTTGCACCGGGTGCTAAAGAGGCCTGGAGCTGCTCGCTAAGCAGCTCCTGCTGTTCGTCAATGGCGACGAAGGGGGAGAGACCTGAAAGCACAAAAATGACCTCACGGGCACATCAGACAGCTCAGGAAGCTTCGCCAGAGTACGGCGAAGGCGGTGCGGGGGTCAGTGTGGCGGGGAAGTGCCTATGGCCGTGTGCCTAGGGCACACTGCAGAGGTGCAGATGGGTGTGTTCGAGGAGTGGTCTGGAGGCGTGGAGTGGTGAATGGAGTGGGGGAAATGCTTGAGTGGAGTGAGGGGAAGCTTATAGGCTTGTCGGCGAGGGGTGGGATGGCTTATGGAGGTGGAGCGATCTCGCTGGAGTTGGTGGCCGGAGGTGGAGCAAATGGAAGTGGTAGTGGCAGTCGAGGGGTTAAAAGTGCCAATTTAAGAGGGGAAAATAGCAGAGAGGGAAAGGGGAAGGTTTTTACCTACTTAATTGACGAAGAGGGAAGAGGAGGCGCCCGACGCATGCCTGCCGACGCTGGGGACGAAGGTGCCCAGAAGGGGGGTAACGGCAACGAGGAGGGGATCTGGAGGCGCCAGCTGGTGCGGCCTGGCGTGGGAAGACGAGGACGAGTAGACTCTACTGTAGGTGTGGCAGCAGAGCGACAAGGAGGAAAGATCGCCAGAGCCTGCGGGCGTTTGACCGTGGGAGGAGACGAAGTTGGGGGAGGATCCTCGGCCAAATCAGGCTTGCCAGAAACGGCTGCCCCTACTGCTTCTTATAGAGGTGCTGGCGAGGAGAGGATCTCGAGGGGGCGACATGGGGAGCTTGTCGGAGAATTGTCGGAGATGGAGACCCATTCCTTTCGTGCGTTCCCACGAGAGGCATGGGCAGCCGTAGGTCAAAGGGGAGGGTCCCTGCGAAAGAGGACGACGCAGGGAAGCCCCCTTTCGTTCCTGAGAGCGGCCCCCATACCCTGTGCGGTGCCATCCTCCGCGCAAGGTCACCGGAGGTATGGCACCTACGTGGGGTGGCAGGAAGGACCGTTCTGCAAAGAACGAAAGAGAAGATTGGGGGCTAAATGCAATGGTTTAAAAAGATAAGGGTCAAAAAGTAATTCAAGAGGACCAATATGTAAAGTCGGTCAAAATGATCTTCTCTTAGGCCCAAATTTTTGTACCAACCTAATTTTGATCTAAGGAATTCAATGGTGTAATTTTATTTTAGGTTTGACCACGTTTGATCGGTCAATTTGCGTAAAAACCTAAATTAGGTCAAAATTTGGGCATGGTTCTCAATTTAGGTCAAGATAGGTTGCAAAGGCTAAATTGAAGATTCTAAACCCTAAGGAGTATTTTTTCATGAATTTTAGAGGATTTAGTTTATTTTTATCCTACCTAGAATCTCGTGAATTAAAGTAGGTTTATTTTTAGGGTTACAGAATGTCATTTAATTCCTAGAAGTTGTTATAACCCTTTTCGGCTCAGGCTATCCCACTTTATTTCTTATTAAGCCTATTTAACTTGTATTCAGATCCTTAGACACCCTGATTGTGCACTGCATTGGTAAAATTACAGTTTTACCCCTTATGACTTATTTTATTCTTCAATTTAGAATTCTCTGAGTTCGGCTTTTCTTTAGGTTTTGTAGGAGCTTTTTCACACTTATTTAGATCAAATTGTGCTAGTTAGGGTTCATGATGAGGCTCTCATCACAGACAGGCCCTGCGTCTCATGTGCTCCCCTAAGATTCGTCGATGCGCAGGTATTCATCCAGTCGAATAAACCCATGGAGTCATTGTTGATGGAGTTCTCGCACATATTCTCGAGAATCTCCCACACGGTGTCCTCATGTTGACCCATGATATTCCCTCCGCAAGTTGCATTGACGAATAATCTAATGTCCTCACGGAGTCCCTTGTAAAAAGACTGGACTTGTTCCCATTTAGGAACTCCGTGATGGGGGCACTTTCTCATGAGATCCAGAAATAGATCCCATGCCTCATGAAGAGGTTCTCCCGTCTGCTGGGTGAAGTGAGTAATCTAATGGCGCAAGGCGTTTATTCGACCAACGAAAAAGAACTTCTTCAAAAACTCAGATTGAAGTTCATCCCAGGTGTTGATCAGACAGGTCTGTGTCTGATACCAATAAGCTGCCTTGTCCATAAGGGAAGAAGAGACCATCTTCATGAGTAAGATATCCCAATTTTGCGCATCTGACCCAAAAGTCTGGGCCAGATGCTTGAGCTATTTGATATGTTGGAAGGGATCTTCAGAGTTAATCCCATAGAATTTAGGTATGGCATAAGTCATATTGGGCTTCAATTCAAAATCAGGTCCTCCAGTCGGGATTCTGACTTGAGGCTTAATTGCCACCGCAGCGGGATTATAGTGATCTCGCATCATGGGGCGCTACGATGGGTTCATGAAATTCTGGAAGAGGTCATTAAGACGTTGAAGTTGGTGCTCAAGATTATTTTCTTCTTCAACAGGTTGTGTCATGATGAAAGAAGAAGGGGAACTAGGTTCAGAATCGAAAGAAAGGTCCATGTGGAGGGGTTGTTGCACAAACAAGGGAGCCGAGGCTTGGCCTCAGGGAGAGTAGATTTCTAGAGGAGGTTTCAAGGACCTCTTACCAAACATACACTGATAAACTGGATGAGGTTAGAACGTGTTGGACCCAATCAAGACACCCAAAATATGTTGGGTGACTATAGAGGTTCGGGGCAGATGATACCCCTTGATCAGAAGGTCGTCCACCTGAGAATTACCTGAGCAGCCAGAGAGGGTGAGTCCCACGAAGACCCCTACACGGTAGAGTGCCCCACGGGTTACAGGATTTCCCCCACCTGACCTCTCTTGTCACTAAGATTCCAGGTAGACCAGAATGGAGACCTTGACCTCTTAAGTCTACCACTTTTAGTTAAGATCAAGGTGCTTAGGGTTCCACTTGAACTTTAAGCCTTTTGTGTGCAAAAGTGACCTAATTTAAAAGTCGGTTGACCCAAAGGATCAACTTCACCTCTTTGTTCCTGTAAGAGCTTCTTAGGTCCTTTCTTTTATTGTTCAAGTAGATTAAGAGCTTGATTGCTTAGGGTTTCTCTTAAATAGGTCTTTTCAAACAATGGTTTAGGCACACCTCTTTTGGAATTTTCAATTCTTTGTTTAGAAGAAGATGTGTCTCTAAAACCCTAGCTTGGAATCCTAGGTTGGCTCTAGTTGGTCCAATTAGTTGCCTCAGAAATGTGTAACTAGGGCTCAAGCAAGAAGGTTTTAGCCTTAGTTACCTTAAGTGGATATGCAGTTAAGATGTGTTGAAACTCAAAAACAGGAAACTCTTTGAATTACTAAGTATGGAAAACAAGTAGCCCTAGATTGATTTCTTTTATTTATTTTTTTTTTCTTTAGAATCTGAGGGGCTTAAGAGAGAGAGGGTGGAAGGTTAGCTGTCCCCTTGTGTGGTTGTTGTGTGGCTGCTTGTCTTTTCTTGCCTTCTTTTCCTGCAACACAACAAAAGAGAGATTAAGTCAATATAAAATCAAAAATTGTGATTTTGAAGCTTCTAAAATGCCCGTTGCTCCCCGGCAACGATGCCAAAAACTGATGTTGAGTTTTTATCATCAATTTAATTTGTTTTATTACTCAAAATTTCAAAAATGTTCCGAGGTCGAACTTAGGGAGCAAACTTGATTTTAGAAGCAAAAAGATCAGAATTCATAATACTGTAATGTTTTACAAAAAATGTAGAGAATAAAAGTAGAATGTGTC
Organism: Thalassia testudinum; assembly: GCA_037157565.1. Lineage (NCBI taxonomy): Eukaryota > Viridiplantae > Streptophyta > Magnoliopsida > Alismatales > Hydrocharitaceae > Thalassia > Thalassia testudinum. Next base: position 20,927,308 of record JAZHRO010000002.1, on the reverse strand, counting down.
TTCTCTTTTTCTTCTTTTCTCTCCTTCTTTGTTCTCTTTCTTTTCTTTTCTCTGTCTTCAGACGTCTGATTCTAGGAATCAGATGCCTTAAGTAGCATTTGCTACAGTGCATGTCTCCTTCTTCTTCTTCCTTTCTTCTCTTTGGCTGCTGCTACTGCTGCTTCTTCTCCTTGGCTTTTTCTTCTCTTCTTTTTCTTGGTCTTCCTCTTTGCGGCAGCTTCCTCCTTCTTTGTTCTTTTCTTCTTCTTTGGCTCTTTCTTCCTCTTCATCTCCTGCTTCTGCCTTCTTTTTCTTCCTTTCCTTCTGCATTGTGCCTTCTTCTTCTTTAGCTCCTGCTCCTTCTTCCTTGGCGCGACTAAGTCCTTATCCTCTTCCTCTTCTCTTTGTTGGCTTTCTCCTCTTCCTCTTCGTCTACTTCTTCTTCCTCCTTCTTCTTCAGCTCCTGCTCCTTCTTCCCTTCTGCTTCCCTACACAGGTAAACGGTTAAGCAAAACCTACCCCTACCCTCCCCGCGTCTCTCTCTCTCTATTTCTCTCTCAGGTCACCGCTCTCCCAGAGCCAGCTGGGTTATCGGGTCGAGTATACGTTCCCGGGACCAGGTCCACCGGCGTGCAGTGGTGGGCGAGGAGTGCAGGGTCAGGTAAACGGGTCACGCTAGGTCCGCGAAGGTCGGGTCAAGGACGAGGTGGGTGAAGGTGAGTGGGACCTCACCCCGTGGTTTTGAGGCGATAAGCCCTATACAGTTTTTCAATTTAGTGGAAAGTGGTGAAACTCAGGGTCCAGTCGGCGAGGGGTGAAATGGTCTGTGGTGGTGGAATGGCCTCGCTGGAGTTGGTGGTCGGAGGTGGAGATGGTAATAGTGGACTGTGGTGTCGAGGGGTCGAAAGGACGAATTAACAGAGGGGAAATAAAGAGGAGAGTGAGGGCAACTTATCTAATCGAGTCCAGAGCGAAGGGGGAAGGTGGATAGCGTGCGGCTAGTACTACCGTCACTGAGACGAAGGTACCAGGGGGAGAGGGCGGCGACGAGGAAGAGGGGTTGGAAGGCGCGCGCTGGTACGGTGCAACACGGCGGAGGACAGCGGAGGTAGTTCTGCCACTGGTACGGTGGAAGAGCAACGAGAAAGGGGAGGAGGAGTCGTCGAAAGCTCTAGCAGTCGGTCAAATTTGGGAGGAGACGAATTGGAGGGGGGATCTCAGGCCAAATCGAGCTTGAAGGATGTGGCATGATCTGCCGTTCCTTAAATAGGCAAAGGCCGGCCGAGAGGCACGCGAGAGCTGCAGGGAGGTCACGCCGGAGGTATGGCAAACCGGAGACCCATATCGTGCGTTCGCACGAGAGGTATGGCAGGCTTCAGGGCATGGGGAGCAGCCCATGCGGTAGGGGGCTCCGCAGGGAGCTCCCCTCTCAAATCTGGGGCCGGCTCCCCATGCAGATGAGGCGCCATCCTCCGTGCAAAGTCGCCGGAGGTATGGCCTTCTGCTGCGAGTGGCAGAGGGATCGAAGTGAATAAAATGACGAGGAAGTTGAGGGGTTAATTGCAAGGGTTTCAAAAAGTTGAGGGTTAGAAAGTAATTTTGAGGACCAAATTGCAAAGTGGGTCAAGACGACCTTCCATTAGGTTCAAATTTTTGTGTAAACCTAATTTAGACCTAAGGAATCTAATGGTAAAGTTGGAATTTGGGTTTGACCACGTTTGACTGGATATTTTGCATAAAAATCTAAATTAAGTCAAAAATTGGGTATGGACCTTAATCTAGGTCAAAATAGGTTCCAAAGGCCAAATTGAAGGTTCTAAAATCTAAGGGATATTTTTCCATGAATTTTAGAGGATTTAGTTGATTTTTATCTTTCCTGGGGCTTTGTGAATTAAAGTAGATTTGTTTTAGGGTTAGAGAATGTCATTTAATTCCTAGATTTCGCCATAATCCTTTTCTGACCAAATCATCCCACTTTTTCTCTTATTAAGTTCACTTGACCTATGTATAGACCCTTAGAAATCCCGTTGATGCACTGCAATGGTAAAATTACAGTTTTACCCTTTGTTTCATGTTTTCTTCTCAGATTAGTAATTCCCTGAATTAGGCCTTCCTTTAGGTTATGTAGGAGCTTTTGTTCATTTTATTAGGTTGAAATGTGCTAGTTAGGGTTCATGATAAGGTTCTCATCAACTAATCTTCAAATTAGGTCACTTTTCACAAAAACATCTTAAAAGTTCAAGTGAAATCATAAGCACCCTTGCTCTTAATTAAAACTGGTAGACTTAAGAGGTCAAGTCCCCATTTTGGTCTACCTGGAACATCAGTGACAAGAGAGGTCGGGTGGGGGAAACCCTATAATCAGTGGGGCACTCTACCATGTAGGGGTCTTTGCGGGACTCTCCCTCTCTGGCTGCCCAGGTAATTCTCAGGTGGACGGCTTTCTGACTAAGGGGTATCATCCACCCCAACCTCTATAGTCATCCAAAATTTTTTAGTGTCTTGATTGGGTCCATCACATTCTATCTCTCACCTACTCCATCGATGCATGTTCGGGAGGAGGTCTCTAAGACCATCCTTGAGGCCTTCTTTAGCTACTCATTCCCATCGAGGCCAAGCCTCGACCTCCTTGTTTGTGCAACAACCCAATCCAATCGATATCACTCCTGATTCATCTAAACCTGATTTTCCTTCATCCATCATCATGGCACAACTAGTAGAAGAAAATAATCTTGAAAATCAGCTTCAGTGCCTCAATGATCTATTTCAAGCCTTTATGAACCCACTGCAATGTCCAATGATGTGAGATCACTACAATTCCATTGTGGTGGCAATCGAACCTCGAGTACAAATCCTCGCTGGAGGTCCTAACACTGAACTCAAGCCCAACATGATTCATGCCATTCCCAAATTCCATGAGTGTAATTTTGAAGATCCTTTCCAGCATATCAAGCAACTCAAGCATCTGGCCTAGACCTTCGGGTCAGAAGCTCAAAATCGGGATGTTTTACTCATGAAAATGTTCTCCTTCTCTCTTATAGATAAAGCTGCTCACTGGTACCAAACCCAAACGCGTCCAATCAACACCTGGGCTATAAAGTGAAAATTTTAATCAAGATACAAAGCACTCATTCCATTCCCTTCCTAATAAGTGGTTTGTTTACATTAAATTTTAAGTTATAGTGGACAAATTTTGCATTGGATTGTGGGGTTCAAGTTACACTAGATATAAGGATGGAGTAATTTCATTCTTGGATTGTGCCTTTGATGACGATAAGAAGATATTTAGATGAGGAGATCAACTTTATAATATCTTCTACCCATGTAGAAGATGTTTGAACTGTTCCTTGCATGACCGTAACACTATGCTCAAGCACTTGATTTGTAATGAGTGGTGGCAGCATTACACTACTTGGGTAGCTCATGGAGAGGAGTTTACTGAGAAAGTCATAAACAATTAAAACACTATTGAAGAAGAGATTAACGAGGAAACTCTTGATGGTGGAGGTGAAGAAATACAAGAAATGTTGAACAAGATGAGAGTAGGAGAGGATATAAATACAGATGAGGAAGATTCATTCGGTTGTGATCCATTCTATGATACTGTTAAGGCGGCTGAGGATCTTATTGCTCCTGGTGTTACAAGAATGTCTAAGTTGTTTCATTGAAGATGTTTCAACTGAATATTATGAACAGAGCTAGTGTTAAATTCATATTAGGAATACTTCAGTTTATTGCTGAGTTGTTGAATAACCCTAATGGTTTTTCGGCTTCATGGTACGAGGCAAGGAAACAGATTCGCAAGCTTGGTTTGGACTATTGGAAGATAGATGCATGTTCGAATGATTGCATTCTTTTTAGAAACAAATTCGCATTAGGTAACTATCCTGAATGTGGACATGAGGGATATAAGGGTGGTAAAAATGAAAGTAAGAGGAATCAACCTTAGAAGGTTCTTCATTACTTTCCATTGACACCTAGGCTTCAACACCTTTTTATATCAACTAAAACTGCACGGTGGATGACATGAAACTAGGATTCTGAATCTCTAGATGGAAGAATACGCCATCCTACCGATTTAGAAGAGTGGAAGAGATTTGATGAAAGAAATAATTCATTTGCTTTAAAAGCAAGGAACGTACGGTTGGATCATGCAAGCAATGGATTCAATCTATATAAGAGTATGTACCTATCATACGCTATTAGCCAGTGGTAATGGTCACTTATAAATTACCTCCCTAGTTGTGTATGAGATCATCATTCATGATGCTGACCCAATTAATCCCAATCCAAAACATCCAAGAAATGCAATAGATGTTTATCTCCAGCCATTAATTAATGAACTAAAACAGTTGTGATACACTGACATGAAGACGTATATATGATGCAGAAAAGAGAGAATTCTACAATATGCATGTAGCATTGTTGTGGATCATAAATGATTTCCCAGCGTACGCAAATTTGTCAGGTTGGAGCACTAAAGGAAAGATTGCTTGCTAGTCTGTATGGAAGATACTCATCACCTATGACTGCCAGAAAGTAAGAAGTTATGTTACTTAGGGCATTGAAAATTTCTACCCATTGAACATAGATAGCAAACGTCACAGTTCAGGGGTAAATTTGATGGCAAGATATATCGGTATTTGATGAATGGCTACTCATCATAGCTAAAAAGCTAAAGTTAAGCTACAAATTAGGTTAAATAATGCCAAATTAACACATAAAAGGGTTTAAGTGTGAGAATCAAAGAAAAATACCTAAAACATTAATTTCGTGTTAAGATTACATATTTAGGTTATAAATTGAGATATCATTAAGAAAAAGGTCAAATGATGATCCAAGCGTAAATTGAACACACAAACAAGTTTAAAAGTTCAAATCAAAAGTATAATTAACTTCTTAAAAGTTAAATTAAGGACATATAAAAACTTGAAGGAATTTAGACATCATTAAGGCCTTGAAACTTAGAATTTACATTTACGTCCTTTATGAATCACATTTCCTTCATTAGAAAGCTTTCCCGAACCTATTTGTAACCTGTAGGGACCTCTTTGAAAGCCCTTAAGGACCACTCTGTAACTACTTTATACCACTTACGGGCTCTTGTGCAAATCTTCTACCCCTTCGCTGAAGGGTATCCCTGCAATTTCACCATTAGAATTCCAGCGCTTGCTACTTCCCGCCCTAACACTGTTCACGCGATGAACTCGCGTGATTTGGATCGTTAATCTCTCAGCTCGTTTGATCTGTGGCTCGATTTGATTCGAAGCTTCACGCGAAGTGGCGCATGTGCTCACCCTAACCCCCAGATCCCATCCTACAATCTGATTTCAACTTGGAAGCCCGCGTGCTTCTTTCTCATCCTTGCCGCCGACGCCCTTGTCGCCTAACTTCACCCGCACGGTGATCTGAGTCACTGAGATCTCTACTTAAGCACCTCAGTGGTCGTGCACGCAAAGGATTGCCTCCTCTCCTACTTCCTGAGAGCGGTCCTTTCATCCTCTCCAGTTCCCCTAACCCTTTCAAAGGTCGCATTTGTGACAGAGATGTGGTTCTTCACCTCCCTTTCCTCCTAGTCGCTAGGGATGACATACGCCTGAGGACGACCTAGAAGCTTCTCTAGCAAGCTTTTGATTCACTGGAGCTCCCCCTCCCTTCTTCCTCTCCATCCTCCGGGTGGAGACCCACAGGTCCTATTCTTCCTTTTAGAATAATTTTACTGTTTTGTAGTTTAGCTATAGTGTTGGTTAGATAGATTAGCAATAGAATTAGATGTAGAATTAGTGTTAATCTGTTGTGCATGTTAGTTTAGCATTAGGAGTAGATTTAGATTAAATCCCCCCCCCTCACCTCCTCTTATCATTCCAGATCAGAGGGGACGATTTCCCCCAGTCACTGTTCATGATTTTCTTCCTCTACGTGTTTTTCATATTACTTCTGATTTCCTTGATTTTTCTCTCTCAATGCACCCAATCATTAGATCTAATTTCATATCTGAATGGTTTCCAACCTCAAATCTGAAATTAGCACCGAAATCCATTTTAGGGGCTTCTCATTCATTCCATTTGGTCACAAAAGTCCCTGATCTAAGCTTAAAATGGAACCGGTTTACCAGATTTTTTTTATAAATTTAGATTTCAAGGATTTTTATCCATTTTGGGCTTTGAATGTTTTGATCTAGCAAATTGAGATATCTTTGATTTGATTCATTGTTTAGCTGGGAATCTGAGGTGAATCGGAGATCAGAATTCACCTCAGATGAGCCATTATCTGATGTGGATTTTCATTAGGATTTTAATGCTTTGAATGCATGATAGAGCTAAGGAAAATCACTTTTATCTTGTATTCATGAGTTGTTTGTAAAATGTAATTCTGATTTTCAACCTAAGGAGTTCTCAATATTCCTTAAGGTTTCAGATATCTGGGATTTAAGTTTAAATTTTAAATTGACTGATCTAACTCCTTCTACATGCTATCTATAGCATTAGTAAGAGCTAGGTCAGATCTCTTTCAGTTTGATTTGATGAGATTTTATTGACAAGGGATCTTGAGTTTGAGTTGTATTCCTAAGTGATTTTTATGAGAATTTAAACCCTTGTCAGATTTTTGTCTTTAGGTTGATTTCTGTTTTTGTTTTAAATCCCAGACTTATAGTAAATTGTTGCAATTACAGCTACATTTCCATCAATCCTTGCTAAATAATTCCTGAAACAGTCACTTTAAATTCTTGAGCAAGTTACCTTAAGTCTGATCCGGAATTTGATTGGCTGTTTCAAGCTATTAGGTAGTTGGAATTGAGGTTCTTCCCTGCTGCAAACTTAGCTCTCTTCCAAATGGATTAACTGCAACAGCAGTTAAGCTGTCTGGAATCAAGTCTGGCCTGCATGCAGTGTTGTTGATTCTGTAATACTACTGTTGTTTGTGTTGCATCTGTTTGTTCTGCTGGATTTCCAGCAACTTCCTTGTTGCTGTGTCCTGTTGCAGTGTTGGTGAATTTCAGCAGTTGGGCTCCCACTGCTGAATTCAATTCCAGCCACAATCTGATCTAAAGTTCAGAGGACTGTAGGCTTTAGATTTAAGTTGGTTAAATAGGTAACTTGTGTGTAATGGTTGTATATGAGTTGTATACAAGCTTTCTTGTATTGTAATTGACTTTAATTCTTATTTGAATGCTTGTAATCTTGATTTATTTTTTTTGTCAGTTATCCTTTTAAGCCTAACTATCCAACAAGTTTAATTAATCGAAATCCATGTAGAGTTGTGTGCTTAGATGTTTATACCTTTGCTTTATATTACACTGAGTCTGTTGAGGCAGTCCACTGCCTTTTAGAACTCTTTAGTTCCATTCTAAGCCCTTAATACACCCTAGAAAACCTTTGAAGGGCTTAAAATGAGTGAACTTTGTAATTAAATAAAAATTATATAAAAATTCCAAAAAATAAAATAAAGGTGTAAAGAGTAGGATTAACTATTTTTCTACACATACCGGCTTGGTAAAATATATCAGCAGACGGTTCTGTATATCATGAAACTTAATAAAAGAAACTAAACTTAAAAACACCAAAAACATCTCCTTCTCCTCATCTATTTCTTTCCCTCTCATCTCATACCTCCATAAAAGACATAAAATTCATAAAAAGTGAAAAATCCTAAAAATATTAAAAATCCATTGTATACTACGTATATAAGTGTAAATATAGGCTATATTGTAAGCCTATTTATCTATAATGTAAATTATACATATTTATAATAAAAACAACTTATGTATATATTGTAGTATATAAATTAAGTATTTAACCTAGATGGTACTATATATAACTAAATTATATCACTATTTATTAAGTAAACTAATTTATATGTACTAAATAGCTATGCAAACTAATACCTTCTATACATAACCATATTAAGTTATAATACTATATATACGTATTTATATGTATATTATAAACATATTAAACCCTGTGCCTTAATTTAATTATATAACTAGAATAAATAATTAATTTATTAATTTAATAGTTAAGTTATTAGATTAAATTAAAATAAATTAGTAGATTAAGTTAAAACTAAGTTAAGTGATACTGTATATTCATACTATTGTATTTTAAATAATTTAAAGCTAATTTAAGTACATTTATAATGTATATATTATTTAAACTCAATTTACAAATAAAATAGTCTAAAAATGTGTTATTTAAATGTAAATAAAATAGAAATAAAGCTTGTAAAATACAATAAAAATATCTATTAAATACTATAACATATTTACTAACTCGGTATAAGGTCAATTAGACCATATAATAACTAATTTATACGTAATTAAGGAATAAAACCTAAAATTAAGTATGTATAAACTGTATACTTTATTGAATTTATTTATATAAAAAATATAATTAAATTTATAAATTAATTATACAATTAAGTAGTACTATGTAAATACTTTATTGTCCCATAATTTATTTTTATTTTATAATAAATTATGGCCCTCGAATTGAGGGCCAAAATCCTTAATTTAATATAGCCGCACCTGAAATCCAACGCAGAATAGGCGCTCGAATAGCACCATATCGGAAATTGCAAAGCGCGCGATATTATATAAATTGCAAAAGTGCAGTGGATAGCTCAGTTGTCGCGGGCGTCAAGCGCCCGAAAAACCGAACATTCTGACCTTATATGAACATGTGTTATCTGAGCATATTGTGTGTGTGGGCCGGGGACCGGTTACTATGCTAAGGCTTGATTAAGCCCACTAATGAGCTGAAAACGTGATTAATCAACCTAATTAAGAAGCTAGGGCATACCTAGTAGAGGTCTGGTTCCACCCACCTCGAGTGCTGTGTATCCCCTAGAACGATGTGCCCGCTAATTAAACACATTTTTGTTAAGTAATAAAAGGCCCTAATGAATCATTAAACACAGAAGAAGAGAACAAAGAGAGTAAACATATAGAGAATGCGTTAAGTGTCATAAGAGACACAGAAGAGGCTTAGAAGAAGAATACAGAGAACTTAAGAAGTAAAAGAAGAGAAGAAGAAATGTATATATATAATGGATAGCGTATATGTGTATATAAATAAATAAGTATAAGGTAAATAATAAGCATACGTATAAGCAGTATAGCTATATATATGTATATAAATAACTACATATCATTACTGACAGAATAAAACATCACTAAAGGTAAAATAAGTGTCGCTATAGACCTTAGTTTCTGCTTTAGAGTTTGTACATAGTTTTTCTGGGGTCCAGCGACGTTTATACCTGTCGCTGTAGCTATTATATATGTTACTATATACGTTAGTATATTAAGTTAAGTATGGTATGTATTATTAGTTAGTATTATATATATATGTAAGTATTAGTAATATAACTTATAAGTAGAAAGTATAGAGTATGTCTTTGTAATGTTTGATGCTTGTTTGTAATTAGTATTTGCAAGCATTTTAATTGATTCTTTTTGTACATAATTAAACCATTAATTCATTCATTATTGATTCATTCTTTCTTTCTTTATTATACATAAAACTGATCTTTTTGGAATTAAAGAATAATCTTGGACTTAGAGAGTGATGTATATCTATAACTGTCTCCCAGTGAACAATCTGGAATAAACCAATAAAAATTATGTAAATTAAATAAAAATCGATGGGATAACGGTTTGTATTTATGACATATACTACAATAATGACGATTTTTGATACAAACCGTGGTCAGTCGATCGCCTTACATTATTTATGACACTGTTGCCGGGGATCAAAACCCGACAACAGCGTTTATGTGAAGCGACTAACTGATTGATTAACTTGACTAAATGAACATACATCTCAAGAGATTGATTATATTTTTGGTACCGTTGCCGGGGAGGCAACTCTCTGTATGCCAAAATTACTCTTTAATTCTTCATTTGTATATAAATTTTTGTTTTCATTCATTTATATTCATTGTTTGTACATAATTATTCTTTTATTGATTAATTCTTTGTTGTATATACATTCTTTCATTCTTTTACTAATCATTTGTTGTTTTTCCACAGCACTTGAGGAGTAGGAGGAGCAGCATCATCTTCCAGGCGGAGGTCGTCTTCCTGGCGGACCCACTGCGCTTCTAACCCGACGTCCAAGCGGAGTGTTCCCTCAGAGCAGCTGCAGGAGTAGTAGTATAGTAGTAGTATAGCATAGGATAGTCTAGACTTAAGCATATTACATAGGACTACTTGTTAGGCATAAGTTGTGAGAGCCTGTTCTCACACATTTATTGTAATAACTATGGACTCTCTGGACTTTCTCTCTCTTTTATTTCTCTCGAACTCATCTCTCATCGACGTGATTTTCCGTTTGCGATTTTCTGTATCAATTTCTTTTCTTTGTTTTTGTTTGTTGCATTATTCAAAATCAAAAAAAATTATAAAATCAAAAATTCAAAAAAATCTCATTTTTATCTAGCAGCAGCACATCCTTAGGCATCCATCTTACTTTGCATATTCTACTTGCTAGATTTTATCCCAAGTCAATTTGCGTACTGTAGATTGCTGGAGTCAGGTACGTATTCTTTACCTTTCTCAAACTCCTTCCATACTTGCATTTGACTTAAATTTTAGGAAAAAAAAACCATCTCTTGTTTTGAACTAATTAAAAAGCGAAACGAGCAGCATAGAATTTATCTCATAATCATTTGAAACAAAAACAAAAGGAAAAGTTAAAATCTAAGTGAAACCCTGACTGAGATTTTCACCGGATTGTGTTGATTGCTATCATGCACACAGCACGATCACTTAAGATCACAATACATGGGTTTCTATCTCATCTCCTTCTGCAACCACAGGATCTAGATTCGCACGCCAGTCTTATCCAGATTCCCAGTGGATTTTAGAGGTCTACACATTGCTAGGTCTATCCATAAGATGCGTACAATTGTTTGAAATAGTTGTTTGCATACTATAGTATTTTGCGTAGCAGCCTTTAGGTAAAAATCGATTCTTCTGGCGTGATTATTAGTGGTCTATTGATTGATCGAGATTTGATTGGGATTTTTTGATTTCATTTGAGATTGAGCTTGATTTTATTCTTTCCATTGAGTCGTGATTGATTTTTAAATTTGCTTTTTAAAACCAATTCAATGGAAGGTAAGAGATCCCAGAACCCAGAGCTAGTACTCCCCTTGGGTGCTGATGCCTAAGCCACTACTTCCACTTCTTTGCCTTCCACTTCCAATCGCTTACCTCCCGAGTCTCAAACTCCTATTCACTATTCCACACATCATGAGGATGATCATGATTCCGCACAATTCGAGGATTTCGAAGAACTTCCTCCACATCTTATTGCACATCCTCCACCACCACCACCACCAATCCATAGGTTCCAACCTCCACCATATCCTAATTTTCCTAACCCACCCTCGAAGAGAGGACCTATTCCTCATCTTCAACACCTGTTTCAAACACAATTGCAGATGAACACCCTAACCCAACAGGTGCAACAGCTTGCTCAAGCTATTAATCTTTTAGCTAACCCCCAACAACCACCTCAACCTAGAAACCCTCAGGCACCACCTCAACCTCGTAGATGCCAACTACGGGATTACTATAATCCCGCAATTGCCCAACCTATGCCTGTGGTACGATATCCCGATGGGGGTCGTGCTGCTGAACTAAAGCCGAACATCATTGCACTTATACCTCACTTCCATGGACTTGCTTCTGATTACCCTTTTCAGCATTTAGAGGAGCTGAAAAATCTTGCTCAAACCTTGGGTCCGCAAGGTCATGATCAGCACATGCTTTTGATGAAAATGTTCTCCTTTTCATTAAAAGATAAGGCCGCCTTTTAGTTAAGAACACTCGCACGGACTACACCTATTGACTCTTGGGCTTCTTTGGAACATGAGTTCCTAAAGAAGTACTTTCCCGTAGGCTGCACTAACGCCTTAAGGCGTGTTATCACCACATTCACCCAAAATTCAGGAGAACAGATGCACGAGGCTTGGGAGAGATTCCACGAGCTTCTTAGAAAATGTCCCCACCATGGTGTCCCACGCTGGCAACAGGTCCAGATCTTCTACCATGGGCTCCATGATGACACACGGAATTTTGTAGATGTCTCCTGTGGAGGCAATTTCTTGTGTCGGGATGAGGAATCAGCCTTTGAGCTCTTCGAAGGTATGGCCGAGAACTCTATTAACAATGCTTCGATGAGCGTGTTTAATAGAAAGTCCTCACATTGCCACTCACATTCCTGAAGTTGTTCTCCTCACGATGGATGCTGCATTCTGTCAAGCATTGTCAAGATACGGTCCATGCTCTGTTGATGCCGCTCCTCTGATTCAACCATCCGGGCCTCCAGACGAGCCATCGGATCCAGATTACTAGCATCATGATACGATCTAGCTCCAGGTCCAGGATTAGGGTTAGCCATCTCGGTTAAGGGAGTAGAAGAAGTAGGGGGAGAAGATGGTCCTGGCGAGGTGACTCACCTCCTTGGGAGCGGCTCCCAAGGTCCAACCAATCGAGGTCTAAGTGACCTCCTTCCTTACATGCACCACCCAACCCCTGGGTTGGTGTAGCCAAGCCAGACAAGGCTAAGGCGCTGTCAATTAGATGGTCCTTATGATCGAATGACCAGATTTTTTATTTTAAGTTCGAATTCTGAAGAAAAATTCGTCGTGCAACCGACTGAAAGTGATTCCCGCCTCTCAAGCTAACCCAGCCAGTCTAGTTACGAGGGGACAAAGGGGAGGGTTCTTCCTTTGGCTCATGCCTCCTATTCTGTTACCCTTAGCCGCGGTCGTTTGACACTGCCCTGCAGACTTAGTCACCAGGTTCGGCAAGAGAGGTTGAAGCGACCCGGTAGTACGACAAAGAATTTAGGTTTGCTTACGTGTTTTAAAATTAATTTGAGCCCATTTTTCGTTAGTTGGGGTTTGTGGTGAGTGGCCCACAAGGTGACCAAGCTCACCGACTAAGCACTAGACTTGACTAAGTCTAGGGTTGCTCAAGTTTGGTCTCCAGAATGTGACCCTAAAGGTATAACTTAGGGTTCATGCAATTCTAGGTTTTTTCCTTTGCGATTTCAGCAGACCAATGAAACACAAACAATTCTCTAGATAAAATTTGAATCCAAATAAATTGAAAATTTTCAAGTAGATTCCTTGTTCAATTATCTTCTCAGAGAATATTTTTCTATGATCTTTACTATTTCAACCAAATTTATAGAGATTTTTGAATGTCACGTACTCAGAATTGGAATTGTGATCCCTAGTCGATTTTTCATATTGAAATAGTATTAAATGATCTTCAAAAATTTAAGAAAAATATGGGAATTAAAACCAATGAAATTAAATTTCAAACCCCACCATTTTTAGTCAAAATAGATTCATGGATTACTCGAAATTGCTTTTTGAATTTTGAAAATTTTCAAATCTGGGTCAGTCTGACCCCATTACACTTCGAGAATTTTTAAAAATTTTGTAATTAGAATTTTTTCAAATGAACAGTGCCGTTTGAAAGGTGGCTTAAAATTGAAGGTCTAGCTTGAATTTCAGAATTTTTTGCTCATTAATCTTTTGGAAATTGAATTTTTAAGTCAGACTTTAAAATCTGGTAGAAAATCAGAGAATGGTGGGAAAGTTTTAAAAGGTGTTTGAATTCAAAATTCAAACTTTCCACCAAAACAAAATTATTTTTTTCTTTTCAAAACATTTGAATTTTTTTTTTAAGGGAAAAGCTTTTTTTTTCAAAAAAATTCTTTTCTTTTTTTTTCAAGCAAACTAACCTAAGATTCAAATGGAAACCTAATCTAACTACCTAGACGTTTTTTTTTATTTTTATTTTTTTCACAAAGATAAATAGCCTTTTTTTCAATTGAAATTGCTAGAAGGAAATCTAACCTAAGGTTCAAATCAAACCTAAACTAAGAAAGATATGTGTGCACCTAGTATTTTTTCCACGCTCATTGTGTGCGTAGATCTCGTTTTTCCCTATTTTCTGCACATCAAAAGACAAGCAGAGGAAGATTTATCAATGATAATTCTATATATCAAAATAAAAAATGACGTTGCCTCCCCGACAACGGTGCCATTTAATAAGTAGCGATTCTTGCACATGTTTTGAAAATATAGATCTCATCGTAGTATAGTGCGCGAAAATGCTTGTCAAAAATAATTTATAAAGATAACGAGACTTGAGTCCCGGTCGTTCATCTTTGGGAGGCGTTTATGGAAATGCAGATTTGAAATCGATCTCGATCACTCTACTTGCTTAAAATCGCACGCCAGTTTCTAGTCGTCGGATCAATGTTCGACCACTTTCATTATTAACCCTAATTATGTGCGCATGTGTTAGGTAGATGACAAACATGAAAGTGTGAGTTTCAGTATGCACAGTTCTAGTTATGTGGTGGTTGTTTACGAAAAATGTATTAATAGTTAGATCCTCGATATTTTCAGGTACCGACATGCTAGTTGCAACAGATATTAATTAAGAGCAGCCAACTTTAATCACACAAAAATATTGTAACAAGGCTCATGGTGATTTTCACAAATAGATATATATATATAGAAAAAGATTTTCATTGATTCATGATGGTGTTTGCAACATAAAGCTCATGGAAAGCTTGTAGAGGAATGCTTGGAAACATAAATCTAGTTAGCAGAAAATGATTGCATACATGAATCTAAGGGGGATTATGCATGTATAATTGGGGGAGAATATAGAGCTACACTATTAAATCAAGCAGTAAAACTGTGAAGAGCTATAGCAGAACTAAGGGCATTCAGGGGTGGGCTCCGATGGCCTTTGACTTGGTTGAGAGGAGAAGGAGGGGTGGCCAATGGTGCTGTGGTCGGCCCTTGGAGAGAGGTTGAGGAGGTGATCCAACATCTTGGCGTGGAGATGGTGGTGGCCATGGTGAAGCTACTCGTAAAGGTGGAGTGGAGGTGGAATGAAGCTAAGCTAAAATGGAGCCAAGAGTGAATGGGTCCAAAGTGCCACCCCTTAGGTCTTTTTATAGACCTAAGGGAAGCTCTCTGAAGAATTATGGAATTCTCTAGAGAGGCCTATGGTGGGAGCTCGTGGGAGAGTGAGAGAGAGGATGGATGGTGGTTTTTAGATCCACCAAATGTGGATCTAAAAATTGAATGGCTCTTGGTTGCTAATTTTAGCAACCAAGGCAACCACAGATGGTAGAAAGTTCTAGAGAACTCTAGGCTAGGTATTTTCATGTGGATGGTGTGTGTGGGTGTGTGTGGTTCGAAACTTAGGTGGCTAGGTTGATTAGGTTAGGTTCTAGTGGGTTTAGGTCAAGGTAGATCTCAAATTAGGGTTGTAAACCCTAATTCACTAAGGCAAAGTGCAATTAAACTTAATACAAGTTTAATTGGGTGTGTAGAAACCTAATTGAGAGTAAAACAACTCAATTAAGTTAGGTCTAGGTCAATTGGACTCTCACTGAGTCCAGTTGGACAGTATGTGCTAAGATCAGGGCTGAATTGGACTCAATGAGTTCAATTGAATAGGCAGATGAAATTGACTAAGATCCAAGTCAATTAGGTTTAATGAAGACCTAATTAGGTCCTTAAGGAGGTCTAGAGGTGATGTACTAGGGTTAGGGCACCTTAACTTAGGTTCCTACGGGGTTAGAATTGGGTTTAGGGAGCTAAAGATCCAAGATCAAGGCTTGAATCTCAAAATAAGGTCTAGAGGGCAGTTCTGGACGTCTGATAAAAGTGTCAGACGACTTATATTGAAAAATCAGAAGTCTAGACTTATTGTCTGGACATCCAATCAGAGTCTGGAGGGATTAGAGGTTCTATCTTGGGTATTCTACAGAAATTAGACGTCTAACCAAGTGTCTGGACGTCCAATAACACTGCAGAAGTGGGTTTAAGGTGTGCGGGAGTTGGCTAAGGGTTCTGGACGTCTTATAACTCATTTGGACATCCAGATAGAGGCTAGAATTAGGGTTTTAAGGTTTCCTAGGGTGTGGTGAACTAATCTAAGGGTGACTAAGGCTTAGGGAAGCTTCTAGGCAGTCCTAAGGCTAGGATGGACTAAAATTCTTCATAATTTATTGCTGTATTCCTACTTAATAGAATAGCATATCTTAACTCCCTTACATTATTATCTACTACATCTAATCTAGGTCTTCCGCTCCAGCTCTACTACAACACTAGTTATTCTTTATTCTTCAGATCTAGCTTTAGATCCAGCTTCAGATCTAGCTTCTAATTAGCTTATTACCTACAATTGACATAATGCACCTAATCAGTACTGATGAGAACCTCATCATGAGCCATAACTAGCTCATTTTGACCTAATACAAAGGATAAAAGCTCCTACATATCTCAAGGAAAGGCTTAACTCAGAGAATTCTGAGTTTGAGAAGAAAACCAGTCATAAGGGGCAAAAGTGCAATTTTACCAGTATAATCTGCATACAGGGTAATTCTGGGCCCAAACACAGGTCAAAACAACTTAATAAGAATAAAAGTGGGATGAGATGATCTAGCAAGGGCTACAGCACTTCCAAGGAACCAAATGATAATCTGTAACCCTAAAACAACCCACTTCAATTCACAAGGTTCGAGGCAAAGTAAAAATAGAATAAACCCTCTAAAATTCATAGAAAAATAATCTCTAGGGTTTAGAACCTTCAATTTGGCCTTTAGAACCCATTTTGACCTACATTGAGAACCATGCCCAATTAATAACTTAATTTGGGTCTTTACGCAAATTGACCGGTCAAACAAGGTTTAATATGAAAATGAAATTCACCATCAGATTCCTTAGGTCCTAATTAGTCATGTATAAAAACTTGAGCCTAAGAAGGAACCTCCTTGACCGACTTCACACTTTGGTCCTCATATATTTACTCTTTGGCCCTCAACTTTTGAACCCTCGCATTTTGGCCCCTAACTCTCCTTCGTTCTTTGCAATCAGGTCCCTCCTGCATAACCCTGCCAGCACCATGCTCCGGCAACCTTGCGCGGAGCATGGCGCCGCGCAGGGTAAGGTCGCGGACCTGGCAAGTAAACCGGGGGTGCCCTGCGTCGTCAGCCGTCGCAGGGGCACCCCCCTGGTCATTGTAGCCCCCCATACCGGCCGTGCGAACGCACGGACGGTATGGGTTCGTGTTCCGACCATTCTCCGGCGAGGGAGACACGTCGTCTCCCTCCGCCTTCCTCCCTGTTTCATCCCTATAAATACCCCCCGCTGCTCCACCGACCAGGGCAGCCTGGATCTGACGGAGAAAACCCCCAGCTTTCTTCTCTTCTTCCTCCGGCAGACGCTCACCAGCTCCGGCGGCTTCCTCCCCCTCCACCTCTTCGCTCTGCCGCAATACCAGCAGCAGAGACTTCCTCCCCTGCTCTTCCCGCGCCACGCCGCACCCAGCTGGCGCCTCTCCAGCCCTCTGCTCGCCGCCGCCCCTTCCCCTGGGCATCTTCTTCTCTGGCGACAGTCGATACGACTGTAGCCCTGTCTCGGCCCCTTTCGTCTCCATAGCTAGGTCAGAACTCCTCCCCACCTCCCCCTCTTTCTTTTCCTCACTGTCTTTTATTTGATTAAACCCTCGACCGCTCCAGTTCACCCTCACCCTCTCCGCCTCCGACCACCCTCCGGCGAGCCGCTCCCATCACCTCAGCGACCCACACGGCTCGCCGACCACCGCAGAACCTCCGCCTCCTCACCCTGATCCTCTTCCGCCCCTCCACTTCCCACCAAACACCCTCTGCAGATCCACCGAACACACCCACTTCTTTGCTCACAGTTTGACCTAGGACGACCTGTTGGCTCCATTTCGCCCCCTGCAGACCCCCTGACCACCTTCGCCGTGCCACGGCGAAGGTCCCCCGCCTGTCTGATTTGGCCGAGAGGCCGTTCTTCTGTGACCAGGTGACTCGCCCGCCGTCACCATTACTGAGCAGGCAGAGCTCCTTCACCTGCAGGTGCAGGCACGCCTTCGCCCAGGTTCGACTCCCAGGTTGCGCGGGGAGTCCCCGCGAAACATCCCAGGCTCGCAGATGGGGCGAAGGCCGCGCGTGAAGACACGATCGCCCACTGCTCCCTCCGCGACGGGCGCTCAATTGGGGTGGGACATTTAGTCCCACCTCGGAACTTCTCGGAGGCGCGCGGACGCATAAAGGCAAAACGTGCCTTATGCTGTCTGCCTCCTGACCACGGGGTGAGGTCCCTCTCACCCGACCCGGCCTCGTCCGTGACCACGCTCCGCGGACCTGGCCCGACCCGATTAAACCGACCTGCACTCCTCGCCCACCACCGCACGCCGGTGGGCCTGGACCCGGGCCTGACCCGAACCCGATTACCCGGTAGCTCTGGGAGAGCTTTCCCAAGAGTGGTTTCAGAGAGAAAGAGAGACGCGGGGGAGGGGGGTAGAGTAGGTTTTGCCTCTTGACGAAAAACTCTGAAGTGTGCAGGCCAAAGCGGAAGAAGAAGCGCAGGCGAAGAAGAAGGAGCTGCACTGTAGCAAATGCTCAGTTAAGTCGTCGAAGCACCGGGTCAGACGACAGAAAGTCAGCAGCCAGAGCAACACAGAAGGCAGGAAGAGCAACGGCCAAAGCAGGAAGAAGAAGAAGAAGAGCATCACCATTGCAGAAGAAGAAGAAGAGAGGTCAAGGCAGAAAACCAAAGAAGAAGAAGAACAAGGAGCTCTGAAGAAAGAAAAACATCACCAACGCAGAAACAGCAGGAAGAAGAAGAGCATCACCATTGCAGAAGAAGATTATCACCATAGCAGAAACCAAGGAAGAAGAAGAAGGAGATCTGAAGAAAGTGAAAGAAAGAAGAACATCACAACAAATTCTTTCCCTCTCTCTTTATTTTGTAAAAGAAACATGTATATCTCTAGAATACGACTTGCTCCCTGAGTTCGACCTCGGGAACTCTTTCATTTTCCGAGTAAAAAAATTTATATTTGAAATGTTGGTAATAACCGGCCTTACTACAACGTTATAACAAAACCAACAAACCCGGTAAAACCGAACACGTTTCATTTTGGCGCCGTTGCCGGGGAGCAACGGCTATTCTAGAGGTAAACATTCCTGTTTCTTTTAAGTTCTGATAATCTCCTCTCTTTTGTGCAGCTACAGGAACTCAAGAAGACAAGCAACCACACAACCACTCCGAAGACAGGTAAATCTTTTCTCTCACTATTAACCCCTACACTCTAAAGAGGAAGAAAAGAAAAGAACAAGCAATATAGGGCTAACCTGTCTTCCATACCTAGTAACCATAAAAAGTTGCATGTTTACAACTCATCACTCCTGCACACTATTAAGGGTATTTAAGGGCTAACACATTCTTGCTTGAGCCATAATTACCCAACAAAGAGTTAAATGGACCAAGTAGAGCCAACATAAGGTCAAACATTAGGATTTCAGTAGAGACACACCCCTTAATCAAGAATTAAGGAAATCCAAAAGAGGTGTGCCCAAGCCATTGATTGAAAATAATTAACAAAAAAAAATCCTAAACAATTGGCTCTCTCTAAACACTTGAACCCTAAAAGACAGGACCTAAAAGCTCTTAAAGACAACAATAGGTAAAGTTGACCCCTTGGGTCAACCAACCTTAAATTAGGTCACTCTTTGCACTTAAAAAGACTAAAGTTCAAGTGAAACCTTAAGCACCCTGATCTTAAAATTAGTAGACTTAAGAGGTCAAGATCCCCATTCTGGTCTACCTGGAACCGCAGTGACAAGAGAGGTCGGGTGGGGGAAACCCTGTAACCCGTGGGGACGCTCTACCGTGTAGGGGTCTTCGCGGGACTCTCCCTCTCTGGCTGCCCAGGTAATTCTCAGGTGGACGATCTTTCTGATCAAGGGGTCCATCTGCCCCGCACCTCTATAGTCACCCAACACATTTTTGGGTGTCTTGATTGGGTCCAGCACCTTCTAAACTTACCTCTCCCAACTGTGCATGTACGGAAGGAGGTCTCTAAGACCACCCTTAAGACCTCCATTAGAAATTCGCTCTCGTCAAGGCCAAGCCTCGACGCCCGTATTTGTGCAGCAACACCCTCACATTATTCTCTCTTCTGATTCAGAACCAAGTTCTTCTTCTTCCCCCATCATGGCTCAGCCAGTTGAGGAAGAAAATAATCTGGAACACCAGCTCCAGCGACTCAATGACCTCTTCCAAAACTTCGTGCACCCACCACAGCGTCCTATGATGCGGGACCACTACAATCCTGCTGCGGTGGCCATTGAGCCTCGAGTCAGAATCCCGATTGGAGGACCTGATTCCGAACTAAAGCCCAACATGATTCATGCTATACCTAAATTCCATGGGCTTAATTCTGAAGATCCCTTCCAGCACATAAAACAGCTAAAGCATCTGGCCCACACTTTTGGATCAGATGCGCAAAATCGGGATATTCTTCTCATGAAGATGTTCTCCTTTTCTCTTATGGACAAGGCCGCCCATTGGTATCAAACTCAGACCCGGCCGATCAACACTTGGGAAGAACTTCAATCCGAGTTCTTGAAAAAGTTCTTTCCCGTTGGTCGGACCAACGCCTTGCGCCATCAGATTACACACTTCACTCAACAATCAGGAGAACCTCTCCATGAGGCATGGGATCGTTTTCAGGATCTCATGAGGAAGTGCCCCCATCACGGAGTTCCTAAATGGGAACAAGTCCAATCTTTTTACCAGGGACTCCGTGAGGACATCCGCCTTTTCGTCAATGCAACCTGCGGAGGAAACATCATGGGTCAACATGAAAACACCGTATGGGAGATTCTCGAAAACATGTGCGAGAACTCCATCAACAATGACTCCATGGGATTATTCGACAGGACGAATGCCCGCGCAGCGACGAATCTTAAGGGAGCACATGAGACGCAGGACCTGTCCGCATCAGTCGACCTGGAGTTAATGGCCAGTCGATTGGACAAGGTCTCAATCATTGAAAAGAAGGTGGATGAGCTGACTCAGCACTTGCAGCGAGCCACCTCTGCGCGTAACTCCTTTGCACAACCTCCTTCCACACAGGAGACTGTGCAAAACATCCTCCACCGATCCTCCCTTGGGATGGATCCATATCCATCCCCATCTGATTCTTGGACTGGAAGATCATCCGATCCTTTCTTCACCAGCCGGGGGAACTCCATTCCTCCTTTCCCTGATTCGCAGGAGGTTCCTCAGACCTGCGAGGACCTCAACGCCATCCAGAACGACCCATTCTCCAACACTTACAACCCTGGATGGCGAAACCATCCCAATTTTCAGTGGGCGGGAAATTCCCAAACCCAAAGACCACCTTTTCAGTCCCGCCCACAGCCCTCTCATCACTACCAGCCGCCTCAGCCTCGGCCCCACCCTACTTATCCATCAGGGCCAAATCAAGATCAAATGTCCTTAATCCTCCAGACTCTGGCTGACATTCAAAAATCGAATGCAGCCATTCAAAAACAGCACAAGGACGAGCTTACTGAAGTTAAAACTCAACTGGCCCAGTTGGCAAATTCTCGCCAGCCAGGCACACTCCCTTCCCAACCTCTTCCTAACCCAAATAACGTGCCAACCCAGAAGCGCGTTATGAATCCAAATTTAGGCCACGCTCAATGGATTTATCAGGCCCCTACTGCCCCATCTCCAGACGAGATGGAAGCCTCAACTTCGCGTGCGGGATTTCAGCAGCAGCCACCCCTCCTACCAAACCCAAACCAAAATCAGGCTGGATTAAATTCTGTAACAACACGTAGTGGTAAGACAACTCAGGACCCGCATTATCCAAACCACTCCCAGCCTGATAATCATGACCCTAGGATAGTTATCCAAGGTACCGCTGTTCCAGACCCACAACCTGGACCTATCCTAGAGGAACCAACCAAGATCCCGTTTCCCGAGGCCCTGACCAAGGGAAAGAAGACCACCAAACCCGTGGCCCCTGAGGAGGACCTGGTCAAGCTCTTTGAGCAGGTCCACATAAACATCCCCTTGATGGATGCAATCCGCCACGTACCAGCTTACGCACGATTTCTAAAGAATATATGTACACCCCAGCGTAAGCCGCGAACCAAGGGAGGGAGCCCAATTGTTCTGTCAGAGCAAGCCAGCTCTGTAATCCTTAGTAGACTCCCACCCAAGGCAAAAGATCCTGGAACTCCCCTGATCTCCTGTAAGATAGGTGGTACCCAATTTGATAGAGCATTATTAGACTTAGGTGCATCTATAAATCTGATACCCACATCCTTACTTGACCATCTGGAAGAATCTGAGCTGAAACCAACCGAGGTGACATTACAATTAGCAGATCGATCTATAAAGTCACCAAAAGGGATTCTCGAGGATGTTATCGTGAGAGTGCGGGATTTCTATTTTCCAGTGGACTTTATAGTCTTAGACATGGATGCACCTGAGAACCCTAGGGATACACCAATCATTCTAGGGAGACCTTTCTTGGCTACTGCTAGAGCCAACATCAGCTGTGAGGAGGGCCAAATAGAGCTTAAGTTTGGAGATCAAACACTGAAAATTGATATATTTAAGGCCCAACAAGGAATTAATTGCGGCGTCATCGAGCAAATTTGTGACATCAAGACTTTAGTTGATGAATCATACCTCCAGAATGACTTGAGTATGCCTCATCAACCACAGAAGGATCTTGGCCCGCAAACAGAGGAGTCGAATCCAGATGTGAACAACCCAGTAACTCCCACCCTTGAACCTCACATCTATACTGAACCACCCGCTGCTGCTGAAAACCCCACCCTCGAACTGAAACCCCTTCCTACTCATTTGAAATACATCTTTTTGGGTTCTAATCAGACCCTTCCTGTGATCATCAATTCCAACCTCAGTCCTGAACAGGAAACCAGTCTGATTGTTGTCCTCCAGCAACATCGAAGAGCCATCGGATGGACTCTCGATGATTTGACTGGAATAAGTCCCTCTTATTGTACTCATCATATATATTCAGAAGAGGGCACACGACCTTCTCGTGAAATGCAGAGACGCTTAAACCCCAATCTGCAGGAGGTCGTGAAAAAGGAGATCATCAAGTGGTTAGATGCTGGGATTATCTACCCGATCTCCGATAGTCGTTGGGTGAGCCCAATTCAGGTCGTGCCTAAGAAGGCAGGACTCACCACTATAACGACTGAGACCGGAGAAATCATTCCTACCCGATTAGCTAACTCGTGGAGAGTCTGTATAGATTACCGTCGACTCAATTCCTCCACGAAGAAGGATCATTTCCCACTACCCTTCATTGATCAAATTCTCGAAAAACTAGCGGGAAATAGGTTCTTCTGCTTTCTTGACGGGTACTCCGGTTATAACCAGGTGGCAATCCATCCTGAGGACCAAGAAAAGACCACGTTCACCTGCCCCTTCGGAACATACGCTTTCCGAAGGATGCCTTTCGGTCTTTGCAATGCACCCGCTACTTTTCAGCGATGCATGCTTGCCATATTCTCAGATATGGTAGGTGATTATCTGGAAGTCTTCATGGATGACTTTTCAGTTTTCGGAGCATCATTCGACGATTGCCTCCAACACTTGGTCCAGATACTCAGGCGGTGCATCGACGTGAATTTGGTTCTTTCCTGGGAAAAGAGCCATTTCATGGTGCCTGAGGGAATTGTACTGGGACACTCAATTTCGGAGAAAGGTATCCAAGTGGATCGAGCTAAGGTTAATCTGATTTCTCACCTTCCTATGCCTAGCTCGATCAGGGACATCCGATCCTTCTTAGGGCATGTCGGTTTTTATCGACGATTTATCCCTGATTTTTCAAAAATCGCACGCCCCCTGACCACTCTTCTCTCCAAGGATGTTCCCTTCGAAATCTCCAAGGAATGCACTCAAGCATTTGAAATCCTACGTGACCGAGTCACCCAAGCCCCGATCCTACAGTCCCCTGATTGGTCTCAACCCTTTGAGATCATGTGTGATGCGTCCGACTTCGCTGTAGGAGCGGTTTTGGGGCAGAAAAATGACAAGAAACCTGTGGTCATTTACTACGCCAGCAAAACACTCGATGAGGCTCAGCGTAACTATACAGTTACTGAGAAAGAGCTGCTAGCTGTAGTATTTGCCCTAGAGAAGTTCAGATCGTACCTTCTGGGTTCCCATGTCATCATATACTCGGATCACACGGCTGTGAGGCATCTCCTTGCAAAGAAGGACGCGAAGCCTCGATTGATCCGATGGATCTTGCTGTTGCAAGAATTTGACCTCGAGATTCGCGATAAAGCGGGAAAACAAAACGTGGTAGCTGATCACTTGTCCCGTCTTCCTTCTGAAATAATAGACCCTTCCGGACCCATCACTGAGCATTTTCCCGATGAGCACCTGCTGACTATTGGTACTGGCCTTCCATGGTTTGCTAATATTGTAAATTACTTGGCATCTCATCAGACCCCGTCCGATTGGCCGAAGGCCAAGAAAGACAAATTACGCTCCGATGCCAAGTATTACATTTGGGAAGACCCGTACCTCTTCCGCATAGGTGCCGATCAGATCATCCGGAGATGTGTCCCGGAAGGGGAAGTCAACAATATCCTCTCTTTCTGCCATGACCAGGCATGCGGTGGCCATTTTGCCGGGCATAAAACCGCATCAAAAGTCCTCCAGTGCGGCTTTTACTGGCCCACACTGTTCAAAGACGCATACAGTCATTGCAAGGCATGCAGTCGTTGCCAGACTTTGGGCAACATGAGCCATCGCGACATGATGCCTATGCAACCGATTCTAGTATGCGAAATCTTTGATGTTTGGGGGATTGATTTTATGGGCCCCTTTCCTGTTTCGGATGGTTTCGAATACATTCTGTTGGCTGTGGACTACGTGTCCAAATGGATCGAAGCCATACCGACCCGAACCTGTGATCACAAAATCGTTCTCAAATTCATTCATCAACACATTTTCTCAAGGTTCGGGATTCCTCGTGCAATAATCTCTGATGGGGGAACCCATTTCACAAATGCTCAGTTTAGGTCACTGATGACCAAATATGGGGTGTCTCACCGAATCTCTACTCCTTACCACCCCCAAACTAATGGTCTAGCTGAGCTGTCTAATCGGGAGATCAAGAAAATCCTGCAAGTCACTGTTCGACCTGACAGGAAGGACTGGTCGTCCCGACTTCCGGAAGCATTGTGGGCCTATAGGACCGCCCACAAGACCCAATTGGGCATGTCTCCCTTTAGATTGGTGTACGGAAAGGCATGCCACCTTCCCGTCGAACTGGAGCATAAAGCCTATTGGGCAGTACGGAACTGTAATCTGGATCTTTCTAAGGCTGGGACCCACAGAAAACTCCAAATCAGCGAGATCGATGAATTGCGCATAGACGCGTACGAGAACTCGCAAATCTACAAGGAGCGGGTTAAAGCCTTCCACGACAAACACATCTCGAGAAAGATCTTTCATCCTGGTCAAAAGGTCCTACTCTTTGATGCCTGACTCAAACTCTTCCCAGGAAAACTGAGATCTAAGTGGGTCGGACCATATTTGGTCCGACAGGTTTTTGGAAATGGAGCAATCGAAATCAGTCCACTCAGCCACGATTCTGAACCTTTCATCGTGAACGGTCAGAGACTCAAGCCGTTCATTGATGTAACTTCTACTGATTTGGCTGAGGCATCTTATATCCTCCTTTCCCCTTGAGCTTATTGCGCCCAGCCGATGGCGTAAAACTCAGCGCTTAACGGGAGGCAGCCCGTCATTCTCTTTGAAAACCTGAAACTTGTTCTGACACCTTTCAGCACTCGAAGTTCACCCTTGTAGACAGCCGACCCCAACTCAGATGTTCGCATCTGAGATTTGAAATCGTCCGCAAAAATTCAACCCGACCCATCCACTCACCCAAATTTCTGTCTTAAGGAATGAACTAAGACCCCCTAGGTTACAATGAGGACATTGCAAATCTTAGGCATGAGGGGGTAGGAAAGTGCAAAAACTTGTAAGAAAAGGTTTCAAACAAAAAATTCACATATGCCAAAAATACCATAAAAATTAAAAAATTTTTTCGAAAAAGAATAAGAGGAAAAGAGGAGAAGGAAAATTTTGTGAAGGAGAAAAGAAACAAAATGAAAAAGGAGCACAAAATTATGAGAAAAAGTGATAGTCATTAGTAAGGAACTAAGGAATTAACCTAAGTTCTAGACCTCATTCAAGAAAATAACTGAAAAGTGCACAATGAGATTAGTAAGAATGCAAACCTTAGGCATTCTTGAATAGACTCTTAGTACCCATTAAGATCTGGACACTCCTCAAGAGGTTGAGGAAAATGAAAAGCTGAAGTATTAGGTCTAAGGCTTAGGGAGTATTCGGCCTCGTTAACTAATTTTTGGTTTACGGGACTCAGTAACCTAAGCACCCTAATCTCACACACAGCCTGGTTCAGTAAGCGTAAAAATCAGAATCACGCAGAAGCGTCGCAAAAATCTGAAAAGAACACCTAGAATAGGAGCGGCCGATCAACACAAGTTGATTTGGACGAGTTCCCAGCGCAGAGAGGCGGGAAATCCCCTCGAAGATGCATAACAAAATATCATCTCCTCGGTGCTTGTCTCTTAGGATATTTACATATCCTACGGGGGGCATGTAAGCACTCTGCTGGTTCAGATTCCATGGATGGCATTATCTCGAAGTGTCAATTGCCAGGGTCTGGATTCGGCCACGGAACACCATGGATGGGATTATCTCGAAATCTCAATAGCCAGGGTTCCGGGGGTTGCCATGGGCGGTGCTATCTCGAAGCATCGATCGCCAGGAACCCTTGAGGATTGATGATGGGAGCAAGGAATCTGATACAGACCGTGTTGAAAAGCCAATCCTAGGCTAGAACTAAAAAGAAAAAGAGAGAGAAAACTCTCCAAACAGAAAAACTTTCTATCTCTCTCTTACAAAACGCACTGCGAACTGAGCCAGGGCTAAAATCATTTCAAGCACGGGTGCTTTAACCACGAAGTCCAATAAACCTTATGTTAGTTCTTGCGGGCCTTAAAAACCTTTGCTAAAAGACTGAGGCTAAGGCTAGACAGATTTGGATCTTGATTGGTACTAGAGTACCTTTTAGGCCTATGGTCAGCATTCTAACCTAATCTATGCTCAAATAAAAAAGGCACTTATCTAAAACCATTAAAAACTTCATGGTCTAGAACAAGGGTTGAAACCTTAAGTTTTTGCTAAGGGACTAGCAAAAGCTAGGCATGGGGGTATGATGAGAACCTCATCATGAGCCATAACTAGCTCATTTTGACCTAATACAAAGGATAAAAGCTCCTACATATCTCAAGGAAAGGCTTAACTCAGAGAATTCTGAGTTTGAGAAGAAAACCAGTCATAAGGGGCAAAAGTGCAATTTTACCAGTATAATATGCATACAGGGTAATTCTGGGCCCAAACACAGGTCAAAACAGCTTAATAAGAATAAAAGTGGGATGAGATGATCTAGCAAGGGCTACAGCACTTCCAAGGAACCAAATGATAATCTGTAACCCTAAAACAACCCACTTCAATTCACAAGGTTCGAGGCAAAGTAAAAATAGAATAAACCCTCTAAAATTCATAGAAAAATAATCTCTAGGGTTTAGAACCTTCAATTTGGCCTTTAGAACCCATTTTGACCTACATTGAGAACCATGCCCAATTAATAACTTAATTTGGGTCTTTACGCAAATTGACCGGTCAAACAAGGTTTAATATGAAAATGAAATTCACCATCAGATTCCTTAGGTCCTAATTAGTCATGTATAAAAACTTGAGCCTAAGAAGGAACCTCCTTGACCGACTTCACACTTTGGTCCTCATATATTTACTCTTTGGCCCTCAACTTTTGAACCCTCGCATTTTGGCCCCTAACTCTCCTTCGTTCTTTGCAATCAGGTCCCTCCTGCATAACCCTGCCAGCACCATGCTCCGGCAACCTTGCGCGGAGCATGGCGCCGCGCAGGGTAAGGTCGCGGACCTGGCAAGTAAACCGGGGGTGCCCTGCGTCGTCAGCCGTCGCAGGGGCACCCCCCTGGTCATTGTAGCCCCCCATACCGGCCGTGCGAACGCACGGACGGTATGGGTTCGTGTTCCGACCATTCTCCGGCGAGGGAGACACGTCGTCTCCCTCCGCCTTCCTCCCTGTTTCATCCCTATAAATACCCCCCGCTGCTCCACCGACCAGGGCAGCCTGGATCTGACGGAGAAAACCCCCAGCTTTCTTCTCTTCTTCCTCCGGCAGACGCTCACCAGCTCCGGCGGCTTCCTCCCCCTCCACCTCTTCGCTCTGCCGCAATACCAGCAGCAGAGACTTCCTCCCCTGCTCTTCCCGCGCCACGCCGCACCCAGCTGGCGCCTCTCCAGCCCTCTGCTCGCCGCCGCCCCTTCCCCTGGGCATCTTCTTCTCCGGCGACAGTCGATACGACTGTCGCCCTGTCTCGGCCCCTTTCGTCTCCATAGCTAGGTCAGAACTCCTCCCCACCTCCCCCTCTTTCTTTTCCTCACTGTCTTTTATTTGATTAAACCCTCGACCGCTCCAGTTCACCCTCACCCTCTCCGCCTCCGACCACCCTCCGGCGAGCCGCTCCCATCACCTCAGCGACCCACACGGCTCGCCGACCACCGCAGAACCTCCGCCTCCTCACCCTGATCCTCTTCCGCCCCTCCACTTCCCACCAAACACCCTCTGCAGATCCACCGAACACACCCACTTCTTTGCTCACAGTTTGACCTAGGACGACCTGTTGGCTCCATTTCGCCCCCTGCAGACCCCCTGACCACCTTCGCCGTGCCACGGCGAAGGTCCCCCGCCTGTCTGATTTGGCCGAGAGGCCGTTCTTCTGTGACCAGGTGACTCGCCCGCCATCGCCATTACTGAGCAGGCAGAGCTCCTTCACCTGCAGGTGCAGGCACGCCTTCGCCCAGGTTCGACTCCCAGGTTGCGCGGGGAGTCCCCGCGAAACATCCCAGGCTCGCAGATGGGGCGAAGGCCGCGCGTGAAGACACGATCGCCCACTGCTCCCTCCGCGACGGGCGCTCAATTGGGGTGGGACATTTAGTCCCACCTCGGAACTTCTCGGAGGCGCGCGGACGCATAAAGGCAAAAAGTGCCTTATGCTGTCTGCCTCCTGACCACGGGGTGAGGTCCCTCTCACCCGACCCGGCCTCGTCCGTGACCACGCTCCGCGGACCTGGCCCGACCCGATTAAACCGACCTACACTCCTCGCCCACCACCGCACGCCGGTGGGCCTGGACCCGGGCCTGACCCGAACCCGATTACCCGGTAGCTCTGGGAGAGCTTTCCCAAGAGTGGTTTCAGAGAGAAAGAGAGACGCGGGGGAGGGGGGTAGAGTAGGTTTTGCCTCTTGACGAAAAAATCTGAAGTGTGCAGGCCAAAGCGGAAGAAGAAGCGCAGGCGAAGAAGAAGGAGCTGCACTGTAGCAAATGCTCAGTTAAGTCGTCGAAGCACCGGGTCAGACGACAGAAAGTCAGCAGCCAGAGCAACACAGAAGGCAGGAAGAGCAACGGCCAAAGCAGGAAGAAGAAGAAGAAGAGCATCACCATTGCAGAAGAAGAAGAAGAGAGGTCAAGGCAGAAAACCAAAGAAGAAGAAGAACAAGGAGCTCTGAAGAAAGAAAAACATCACCAACGCAGAAACAGCAGGAAGAAGAAGAGCATCACCATTGCAGAAGAAGATTATCACCATAGCAGAAACCAAGGAAGAAGAAGAAGGAGATCTGAAGAAAGTGAAAGAAAGAAGAACATCACAACAAATTCTTTCCCTCTCTCTTTATTTTGTAAAAGAAACATGTATATCTCTAGAATACGACTTGCTCCCTGAGTTCGACCTCGGGAACTCTTTCATTTTCCGAGTAAAAAAATTTATATTTGAAATGTTGGTAATAACCGGCTTTACTACAACGTTATAACAAAACCAACAAACCCGGTAAAACCGAACACGTTTCAAGTACATTATAACATTATGTTATGCATAGTTAAAAGAAAGTAGTAAAGGTGCTAGTAATGCTTATGCATGCATGAATTACCCTAACTTATGCTAAGTCCTAGCCTAATTTAGGTCAATTAAGACCTATGATTGCTGCGCAATTAGGTATATAATAAATGGGTTCATATTCAAAATAAAAAAAATTGATGATAAAAAGGTTACACAACAGGCTAGAGTTGTTGATTCAGACCTTTCCACAGGTACAGATAGATATTATGGTGAAATCAAAGAAATTGTGGAGATCAACTTCAGATATGATCGCAAAATTGTCCTATTTAAATGTCATTGGTTTGATGTTTTTAAAGAGAGCACTAGTTTCAAAATTGATAAGAAACACAATTTCTTGAGTTTAAATTGTAATCATCAAAATTTTCAGTCTGATGAATTGTTTACATTGGCATGTTAAGTGGCACAAGTTTTCTACATCCTCGATAATTGCTAGAGGGGATGGTTATACCAATAAACAAGTTTTCTATATCCCCGATAATTACAAGAGGGGATGGGTTATACCAATAAGAACAATACCGCGCAATCATTTTGACGCACAGTCTGAAGCATACCTAAGAGTTAATGGAAGATGGTTATATAGATTCAAATACAATAGATGTGGATATCTAAGGTTAGTAACAATTTCTTTACTTTGTTTCATTTATGTTTTACAAATGCAAAAAAGTGGTATAACCCGAGCGTTAAATATTTGGTAGTTACACTATTATATGTACTTAAGAGTTAAATAAGGATTCATATTCAATTTATTTTATTTAAATCAAATTCATATTCAAATTGAAAAAGCCTAAACTTCTACTGGCATTTTCTTTGTGTGATTCATTTATTTCTGTGTGCTTCATTTTGAATGTGGGTGTGTCCACTTGTGTTGTTTATTTGTTTTATTTAAATGGATGTAGGGTGTACTCACTTGTTTACTTCATTTGTTTTGTTTAAATGAATGTTGGGTGTACCCACTTGTGTGCTATGCAGGTTTATAGAAAAACTTTAAATTTTAAAGGAAAATTCTGCTGAATTTTTTAGAATTCTTTAATGTTAAAATTACAGGGGTGACTATGGTTGGGGTTGGATACCCAGAGGTTGGGTGTGGATTAATGGATGGGATTAGGGAGGATAAGGCAAGACTAAGGAGGTTGTGTTGGTGATTATAGCCTTGGATAGAGGTGGATATGGGGATGAAGAGGATATCTAAATGAGAGTTTTGATGAATGGCCAACCAAGGTGGATAAGATGGTGGATATGGGGTTATGGGCACGGAAGGCCATGGAGATGGTGGATAGGTTGAGTGGAGTGGCTAGCTGTGGATAATAGTGAAGGTGTAGGTGCTAGCCATGGTTGAGGAGAAAGACGATGAGTGGGAGGAGGAGGAATTTGCTCATGATGTTGGGATTGAGCCATCTTGTTAAGATAATGGAACGTGATTTAAGAAAAAGGGGTGCAGTGCAGTGGGATATAATTGTTGGAGTTGTGTGCTTATATACCGATCATAAGTAGCTTTGGATAAGGTTTGCATTGATTAAAGAAATGTGTGTTATAATATATTTTGTAATACGTGGTCGTCACTTATGTAATTGATCATAAGTAACTTTGGATAAGGTTTGGTTGATAATATAGATTGTAATCTAGCTTCATGTTATATTTCATTTAGTTTACTTTGTATAAGTTGGATTACCCAACATTTCTTTGTAATAGCAATTTCTATATGCATGTTTATAAAGAAACCTTCAAATTTAAGGGAAAACTTTATGGAAATTTTTAAATATTTTTTTAATGTTCGTCAAACCTTTTTCATTAATAATTTATATATTGATGATTTTCAATTGTATTAATTATTGCATTTATTTCTTGTTATAGATGAAGCAGTTTAGGAAAAAATCAAAAAAAAGGGTCTCCCTGAGACATAGCCATCCACGCAGCTTAAGCCGTCTCCTTAGGCTCGGCCACCCCCTCGACACTAGGCTCTCACCTAGTCAAGTTTCTTACGACATGGGGACCTAGCACGTTTATTATATGTTGGGGGGGAGGGGAAGGGAAGGGGGATTGCTCCTACTTTGCCCGAGTGAGTACAGGATGATCCAGATTGTGGAGCATCAGATGAGGACAATGAAGATGAGAACGATGACATGAAGGGAGAGGAGGGGGAGGAGGCAGAGATGAGATGGTGGGGAGTACATCCCCAATTCATGTGAACCCTTTAGAGGTAGGAACAAGTGTTGGTAAGAACTTTTGTACCTTTAAGAAGTAAATTACTTCTATATTTTAAAGTTTATTATAACTTCATAAATATATAATGGATATGATTAATGTCTACGCATGTAAAGTAAAAAAAGAATGGAGGAAAATAAAGAATTTAGACCTCCAGCATATCCCCGAAGGACTAAGAATAACGATCAGGTTTAGAACCAGAGGGAAGGCGAAGAATTACCTGGACTTCATCAGTCAAGTGAATACAATGGTTAAGTCCATTGTGTCCATTTGCTACTTCGACTGAAGGAAGGTGCTTGTAGAGCTGAAGAGATAGCTCCTTCAACAGTTGGAAGTAATTTCATATATCTTAAATATTTCTTTTATGATTTTATCTTAAAAATTATCAAGTAAGATTGATATATATTTTTTAAATAAATATAGGCAAGTTACGATTGGGGTGATGACCCTAATGCCTCTCGATATATCCTTAAGCACGCCGCCAAACTCTACAGAGATTGAAGGATAGAGAGCAAGAGAAAGGTAACAATTTTTAAACATTTACATTTCTATTATTTATAACAATTTATATTTGGTATTTAGCTTTTCTCAAATTGCAATTCACCTAAGGAGGCAATGGAGAATTGTCTCCCTGATATCATGCCTAAACGTTGGAAGCAAACATGCGAGCATTGGCTAGATGCCAAGGCGTAGGTTAGTAATCTATTAAAAATAATTTTATTAATTTCATATATCTTAAATTCATAAAAAATATTATCGTATATATTAATTTTACATATATATATATATGCTTTTATTACAGGAGCAAGCAAGGAAAAATAAGGCCAATAAAGCTAAAGCTCCACCACAGATCCATTGTTTGGGCCAAATGAGCATCGAGACAGTCAAGAACCGTTATATAAGTTTTTTAACTACTTCGCATTTGAATATTACTTAATTTATAAGTTATCTTGATATAATTGTATCATTTTCATATTTTCAATCCGCTACAAATGATGGGAGAGAGATTAGTAGGATGGATATCTACGAGGTCACCTACAGTAAGGCTACAGCTGAGGGTGCTCGTAAGTAGATTCATGAGATATACTAGAAGAGATACGTAAGTTTCCTAAACACAAAATTTATAACTTTGTATATATATATTCTAATAATATTTTTTAATACATTTAGGAGCAAAAGGAACACTTAGTGCATCCCCCCACTGACGAGACTTCCGCCAGTGTCCAGCAGCCTCTGGATCTAGAGGAGGCATTTAGGATGACACCGGACCATGGTGGTTTTGTTCTTAGTACGGGGAGGGCACACACCATGTCCAGCTAGTGTAGGAGGAAATGTGTCGTCTCATCTAGTGTCATCGATTAGCTGCATCAAAAGATCGACACACTACAAAGACGAGAGGAGATGAAGCATCAGATGGATGCCATGTAGTCACAGATGAGTAGGACAGATGATAAGATCAAGTGGCTTCTAACCCTTCTTCTAAAGAAAGGTCAGTCCAAGCATCCGTCTTCATCAGATCCCAGCATCCACAAACGAAATAACGACGACATAGGCGGTGCAGCTAAAGCTGGTGGCATCGGGGCAGCAGTATTTTGATTTTTATCCATTTCCTTTATTATGTTTTCATGTTACCCTTTTTATGTAAATATTTAATTTTTAAACGTTTTCTATACTAGACTTTATATTTATGAAATATAAACTTCTCTTTATTTTCATTAGCTATTTTTGTATAAAAACAAGTCTTTTAAGTAGGTTTTGTAGGTATTTCCCATATTTTTCACATTTAAAAAAAAAACCCTACATTCGCCATCGATTTTGGAAAAAAATGACAACATTAAAGGTTAATTTTGATAGCGAATATTGTATATTTGTCGTCGCTTATTTTAAAAAGCGACGTCAAAAAAGAGAAACTTTGGTCTTTCCTAAAACTTATAAGTCGTCGCTTATTTGGGAAAGTGACAACAAAAATATTTTTATTATCACTTATATAAGCGACGATGTATTCATTTGAACAACGGCAAAACTTAACAAAGGATGCACAAACGCACGAAAAAGTGGCGTACAAACGCCGTTGCTTATTTTATAAGTGACAAGAAATTCAATTCTCATCAGTTGTCAAACAACAGTGAAATATCCAATCAGTCCGTTGGTCAAACAATAATTTGACGTCGGATGTTCCTTATAACCGATGGGAAAAGGAAACACAATACTACTAACGACGTCACCTAGTGGTGTCGTTTAAAAGAGCTTTGTTGTCGATTTTCATCTGACAACAATAGTGAGGTATGTTGTAACGCTGCTCAGTCTTGGAGTTCACATCCAAAGCAGGGGGATTGATTAAGTTTATCATTTCTCCATACAAATTATAATTTAAGTTACGCTGAGTAGTATAATATCATCTAAAAATAAGTAGCAAATTAAATGTAGCTTACATGCTTCATCTGGTTTGTCTCGTGTATCCATGTTCGTCCGTCATTAGTGGTGACCTTGTTAAGAGTAATCTCATAAACACCAACGCGATTAAGCTAGACACCGTCATGCAGATGCGCCTGTAAATATATTCAAAATTGTAACTAATAATAACAAGAACTTAGGTTAACTTTTAATTAAAACAATAGAAATAATATAAATTTCCTTATATATCTTGTCTTCATTGTATCTATACTCGTTTGACCCCAATAGTGGGTATGTGATAGAGCTTTGACCTTATTTGCCTTATTCTTCTTTGCCTAATCCTGTATGAATTAGATATATATTGTAATGAGAAAATAATTAAATTATCTATTGGAAAATACAAACAGAAGTAATTATTTACCACCATTTTAGGCTTCTTCTAATGCTCACTGCATTCTCTCCATATATCTGATGATATAGCTAGAGATACATTCCTCAATACCTCCTCGTGTGATGACATTTTTTTTATAAAATTAAATTATACAAAGAAAATGTTAGAGAAACTTCATTAAGTATATAACAAAAAGATTGATAATATTACGTAAATTTCCTGCTTTTTCATCGTTATTCTCCAATCAAGATGTCGCTTGTGACATGGTGGAAGATATACTCGGTGGCATTTTGATTGTCACCCCAATAAAAAATTATCTTTATTAAACAATATTATAAATGGATTATAAATGGTTGTGTACTAACACACATGAACACACACATATATATACATATATATGTTAAGATTTATTACCTTTATATTACAAATAAGTTACCTCTGTATATTTTTTGGGACCTTCCTCTAGTTAAAACAAGAAAGGCGATGAACCTTTACCATACTGGAGAGCCTACTGGTGAATGTAGGGTAATTTTTAGCTTTTTCAATTTTGTTAATTTTATATCTAAACTTGCATTTCTCATTGGATCCTTTCCTTTTTTATTTTTTTTTACTTAATAAAAAAATATAGCAAATCAGAACATTACAAGAAATGTAATGATTAAATGTTTGACAATAACTAGATAACTGGTCCTGCCACGCCTCACTCTGGGAGTCCTGCAGGGTGTCTGGTGTATCTTGACATCGTCATCCTTGCCCTCGTCCTTGTCATCCTCACCCTAATAAATTTGGACTATTCATGCACACTTTCATGTTTGCAATTATACAATATAACATCCATATTTCATCTTGATTGACATGAAAATTAATATTTATGTAAATAAAGTTAACTTTTTTACGAGATTTACGTAGATATGAATTTTTTATGGCATTTATGTACCGTTAAAATTTCTTGATAGCATATATGTGAAATAGATCTGGAGACCAGAATAGAATGAAAGAGAAGTAATATGCAAGTCATTCATCTAAGTGGCATTGGGGGACTAACACGATAAAATGAAATAGATCTACAGAGGGATATATCATCTGCCTCTTTCTTCATGGCAGGTATTTTCTTCTGCATTTTTAAATAGCTTCATTTTACTATAATTTTTATAGGATTATTTCGTGCTTTAATTTTTGTAAAATATTGAAGGTAATTCTAGATTTTGACATAAGTAACTGAGGCAAAGATCTTAGGGAACTTTGTAGGACACCATTTAGTCTCCTAATATGTCGTTATTAAGTGGTCAGGTCATGACATAATCATTGATGTTGAGATCTGGGTGTGTTTTCCAATCCGAGATTTGAATTAGTTCTGTGAACGTCTAAGACTTCTTGTGCAGTTTCCTTGCAAGGCCAAGATTAACATGAACTTAGGGAGATGGTCGATCAACCATTTCCTTCGCATCTTGCTGAATAAGAATAATTCTTGGCATGAATCACTGAACATATTAAAAATCGAGTTCAAACTTTATCATTATTTGAGTTTTAGATGGAATTTAAGCTCTAGAAATGGGTAGATGTCTCTCGAAGCTCAAGGGGAGGTTGGGAATCAACTAGGGATGGGAGCAAATCAAATTGAACAAAAATTTCACTTAAACTATGGCAATTCCTGTTGTTGTAATTGGCTACTGACCAATGTAGGAGGCTAGTCAGGAGACCTAGGATTGTCTTAGAGTTCTAATACAACTGGCTTCGACAGTCTATAGCCAACTGTAGTAATGAGAGTTTAAAGTTCTACATCGAGGAACAAGTGGAGGGTTAAGTAACAGAATAAAATGATTGGTATATTGATGTGATCATAATATATATTTATTTAATATTAAAAATAAGAATGAAGAATATTAATAGATACCAATTTAATATTAAAATTGACAAGAAAAGCTATTGTGATTTTCTATAAAAAATCCTTTAAAAAATTTCAACATATTCAAAAGAGGGATAACTCCTCACCAACACTACCACCAAACAGACCCTAAATTATGACGACACAAGAGCTCTGCATGAAGATGCTGATAATGAATCCAAAAGCCAGCTTAGCACCGGCTCGCCGATTTCGTATATCGATTGTGAAACAGTAGATATCTTTGTTTTTATGAACGTGATAAAAGAGTCTATCCCATGAACTTGAAACGGTAGATATCTTAGCACGCCTGTTTGTATTCATCGAGTTGGGTCCCAAAGGGTCCCATGTAATAAATATAGAGGGATAAGTTACGATCAATCACAGATTAATTTACGTATCTCATGTCGACGAGCGAAAGCAGTATTACTGCAGTAAAAGGACCATGAGAAAGCGAGAGCTTCGAAGAGCATCCTTCGCGTGATTTTTTTTCCATCAGGTAAATTTTAATTCATGTGAATAAGATAATTTGTTAGATAGAAAAAATTTATATTGTTTAATTTATCATTCGTGTTGATAACATGATCGATACCAACGCCTCCGTGGTCAAATCATCCGCGACACATTGACCGCGTGGTAAATCGATATATTTTAACCACGTCAGCCACGTATCATTGTTTACGTAAAACACCGTGGCAGATCAATGCCAATCTATTCAACCCCGTTCCCCCTCGCATAAGTGGTGTTTGGTCAGGAAAAATATATCAATTGAATAAATACGGAGATAAAGAATGAAGGAAATAAAATTATAAAATAAGTATATTTTTATGTCTAGATATTTAGATAGATTAAATTTATTTTATAAAAAGTAAAATATATTTATATCAGATTAAATTTACTTAAACCGACGCAGATAAAGGGCAGCATGACTAAATAAGATTTAGCTCACTCAACCCGCTTGCGAAACTTTACCGTAAAAATCAGAATGTCTTTGCAGAGAATTTCCACTGCCGCTGGCGGTGTGGAGAAGCGCGTGCCATCGCCCGGTGGGTGCACGCTGCGAGAGCACTACGAGGGGAAGTGGACCGATCGGCTCGGCGCTGCGCCGCTGCAGGTCGCGGGATACGGCACATGCACAAAAGGGCAGCTTCGTACGCACGTACAAATACGAAGAAGATTGAGGCAATTAGATGATGGGGGAATTTGCATGGATACCTTTCTTACATTTCAAATTTCCATGACTACCCTCCCTCCTTACCGTTTTTTCTTTTAAATAGGAGGGGGAAACTGGAATTCTCATCCTCGTGGACCCTTCCATGCACCGATCGATCGCTCATTTGTTTGGATGCCATAAATGTAATACATGCAACTTTAATAAAGACGTACGTACCATCAGCCTATTTTATATTTACCTATATGCTCTCAAATATTTTAATTTATTAACTTAAACATTCTTAAGAAAAGATTAAATTAAAAAGTAAAATGTTTTTAACAAACCTCCTAAATCTGTACACTTTTTTATCATCGACTACAAGGGTTTAGGTTCTCTCGATTATCGTGCGGGTTCTCACAAGGACAGCGGCAGCACCTTCAATGGCATGCACCCCATAACCGCCACTGTCAAAGTCTGGCTGCCTTCCCCGTGCCTCTCACTGTTAACCTCCAGGAAGCACCTTCAGCGCCCATGTGGTTAGGTGAGGGGACTGGCAGGGTCCGGAGGGGGGAGGTGGTGTAGGAGAGGAAGGGAACGAAGGGATCTGGTAGATAGAAGAAAGTTGCTGGAGGAGGTGAGGTGGACTAGTAGAGGAGGAGCAGGGGGAGGAGGGAGGGGTGCAGCGGGTGGAGGGGGCACAGGAGGAGTACGGGGGTCATGGGGGTGGGGTTGTGGAGGTATCACTCACAGCCAAAGCACTCGCTACGCATGGACACAAGGCTTGTTGCAGGTGGAGTCGATGTTCGCAGACGAGCTTGACTACAGCGACGTTGGTGGTGGAGGAGAAGGAGAGGGGGATTGAAGGAGGAAGAGGATGGGGAGGATTTATTAGTGTAAAAATAAATAAATAAAAGGATCTGTATGTAAAAATTTGTTGAAATAAGCGTAAGTTGGAACATATCTTGTAACTATCGGAAGGAGAGAATGTGATTTTAATATGTATGTTTTGATTTTTTATACGTAGAAATTATTTTGTATGAGTGAAATATTATTTTCATAAGTGTATTATTTATTTTGAATATGTATATTTTAATTTTTAATAGGTAGAAAATTATTTTGAATTGTTACTAGTTGAGAGACAAAATATACTAATATGTTTTCAATTCAACTGGTGTCTTTTCATTTTTAACCGGTGTGTTTTGATTTCCAATCGATCTATTTGATTTTTAACCGATATATTTTGATTTTCTTTCTAAAAGAAGACATGAATAGAGGTCATATATTGTAAAATATATTACAACACACATTTTTCGTACTTATATTCAAATTTATTTGTTAATCAATCCCAACAACATTCCAACAAACAAATAAACTTCCACACACACACACACACATATATATACTAGTATGTTTAGCCTCGCGCTTCGCTGTAGGATTGATGAGAAAGAAAAATAGAGAGAAAGAGAGATGTGGGAATTCACACGAGCGATTGAACAACATTGACCGTATGAGCGACGGGGTCCACCGAGAATATATTATATATGGAAAAAACTAAAAAAAGTACTAAAAATATTCATAGTTATGACTTTAAGCTTGATTAAGCAAGTTATATATGCGAAGGTATAATTAGAAATGTTTCATATAATGGTAAAAAAAATGTAATTTAATATATAGATAAACATAAATTTACTTCTTTCTAGCAACACAAACAAAGAATTACTAAATAATTTTAAATATTTTTACAAGGAAATAGAGATTTGATTCTACAAAATTTGTAAATTGAGAGTTATTTTCATATTAAATGTCGTTAGAGAGAGGGAGTGAGAGATTAAATGCTATGAGTAAATGCTAAATATTAAGTAGGTATCCTAAATAGGTACATCATGCATGAGCAAATGGATCTAAATACAAATTTATGATATGAAAATCTAATGGGTAAGTAGGGATATGTATGCATGGGTATTGAATTTAAAAATAAATATGTGAACTCAACCAACGTGACTCTACTTACATCCTTATATCCGATGTCATTAATATATAATATTTTATGTAAATTAAATTATTTCAAAAGAAAGAAGTAATTGCCTTGCCTATAAAATAAATATATAAATAAATAAATGAAGAATATATGGGTAATGCAATTAAATCCACCTTTAAGATAAATAACTTATCAAAAAAAATCACACAATAATACATTATTTATATTTAAGGATTATGATATATATTATCTTAAATATATAATATCTTTTTAAATATAATTTATTTAATAATATATATGTTATTTGCGTGAATTTAGTTAATAATATATATTTTGTGTGTGGAGGAGTGGATGTGTGCATGGAATTTAGAGTTAAATAGAGATTTATTTCAAAATCAAAAAGCTAATCTTAAAATAAATAAAATTTATTATTAACGTAGCTAAACGTCAAATGAAAGTGTCAATTTTGCTTCTCCAATGATATCCCATTGAGAATATAGTTGTAAAAAATATCTAAGCAGAAAAGAAACGGTAACGATATTACTTCTCATATCTTTTCAATAAAGGGGACATTTTCGGTGGATTTTTGAGTCAGAATGGCATTAATGGAGGGGGAAAGAGAGAGAGAGTGCGTGTGTGGGAATGACACTGAATGCCGACGGTATGACATCCCTAGTTGTTGTCGAGGGAGGAACGTGGTAATTGAGAGAGCGGGGGGTT
Source organism: Thalassia testudinum (assembly GCA_037157565.1). NCBI lineage: Eukaryota > Viridiplantae > Streptophyta > Magnoliopsida > Alismatales > Hydrocharitaceae > Thalassia > Thalassia testudinum. The sequence goes on along the minus strand of JAZHRO010000002.1, from coordinate 20,886,643 downwards.
GGTTGGGGTTGTGAGGGAGGGAACGGCATTAAATGTGAGCCGGCGGAGTGGGAGAGAGAGAGATAGAGATAGAGAGAGCGGCATTAAACGTATGCTGGGAGTCGGAGAGAGAGCGACAACTGACACAGTAAAAATTCTATTTCAGCAAAGAGTATTGCTATATATACACACACGAGTGCCTTGGCATGTACATAATTAATGATAGATAGGGTAACTGTTGCAATAATTCGCACATGAAATTTTTATGATACCTCTGGGATCACACATGGTTTCGTCAAACCATACATTCAATTAAGATGGAATTTGATTGTTTGAAAAAGAAGTGCAAATTAATTTCACTTGGGACTTGTGTTGGGTAGGCAGTTAAGTTAGTGGGATAAATAAAAAAATAAAGGATAAACAGTGAGATAAATGATTTTTATATTTAAATATTTAGGTGGATTACCTTTGTTCGATAGAGGAGATCGATTAATTTTACGTCAAGTTAATTACCTTTGATCAATGCAAGTGGTAGATAAATCAAGTGATAAATAAATTCATATTAACTCACGAAATTCACCTATCAAGCATGCTCCTAACAATCATTTTAAGGTTTAAAGAATGATGAACGTGAACTGCGTTACCGTTAGGAAAATGGTAATTTGATGATTCTCTGTTATTATGATAAACAAGTTCGGAGATTCTCGTCATGATGTGAAGAACCGGAAAACAGTAGAGCGGACAAGAAGAAAATTTCTCACGTATATATCAATGCCAAGGACTCATATGCATTGCTTGAAGTAAGATACCAGGACCTATAAGCTTAGTTTGCATATTGGGTTAAGATAATTTAATTTTTATTTATCTTACTGATTCATGTTATTTCAATTTATATTAAGGTAGGGGTTGAGATAATATGTAAGTTAAGCTTTATTTTATCTCTCTTATATTGTCCTCTCGCACGTAATTTCTTTCTATATGTTCCTTTATTTTGATATAAACAAAAAAATATCAATTTATCTATTATCTTAAGGGTAAATATATCTTTTCTAATTTTGTCCTTCATTTTAACCTCATATATATCTAAGTAAACACCCTCCTTTTATGTCACAGGTTAATCTTCATTCTTAATCTCTATTCAATAAACACAAATAGGGATTACCCCTTTCTCAAGTAAATACAAATAAAGGTTATCTCTTGTTCCAAAGAAGCCAACTCGAGTAAACTAACCCCAAGTGTTAAATGGATCTTGTAATGGATTTTATAACCATATGAAAAGCCAAACCAATCCAGTATATCAATTGGAAATGTTTTTCAATAGATTCCAAGAACAATCCTATCGTTGTATTATCAACCCATAACAAATTAAGAGATGAAAGCATATTTGAATCCATCGCAATGAAAAGATTGGCAAAGGATGTATGTAAAAGTCCTCTGGAATCAATGGAAATCCTCCTACAATGGTTGCGGTGCTTTCAGAAGGTGTAGAGAGTGAGAGCGGAAGAAGAAGACGAAAGATGTGAGAGACCCTCGAGTTCTTTCCAGGACCTTTATATTTTCTACGATGGGATACAGAGAAACGAAATTGCCCACTCCTCACATATCGCTCCAGGGATCATAACCGTTAAAAATGAAAATGACAAATCTACCAATCATAAAATTATATTTCCATTTATAATTTTTATGTATAAATTCTTATACCCTCATAAGATATAAGTGATCTATTAACATAATTAGATAACATTAAATATCATAATCATGATGTTAAATACATATATGTATAATAGCATATAAATTCGTAATAACATTGCATGCCAATTCTCATCATGATTTTAACATCTAGATATAAGATAGGGCTAACTATTATGATTAAAAGTTTGATAATGAGAATTGCTCAAGTAATTATCAAAGAGAGATTATAATATAATGAATGCTGATCTTATTATGGCTTAGATATCCTATTAATTCAATCTTGGTTGAAAAGATTTGAATTGATAAATTAAAGATCAAAATTAGGAACGAGGAAAAATACGTGAAGTATCCGGCTTGATTAGCAATGCAGAAATTAGACAACATATACGAACTAGGTTTTGTTTAAGACCGACACTCCCCGCTCTCCCGCACTCTTACAAACCCCGCTGACTTCTCCACTCCCCCTTTCTTCCTTCTTCTGATCTCTCTTTCTACTTTTAACAAATAAGTAATCTTTGTTTCATGCGTTGCAAAGTTAGCAGCTTTTCTGTTAGTTTTCATTTATTTATCGCAATTCATTAGCACTTGTTTGGAAAGTCGCCACTTTCCTTCGAAATACGCAATCCGACGTCGGCTATGACAGAAGCGGTCGAGGAAAAGTCTTGACACGTGTAAGGCATTATTTGTTCGGAAGGATTTAATTGATTAGGGTGTATTTGCATCTTTTAATTTTAAAATAAAACTTTTAATCTCATGATTATCTAATTTCAGGTAAAGGATGCGATCAACTTATCTTAAAATTACATGAAAGATTAACTATATTTATCTTTCTAAATATCTTATGATTTGATCTATATTCTCTTAAATATAAAAATATCATAATTTTATATTTATCTCACAATTTTATTACTTACAAAATCAATCCCTGAAGATAAACGGTACAAGAAAAAGAGTGGTTAATGCCCATGTCGTTGCTTGCCTTAAAAGATTAAGTTCTCTTTATCTAGAGATTTTGGACATGCAAGGATTTTTGCCTCTATATGGATCTCTAGGTTGAGGGATCTTGGTAATATGTTATAAAGTTAAACCACTTATTTATATGCCCCTCAAGATTAGTTTATGGTAGGGGATAATTAATATGAAATAATTTTTTTATAACAAGAGATAATTCTTATTTGTATTTATTTGATAACGAAAATTAACCCTTGTATGTGTTTACAGGTTAAGAATGAGAGTTATCTTGTAATGTGAAAGGAAGGTGTTTAATTAGGAATAAGGGTTAGAATGTGACCTAGGCTAATAAAAACTTTTTTATTCTTGAAATGGTAAAAAGGTTAGTTGATATATTATATATTCATATTAAATTAAATTAATGTGAATGATTGAATGGCAATTTTCCTTATATTAACACTATTAATTATATTTTTATAATATCTAAACATGCTTAGCTAAGCATGGGCATGTTACTAATTGTTATTAATCTTTACTAATAATATTACACAATAATTATACAATTTTTTTCATATAAGGGAAATTATTACTATTAACATTTGATAATGAAAGAAATTATTACTATTAATATTATTACTTGAGAATAAGCATCGTAAAGACTCGTTCTATTTTGAACATTTTAAGACGTCTGGACTGTCAATCAGATGTCCAATCAGACGTCTGGATCCTTTCCTACACATCTGGAAAATGAAAATTTTGTACGTAGGGTCGCATCTGCGTGTTGGCTATGCATAGACAACTTTTCTCTCTTCTCTCTCTCTCTTCTTTCTCCTCCACCGAACCCTAGCTACTCCCTTATATAAGACCCCTCTCCCCCCCTTCCTATCTTCTCCACTCCACCACCTTCCTTCCTCTCCACTGCAGCGAGAGGGACGAGCGCAAGAGAGCGCGAGAGCAAGGAGTGAGGAGGAGCTTGTGTTCGCGAGCTCGTGGGAGCTCGCCAGACGACGCACCGCCGGAGCGGCGCGTGCGGGAGGAGGAGCGTGTCGGGGGAGACATCCCCGACACTTTGCTGCAGCCAAAGCTACAGACGAGGAGGAGAGGCCGCAGCTGCGCGCGACGAGAGGAGCAGGACGTCGATCTAGTTCTGGGTTTTTTTTCCCAGAATCAAACGTCTGGCGTGTCGACCAGACGAGGGGTTAGACGTCTGGTGATGACACCGAATGTCTGAAAGTAGAGCTTCGCGAAGGTACGTTCCTCTTGCGGTTACGGCCATGCAGGCCACACCGCAGCTTCGATCTACACGGCTAAAAGAGGAAGATATTGTCTGTCACGTGTAGGGATAGCTTCAGGAAGGTGTGGGGCATGCCCTCCCACGCATTTCGGACATCTGGACAGCTTACCAGACGACCAGAAGCACTCCCAGACAACTAGAGGAGAGGTCGGATGTCTGGAGTTGGGTCCAGACGATCAAGTAGGGGTTTTGAACGTCTGAAGTCGACGTAGTAACCTAAGGTGAGACCTTGGTGACTTTAAGATGTCTGGACCTTATGCCAGACGTCTGATTTAGGTCTGCAGTGCTGTTTTTGACCCATTTAGGGTTCGTTTGAGGTTCATTTTACACAAACATGATATCTGTGGATTCCTTGTGAGTTCCTCTATATGTTAGAAGGCCTTTTATATTATTATGAACATTCTGTTGTGTTATGTCCTTAGTATAATGTTGGTAACGGCTATTTCGTGACTACTAGTTTTGTTATAACGTTGTAGTACAGGTAGTCATTGCCATTATTACAATTTTATATTTTTTACTCGGAAAATAAAAGAGTTCCCGAGGTCGAACTCAGGGAGCAAGTTGTATTCTAGAGATATACATGTTCTATTACAAAAATAAAGAGAGAGAGAGAGATGAAAGTTTGGCTTCTTCTTCTTTTCTTCTTTCTTTCTCTTTGTCTTCTCTTTAGCTTTTGTTCTTCCTATTCTTCTTTTCTTGCTTCAGATCTCCCTCCCGTGCTCTTCTTCTTTTCTTCAACTGTCTTCAGGACGTCGTCTGATTTTCCAATCAGACGACTTAACCCGCGGATGCTACAGTGTTGCTTCAGTTCTTCTTCCTCTTCTTCCGCAGTCCTTTGCTTCGGGCAGCCCTGGCTGCTCTTCTTCCTTCAGTCTTCTTCTCCTTCTCTGTTCAGCGGGCGTCTTTCTTCTTCCTCTCTGCCTGCACACTTGCACAGCTTGATCAGAGGGGCAAAACCTAATTCTACCCTCTCCCCCGCGTTTCTCTCTCACGGAAGCCGCTCTTAGGAAAGCTCTCCCAGAGCTGCCGGGTATTCCGGTACGGGTCGTGCCCAGGTCCAGGCCCACCGGCGTGCGTGGTGGGCGAGGAGTGCAGGTCGGGCTTAGTTGGGTCGGGCCAGGTCCGCGGGGCGTGGTCGCGGACGAGGCCGGGTCGAGCGGGTAAGTGAGAGGGACCTCACCCCGTGCTCAGGAGGCAACGAGCCTAAGGCACTTTTTGCCTTTATGCGGGCGGGCACCTCTGAAAAGTTCCGAGGTGAGACTAAATGTCCCACCCCAATTGGGCGCCCGCAGCTGAAGACGCTGCAGGAGTTCGCGGTTGCACGCGAGGCCTTTGCCCCAGCTGCAAGCCTGGGACGCTTCGCGGAGACTCTTCGCGAAACCTGGGAGTCGGACCTGGGCGAATCGCGCTTGCAACTGCAGGTTGAAGGAGCTCCGGCTGCTCAGCAATGGCGATGGAGGGCGAGACACCTGTTCACAGAAGAACGGCCTCTCGGCCTAATTAGACAAGCGGAGAACCTTCGCCGTGGCACGGCGAAGGTGGTGGGGGGTCTGGCAAGCCGTGGGGCGGAGCGTAGGGGCTGCGCTAGGTCAGATTGTGGCACGGGAAATGGGTTTGTTCGGTGGAGTATGGTGGAGGCGAAGAGTGGTAGCGAAGGGGCGGAAGTTGGTCGGCATGATGAGGCGGAGGTTATATGCAGGTCGGCGAGCCATGTGGGATGCTGGAGTGATGGGAGCGGGTCGCCAGAGTGTGGCCGGAGGTGGAGAAGGTGAGGGTGATTGGTCGGAATCGAGGGCGACAGTAAGGGTTTAAAGTGAGGAAAAGGAAGAGGGGAGAAAGGTGAGAAGTTACACCTACTTAGCAGGACGAGGAGGGGCCGGAGCAGGCGACAGTCGTATCGACTGTCGCCGGAGAAGAAGCTGCCCGGAGGAAGGAGCGACGGCGAGGAGAGGGCTAGAGAGGCGCGCGCTGGGTGCGGCGCGGCGCGGGAAGAGCGGGGGAAGGCAGTCCTGCTGCTGGTAGTGCGGCAGAACGACGAGGAGGAAGAGGAGAGACCGCCGGAGCTGGAGGGCTTCCTGTCGGAGTGGGAAGAGAGTGAAAAGAGGGTGTTTCTCCGTCAGGACCGAGCTAGGAAGAACGGCGGAGCGACGGGGGTATTTATAGGGGCTGAACCAGAGAGGAGGGCGGAGGGAGACGACGTGTCTCCCTCGTCGGAGGACGCCGGAGATGGAGACCCATACCGTCCGTGCGTTCGCACGGTCGGTATGGTGGGTTGCAGCGACCAGGGGGGTGCTCCTGCGACGGCTGACGACGCAGGGCACCCCCGGTTGACTTGCCAGGCCCTCTCCCTTACCCTGCGCGGCGCCATGCTCCGCGCAAGGTCGCCGGAGCATGGTGCCGGTCAGGTTTTGCAGGAGGGACCTGAACGCAAAGAACGAAGAAGAGTTAGGGGCCAAAATGCGAGGGTTCAAAAGTTGAGGGCCAAAAGGTAAATATATGAGGACCAAAGTGTAAAGTTGGTCAAGAAGGTTTCTTCTTAGGCTCAAGTTTTTATACATGACTAATTAGGACCTAAGGAATCTGATGGTGAATTTTATTTCTAGATTAAACCTTGTTTGACCGGTCAATTTATGCAAAAACCCAAATTAAGTTATTAATCGGGCATGGTTCTCAATGTAGGTCAAAATGGGTTCCTAAGGCCAAATCGAAGGTTCTAAACCCTAGAGATTATTTTTCTATGAATTTTAGAGGGTTTATTACATTTTTACTTTACCTCGAACCTCGTGAATTGAAGTGGGTTTATTTTAGGGTTACAGATTATCATTTAGTTCTTTGGAATTGTTGTAGCCCTTATCAGATCATCCCACTTTTCTTCTTATTTGGTTTGTTTGACCTATGTTTGGACCTGTATGCAGATTATACTGGTAAAATTGTATTTTTACCCCTTATGACTTGTTTTCTCCTTAAACTCAGAATTCTCTGAGTTAAGCCTTTCCTTGAGTTATGTAGGAGCTTTTATCATTTGTATTAGGTCAAAATGAGCTAGTTATGGCTCATGATGAGGTTCTCATCATACCCCCATGCCTAGCTTTTGCTAGTCCCTTAGCAAAAACTTAAAGTTTCAACCCTTGTTCTAGACCATGAAGTTATTAATAGCTTCAGATTAGTGCTTTTTCATTTGAGCTTAGATTAGGTTAGAATGCTGACCATAGGCCTAAAAGGTACTCTAGTACCAATCAAGATCCAAATCTGTCTAGCCTTAGCCTCGGTCCTTAGCAAAGGTTTTTAAGGCCCACAAGAACTAACCTAAGGTTTATTGGACTTTGTGGTTAAAGCACCCGTGCTTGAAATGACTTTAGCCCTGGCTCAGTTCGTAGTGCGTTTTGTAAGAGAGAGAGATAGAAAATTTATCTGTTTGGAGAGTTCTCTCTCTTTTTCTTTTTAATTCTAGCTTAGGATTGGCTTTTCAACACGGTCTGTATCAGATTCCTTGCTCCCATCATCAATCCTTAAGGGTTCCTGGTAATCGATGCTTCGAGATAGCCCCGCCCATGGCAACCCCCGGAACCCTGGCTATTGAGATTTCGAGATAATCCCATCCATGGTGTTCCGTGGCTGAATTCAGACCCTGGCAATTGACACTTCGAGATAATGCCATCCATGGAATCTGAACCAGCAGAGTGCTTACATGCCCCCAGTAGGATATGTAAATATCCTAAGAGACAAGCACCGAGGAGATGATATTTTGTTACGCATCTTCGAGGGGATTTCCCGCCTCTCCGCGCTGGGAACTCGTCCAAATCAACTTGTGTTGATCGGCCGCTCCTACTCTAGGTGTACTTTTCATAATTTTGCGACGCTTCTGCGTGATTTTGATTTTTACGCTTACTGAACCAGGCTGTGTGTGAGGTTAGGGTGCTTACGTTACTAAGTCCCGTAAACCAAAAATTAGTTAACGAGGCCAAATACTCCCTAAGCCTTAGACCTAATACTTCAGCTTTTCATTTTCCTCAACCTCTTGAGGAGTGTCCAGATCTTAATGGGTACTAAGAGTCTATTCAAGAATGCCTAAGGTTTGCGTTCTTACTAATCTCATTATGCACTTTTTAGTTATTTTCTTGAATGAGGTCTAGAACTTAGGTTAATTCCTTAGTTCCTTACTAATGACTATCATTTTTTTTTTTTTCATAATTTTGTGCTCCTTTTTCATTTTGTTTCTTTTCTCCTTCTCCTTCACAAAATTTCCTTTTCCTCTTTTCCTCTTATTCTTTTTCGAAAAATTTCTAATTTTTATGGTGTTTTTTTTGGCAAATGTGAATTTTTTTGTTTTAAACCTTTTCTTACAAGTTTTGCACTTTCATACCCCCCCATGCCTAAGATTTGCAATGTCCTCATTGTAACCTAGGGGGTTTTTTATTTACTTAGTTCATTCCTTAAGACAGATGTTTTGATGAGTGAATGGGTCGGGGTGACTGTTGCGGACGATTTCTAATCCCAGATGCAAGCATCTGAGGTGGGGTCGGCTGTCTACACGGGTGAACCTTAAGTGCAAAAAGGTGTCAGAAAAATGTTTTGGATTTTTAGGAAAATGACGGGTTGCCTCCCGTTAAGCGCTGAGTTTTACGCCATCGGCTGGGCGCAATAAGCTCAAGGGGAATGGAGGATATAAGATGCTTCAGCCAAATCAGTAGAAGTCACATCAATGAACGGCTTGAGTCTCTGACCGTTCACGATGAAAGGTTCGGAATTGTGGCTGAGCGGACTGATTTCGATAGCTCCATTTCTGAAAACTTGTCGGACCAAATATGGTCCGACCCACTTGGATCGCAGCTTTCCCGGGAAAAGTTTGAGTCGGGCATCAAAGAGTAGGACCTTCTTGAAGGTTCTACTTGTACTAGGAGGGGTGAGATCAGCGTGACAAAAAAAATGCGGAAATAAAATATATAAAGCAATCACAAAATGTACACAGGTATTTTAGGTGGAAACCCAAACCGGGTGAAAACCACCACCTAACCCTCTCGAGTTAGGATTTTCCGATCAACCTAGTTGATCAAATCCACTAAACCGAATCACTTAAAACGAGGGTGATTCAACCTCAATACAACCACGCTACAAGTACGAGGGTAGCGCTCCTCAACCCCTTCTCTCCACGAGAAGGATTTTATCCCACGAAGGAGACGGGAATTCGCAAAGCGAATACCCAACCAAATAACAAAGATAAAATAAACAATAGTCCTATAGAGCCAACAAAATAATTAAACCTAGCTTCTATAGGAAATAGGAAACTCCCCTTTGCAAGGAGTACGTCGACGATGACGCGGTGCGTGTGCCACGCGATGGCGCTACGTAGCTCTCGTGAACAACAGCGGGAGAGCGGGCGCGCAAACTGTTTGATGCTCTCAAGATGTAGAACTTGAGCTTGGAGAGCAAGAACTTCTTGGACACAAGAGTGTGAAAGTGTGTAGCTAAGTGTATCCAAGTGTATTTCTAAGTGTCTCTTATGTGTTTTTGTGTTGCAAAGGCTCCCCTCTATTTATAGAGGCCTTAGGAAGGCTTTGGAAGGCTTAAGAAAGGTTCTATAGCCGTTGGGTGCAAAGCCCAAGAGAATCAGGCCGAAATCAGGACAATGATTACATTTGACAGGGTTATCAGACGTCTAACTCTGGCATCAGACGTCTGGAAGGCCACTTTAAGACGTCTGATTTCAAGGTCAGACGTCTGATTCTATGCGGGTTTCTCCCTGACTTGAATCAGATCTAAACAGGGTTTTTGTGCAAGTCCATCAGACGACATACAGGACGTCTGGCACTAAGTATGGACGTCTGGAAACCTACTTTTACTGTGGGAATGATTTCCAAACGTTGCAACGGCTAGAAAATCTCTGAGAAGAGATTTTGGGTCAGCCGAGGCAAAACGGTCATTTATCAGACGTCTGTAAAGTCCTATGGACGTCTGATAAGGCTCTAACGGTCATAATCTTGAGTGTTTTCTAAGTCAGCCAACGGTCCACTAATTGGACGTCTGGCAAAGTCATCAGACGTCTCCTAAGACGTCTGGTCTAATGTCTGGACGTCTGATTTCATCAGACAGAACTAACTATGTCCAGCCTAACAGTTATCAGACGTCTGAAACAACAGTCAGACGTCTTAAAATACATTATCAGACGTCTGATTTTGGAATTAGACGTCTGTAAAGTCTGTTTGAACCCTATATTGGTTTTCTAAGTATTCTACAGAAAACCTAAGTATCCTAGGGTTGTGCCGGTGTTCCTAGGACTACTGTTAGGGTTCTTTGAGGCTCTTTAACATGAAATATCTAAGGAAATAAAGAGCAACAAAAGAAACGAAAAATACAACAAGTACAAAAGAAGGAAATCTATCCTATTCTTCATTTCCTTCCATCTTCAATCTTTCGCTCCACGTGAACCTCCTCTGTTTTCCATCAAGCTCCTCCAATCCGTCCTGGATGCGAGCTCGAGTTCCGTCTAAACACGTCTTCATTTGCAATTGACCTGAAATCTAGGACTCAAATTGCAAATGTTAAATAACACGTGTTTTGTTATCATCAAAACAAATGATCCTGGTGCTCTAGCACCAACAATCTCCCCCTTTTTGATGATGACAAAACCGTAAATAATAATACAAAAAATCTGGTATCAATTTAAGATTCGTCCCTACTTGGAGGGGTGACGTAATAATGCGGAAATCAAATATATAAAGCAATCTCACAAAAATCAATCACAAAATGTACACAGGTATTTTTAGGTGGAAACCCAAACCGGGTGAAAACCACCACCTAACCCTCTCGAGTTAGGATTTTCCGATCAACCAAGTTGATCAAAATCCACTAAACGAATCACTTTAAACGAGGGTGATTCAACCTCAATACAACCACGCTACAAGTACGAGGGTAGCGTTCCTCAACCCCTTCTCTCCACGAGAAGGATTTTGTCCCACGAAGGAGACGGGAATTCGCAAAGCGAATACCCAACCAAATAACAAAGATAAAATAAACAATAGTCCTATAGAGCCAACAAAATAATTAAACCTAGCTTCTATAGGAAATAGGAAACTCCCCTTTGCAAGGAGTGCGTCGACGATGACGCGGTGCGTGTGCCACGCGATGGCGCTACGTAGCTCTCGTGAACAACAGCGGGAGAGCGGGCGCGCAAACTGTTTGATGCTCTCAAGATGTAGAACTTGAGCTTGGAGAGCAAGAACTTCTTGGACACAAGAGTGTGAAAGTGTGTAGCTAAGTGTATCCAAGTGTATTTCTAAGTGTCTCTTATGTGTTTTTGTGTTGCAAAGGCTCCCCTCTATTTATAGAGGCCTTAGGAAGGCTTTGGAAGGCTTAAGAAAGGTTCTATAGCCGTTGGGTGCAAAGCCCAAGAGAATCAGGCCGAAATCAGGACAATGATTACATTTGACAGGGTTATCAGGCGTCTAACTCTGGCATCAGACGTCTGGAAGGCCACTTTAAGACGTCTGATTTCAAGGTCAGACGTCTGATTCTATGCGGGTTTCTCCCTGACTTGAATCAGATCTAAACAGGGTTTTTGTGCAAGTCCATCAGACGACATACAGGACGTCTGACACTAAGTATGGACGTATGGAAACCTACTTTTACTGTGGGAATTGATTTCCAAATGTTGCAACGGCTAGAAAATCTTTGAGAAGAGATTTTGGGTCAGCCGAGGCAAAACGGTCATTTATCAGACATCTGTAAAGTCCTATGGACGTCTGATAAGGCTCTAACGGTCATAATCTTGAGTGTTTTCTAAGCCAGCCAACGGTCCACTAATTGGACGTCTGGCAAAGTCATCAGACGTCTCCTAAGACGTCTGGTCTAATGTCTGGACGTCTGATTTCATCAGACAGAACTAACTATGTCCAGCCTAACAGTTATCAGACGTCTGAAACAACAGTCAGACGTCTTAAAATACATTATCAGACGTCTGATTTTGGAATTAGACGTCTGTAAAGTCTGTTTGAACCCTATATTGGTTTTCTAAGTATTCTACAGAAAACCTAAGTATCCTAGGGTTGTGCCGGTGTTCCTAGGACTACTGTTAGGGTTCTTTGAGGCTCTTTAACATGAAATATCTAAGGAAATAAAGAGCAACAAAAGAAACGAAAAATACAACAAGTACAAAAGAAGGAAATCTATCTATTCTTCATTTCCTTCCATCTTCAATCTTTCGCTCCACGTGAACCTCCTCTGTTTTCCGTCAAGCTCCTCCAATCCGTCCTGGATGCGAGCTCGAGTTCCGTCTAAACACGTCTTCATTTGCAATTGACCTGAAATCTAGGACTCAAATTGCAAATGTTAAATAACACGTGTTTTGTTATCATCAAAACAAATGATCGTGGTGCTCTAGCACCAACAATCTCCCCCTTTTTGATGATGACAAAACCGTAAATAATAATACAAAAAATCCTCCCCCTTTTTGACATTATCAAAAAGGTTTAATTGATTTTATATTTCCTATAACTCCCCCTTAAAACGTGCTCTTCTATGAGTTTCTTTTGACAGAGGTAATGTCCTCCCCCTTTTTGTAACAATGCGATAGCTATTATTTTTCTCCCCCTTACTAAAGGAAATTTAGCTACCTTACATCTCCCCCTTAAAAATTGACAATTAGCTCATAAAATTTTTAACTCCCCCTATCTAAATGCTACTGATAAAAAGATAGGGTAAAGGGTTTTACCTCACCTACCATGGCCAATAAAATGGCCCGAATGGTGGTGGTGGATGCCACATCGGATGGGGCTCCCATCCGTAGCTTGGAGGCCCGGGCATCGGCGTCGGTCTCCAATCTGATGGTCGACGTGCGGCGGGTCCGTCGTTTGTTCGCCGTCTCGTCGGTCTTCTTGTTCTCCTCCTTGGTCTACTCCTTAGTTCTCCTAACTCGAGTTGACCAGCCTTGAGTTTGTAGGTCCAGTCCTATGTATTGTAGTTATCCCTGAATCCTACAAAATAAGATTCCAGATTTTTCTTCGGTATCCAAGTAAGCTTGGATCCGGATTTGTTAGTGGGTCTCCTTGACGGAGATCCTATCTCAACCTTAGGGCTATAAAACTTGTCTACTTTGTTGATTAATTTGTTAGAATTTTCCTTAAGACATGCAATTTCTTTTTCTATAGTTTGCATCTTAGTCTTTAAATTAGAAATTTCTAACTTTAGACTATCATTTTCCTCAATCAATTTAGTATTTTCATTGATTAAATTTTTATTTTCTAAAAGCAGGTTATTATCCTTAGGACTGGTTTCTATGTCCTTAAGTTGTTTTTCTAACCTATCATTTTCATTTTTAAGAAAACTAAGGTTCTTTTTAATGCTTTTATTTTCTATCCTAAGTGATTTACTAATCTCAAAAAGTTCATTAAATGCTTCTTGAAGATCGATATTTACCTCGTTGTCGCTATCGTCGCTTCCACTTTCGCTGTCGCTGTTGGTTCCTCTGGCCATGACACCAAAGCAAGTGGTTTCTTCTTCTTTTTCTTCTTCTTCTTCCTTCGAGCTGGAATCCTCATGAGTGCCTTCCAACCTCCTCCATATCTCGTGGGCGGTGGTGCACTCTTGGATTCGTTCGAATTCCTTCAGACTCAATGCGCAGTACAAGGCATTCATTGCCTTTGCGTTGAGTGAGAGCTCTAAAATCTGCACTTGCGAGTAGCCTCCCGCGGGTTTTTTGGGAATCACAAATGCGGATTCACATTTTTCCCACACCCGGAAGTCGTTGGCCTGCAACCACATAGTCATACGATTTTTCCAATAAATGAAATCTATACCTGCAAAGTATGGTGGTCGCGAGGTGTCGTGTCCTTCGGTGCACACGAATGCTTTTCCCTCCATATTTAGATCCTCGTCGGTTTGTAACGCCGAAAATGCGAGACCTGCTCTGATACCAAATGAAGGTTCTACTTGTACTAGGAGGGGTGAGATCAGCGTGACAAAAAAAAATGCGGAAATAAAATATATAAAGCAATCACAAAATGTACACAGGTATTTTAGGTGGAAACCCAAACCGGGTGAAAACCACCACCTAACCCTCTCGAGTTAGGATTTTCCGATCAACCTAGTTGATCAAATCCACTAAACCGAATCACTTAAAACGAGGGTGATTCAACCTCAATACAACCATGCTACAAGTACGAGGGTAGCGTTCCTCAACCCCTTCTCTCCACGAGAAGGATTTTGTCCCACGAAGGAGACGGGAATTCGCAAAGCGAATACCCAACCAAATAACAAAGATAAAATAAACAATAGTCCTATAGAGCCAACAAAATAATTAAACCTAGCTTCTATAGGAAATAGGAAACTCCCCTTTGCAAGGAGTACGTCGACGATGACGCGGTGCGTGTGCCACGCGATGGCGCTACGTAGCTCTCGTGAACAACAGCAGGAGAGCGGGCGCGCAAACTGTTTGATGCTCTCAAGATGTAGAACTTGAGCTTAGAGAGCAAGAACTTCTTGGACACAAGAGTGTGAAAGTGTGTAGCTAAGTGTATCCAAGTGTATTTCTAAGTGTCTCTTATGTGTTTTTGTGTTGCAAAGGCTCCCCTCTATTTATAGAGGCCTTAGGAAGGCTTTGGAAGGCTTAAGAAAGGTTCTATAGCCGTTGGGTGCAAAGCCCAAGAGAATCAGGCCGAAATCAGGACAATGATTACATTTGACAGGGTTATCAGGCGTCTAACTCTGGCATCAGACGTCTGGAAGGCCACTTTAAGACGTCTGATTTCAAGGTCAGACGTCTGATTCTATGCGGGTTTCTCCCTGACTTGAATCAGATCTAAACAGGGTTTTTGTGCAAGTCCATCAGACGACATACAGGACGTCTGGCACTAAGTATGGACGTATGGAAACCTACTTTTACTGTGGGAATTGATTTCCAAACGTTGCAACGGCTAGAAAATCTTTGAGAAGAGATTTTGGGTCAGCCGAGGCAAAACGGTCATTTATCAGATGTCTGTAAAGTCCTATGGACGTCTGATAAGGCTCTAACGGTCATAATCTTGAGTGTTTTCTAAGCCAGCCAACGGTCCACTAATTGGACGTCTGGCAAAGTCATCAGACGTCTCCTAAGACGTCTGGTCTAATGTCTGGACGTCTGATTTCATCAGACAGAACTAACTATGTCCAGCCTAACAGTTATCAGACGTCTGAAACAACAGTCAGACGTCTTAAAATACATTATCAGACGTCTGATTTTGGAATTAGACGTCTGTAAAGTCTGTTTGAACCCTATATTGGTTTTCTAAGTATTCTACAGAAAACCTAAGTATCCTAGGGTTGTGCCGGTGTTCCTAGGACTACTGTTAGGGTTCTTTGAGGCTCTTTAACATGAAATATCTAAGGAAATAAAGAGCAACAAAAGAAACGAAAAATACAACAAGTACAAAAGAAGGAAATCTATCCTATTCTTTATTTCCTTCCATCTTCAATCTTTCGCTCCACGTGAACCTCCTCTGTTTTCCGTCAAGCTCCTCCAATCCGTCCTGGATGCGAGCTCGAGTTCCGTCTAAACACGTCTTCATTTGCAATTGACCTGAAATCTAGGACTCAAATTGCAAATGTTAAATAACACGTGTTTTGTTATCATCAAAACAAATGATCGTGGTGCTCTAGCACCAACACTTCTGACCAGGATGAAAGATTTTTCTCGAGATATGCTTGTCGTGGAAGGCTTTAACCCGCTCCTTGTAGATTCGCGAGCTCTCATACGCGTCTAGGCGTAATTCATCGATTTCGCTGATTTGAAGCTTTCTGTGGGTTCCAGCCTTCGAAAAATCTAGATTGCAGTTCCGTACTGCCCAATAGGCTTTATGCTCCAGTTCTACGGGAAGGTGACATGCCTTCCCGTACACCAATCTAAAGGGAGACATGCCTAATTGGGTTTTGTGGGCGATCCTATAGGCCCACAATGCTTCCGGAAGTCGGGACGACCAGTCCTTCCTGTCAGGCCGAACAGTGACTTGCAGGATTTTCTTGATCTCCTGATTAGACAGCTCAGCTAGACCATTAGTTTGGGGGTGGTAAGGAGTAGAGATTCGGTGAGACACCCCGTATTTGGTCGTCAGTGACCTAAACTGAGCATTTGTGAAATGGGTCCCCCCATCAGAGAGTATTGCACGAGGAATCCCGAACCTTGAGAAAATGTTTTGATGAATGAATTTGAGAACGATTTTGTGATCACAGGTTCGGGTTGGTATGGCTTCGATCCATTTGGACACGTAGTCCACAGCCAGCAGAATGTATTCGAAACCATTCGAAACAGGAAAGGGGCCCATAAAATCAATCCCCCAAACATCAAAGATTTCGCATACGAGAATCGGTTGCATAGGCATCATGTCGCGATGGCTCATGTTGCCCAAAGTCTGGCAACGACTGCATGCCTTGTAGTGACTGTACGCGTCTTTGAACAATGTGGGCCAGTAAAAGCCGCACTGGAGGACTTTTGATGCGATTTTATGCCCGGCGAAATGGCCACCGCATGCCTGGTCATGGCAGAAGGAGAGGATATTGTTGAATTCCTCTTCCGGGACACATCTCCGGATGATCTGATCAGCACCTATGCGGAAGAGGTACGGGTCTTCCCAAATGAAATACTTAGCATCAGAGCGTAATTTGTCCTTCTTGGCCTTTGGCCAATCGGACGGGATCTGATGAGATGCCAAGTAATTTACTACATTAGCAAACCATGGAAGGCTAGTACCGATAGTCAGCAGGTGCTCATCGGGAAAATGCTCAGTGATGGGTCCGGAAGGGTCAATTATTTCAGAAGGAAGACGGGACAAGTGGTCAGCAACCACATTTTTCTTTCCCGCTTTGTCGCGAATCTCAAGGTAAAATTCTTGCAACAGCAAGATCCATTGGATTAATCGAGGTTTCGCGTCCTTCTTTGTAAGGAGATGCCTCACAGCTGTGTGATCCAAGTATATGATGACACGGGAACCCAGAAGGTATGATCTGAATTTTTCTAGGGAAAATACTACAGCTAGCAGCTCTTTCTCAGTAACGGTATAGTTACGTTGAGCCTCATCCAGTGTTTTGCTGGCGTAGTAAATGACCACAGGTTTCCCGTCAATTTTCTGCCCCAAAACCGCTCCTACAGCGAAGTCTGATGCATCGCACATGATCTCAAAGGGTTGAGACCAATCAGGGGATTGTAGGATCGGGGCTTGGGTGACTCGGTCACGTAGGATCTCAAATGCTTGAGTGCATTCCTTGGAAATTTCGAAAGGAGCATCCTTGGAGAGAAGAGTGGTCAGGGGGCGCGCGATTTTTGAAAAATCAGGGATAAATCGTCGATAAAAATCGACATGCCCCAAAAAAGATCGGATGTCCTTGATCGAGCTAGGCATAGGAAGGTGAGAAATCAGATCAACCTTAGCTCGATCCACTTGGATGCCTTTTTCCGAAATTGAGTGCCCCAGGACAATTCCCTCAGGCACCATGAAATGGCTCTTTTCCCAGGAAAGAACCAAATTCACATTGATGCACCGCCTGAGTATCTGGACCAAGTGTTGGAGGCAATCGTCGAATGATGCTCCGAAAACTGAAAAGTCATCCATGAAGACTTCCAGATAATCACCTACCATATCTGAGAATATGGCAAGCATGCATCGCTGAAAAGTAGCGGGTGCATTGGAAAGACCGAAGGGCATCCTTCGGAAAGCGTATGTTCCGAAGGGGCAGGTGAACGGGGTCTTTTCTTGGTCCTCAGGATGGATTGCCACCTGGTTGTAACCGGAGTACCCGTCAAGAAAGCAGAAGAACCTATTTCCCGCTAGTTTCTCGAGAATCTGATCAATGAAAGGCAGTGGGAAATGATCCTTCTTCGTGGAGGAATTGAGTCGGTGGTAATCTATACAGACTCTCCACGAGTTGGCTAATCGGGTAGGAATGATTTCTCCGGTTTCAGTCGTTATAGTGGTGAGTCCTGCCTTCTTGGGCACGACCTGAATTGGGCTCACCCAACGACTATTGGAGATCGGGTAGATGATTCCGGCATCTAACCACTTGATGTCTCCTTTTTCACGACCTCCTGCAGATTGGGGTTTAAGCGTCTCTGCATTTCACGAGAAGGTCGTGTGCCCTCTTCTGAATAGATATGATGAGTACAATAAGAGGGACTTATTCCAGTCAAATCATCGAGAGTCCACCCGATGGCTCTGCGATGTTGCTGGAGGACAACAATCAGACGGGATTCCTGTTCAGGACTGAGGTTGGAATTGATAATCACAGGAAGGGTCTGATTAGAACCCAAAAAGATGTATTTCAAGTGAGCAGGAAGGGGCTTCAGTTCGAGGATGGGGTTATCAACAGCAGCGGGTGGTTCAGTATAGATGTGAGGTTCAAGGGTGGGAGTTACTGGGTTGTTCATATCTGGATTCGACTCCTCAGTTTGCGGATCACGATTTTTCTGCAGTTGATGAGGTATAATCAGATCATTCTGGAAGTGTGTTTCATCAACCAAAGTCCTAATGTCACAAATTTGTTCGATGACACCGCAATTGATTCCTTGTTGGGCCTTAAATATATCAATTTTCAGTGTTTGATTCCCAAATTTGAGCTCTATTTGGCCCTCCTCACAGCTAATGTTGGCTCTAGCAGTAGCCAGGAAAGGTCTCCCTAAAATGATTGGTGTATCCCTAGGGTTCTCAGGTGCATCCATATCTAAGACTATGAAGTCTACAGGAAAGTAGAAATCCCGCACTCTCACAATAACATCCTCGAGAATCCCTTTTGGTGACTTTATAGATCGATCTGCTAATTGTAATGTCACCTCAGTTGGTTTCAGCTCAGATTCTTCTAGATGGTTAAGTAAGGATGTGGGTATCAGATTTATGGAAGCACCCAAGTCTAGTAATGCTCTATCAAATTGTGTATCACCTATCCTGCAGGAAATCAGAGGAGTACCAGGATCTTTAGCCTTGGGTGGGAGTCTGCTTAGGATTACAGAGCTGGCTTGCTCTGACAGAACAATTGGACTCCCACTCTTGGTTCGCGGCTTACGCTGGGGTGTACACACATTCTTTAAAAATCGTGCATAAGCCGGTACGTGGTGGATTGCATCCATCAAGGGGATGTTTATGTGGACCTGCTCAAAGAGCTTGACCAGGTCCTCCTTAGGTGCCACGGGCTTGGTTCTTCTCTTTTCTTTGATTAAGGCTTTAGGGAATGGGACCTTGGTTGGTTCTTCTAGGATAGGTCCGGGTTCTTGATCTGGGACAGTGGTATCTTGGATAACTGTCCTAGGGTCATGGTTATCAGGCTTGGAGTGGTTCGGATAATGCGGGTCTTGAGTTGTTTTACCACTACGTGTTGTTACAGAATTTAATCCGACCTGATTTTGGTTTGGGTTTGGTAAGAGGGGTGGCTGCTGCTGAAATCCCGCATAAGAAGTTGAAGCTTCCATCTCGTCTGGAGATGGAGCAGTAGGGGCCTGATAAATCCATTGTGCGTGGCCTAAATTTGGATTCATAACGCGCTTCTGGGTCGGCACGTTATTCGGGTTAGGAAGAGGTTGGGAAGGAAGTGTGCCTGGCTGGTGAGAATTTGCCAACTGGGCCAGTTGAGTTCTAACCTCTGTAAGTTCGTCCTTGTGTTGTTTTTGAATAGCCGCATTCATTCTTTGAATGTCAGCCAGAGTCTGAAGGATTAGGGACATTTGATCCTGATTTGGCCCTGATGGATAAGTAGGATTGGGCCGAGGCTGAGGCGGCTGGTAATGACGAGAGGGCTGTGGGCGGGACTGAAAAGGTGGTCTTTGGGTTTGGGAATTTCCCGCCCACTGAAAATTGGGATGGTTTCACCATCCAGGGTTGTAGGTGTTGGAGAATGGGTCGTTCTGGATGGCGTTGAGGTCCTCGCAGGTCTGAGGTACCTCTAGAGAATCAGGAAAAGGGGGAATGGAATTCCCCGGGCTGGTGTAGAAAGGATCGGATGATCCTCCGATCCGAGAATCAGATGGGGATGGATATGGATCCATCCTAGGGGAAGATCGGTGGAGAATGTTTTGCACAGTCTCCTGTGTGGAAGGAGGTTGTGCAAAGGAGTTACGCGCAGAGGTGGCTCGCTGCAAGTGCTGAGTCAACTCATTCACCTTCTTCTCAATTATTGAGACCTTGTCCAATCGACTGGCCATTAATTCCAGGTCGACTGATGCGGACAGGCCCTGCGTCTCATGTGCTCCCCTAAGATTCGTCGCTGCGCGGGTATTCGTCCTGTCGAATAATCCCATGGAGTCATTGTTGATGGAGTTCTCGCACATGTTTTCAAGAATCTCCCATACGGTGTCTTCATGTTGACCCATGATGTTTCCTCCGCAAGTTGCATTGACGAAAAGGTGGATGTCCTCACGAAGTCCCTGGTAAAAAGATTGGACCTGTTCCCATTTAGGAACTCCGTGATGGGGGCACTTTCTCATGAGATCCTGAAAACGATCCCATGCCTCATGGAGAGGTTCTCCTAATTGTTGAGTGAAGTGCGTAATCTGATGGCGCAAGGCGTTGGTCCGACCAACGGGAAAAAACTTTTTCAAAAACTCGGATTGAAGTTCTTCCCAAGTGTTGATTGGTCGGGTCTGAGTTTGATACCAATGGGCGGCCTTGTCCATAAGAGAAAAGGAGAACATCTTCATGAGAAGAATATCCCGATTTTGTGCATCCGACCCAAAAGTTTGGGCCAGATGCTTTAGCTGTTTGATGTGCTGGAAGGGATCTTCGGAATTAAGCCCATGGAATTTAGGTATAGCATGAATCATGTTGGGCTTCAATTTGGAATCAGGTCCTCCAGTCAGGATTCTGACTCGAGGCTCAATGGCCACCGCAGCAGGATTGTAGTGGTCCCGCATCATAGGACGCTGTGGTAGGTGCACGAAGTTTTGGAAGAGGTCATTGAGTCGCTGGAGCTGGTGCTCCAGATTGTTTTCTTCCTCAACTTGCTGAGCCATGATGGGGGAAGAAGAACTTGGTTCTGAATCAAAAGAGAGAATAATGTGAGGGTGTTGCTGCACAAACACGGGCGTCGAGGCTTGGCCTTGACGAGAGTGAATTTCTAAAGGAGGTCTTAAGGGTGGTCTTAAGGACCTCCTACCGTACATGCACTGTTGGTAGAGATGAGTTTAGAAGGTGCTGGACCCAATCAAGACACCCAAAAATGTGTTGGGTGACTATAGAGGTGCGGGGCAGATGGACCCCTTGATCAGAAAGATCGTCCACCTGAGAATTACCTGGGCAGCCAGAGAGGGAGAGTCCCGCAAAGACCCCTACACGGTAGAGCGTCCCCACGGGTTACAGGGTTTCCCCCACCCGACCTCTTTTGTCACTGCAGTTCCAGGTAGACCAGAATGGGGATCTTGACCTCTTAAGTCTACCTCTTTTACTTTAAGATCAAGGTGCTTAAGATTCCACTTGAACTTTAGTCTTTTAAGTGCAAAGAGTGACCTAATTTAAGGTTGGTTGATCCAAGGGGTCAACTTCACCTCTTGTTTCCTTTGAGAGCTTTTAGGTCTTGTCTTTTAGGGTTCAAGTGTTTAGAGAGCCAATTGTTTTAGGTTTTCTTTGAATAGGTATTTTCAGACAAGGGCTTGGGCACACTTCATTTGGTTTTCTCAATTCTTGCTTAAGGAGTGTGTCTCTAAATCCCTAGTGTTGGATCCTAGGTTGGCTCTACTTGGTCCAGTTAGCTCTTTGTTGGGTAATTAGGGCTCAAGCAAGAATGTGTTAGCCCTTAATTACCTTTAAAACTGTGTGCAGGAATAATAGTTTCTGAGAATATGCAGCTATTACTATGTATAAAAGACAGGTTATACCTATTTCTTTTCTTTGTGTTTCTTTTAAAATTTTAGGATCTAATAGGAAGTTACCTGTCCTTGGAGTGGCTGTGGTGCGGCTGCGTCTTTTTTTTCTGTAGCTGCATAAAAAAGAGAGGAGATTATCAGAAACTAAAAAGAAACAGGAATGTTTACCTCTAGAATAGCCGTTGTTCCCTAGCAACGGCGCCAATGTTGGTAACGGCTATTTCGTGACTACTAGTTTTGTTATAACGTTGTAGTACAGGTAGTCATTGCCATTATTACAATTTTATATTTTTTACTCGGAAAATAAAAGAGTTCCCGAGGTCGAACTCAGGGAGCAAGTTGTATTCTAGAGATATACATGTTCTATTACAAAAATAAAGAGAGAGAGAGAGATGAAAGTTTGGCTTCTTCTTCTTTTCTTCTTTCTTTCTCTTTGTCTTCTCTTTAGCTTTTGTTCTTCCTGTTCTTCTTTTCTTGCTTCAGATCTCCCTCCCGTGCTCTTCTTCTTCTTTTCTTCACCTGTCTTCAGGACCCCGCGGATGCTACAGTGTTGCTTCAGTTCTTCTTCCTCTTCTTCCGCAGTCCTTTGCTTCGGGCAGCCCTGGCTGCTCTTCTTCCTTCAGTCTTCTTCTCCTTCTCTATTCAGCGGCATCTTTCTTCTTCTTCTCTGCCTGCACACTTGCACAGCTTGATCAGAGGGGCAAAACCTAATTCTACCCTCTCCCCCGCGTTTCTCTCTCACGGAAGCCGCTCTTAGGAAAGCTCTCCCAGAGCTGCCGGGTATTCGGGTACGAGTCGTGCCCGGGTCCAGGCCCACCGGCGTGCGTGGTGGGCGAGGAGTGCAGGTCGGGCTTAGCCGGGTCGGGCCAGGTCCGTGGGGCGTGGTCGCGGACGAGGCCGAGTCGAGCGGGTAAGTGAGAGGGACCTCACCCCGTGCTCAGGAGGCAACGAGCCTAAGGCACTTTTTGCCTTTATGCGGGCGGGCACCTCTGAAAAGTTCCGAGGTGGGACTAAATGTCCCACCCCAATTGGGCGCCCGCAGCTGAAGACGCTGCAGGAGTTCGCGGTTGCACGCGAGGCCTTTGCCCCAGCTGCAAGCCTGGGACGCTTCGCGGAGACTCTCTGCGAAACCTGGGAGTCGGACCTGGGCGAATCGCGCCTGCAGCTGCAGGTTGAAGGAGCTCCGGCTGCTCAGCAATGGCGATGGAGGGCGAGACACCTGTTCATAGAAGAACGGCCTCTCGGCCTAATTAGACAAGCGGAGAACCTTCGCCGTGGCACGGCGAAGGTGGTGGGGGGTCTGGCAAGCCGTGGGGCGGAGCGTAGGGGCTGCGCTAGGTCAGATTGTGGCACGGGAAATGGGTTTGTTCGGTGGAGTATGGTGGAGGCGAAGAGTGGTAGCGAAGGGGCGGAAGTTGGTCGGCGTGATGAGGCGGAGGTTATATGCAGGTCGGCGAGCCATGTGGGATGCTGGAGTGATGGGAGCGGGTCGCCAGAGTGTGGCCGGAGGTGGAGAAGGTGAGGGTGATTGGTCGGAATCGAGGGCGACAGTAAGGGTTTAAAGTGAGGAAAAGGAAGAGGGGAGAAAGGTGAGAAGTTACACCTACTTAGCAGGACGAGGAGGGACCGGAGCAGGCGACAGTCGTATCGACTGTCGCCGGAGAAGAAGCTGCCCGGAGGAAGGAGCGACGGCGAGGAGAGGGCTGGAGAGGCGCGCGCTGGGTGCGACACGGCGCGGGAAGAGCGGGGGAAGGCAGTCCTGTTGCTGGTAGTGCGGCAGAACGACGAGGAGGAAGAGGAGAGACCGCCGGAGCTGGAGGGCTTCCTGTCGGAGTGGGAAGAGAGTGAAAAGAGGGTGTTTCTCCGTCAGGACCGAGCTGGGAAGAACGGCGGAGCGACAAGGGTATTTATAGGGGCTGAACCAGAGAGGAGGGCGGAGGGAGACGACGTGTCTCCCTCGTCGGAGGACGCCGGAGATGGAGACCCATACCGTCCGTGCGTTCGCACGGCCGGTATGGTGGGTTGCAGCGACCAGGGGGGTGCTCCTGCGACGGCTGACGAAGCAGGGCACCCCCGGTTGACTTGCCAGGCCCTCTCCCTTACCCTGCGCGGCGCCATGCCCCGCGCAAGGTCGCCGGAGCATGGTGCCGGTCAGGTTTTGCAGGAGGGACCTGAACGCAAAGAACGAAGAAGAGTTAGGGGCCAGAATGCGAGGGTTCAAAAGTTGAGGGCCAAAAAGTAAATATATGAGGACCAAAGTGTAAAGTTGGTCAAGAAGGTTTCTTCTTAGGCTCAAGTTTTTATACATGACTAATTAGGACCTAAGGAATCTGATGGTGAATTTTATTTCTAGATTAAACCTTGTTTGATCAGTAAATTTACGCAAAAACCCAAATTAAGTTATTAATCGGGCATGGTTCTCAATGTAGGTCAAAATGGGTTCTTAAGGCCAAATCGAAGGTTCTAAACCCTAGAGATTATTTTTCTATGAATTTTAGAGGGTTTATTATGTTTTTACTTTGCCTCGAACCTCGTGAATTGAAGTGGGTTTGTTTTAGGGTTACAGATTATCATTTAGTTCCTTGGAATTGTTGTAGCCCTTATCAGATCATCCCACTTTTCTTCTTATTTGGTTTGTTTGACCTATGTTTGGACCTGTATGCAGATTATACTGGTAAAATTGCATTTTTACCCCTTATGACTTATTTTCTCCTTAAACTCAGAATTCTCTGAGTTAAGCCTTTCCTTGAGTTATGTAGGAGCTTTTATCATTTGTATTAGGTCAAAATGAGCTAGTTATGGCTCATGATGAGGTTCTCATCATATAGGATTTCGATCTGTTGCGTGTTCGGGGCCTGCAGAGGCATGTGAGCCTGCCGTTCGAACCCCCAGTCCTCCCGGATTGTCTGGTAGAGTGGTTTCTCCCCTTATTTAAATTATAAGACATGAATGCATATGTGAAATTGGATACTAGAATCCTAGGATGTGGCATGAATCCTAGGACGAGAAGTACTTGCACTATTTGAATGTGTGTTTGAGATTGCAGTCTTAAATGAATTAATAGAAATGTAAACAACTGCCTGTTAATAAATAAGAGCTACCTGTGAAATAGGAAATGTCTGTGCTAGTTAAACAGTTACTTGTGACATTACTTGTATATGTAAATTGTGGAAATATGAGTAGCATGGTATAATCTGAGAATGGAATTATAAATGACGAAACCTGGTATGGAATATGTTACGACTCGGTTCCCGAATCCCTACAGGACATGAGACCGGACCAACTCGACTGATCCCAAGACCCAATCGTCCAACGAGAAAGTAACCAAAAAGCAGGAAAGTAAATCACATTCACTATGCGAAGCAACTAACAGTAAAAAGGTACAGCAGTAAAGAAGTAAAACTGCTACAGTACATATCACCACCACAATAGCAAAAAGTAACAAGGTACAGGAACATAAAGTACAGAACTTAAAAGTACAGAACATAAAACAGTACAGAAATGCACCTGAAGACTCCATCCACTGGCTGTCTGTGAAACTCAAAGGCATCTCCGGTATGGAGAAGACGATCTTCCTCTCAAAACAGTCCACCAAAGCGTGGTAAGCGGATAGCCAATTCATCCCCAAAATCATGCCAAAGTCCTCTATCGGTATCACAATCAAGTCAGCGGGGAGGTTGTGTCCCCCAACACTGAGCCGCAGTCTGTGTAGACATCCTCAGCTACAAACAACTGACCACCCGGACCTCTGATCACAAATGGTTTCTCTAACAACACACAGTCCTGTTCCAAACTAACAGCAAAACTAGCAGCAGCAAACGAGTGTGTGGCGTCGGAATAAAAAAGTGTGTAAACTAATCTGCCTGAAACTGCAACCATACCTGCCACCACAAAACCTGAAGCTCTGGCGTCTCTGTGTGTCAAGACGTTGATACGCCCCTTAACTCTCAGTGCATAAGAAGCAGCCACACTTTGCGTTGGACGGGTAGCCACTAGCCGGTACCCTCCCCGCGACTGCTGTCCTCCCCCACGCGTTTGGGAACCACAGCCTCCTGCTCGGCCTTCAACGCTCGGTGAGGGGAGCATCTGCTGACCTCCAGCCCTAGACGGGCAGTCCCTCCTGATGTAGCCCATCTAACCACACTGGTAACAAAGGGAAACTCGACTCCCGCCCTCGGTAGGTCCCTGCTGACGGCTGGGCGGGGGTCCAGTGCTGGCAGCTGGCCCCTGTCGGGGGCCCCCAAAAGCCAACGACAGCCCCGCAAAGCGTGACGGCTCTCTTGCAAGTGCCGCGTGCCTCCTCTCTCGCCGGCCCTGTGAGTAGTCTGGCTGGTAGGGCCTCTTCCGTTCGCTGTCAGTGTCACGTGCAGCTGGGTTGGTCTCCTCATAGGTCATAGCTGCCTCCACCACTCTCGAGAACGTGGGCAGCTTTAGGGGTTTGACATACCCCCGAATAGCAAGCCGGAGCCCCTCGGTGAACCTCCACAGGTGCTCCTCCTCAGTAGCCATAGCTGTCGCAACGAAATGGGACAGCTCCAGGAAACGCGTACGATACGTGCTCATAGTCATCATCCCTTGGCGGAGAGTGTGAAACTCCCACCTCCTCTGATCCTGCCATGTCTACGGGAAGTACTGCTCGTAGAAGAGGGTGACAAACTGATCCCACGTCGGCTCTGCCCTCTCCTGTCCTCTGACCGCCCTCCACCACCTGTGTGCCGCGCTCTCCAGTTGGTACGTGGCAAAGGTCACGCAGCACTCCGCAGGGGGGTAAAGGGTGTTGAACACCTTCTCGATCTGCTCTAACTAGTCCTCCGCCTCAGTCATGTCATCATCCCCTTGAAGGAGGGGAGCTTCAGCTTCCGGAACTATCTGAAAAGCTCGTAATGTCGTTGAAATGGGGAAATGGGCACGCCTCCAGGCAGGGAGGGCTCGTTCTCGGAAGTGTCAGAGTGCGGTGGGGGCGGTGGAGGACCACCCCCTCCCCCACGTCCAGCACTGCGTCGGTCTCGCGGTCCCACAGATTACTCCCCCTCCACGTCCCCAGGGAGAGGCACCCGTGGAGGCAGGTGGAGCTCCTCTCCCTGAAACGTATTTCCATCATTCACATTACCATTCTCAATTTATATACATGCAGCTCGTATTATGTCACTTATCGTATACAACAGGAAAGTTACATTGAACAGTTAACTAGCACAAGTACTTCATATTTCACAGCAAGCTGTTATTCATTTACAAGCAGTTGTTATCATTTCTATCTACTCATTCAAGACTGCAATTCATTCATCCAATACATGCATTTCTAGTATTTCTCGTCCTAGGATTCATGCCGTATCCTAGGTTCTAATCATTCATTCCACACATGCATTCAGATTGTAATTTAAATTAGGGGAAGCCACTCTACCAGTAAACCTAGGAGTATTGGGGGCTTGAACGGCAAGCTCACGTGCCTCAGCAAGCCCCGAACCCGCAACGGAACGAAGTCCTATCACAAGGAATAATCACAAGGGAACTATCAGAACAGTAAAGAAAGCCTTCTAACAAGTAGAGGAACTTACAAGGAACACAACGGTATCTTATTTGCGTAAAATGGACCTCAAACGGACCTTAAACGGGTCAAAACAGGGTTTATATCTCAAATTAGACGTCTGGAACAACTTCCAGACGTCTTAAAAGTGTTCAGTAGCCTACCTCAAGTTTTGCGTCACTCCTCAGATGTCCAGGAACTCTTCTGGACCGTCTGGACCCAGCTCCAGACGTCCGACCACCTCTTCGGACGTCTGGAAGTGCTTCCAACAGTCTGGTACGTCGCCCAGACGTCTGAAATGCATGGAAGGCGTGCCCCACACCTTCCCAAAGCAAATATTGCATGCCACCATGCAATCTTCTCAAAAAGGCATGCAACAGGATAGCAGCGGAGCGGCCTGCATGGCCGTATCCGCAAAGAGGACGTACCTTCGCGAAGCCCTCTCCTCAGATGCCTGGAACTGCCTCCAAACGTCTGCACCGTTGTCTGGACGTTACTCCAAATGTCAGATTCTGGGAAAAACCCAGAACCAGAACCTACTTCCGTGCTCTCTCGCCACGTGTGGCCGCATCTCGCCTCCTCGCTTGCAGCAAGGTCGGGGATGATCTCCCCGACGCACTCCTCTTCACGCGCATGTCGCTCCGGCTGTGCACTCCCGACGAGCTCCCACCCAAGCTCGCGAGCTCACTCTCCTCCTCTCCTCACGTCGCTCCTCCTCGACGCTGCTCTCGCTCGTGCCAACTCTCTCGCTGGAGTGGAGAAGGGGAAGATGGCTGGTGTGGGGAGAACGAGAGAGGGGTAGGGGTTTATAAAGTTGGGGATTAGGGTTCACTGGAGGGGGGAGAAAATGAGAGAGAAGAAGGAGGAAACACGAGAGTACTGTCTGCGCGCAGATGCGAGCTCGTACACAATTTTTGATTTCCAAATGTCTGGGAAGGTGTTCATACGTCTGACCAGACGTTTGACCCTCAGTCCAGACGTCTTAAAAGGCTCAAACAGCACGGGTCCTAACATCATAACAAACTTAAAGGAAGTTTCGTTCTCGAAACTTGAGCTAGCTAGGGTGCGGAAAAAGAACAATATACACATAACAAACTTAAAGAGGACCGAAGCCGGTCTGAAAAGATGTACCCTTAAAAAGCTCCAGGTACCGCTCTCGCATCGCCGCCTCAGGCTCCCAGGTAGCCTCCTCGTACCTCTGGCTCCTCCACAAGACCTTCACCAGGGGTACCTGCTTCCGTCTCAAACTCTGGATGGCTCTGTCTAGTATCTGCACTGGTCGCTCGAGGTAGGTCAGGTTGTCACTCACCTCGACACTCTCGTAGCTCAGCACGTGACTAGGATCGGCGACGTACTTCCTGAGGTGGACACATGGAACACGTCGTGCACACCAGAAAGCTGGGGAGGAAGGGCAAGCCTGTAAGCAACGGGTCCCACCCTCTCCAGGACCTCAAAGGACCCCACAAACCTCGACGCAAGCTTCCCTTTCATCCCAAAGCGCTGCAGGCCCTTCATGGGCGAAACACGAAGGAAGACGTGATCCCCAACCTCGAACTGCACCTCTCTGCGCTTCTGATAGTGCGAAGTCGTCTGTGAATCTGCTTAACCACCTCCTGACTCTACCGGATCAGTCGGGGCCAACCTCCCACTTGGTCCCCACCTCAACCCAACTCAAGGGCACAATACACCTCCGTCCGTACAGAGCCTCGTAGGGTGCCATGTCGATACTCGAGTGATAACTGTTTTTATATGCAAACTCTGCCAGGGGTAAGTGCTCCTCCCAAGAACCCCTCCAGTCCAGTACACAGGCACGTAAAAGGTCCTCAAGTATCTGTATCGTGCACTCTGACTGTCCATCCGTCTGGGGGTGGTACGCTGTACTGAACCTTAACTGTGTCCCCAAAGCCTGCTGAAACTCAGCCCAAAATTGGGGCATAAAACAGGTATCCCAGTCAGATACAATCTCGCGTGGAACTCCGTGCAGACGTACCACGTCACGAATATACCTCTCTGCCAACTACGCTAGTCCTAAAGTTACTCGGATTGGCAAGAAGCGTGCCATCTTCATCAATCTATCTATAATCACCCAGACTACATCGTGTCCTCGCTGAGTAATGGGCAAGCTCACCACCAAGTCCATGATGACGCTCTCCCACTTCCACTCTGGCACGGGAAGTGGCTGCAACGGTCCTGCAGGCCTCTGATGCTCGGCCTTCACCGCTAGCACACCAACCACTACTGCACGAACTCACCTACATCCCGCTTCATCCCCCTCCACCAAAAGTCACGTCTCAGATCATGATACATCTTCGTGTTCCCGAGATGTATGGTGAACCTGGACCCGTGTGCCTCAGTCAGGAGCTTTCTCAACAACTCCTCGTCTCTGGGAACGCACAAACGTCCCCTCATGTGCAGTACCTCATTAGTAAAGGAGAAGTCTCCAGGGTCCCCTGACAGTACTCTGTCTTGCAACGACTGCAGGTACGTGTCTGTCATCTGTCACACAATGCCCCTGTAACTCTAGGGGTCGCCAACTGACCAACTCCTCCATGAGTCTCTAACTCTGTGCCTGTAAATTGGCCAAGTGGGCGAGCACCTTCCGGCTCAAAGCGTCATCCACCACATTGGCCTTCCCCGGATGGTAGGAGATGCTGCAGTCATAGTCCTTCAGGAGCTTTAACCAATGTCTCTGTCTCATGTTAAGCTCCTTCTGATCAAACAAATACTTGAGACTCTTATGATCTGTGAATATCTCAAAAGTCTCACCGTACAGGTAGTGCCTCCATGTCTTCAGCGCGAAGACAACAGCTGCCAACTCTAAGTCATGGGTAGGGTAGCATGCTCATGGGATTTCAGTTGCCGCGAAGCATAAGCGACAACGTGACCCCGCTGCTTGAGCACACCCCCTAACCCCTGCAACAAAGCGTCCGTGTACATAATGAAACCACCACTGCTGTCTGGGATGGTAAGCACAGGAGCCGAAGTCAGCCTCTCCTTCAACTCCTGAAAACACGCCTCACAAGCATCTGTCCAAGAAAAGGGCACGTCCTTCCAGGTCAACTGTGTCATAGGATGTGTAATTTGCGAGAAACCCCTGATAAACCACTGGTAGTAACCTACCAGTCCCAAGAAACTGCGGATCTCTGTCACTGTATGTGGTCTCTCCCACTTGAGCACTGCCTCTACCTTGGCTGGTTCTACAGCCAAGCCATCCCCTGAAATCACATGACCTAAGAAGGTCACCTGCCTCAATCAGAACTCGCACTTGCTGTATTTGGCATACAGCCTACACCATCTCAACGTGTCCAAAACCATCCGCAAGTACTATCCGTGCTACGCCTGATCCCGCGAGTAAATGAGCACATCATCAATAAATACCACCACAAACTAATCTAGATATGGTCTGAACACTCGGTTCATCAAATCCATGAAGGTAGCGGGGGCATTGGTCAACCCAAACGGCATGACCACAAACTCGTAGTGTTTGTACCGGGTGCGAAAAGCTGTCTTGGAGATGTTAGCCTCCCTGATCCTCAACTAGTGGTAGCCAGATCTCAAAGCTATCTTGGAGAACACCGTAGCACCTCGCAATTGGTCAAACAAATCACTATAAATACCCCCCGTTTTGGCCATCCTCCGGCGAGGGAGACACGTCGTCTCCCTCCGCCTCCCTCCCTGTTTTGATCCCTATAAATACCCCCCGTTGCTCCACAGGCCGGGGCAGCTCGGATCTGACGGAGAAAATCCCCAACTTTCCTCTCTTCTCTCTCCGGCAGACGCTCACCAGCTCCGGCGGTTCCTCCCCCTCCTCCTCTTCGCTCTGCCGCAATACCAGCAGCAGAGACTTCCTCCCCTGCTCTTCCCGTGCCACGCCGCACCCAGCTGGCGCCTCTCCGGCTCTCTGCTCGCCGCCGCCTCCTTCCCTGAGCATCTTCTTCTCCGGCGACAGTCGATACGACTGTCGCCCTACTGCTCCCCCTTCGTCCCTGCAAGTAAGTTAGAACTACTTCCCTTCCTCTCCTCTTTCTTTCCCTGGTTTCAATTTGTTCAATTAAGCCCTCGACCGACCCTGACCATCGTCACCCCCTTCGTCTCCGGCCACCCTCCGGCGAGATGTTCCCATCGCTCCACAGCCTCACACACCTCGCCGACCCTCACCGAACCTCCGCCTCATCACACTGAGCACCCCACACCCCTCCACTGCCACTCCACACCTCCGTAACGCTCCCCCGAACAAACCCATTCCTCCGGTTGCAGTCCAACCTAGGGCTGCCGCCAGACACCACCTTGCGGCCTGCCGCGCAGCTCCTCACCTTCGCCGTGCCACGGCAAAGGTTCCCCAGTGGTTTGATCAGGCTGAGAGGCCATATTCGTGTCCGACAGGTTTTGAGGTTCGACCGCCATTAACGCACATTGAAGCAGCTTCTCCCGCGCTCCAGGCTTGAGGACTCCAGGTCTCCAGCTGCTGCGGATTACGGGGAGTCTTGCGAAGGCAGCCAGCCAGCAACCTACGCAAATCGAAGCCGCAGCTGCAGAAGCCAGGCCGCGGTCTCCCAGCAGGCGCACGCGAGGAAAGGTCTGCGTTTAGTCCCACATCGGTAAGCCTCACAACCTTTCCACTGTTTAAATTGATTTTGTGCACTAGCCTTACTGCCTCAGCACACGGGGTGAGGTCCCCTTCACCCGCCCGGTTACCCGGTCTTGTCCGCGCTCACGCCCCGCGGACCTGACCCGCGACCCGACTTAGACTGACCTGCACTCCTCGCCCAC
This sequence comes from Thalassia testudinum, assembly GCA_037157565.1. Taxonomy (NCBI): domain Eukaryota; kingdom Viridiplantae; phylum Streptophyta; class Magnoliopsida; order Alismatales; family Hydrocharitaceae; genus Thalassia; species Thalassia testudinum. Next base: position 20,854,627 of record JAZHRO010000002.1, on the reverse strand, counting down.
CACGCATGCCGGTGGGCCTGGACCCGGGCGTGACCCGAACCCGATTACCCGGCAGCTCTGGGAGAGCTTTCCCAAGAGTGGTTTCAGAGAGAGAGAGACGCGGGGGGAGAGGGTAGAGTAGGTTTTGTTCTCTGACGTAAGCTCTGAAGTGTGCAGGCACAGGTGAAGAAGAAGAACCGCGGAAGAAGAAGGAAGCTGAGGGAGACACTGTAGCAACAGGCAGTTTAAGTCGTCTGATTTGGAAATCAGACGACGTCCTGAAGGGAAAAGAAGAAAGAAGGAGGGGCGACGTCCTGACTGAAAAAGAAAAGAAGAAAGGAGATCTGGAGAACAACAGAAGAAGGCGAGGCAGAGGAGAACACAAAAGAACAAGGGAAGAACTGAAAGAAGAAAAACAAAGAAGAAGAAGATCTGAGACGAGGAGAAACAAAGAGAAAAGAAGACAACAAATTCTTTCCCTCTCTCTTTCTTTATTTTTGTAAAAGAAACATGTATATCTCTAGAATACAACTTGCTCCCTGAGTTCGACCTCGGGAACTCTTTTATTTTCCGAGTAAAAAAAATTTATATTTGAAATGTTGGCAATAACTGGCTATACTACAACGCTATAACAATAAAACCCGGTTATCTCTCGAATCCACCGTTTCATTATTGGCGCCGCTGCCGGGGACCAACGGCTATTCTAGAGGTAAACATTCCTGTTTCTTTTTAATTTCTGATAATCTCCTCTCTTTTGTGCAGAAAACTACAGGAAATCAAGAAGACAAGCAACCGCACGACAACCACTCCAAGGACAGGTAAATTTTTTCTCTCGCTATTAACCCCTAAACTCTAAAGAGGAAGAAAAGAAAAGAACAAGCAATATAGGGCTAACCTGTCTTCCATACTTAGTAACCATAAAGAGTTGCATGTTTTCAACTCATTAGTCCTGCACACTATCAAGGGTATTTAAGGGCTAACACATTCTTGCTTGAGCCCTAATTACCCAACAAAGAACTAACTGGACCAAGTAGAGCCAACATAAGATTCAACATTAGGGTTTTAGAGACACACTACTTAAATCAAGAATGGAGAAAATCCAAAAGAAGTGTGCCTAAACCATTGATTGAAAATACCTATTCAAAAGAAAAACTAAAACAATTGGCTCTCTAAACACTTGAACCCTAAAAGACAAGACCTGAAAGCTCTCAAAGAAAACAAGAGGTAAAGTTGACCCCTTGGGTCAACCAACCTTAAATTAGGTCACTCTTTGCACTTAAAAAGACTAAAGTTCAAGTGAAACCTTAAGCACCCTGATCTTAAAATTGGTAGACTTAAGAGGTCAAGATCCCCATTCTGGTCTACCTGGAACCGCAGTGACAAGAGAGGTCGGGTGGGGGAAACCCTGTAACCCGTGGGGATGCTCTACCGTGTAGGGGTCTTCGCGGGACTCTCCCTCTCTGGCTGCCCAGGTAATTCTCAGGTGGACGATCTTTTTGATCAAGGGGTCCATCTGCCCCGCACCTCTATAGTCACCCAACATTTTGGGTGCCTTGATTGGGTCCAGCACCTTTTAATCTCATCACATCCTTCAGTATATGCTTGGAAGGAGGTCCTTGAAACCTCCTTTAGGAATTCACTTGCCCTGAGGTTAGGCCTCAGTTCCCTTGTTTATGCAGCACCACCACATTAATCTTTCCTCTGATACTCCCTTCTTCCATCTTGGCACAACATGAGTCTACATCGAAGCCTTTGATTCCACATCTTGATTCCACCACCTAATCCAAATATGCAGCCAAACCACCTAAGACTACCATTCAAGAAACCTGAATATCGGAGATCTATGAAAGATAAAATGATCGAGGATGCCATAAAATTCTATGAAAAAGAAGAAAAAACCTCAACACCAATAGGAGATATTCAGGTTGATGTCCCAACAACCACAGCCTTCATCATAAACTGTGCCCAAACTCTATTGACAGGAGCCATAAAAGGATCAACCCGAGAAGTTCTCCTAACAGGATACATTGAGATAGACAAATTACACAAATCTGAATACCTTCAATGCTTGACAAATCCTGTACTTTGGGAACAAAACCAAGATGCTCTTGAAAAACGGGTAGAGATGATGAGACTTTTAGAAAAAACTATCAACCAAAAATACCCGTATACACCAGAAACAGAGGATGAGTCATCTTGGAACAGTACTAAGAATCAATCCAGTTTCCCAGACCTCGGGACTGAGGCACAAGGTGGTTGTCGACTCCCAACCCAAATAGAAGATAGCATTAAAATAGGTTGGGAAGTTGCAGGAGAACACAATGCTGAGCCAACCCTAGGCCATAAATCACCAAGCTTAGAACTCCAAGACTCCTGCAATAACAAGATTAGAATTGAACCTCTGGAGGGTATAAATTCCGCCCCTTGTTTTGATAAGGTGACCCTCGAAGGTTATTCGGACTTAGGTTCTAATAATTCTACCCACATCCTAAGCCTAGAACCTAGATCTGAAACTTATTGGGAAGATTATGAGGCCCCTTATGAGAAAGATCAAATTTTTACAGAATATGATTCCGGGCCTCTATTTAATGAATATCCCTCTCCAACATCCTCAGGAAATCTGATCGATTTTTCAGAAAATATGCCAATTTATGATACAGAAACTGAGGAGTTGGATGAGCAAGGTTTTAATGGGGTCTATCCTACCAGCTTAGAGCTTGAACAGAACATCTTTTTGAGCCCAGAAGTGACATATAGGCTAGAACCCAGTCAGGCTGCTGATTCCACATCTGATGGTTTTTGCTATGGTGGAATTCATGATCATTTTCGCCAACTCTCCGACAATTTCAGATCTGACTATAATTGCGGAGAGATTCCCCTTCCTGAACACGCCAGGCCTATCTACGACCTTAGTTCACAAGACTCTGACTCTGACTCTGAGGTCCTGATTCCCGAGATCACTGATAACACAGAATCATTCCTTTTCGATCCTCAGGAACCAAAAATAGAAAATGCCAAGAGTGATTACAACCAAGAATCCAAATTTTTTCTCGAATCCGATTCCTTTCATCCTACAGACACTCTTCAGGCATTTAATAGTTACCCAGAGGACTCTTTACAGAAAATCACCTGTCATTCCTTTCTAGAAGAGCCCTCGTACACAATGGCCACCTCATCCGCACACACAGAACGGATCAAAACATCTTCCAAACCCCGACCCGCAACTGGACTCAATTTCTATTCAGATTCACCTCTCACCGAGCCGATTGCATTTCCAACTCGGGTTCTGAACACTGATCAGACTACATACCACACCCCATCATTCTCTGATCACCCCTGTAGGGTTTCCGCGTCATTCATTGATTATCCTACGGATCCCTACTCTGACCAGGCTGATTCGACTCAGCCAAACCCTGTGTTTACACTTCCACATTCATCTGAGCTTCATAGTATATGGTGGGTTCCACACCTTTTTATCCAAATCTATCAACCCACCAGATTGATTGGGTTTGGGCTGCATCATCAGCCTGTTGATCTGAACAAGCACCTGGTTGGACCAACAGGCTCTTAATCAAGGTGCTTGTCTTACAAAACTCTGCTGATTTGACCATCCCCTCTCCATCGCATTTCCCGCTTGGCTGAAGGCATCAAATTTAGCGCTCAACGGGAGGCAGCCCGTCATTCTCTTTGAAAACCTGAAACTTGTTATGACACCTTTTTGCACTTAAAGCTCACACTTTAGGACAGCTGACTCCACCTCAGATGCTTGCATCTGAGATTAGAAATCGTCCGCAACAGTCACCCCGACCCATTCACTCATCAAAACATCTGTCCTAATGTATGAACTAAGTTGAATACAAACCCCTAGGTTACAATGAGGACATTGCAAATCTTAGGCATGGGGGGGTATGAAAGTGCAAAACTTGTAAGAAAAGGTTTCAAACAAAAAATTCACATATGCCAAAAACACCATAAAAATTAAAAATTTTCGAAAAAGAATAAGAGGAAAAGAGGAGAAGGAAATTTTGTGAAGGAGAAAAGAAACAAAATGAAAAAGGAGCACAAAAATTAAGAGAAAAGGTGATAGTCATTAGTAAGGAACTAAGGAATTAACCTAAGTTCTAGACCTCATTCAAGAAAATAACTGAAAAGTGCATAATGAGATTAGTAAGAACGCAAACCTTAGGCATTCTTGAATAGACTCTTAGTACCCATTAAGATCTAGACACTCCTCAAGAGGTTGAGGAAAATGAAAAGCTGAAGTATTAGGTCTAAGGCTTAGGGAGTATTTGGCCTCGTTAACTAATTTTTGGTTTACGGGACTCAGTAACCTAAGCACCCTAACCTCACACACAGCCTGGTTCAGTAAGCGTAAAAATCAGAATCACGCAGAAACATCGCAAAATTCTGAAAAGAACACCTAGAATAGGAGCGGCCGATCAACACAAGTTGATTTGGACGAGTTCTCAGCGCGGAGAGGCGGGAAATCCCCTCGAAGATGCGTAACAAAATATCATCTCCTCGGTGCTTGTTTATTAGGATATTTACATATCCTACTGGGGGCATGTAAGCACTCTGCTGGTTCAGATTCCATGGATGGCATTATCTCGAAGTGTCAATTGCCAGGGTCTGGATTCGGCCACGGAACACCATGGATGGGATTATCTCGAAATCTCAATAGCCAGGGTTCCGGGGGTTGCCATGGGCGGTGCTATCTCGAAGCATCGATCGCCAGGAACCCTTGAGGATTGATGATGGGAGCAAGGAATCTGATACAGACCGTGTTGAAAAGCCAATCCTAGGCTAGAACTAAAAAGAAAAAGAGAGAGAAAACTCTCCAAACAGAAAAACTTTCTATCTCTCTCTTACAAACGCACTGCGAACTGAGCCAGGGCTAAAATCATTTCAAGCACGGGTGCTTTAACCACAAAGTCCAATAAACCTTAGGTTAGTTCTTGTGGACCTTAAAAACCTTTGCTAGAGACTGAGGCGAAGGCTAGACAGATTTGGATCTTGATTGGTACTAGAGTACCTTTTAGGCCTATGGTCAGCATTCTAACCTAATCTAAGCTCAAATAAAAAAGCACTTATCTAAAGCTATTAAGAACTTCATGGTCTAGAACAAGGGTTGAAACCTTAAGTTTTTGCTAAGGGACTAGCAAAAGCTAGGCATGGGGGTATGATGAGAACCTCATCATAAGCCATAACTAGCTCATTTTGACCCAATACAAAGGATAAAAGCTCCTACATAACTCAAGGAAAGGCTTAACTCAGAGAATTCTGAGTTTAAGGAGAAAACAAGTCATAAGGGGTAAAAATGTAATTTTACCAGTATAATCTGCATACAGGGTAATTCAGGGTCCAAACATAGGTCAAAGCAACTTAATAAGAATAAAAGTGGGATGAGATGATCTAGCAAGGGTTACAGCAATTCCAAGGAACTAAATGATAATCTGTAACCCTAAAATAACCCACTTCAATTCACGAGGTTCGAGGCAAAGTAAAAATAGAATAAACCCTCTAAAATTCATAGAAAAATAATCTCTAGGGTTTAGAACCTTCAATTTGGCCTTCAGTTTGACCTACATTGAGAACCATGCCCAATTAATAACTTAATCTGGGTTTTCGCATAAATTGATCGGTCAAACAAGGTTTAATATACAAATAAAATTCACCATCAGATTCCTTAGGTCCTAATTAATCATGTATAAAAACTTGAGCCTAAGAAGAAACCTCCTTGACCGACTTTACACTTTGGTCCTCATATATTTACTTTTTGGTCCTCAACTTTTGAACCGTCGCATTTTAGCCCCTAACTCTCCTCCGTTCTTTGCATTCAGGTCCCCCCTGCAAAACCGGCCAGCACCATGCTCCGGCGACCTTGCGCGGAGCATGGCGCCGCGCAGGGTGAGGGGGAAAGCCTGGCAAGTAAACCAGGGGTGCCCTGCGTTGTCAGCCGTCGCAGGGACACCCCCCTGGTCGCTGTAGCCCACCATACCGGCCGTGCGAACGCACGGACGGTATGGGTTTTCGTCTCCGGCCATCCTCCGGCGAGGGAGACACGTCGTCTCCCTCCGCCTCCCTCCCTGTTTTGATCCCTATAAATACTCCCCGTTGCTCCACAGGCCGGGGCAGCTCGGATCTGACGGAGAAAATCCCCAACTTTCCTCTCTTCTCTCTCCGGCAGACGCTCACCAGCTCCGGCGGTTCCTCCCCCTCCTCCTCTTCGCTCTGCCGCAATACCAACAGCAGAGACTTCCTCCCCTGCTCTTCCCGTGCCACGCCGCACCCAGCTGGCGCCTCTCCGGCTCTCTGCTCGCCGCCGCCTCCTTCCCTGAGCATCTTCTTCTCCGGCGACAGTCGATACGACTGTCGCCCTACTGCTCCCCCTTCGTCCCTGCAAGTAAGTTAGAACTACTTCCCTTCCTCTCCTCTTTCTTTCCCCGGTTTCAATTTGTTCAATTAAGCCCTCGACCGACCCTGACCATCGTCACCCCCTTCGTCTCCGGCCACCCTCCGGCGAGATGTTCCCATCGCTCCACAGCCTCCCACACCTCGCCGACCCTCACCGAACCTCCGCCTCATCACACTGAGCACCCCACACCCCTCCACTGCCACTCCACACCTCCGTAACGCTCCCCCGAACAAACCCATTCCTCCGGTTGCAGTCCAACCTAGGGCTGCCGCCAGACACCACCTTGCGGCCTGCCGCGCAGCTCCTCACCTTCGCCGTGCCACGGCAAAGGTTCCCCAGTGGTTTGATCAGGCCGAGAGGCCATATTCGTGTCCGACAGGTTTTGAGGTTCGACCGCCATTAACGCACATTGAAGCAGCTTCTCCCGCGCTCCAGGCTTGAGGACTCCAGGTCTCCAGCTGCTGCGGATTACGGGGAGTCTTGCGAAGGCAGCCAGCCAGCAACCTACGCAAATCGAAGCCGCAGCTGCAGAAGCCAGGCCGCGGTCTCCCAGCAGGCGCACGCGAGGAAAGGTCTGCGTTTAGTCCCACATCGGTAAGCCTCACAACCTTTCCACTGTTTAAATTGATTTTGTGCACTAGCCTTACTTCCTCAGCACACGGGGTGAGGTCCCCTTCACCCGCCCGGTTACCCGGTCTCGTCCGCGCTCACGCCTTGCGGACCTGACCCGCGACCCGACTTAGACTGACCTGCATTCCTCGCCCACCACGCACGCCGGTGGGCCTGGACCCGGGCGTGACCCGAACCCGATTACCCGGCAGCTCTGGGAGAGCTTTCCCAAGAGTGGTTTCAGAGAGAGAGAGACGCGGGGGGAGAGGGTAGAGTAGGTTTTGTTCTCTGACGTAAGCTCTGAAGTGTGCAGGCACAGGTGAAGAAGAAGAACCGCGGAAGAAGAAGGAAGCTAAGGGAGACACTGTAGCAACAGGCAGTTTAAGTCGTCTGATTTGGAAATCAGACGACGTCCTGAAGGGAAAAGAAGAAAGAAGGAGGGGCGACGTCCTGACTGAAAAAGAAAAGAAGAAAGGAGATCTGGAGAACAACAGAAGAAGGCGAGGCAGAGGAGAACACAAAAGAACAAGGGAAGAACTGAAAGAAGAAAAACAAAGAAGAAGAAGATCTGAGACGAGGAGAAAACAAAGAGAAAAGAAGACAACAAATTCTTTCCCTCTCTCTTTCTTTATTTTTGTAAAAGAAACATGTATATCTCTAGAATACAACTTGCTCCCTGAGTTCGACCTCGGGAACTCTTTTATTTTCCGAGTAAAAAAAATTATATTTGAAATGTTGGCAATAACTGGCTATACTACAACGCTGTAACAATAAAACCCGGTTATCTCTCGAATCCACCGTTTCATTATAGCTCAAGTGGTGCCATCCTGTAAGGTGCTGTAGAATGAGGTTGATCCCTGGTATGAATGAGATCTCGAACTCGATCTCACGCTCGGGCGATAGTCCTGGCAACTCCTCTGGAAACACATCGGGGTACTCTCTGACCACCGGGATACTCTGAAAGTCTGCCACGGGGCTGGGCTCTGCCACTACGCAAGCCAGAAAGCCCTCACACCCGTGGCCCAAAAGTTTCGTCGCCCGAAGTGCAGAAAGGCACCTGAAGCCTCCGTCCATCGACTGTCCGTGAAACTCAAAAGAAGGCATCTCCAGTATGGAGAAGACGATCTTCCTCTCAAAACAGTCCACCAAAGCATGGTAAGCAGACAACCAATCCATCCCCAGAATCACGCCAAAGTCCTCCATCGGTATCACAATCAGGTCAGCGAGGAGGCTGTGTCCCCCAACACTGACCTCGCAGTCTGTGTAGACCTCCTCAGCTACAAACAGCTGACCACCCGAACCTCTGATCACAAATGGATCCTCTAACAACATATAGTCCTGTCCCAAACTGACAGCAAAACTAGTAGCAACAAACGAGTGTGTGGCGTTGGAATCAAAAAGTGTGTAAACTAATCTGACGGAAACTGTAACCATAACTGCCACCACTGAACCTGAAGCTCTGGCGTCTCTGTGTGTCAGGGCATTAATACGCCCCTTAGCTCTCGATGCAGAAGAAGCAGCCGCACTTTGCGTCGGATGGGTAGCCGCTGGCCGGCACCCTCCCCGCGACTACTGTCCTCCCCCACGCCTCTGGGAACCACGGCCTCCTGCTCAGCCTCCAGTGCTCGGTGCGGGGAGCATCCACTGACCTCCAGCCCTAGACGGCCAGTCCCTCCTGACGTGGCCCAGCTGGCCACACTGGTAACAAAGGGGAACTCGACTCCCACCCTCGGTAGGTCCCTGTTGACGACTGGGCGGGGGTCCAATGCTGGTAGCTGGCCCCTGTCGAGGGCCCCCAAAGGCCACTGACAGCCCTGCAAAGCGTGACGACTCTCCTGCGGGCACCGCGTGCCTCCTCTCTCACCGTCCTTGTGAGTAGTCGGTTGGTAGGGCCTCTTCCGTTCGCTGTCAGTGTCACGTGTGGCCGGGTTGGTCTCCTCATAGGTCATAGCTGCCTCCACCACTCTCGAGAGCGTGGGTAGCTTCAGGGGTTTGACATACCCTCTAATAGCAGGCCGGAGCCCCTCGGTGAACCTCCAGAGGCACTCCTCCTCAATAGCCATAGTTGTCGCAGCGAAATAGGACAGCTCTAGGAAACGCGTACCGTACGCGCTCACAGTCATCGTCCCCTGGCGAAGAGTGTGAAACTCCCACCTCCCCTGATCCAGCCACGTCTATGGGAAGTACTACTCGCAGAAGAGGGTGACAAACTGATCCCACGTCGGCTCTACCCTCTCCTGTCCTCTGACCGCCCTCCACCACCTGTGTGCCGGCTCTCCAGCTGGTATGTGGCAAAGGTCACGCAGCACTCCGCAAGGGGGCGAAGGGTGTCGAACACCTTCTCGATCTGCTCTAACCAATCCTCTGCCTCAGTCGGGTCCTCATCCCCCTTGAAGGAGGGGGGCTTCAGCTTTCGGAACCATCCGAAAAGCTTGTAATGTCGTTGAAGTGGGGAAACGGGCACACCTCCAGGCAGGGAGGGCTCATGCTCGGAAGTGTCAGAGTGCGGTGGGGGCAGTGGAGGACCACCCCCTCCCCCACGTCCAGCGCTGCGTAACTCTCGTGGTCTAATAGAGGACTCCCCCTCCACATCCCCAGGGAGAGGCACCCGTGGAGGTAGGTGG